>CM042685.1:1698561-2298561 GCA_023614405.1 Avena insularis
CTATTTTTATTTCTAAAGGTCATGTCATTCATTATCCCACATATAGCATGCACCTTTTTGATACAATTAGATGATAAATACTTGGAGTATGTCAAATGGTACTAAACTTCCTTTACCCTCTCCCCTTATAGATACATCTTGTGAACCTCAGTGGAGAGACTACTATCAAATTATCACCGGAATTTGTCAAGGGTTACATTATCTTCATCAGAAAAAAATTGCCCACTTAGATCTAAAGCCTGCAAATATATTGCTGGATGATAATTTGGAGGCAAAAATTGCCGATTTCGGTCTATCACGGTGCTTTATTGGTGAAACTGGAAGCCGGATTATTAGTAAGATATGTGGAACACCGTAAGTTTGCTAAAAGTTCAGTGTTAAACTTGATTTACACCAACATTGTGGCACATTGCTCATTTTCTCAACCAATTACATGAATATATATTTATGCAGCGGATATTTGACACCAGAAACTTTTAACCAGCATGCTCAATTAACATATCGGCATTCGTATCGTCTTGATATCTACAGTCTTTTTGACTTTATGAGAATGAGGATAACACCGAGATTTACAAATGGAACAACAATGAACGCGATCCTAACAAAGACACTTCTAGTAGTAATAAACATGTTGAAAATGAAAATAAATGGCATATAGGTAAATGCGTAATATTTTTAGGAAAAAATACTTTCTAGTTTCTATACATATTACTTTTTCTGAATGAGAATATGCAAAATTGTATGGCCCAATATCTAAGAAAAAATAAATTGAAGCTTATTTGTTTGGGAGAGTAGTTGTACAATCGTATCATCCATGTCCAACTTATCACCAACCTCAATCTGGATACATCTTTGTTTTTTAATGAACTGAAACATGGTTTTTTCATATATGTGAGAAAAACTAGGAGCCCACCCTAATTAAGTACATGGGGAAATTTCATTGTTAATTTGAAGTCTTAATTGATGTGTTTTGTGTAAGCTGTTAGCATTATATATGAGGCTAGTATGTAGTACTACACACTTTAACCTCACATTTAGAATTTCTTTTGCTTATTTTCATAACTCACAAATTCAATTTGTAGGTTGTTGAAAGTTGGAGCAACATGTTGGAGAGATCACATAGGGATGAACAGATGAAACAAGTTCGAGTATGTGCTGAGATTGGAATAAAATGCATCAGCTTCGAGCCAATGAAGAGACCTGATACACAATATATAATTAATAGACTGGATGGGACAGAAACTATGGATGAATATATCGAAACTGGTAAGGTTACTTCACAAGAGGTAAGACCACTACCATGGGATCCATGAAATCACTCCCATAAAACTTAATATTGAGAGCATGTGTGTACATCTCTATTTGCACTTTTCTTGCCCCGATCCAGCAAATGAGGTGAACTCTCTTTCATTTTTTATTTGAACAGACCAAACATGCTCCCAATAAGCATCATCAAGGTATGCGTAACTCACTAGGAGAGACAAGCTCAAAGGTGAGTTCTCATCTATACAGATTGATATAGTGGTAAATTCTATATACATATATCTATCTCGGATGCAAACTGAATGGCATACTCACTTGAAATTTTGCTTCTTGCAGGAAGATGCCACTATAGTGCTAGTGGCACGGTCAAACTCATGTAATAGCATTTGGGAAAATACTGCAAACCTTGACAAGTTGAATGAGAATGTAGAGAGTCTTAATACGGACATCAGGCGATGCCTTGAATTCTGTAGTATTTTCCCTAGAGGATCCACGTTGAGAAGGGCGACTTAGTTACTTTGTGGATAGCGCAAGGGTTTGTAAGGACTACATGTGCAACAAACGACTTGGAAGATATAGCTGTGGGGTACATTCAAGATTTAGTGTCGAGCTCATTTCTACAACCAGTCCGATCTAGTTCTGATATTGATTGCTTTACAATCCATGATGTGCTACATGAAATATTGGACAAGGTCACTGGAAATTGCTTCAGAATCGAGAATGCAGGGAGCCATATCGGGGAAGGTTGGGAAGGAGATGTCCTCGACATATCCAACATCTTCTTATTCAGCATTATGATGGAGAACTGATTTCCAAGACAATCATTGGGTTGGAATTTTTACGCACTCTGATTGTGCATGTTGTTGGAAAGGATACAACAGTTGAGGAAAAAATCATTGAGAGTATATGCAATAGGCTACCAAAACTGCGGGTACTAGCCATTGCTTTCAGCCAGGAACATGATCCAATCAAGCAACCCAATAGGTTCTCGTTCCCAAAGTCCATTAGTCAGTTAAAGTTCCTGCGATATCTTGCTTTCAGGACTCGCTACTCTTGCAAGATAAGTTTACCAAGCACAGTAAATAAACTTCAGCATATGCAAGTCCTAGATTTTGGTGATGGCGATTTTACGAAATTTACCTTTGTTGCACTTGTCAACTTGCGGCACATATCTTGCAATGGACATGTGAAGCTTCCTTACGTAGGTGGGCTGATCTCGCTCCAGTCATTACCATGCTACTTCGAAGTGAGCAAAGGACAAGGTTGTGAGTTGAAACAGCTGAGGGACCTAAACAAGCTTGAGGCAAATTAGACATCCGTGGCCTTGAAAATGTTAATAGCAAGGAGCAAGCTCTTGGAGCCAATCTAGCTGGCAAGGAACGACTCACTAAACTATCACTTCACTGGGGTTATAGACGCTCCCGCGGGGCTTATAGTGCATAAGTTGAAGCAGATGTACTTGAGGGCCTGTGCCCTCCTGTGGGGCTTGAAAAACTGGATCTCCGTAACTTTGTAGGCCGGAGGTACCCTGATTGGATGGTGGGTAAGCACAGCGGTGGCCCAAAGTACCTGCAAGAACTTGGTCTCGGGGAATGCAGCCAACTGGTATCTGCTTCTGGACTTGCCGAGGCTTTTCCTCATCTTCGTTTGCTCTTTCTTGCGGAGTGCAGCTGGGACACCTTACTAGGCAATATGGAGCACCTCACATCGCTCAAGGAACTGATGATCATTGCATGCAAGAACCTCCGGTCTCTTCCAGCACTGCCCCGGTCTCTCGAGAAGTTTACACTCGGTTACTGCAACGATGAGTTTGTAAAGTCGTGTCAAATAGTCGGACATGCAAACTGGCAAAAGATTGAGCACACCCGTGAGAAAACATTTATGTGATCCGGCAAGTAAGACCGTATTCTCCTTGTGCTGCCTTACTTTTGTTTTTTCCACTCTGTGTCTGTAAACATTAATTGCCTGCGTGGTAGAAGGTGTTGCCTACGGCATTGAGATTATCGTGTGTTAATCCAGCTGCTACTGGTTGATGTTTCAGAAAGGACGGTGTTGAAAGAGGACAGTTGGACGCTCCGTCCACCCACCAACTTTGGGATTGGTGCAGAATTTGAATCGTCTCCTTCGGCAGAGTACATACAGACACCATGTAAGCGTGCGACCATTCACGCGATGATCCGGACTCTCTTTCGCCATATCGTAATGCATGCCAATCACGTAAAGCACATTTTTGTTTCTTTTATGTTCGCAGCTGTATAACACACACGCGCGCGCTATTTGGCTCCCTGGGTGCAAAATATTATTCTGCTCCCCGTCCACCCCAGTGCGCCTCGCCGTTCTGCGTGTGAAGTTATTTACAGCAGGTTTCTAAACCGGTTTCCAAACAAAAAATAAAAAGAAACCAGAAAATAAAGAGAAAAGAAACATAGAAAAAAAGAAAAAAAAAACGTCAAATACGCCAGCCCAACGCACGCATCCGCGTGAGCGGAAACGAGATTGATGACGGCTACTCCATCCCCGTGGTATGTACCCTCCTCTTTTCATGCCTAGCCGCCGGCCAGCAATGGCGTCTTGCATATATATGCTAGATCTGTTGGCCATTTTTTTGGTATTGATCATAGAGATACACATTCGTGTCCATGGAATTAATTGTCAAAAGAAAAACATTGCGTGGAGATGATAATTCGAGGACAATAGACCTTACTAGACAGTTGTCGCTATTTCTATTTTCTAGACAAAACATTTAGAACAAATACTAGTTCCCAGGACGTCATCCGATGTCTTGCAGAAGCAAGACATGAAACTCGAGCTTGAGACATCAAGAGTGGCGGTGAAAAAAAAGGAAGGGGGATTTCCCTCTCTTGATGGCTGACAAGTAGATGTATGGTGTCGAGGAGAGGGCGGGGCATGACAAGATCCGAAACGTCATCTTGCTAGAGATGGGCATCAAAACTATGCACGCCGCAGATCATGCGTCGAGAGCAGTGATGCCACCAGGGGAAGACACGCCACCGCCACCGCCGTCTAGTAATTTTAGTATTATGCATTTGCGTACCACATTATGTAGTGGCCGGACATGGCGATGTTTTGCAGGCGAGATTTTGATTACCGAAGACTTTAATTTGTATTTCACGCGGCTAGGCGGGAAAGGCCAGGGCCAGCGGGCGGAAACTAGAATCCCGGCGGAAGAATCACGTGGGAACGTCGGCCGCCATTAGTGCTGAGACTACCATCATCTTAAACTTGATGGCTCTCCGGACATAGGGATCCGCATATGGGGTAGCCGATCGGGGAAACAGGCCACCGCAACCAGGTTGAGCCCCGGACGGAATGTCCTTCACCCCTGCAAACGGACCGACCGGAACGGAATCGATGTCCGAAATACGGAGGCCCGCTGAAGTTGGCCTTAGACGGCTGCTATTTTTTCCCCTTTTCGGACTACTTTGAATTAAAAGCCGAAGCAGAGACAGTTGGTGCTAATAGTTGACAACTTTGATGATAGGTAATTAGAAAACATTAAACCAGGACATTATATTTAAGAATTTGATGAACTAATAATAATATTTAAAAAATCCCATAAATTTGAGGAGGTTGGATGGCACTTGCATCACTGTCGAGCTTGCCCCACCGGCCCCACATGTCATCGTCTATCCTCCTACCTCCCTCCTGACCTTCTCTCGATCCCAACCACTGCCGGTTCCGGCGACCCGGCGCCGCTGCCCCCATTGCTTCCGGTGCCGCCAGCCGCGCCTTCCTAGTCCCCCCAGTGCGGCCCTCCCTCCCTCACGGGGCAATCAGGTGCAGCCGAGATTCGATTCCCCGCCTCCTCGCCTCCTCGCTAGCGCGGCGGCTGCTGGTGATGTGCCTCCCATGCCGCCCGTTTTGAGCGCGGATGGAGTCAACGGAGACCGGGAGAAGACGAGCGACGCCAGTCGTGAGGCGGTGCACCGGCGTGTCCCGCCTGCCCGTCCACTCCCCAGGCGCCCCACCGCGCAGTGCCGGCGATGGTATGCTGCTGGCTGCCTATTCTTGCTGCAAACATAGACATTGCCTACAGTTTCGTTTATCTTCACAACTGAGTATTTCTCAGCTGACTGCACTCAAATTTTGTACGGAGTAGTACATATGTTTTGGTTTCCTACTGTATATATGTCCTCAAATTTTGTACTAGTACATATGCTTTGCCTGTTAATTCGTCACCATTACACCTAAACCATGACAACTGAATTCTACAAAATCAGCTTCTTAGGCGTCATATATTACAAGCCTTCTGTGCTTCCTTCCTATCTGTATTTACCTCCATCACAAAATCCATCTGCTTAGGTGGGTCTACCAACATTCTGCAGGAAAAAGACATAATGTTCCATCTATACATGACTGCTCTATCAAATCTCCATCAAAAAATTCAAATAGTGTTAAATTAATGAGCATGTGGTACAAATTCGAACAGTGAAAAAGATACAAAAAGATTCAACATCACATGACCCGCAGGGATGAATGCAGCTAGACTTGATCTGAGAAGAAGATAACTAGTTGGACAAGTGGTCTACTAGTGACACCTTATTTGTAGACAGTCCATTAATTGGAAGGATACGGCCACTAGCTAGCAGTCGCATCAGTCAAAACTGTCCAGTATTCAGCCTGCAGTGGAAAGAAAGAACCAGAGCAATCCGGCCGGAACACAAACCAGCAAGAGCGAGCCAAAGAAACTTGGTTGTTTATGATAATGATATGAACCTATACAAGTGCGAACTGAGAAAATTCCGAGCAAATAACGCGGCGAATTGAAGGCGGGACTTGTCTTGGACTTGACCGAGGCTAGCCACATCAATATCTTTTAATGTTGAACATGTAAGGGAGCATCGTGTGGTTGAGTGAGAAGAACCATCTTGTGGGTGTTTCTCGCTGCACACGACTCAAGATAAGCTCATCTCTCATGCTTGGAAAAATCACCAGCCAGTTCTTCTCCACAACAAAAATCCCTCTTCTCCCCTAGGAAAGAAAGAAAGAAAGAAAGCTCCATGGCCACTGCTTGGAAGGTCGCTGCGGCCACGGCCGTGGTGGGATGGTTCATCTCGCCCGTCATCACCTTGCTCCTGCCCAAGATCCTCTCCTCGCTGGGCTTCGACGCGAAGAAGAAGCTCGAGGAGCTGGAGTTCCACATCATGCCGGAGCTGCAGAAGACGCTGAGTGAGGTGGATCAAGCGAGGATGATGCAGAGGGGGGAGCCAGGGAGAGTGAAAAGCCACGTGGACACACTGGACAAGATGGCGGCCAAGCTGAGGCGCGCTCGGGAGGAAGCTGAAGAAGTCGTCGACGATCACGAGGAGATCGAGCTGTACCACAACACCTGCTGGCAGCGCCTTTGTGGCGCCATGAAGGCCTGCCCGGGGATGGTCTGGAGCGGATCGGCTCGGTTACTGCAGTGGACACAGAGGATCAGCTGTTTACAGCGCCTCTACGGCGCTGTGAAGGCCTGCATCTTCGTCGTCAGCGATGGCGTCGTCATCGTCCGGAACAGATCGTATTGGCTGCTGCTGTGGACGCGGAATTGGTTCAAGGGTCCTATTGAGGTGAATGCCAATGTTGCGGCCTCAGACAACCATGTTGGGGTGACTATCGATTCTGGGATCTCACATGAGGAACTAGTTTCAGAAGCTTCAGCCTCAGTTTTGGTGGCAGCACCCTCGTGCACCTCATTCAAAACCTGTTGCAGGTCCATTCTCTACTGGTTACTTGATACATACGAGAAAGCCCGCGTTCACCGAGACTTGTTCCATAAGGGGGCTGGCATCACAAGTAACCAGGTACGTACACACCCACTCCTCATCTCACATGCTCTCCATGAATATCCTCTAATTAAATGGTTCCTTATTTTGCACTCCATGAAAATTTCTGTTATGCGATGCTCATTTGAGATTTTGCTTCCCTCAGGAGGATGCCACTGCGTTAGATTTCCTCCTTACTGCTATATCAAGACGGAACTTGAAGAAACGAATTGAGAATGTAGGAAGCACCATCAGTGAGGTGAAGAAGTCATCAATTTTGGGCGAAGCAAGCAAGACCGCGCCGGAGGATGTTGCTAACAAGAACAGGAGCAAAATTAGAATCGCTAGCAGCCGCAAGGTATTTGGTCGGGAGGCGCTGCGTGATTCTGTCATGGCAAAGCTCCGTGAAGAACCACATGGTACTGGTCCACGCTACTCTGCGATTGGCATATATGGTGTTGCCGGTTCTGGGAAGACTACCTTTGCACGGTATATCCGAGATTTCATAGAGGAGGAATGCAAGGAGGAGAAACTTTTTCACACCGTCATGTGCATTCATGTGTCCGAGACCTTCAGTGTCAAGGATATATTTCATGAAATGTTGAAGGATATTACGAAAGACCGACACTCCAATATTTCAGATCGTGAGGACTTGGAAGAGAAGTTGAAGGAATCATTGTGTGGCAAACGATTCTTCTTGATACTGGATGATCTATGGGTGAAGACCAAATACGACCAGCAGCTAGAGGAACTAATCTCTCCGCTCAATGTTGGGTTGGAAGGAAGCAAAATCCTGGTGACAGCTCGAACAAAAGAAGCTGCTGGAGCTCTATGTGTTGGTGATGAACCTATGGAAATGCCTGATTTGGATGAGGATCAATACTTGTCTATGTTCATGTATTACTCACTGGGCGGTACTACAAGTGTTACTGATGAAGATTTTAAACGAGTTGGAGAAGAGATCGCGAAAAAGCTACGTGGATCACCTATTGCAGCAGTAATAGTGGCAGGACGGCTTGCATCAAACCAACACATCAGATTTTGGGAACATACTGCACAACTTGACATGTTGAATGACACCATGGATGCTCTTTGGTGGAGCTATCAGCAGCTCAGTCCAGACATCAGGCGGTGTTTCGAATTCTGCAATATTTTCCCCAGGAGATTTTTAATGAAACAAGGCGACCTAGTACACCTATGGATTGCACAAGGGTTTGTAAAGACCAGTTGTGCATCAGAGGAAATGGAAGATGTAGGTGAGGGCTACATTCAAGAGCTAGTGTCGTGCTCATTTCTACAACCTTGTAGAAAAACTTGGGAGGGTAAAGAGTCCTTTAGAATTCATGATTTGCTACATGATTTAGCAGACATGGTCACTGGAACTGATTGCTTTAGAATTGAGAATGAAAGCAGCCAGAGAGGAGAAAGCTGGAAAGGAGATATCCCTCGAGATGTACGCCATCTTTTTATTCAGAATTATGATGCAGAATTGATCACCGAGAAGACCCTTGGATTGAGACAGTTACTCACTCTAATCATTAATGTTGTTGGAAAGGATAGACGAGTTGAGGAAAAAATCATCGACAATGTATGCAAGAAACTACCAAAATTGCGGGTGCTGGACTTTTCTTTTAGCGAGCATAGTGATCGAAACGAAACACTCTCGGTCCCAAAATCTGTTTGTCACCTAAAGCACCTACGGTATTTTGCTATTAGGACGAAGGTGCTTTGCAAGATAAGTTTGCCAAGCGCACTAAACAAACTTCAGCATATCCAACTTCTAGATTTTGGTGATGGCCATATTACGGAATTCACCTTTGCTGCACTTGTCAACTTGCGGCACATATCTTGCTGGTTAGGTAAGCTTGCTTACTTAGACAGGCTGACCTCACTCCAAACATTACAACACTACTTCAAAGTGAGCAATAAACCAGGATGTGAGTTGAAACAGCTAAGGGACCTAAACAAGATTCGAGGCCAACTAGGCATCAGTGGCCTTAAAAATGTGAAAAGCAAGTTGCAAGCTCTTGAAGCCAATCTAGCTGCCAAGGAACGGCTCCTTGAATCAGATCTCGTGGGTTTTGTCGTGGGGTTATGATGATGATGCTACAAGGTGCAGTACAGAAGTTGAAGCGGATGTACTTGAGGGCCTGTGCCCTCCCGTGGGGCTTCAAAAACTGAAGCTCGATAACTTTGTAGGCTCGAGGTACCCAGACTGGATGGTGGGTAAGCACAACGGTGGCCCAAAGTACCTGCAAGAACTTCGTCTCGACATGCATCCAACTGGTATCTGCTTCTGGACTTGCCGAGGCTTTCCCTTATCTTCTTGTGCTTAGGCTTGTGGGCTGCAGCTGGGATGACTTACCAGGCAATATGCAGCGCCTCACATCCCTCAAGGAACTGTGGATCATGTCATGCGAGAACATCCGGTCTCTTCCAACACTGCCCCAGTCTCTCGAGAAGTTTATACTCTATTACTGCAACGAAGAGTTTATAAAGTCGTGTCAAACAGTCGGACATGGAAACTGGAAAAAGATTGAGCACATCCTAGATAAACAATTTTCGTGGTCCAGCAGGTAAGATCGTAATTAATCTCCTTGTGCTATCTTACTGTATTGTTTTTCCCATTCCGTGTATGCGAACATTAATTTCCCGCGTGATTGATGGTGTTGCCTACAGCATTGAGCACAGGGGCGGAGACAAGGGGGGCTAGGAGGGGTCAGACCCCCCTAACCGGTCACCCCCCTCAATGTATTTGGCAGGTATTAATGGCCATAGTAATTGTTTGATTAGTGTTGATTTCCTAACTAATTATCATGCACCTATTGCTAGAAACGACGAGGCCCAACTAAATAAATGGCCCATCTTCTGTAGTTTTGGCCATAGTGATGGCCTGGAAATTTTCTGATTTTCTATCGGAGTCCAAGTGTAAGCGTCCTTCTGGTCGTGGCTTCATAGTCTAGATCAGATCGAGCGGATTTTCATCTGTCTGCTAGGACATCTGCCAGCGTTTTCTTCCATTTGTACACAGTAGGACACTGTCTGCTATAGCTTCTGGAATTCGTTGATCCCATATCTCGTTGATCTCGCATGATCCATCCTACCGATGGCAGCCACTGTGTTGTGCGGTTGCAACATGGAGACCATCAGCGTTAAATCAGCTTACCACTTGAATATGCAAATCAGGAACTCAAAAGCGGGAAGAGCGAGCTCATCATTGACTCTAGAGGAACACCAAGGATGGCTAGCTCTGTGGGGAGCTGACGTACCAGGTAAAGCAAAAATACATGTTTGGAGACTCATAAAAAACGGTCTCGCGGTGGGACAGGAGCTGAGCCGAAGGCATATCAAAGATGGAGTAAACTGCATTGTGTGCAACCGGGAAGAGACCCTGCTGCATCGGTTCTGGATGTGCCCTCACTCCAGATTGACATGGGACAAGGTCCGTGATCAACTGAGTCTGAAACTGATGAGCCTGGCGTGGTGTGCAACACAGGGAACTGGCAGGTTGGATTCTTGACTGGCTTGGTGGTCTAGAAGAGAAGGAGCTGGCGATAGGGATAATGGTGTTGTATCAGCTGTGGCTAGCCAGAAACAACGCATGAGAGGAGGTGAGGATCGATGATCCGCAACATGTTGCTCGACGATCCATCCACCTGGTAGAGGAATGGTGGGCAACGAGAGAACTGAATAGAACCGAGGCACTAAGGGCGGAGGAGCACTGGCTTCCCCCTGACGTGGGCTGGCACAAGGTGAATGCGGACGGGGCTTTCATTGCGGATTCGAACATCGGAGGGTGTGGCGTGGTTCTTCGAAATCACCATGGCGAGTTCATATCAGGAGCAAGCCATTTTTGACCTCGTGCGAACCCAGAAAGAGCTGAGATCATAGCCTGCAAGCATGCAGTGGAACTGGCTAAGCAGGAGGGAGTCACCAAAATCTGTCTAGAGTCTGACTGCCTGGATGCAGTGTCAAAGTTTCAGAATAAGGACAAGGATCGCTCTGTCCATGGGCCTCTTGTTGAGGAGGTGAAGGAGCTACTGAGAGGTTTTGCGGACCATTTGGTTCAGCACGTAAAGCGATCTGGCAACGAAGTCGCCCATATCCTAGCTAGAGAGGGCTGCATGAATAAAGTCTGTAATGTTTGGTCGTCTGTTCCACCAGGAGTGATTGTAGACTTGTTAGCATCTGAGGGTGCGGGTTGATTAATATAAATGCAGCTTTGAATCTAAAAAAAAACATGGAGACCATCTGAGTGTATCTACTCTATGTCTGATTAAAAGGTACACACATATTATCATTGTTCTTTTTACTATCTTTTTGTTTCGTAAAATACAACGAGTTCGAACTACTGGTTAGTTTGTATACTTGTGCATTTTTTGCTAAGATCTAAAATTTAATCATTTTATTTATGCATAAGGATGAGTGGAAGAATCTATTAATAACACTAAATTTCTTTGAAAAATCACTAATCATCCCATAAAGAGAATTGTTTTGATTTTTTTTTGGAAATGGATAGACTTTGTTTGATATATCCAAGTATTTTATCTCGCGATTTTTTGCCTCCTCTATGGTTAAATCCTGGCTCCGCTCCTGATTGAGCATATGCATGTTAGTAATTCAATTGCTAATGATTGACGTTTCAGGAAGGACGGTATTGCAAGACGACAGTTGGATTCTCCGTCCACCAGCTGTGTTCAATCCAATCAGTAGCGGGCGGGAATCGGCAAAGTACATAAAAGACTCCTTGCAAGCGTGAATAGATGTCCGAGAGACTGTTAGTAGGGGGCACCACTCGCCCGGACTCTGCTGCTGTGATCGTACACCATCTATATCTGTCAGTACGCCCGAATCAAGTAGAGCCTGCGTAGTGCTCTATTTGCGTGCGTCTTGAGCTATATGCTCCCTTTTTTTTTATCGAAATTTGTACAACGCGATTTACTCTTATATTTCTCAATTGACGTGTTCTGCATTCCCTCTCCAATATTTGCACAAAAAACCCATCTGCTTTAGCTGCATGCATGCTTTCCTGGGTTAGATGCTGCATCTTGAGCTATGCTCTCGCTGCTTTCCTTTTATTGAAATTTGTGCAACGTACGGGATCTGCCGCTCTATTTCTCACTTGACTCGTCCTGCATTCCTCTAAAAGAAATCAGCAGACAAACCCTTGTGCTTCAAATGCATGCTTTCATGTAACTATTTGTTATGTAATATCCAGAATTTTGTAATGTGGTTAGATTAAGGCAGCTGCCTTTTTTTTTAGCTCTGGGCACTGCGAAAATGTACTCTAATTCACCACTATTCCACCTAAACCATGTTCCGAACCAAGTCTCGTAGTCTTGAAGCATTGAAAACGTTGCGGCACTAAATCTCATAAGAAATCCGAGGTATGAAAAAAATATTTCATAAGAAATCCGTCACAAAATCCATCGTCACAAAATACGAGGTATGGATTGCCCGGCGCATCACGTTTCTAAAAACTCATCATTTTCAAAATTATTTTTTAAATTGAAATTCGTTCATATTTGAATGTGTTTAGATATGAAAAAAATAAAAATAAAAGTACGAGCCACATACCGAGTCCCCACGCTAATGGGCCGGCCCATTTTGGCCTCACTTTAGGCGGTGCGTCCAGGTCGTGCCGCTTCGAGCGGGCATAGCACCTCCTCTTGCGGCGCCGTGCGATGTGTTTTTCTTTAAAAGTTGTGTTACGGGCCAGCCCAGGTGACATGGTTATACCCTACGGGTACGTAACTTCAGCATACCTGGTCCAGCCCAAAGAAGGCCCACAGCAGATATACACTGGCCCATGAAGATTTTCGGGTGGCCAAGGCCCATGACGCCTTCGAGTCCTTGGAGAACAAGACTAGCACGGACTAGGAAATTAGAAGGGGTACGACCCCAGAACTTGTAACCGACTAGGACTACGCCCGGGACCTGCCTAAGTCTATATAAAGGCCAGGAGGGCACGTCCTAGATCTCTCGACTCATACTTTCACACACGCATCCACGCCAGATCGAATCTGCGCACCCTGTAATCTTCGGTTTCGCCGTAATCAAGAGCAGACAAGCAGGAGTAGGGTTTTCCCTCCGGGGGCCTGAACCTGGGTAAATCTCGTATCCCCTGGTTGCTTGTCTGTTAACCGTTCCACGATCTCCAGCATCCCCATCTTCTCCAAAACCCAAGTCCATAACAATGGGCATTGACGAGATTAAACCTCGTCAATTGGCGTCGTCAGGAACTGGGCTGCTGATTGTGCGGTCGTGACGGTTCCGACCCGATCGATCTACAACTCCGCGGCGACGGAAAATCAACTCCTCTTCGGCGCTTTCGACTTCACCGCCCACTCGCCGGCCACCATGAAGGATTTTGAGCCCGTAGGCGACGGACTCGAAATTCTGTTCGGGAGATTCTGCTTCCAGGTGGGTCAAACCGGCACCCTCCGTCTCCCTGAGCGGGTGCCCGTGCCATCAATCAGGCCATGTTCGTGGGCTCCACACCCCGTGCTACGCACGTCACCATCAACAGATGAGTTTTACAACAGCAGCAGCTGTAACACCGATCTGTGTGATCCACCTTCGGATGAGGGAACCTACGGTTCCGGACCCGAAAGCTGCGGCAGCAGCCGACCAATCTGCGAGCGCTATCTATGCGCCGCAATCATCCAGGGCGACGAGGAAACACCTCACCCACCGCCCAACCGGAATGGCGAGAACGGCGAAAACAGAAGAAGCCAATCCCCCCCCACCCAACAGGGAAAACAACGGCCACGTCATCCAACTTAGCAAAGAAGGATGGGTGCATGCGTGCCGTGCTGTCGCAGGCGACGCCGTCTTACCTGCAGACGCCTCACGTGACCTACTGATGGCATACCACTACCTCCTCATCGAGGAGCACAAGAAACAAGTCAAGATGCAGGAGACGCTCGACAAACGCAAGCAAGCAGCCTCCGAGTCCAGCGCGCGACGAGCTGCGCTCTCCGCCATGGCACCCGGCTCTAGCACAAACGGAAACCAGGGAAACAAGCACCGCTCTCGGGTGGAGAACATGGATCCCAAGGAGCGGCGTGATGTGACCCGAACTCTCCACACATCGTTCATGGATATAGATGCCGACGGCAACATCATCCCGAAGACGCCACAAGCTGCGATCATGGCAGCCACTGCGTATCTCGCGGCTCACCCACCTCCGGAGGGGGACCCAAAAAGGGCCATGCATAGGTCCGCACTCACCGGACTAGGCCTAATCGGAGCTGCGCTCCACGAAGACGCTCCTGCGGAGCCGAAGAAGAAAGCTCCGGCCAGGCGCAACCGGAGCCCTACCCCCTCATCCGAAGAGGAAGAGGAACACGATCTTCCTCGAAGGAAGAAGAGCTCGCACCGCCATAAACGCGACTACGACGCCAGAGACAAGCTCACACAGCGCAAGATCGACAAAGCACGCGCCAAACGCGCATGCTCGTCCGAATCTGAGATGGATGAAGACGAAGGAGAACTCTGCGGAGCTCGATACTTCAGCAGATCCGTTCGGCGAACACAGATGCCACGCAACTTCAAGCTTCCTTCGGATACTCCGAAGTTCAACGGCACGCAAGACCCGAAGTCCTGGCTCAGCGACCATCTGTCATCCGTCAAACTCCACGGAGGTAACAAAGAAACCGCCATGCAATGTCTTCAGCTGCAGCTGACAGGCGCGGCGCGGGTCTGGCTCAGCAGCCTATCATCAGGATCCATCCGAAACTGGGAGGAGCTCGCTTACAGCTTCATCCGAAATTTCAAGGGCACTAGCAAGAGGCCCGCCTCAATCGAAGAATTGCGGGCCTGCACACAAAGAATGGGTGAATCTATTCGCTCGTACATACTACGCTGGTCAACAACCAAGAACTCCGCAGCACACATCTCCGAAGAGCGGGCCATCGACGCCTTCAGGGACGGCGTCAAGCGCCCAGACTTCAAGGAGGAACTTGGGCGTGTAAAACCCAAGACACTCGACCACCTCATGGAAATCGCCAACAGTTGGGCAGATGGCGAAGATTGCATCTAGCGAGCACAGTCAGACGAAGAGGACGACTACGGCCGAAGACGTGAACGCTGCAGCAAAAGGAGATCGCGCGTCTACGAGGACCGCGACGGACCCGACATGGTCGCGCATTACGCCGATCACGAACGACAACAACCGCAACAACGGAGGATACCGCAGCGGAAACTTCCACGACAGCGGACGACCAACGCAGTCGTGGCAACTCCGCGACCACGACAACGGACCCTCAGCATTCGACAAACTTTCGGGTCCATGCACCATCCACTTCTACATCGACAAACAGGATGGCAAAAAGAAAGCCAGCCACATGCTCAAGGACTGCCGCGAGTTCCAGAAACTCAACGAAGGCATGGTGCAGATGAGGCAACAAGCCCCAATCCCTGCGTTTGGAAACGCACCCGCGCCAGGGGAAATAGCACACGGAGCTCCTCCACCGCCGCCTATTGGAGGCCCAAATCAACCAGTCGCACCAGCACAAAACAACGCCAGGGAGCACTTAATATGATCCAGAAAGGACGCCCTACCAACAGGGTGCAGAAGAAAATCACTCGACAAATCAACTTGGCCGTGGCAACTCCGCCTGCAATCCCTGAGTACCTCAGCGGATCGGAGTCCTGCATCACATTCACTCGCGCAGATCACCCTTGCCAGATCCCTCGCCCAGGTCATGCTGCCCTAGTGCTGGAGGCGCAGATCGGAGGTTTCGAGATGAGTCGCGTCTTCATGGACGGCGGTAGCGGCATCAACCTAATGTTCGCAAGTACTCTAGCAGCTATGCGGATCCCGCAATGCAGCCTGGAACAATCAGACACAACGTTCCACGGCATTGTCCCAGGAAAAGGCATATTCCCTCTGGGCAAAATAGGACTCGACGTCATCTTCGGGAAGCCGGACAACTTTCGGCAGGAACGCCTAGAATTCGAAGTGGTGGACTGGTCGTCGCAGTACCACGCCATCCTGGGGCGTGTAGCATTCGCAAGATTCCTGGCCGTCCCACATTACGCATACCTACTACTCAAGATGCCAGGACCAAGGGGCGTCATCACAGTCCATGGGAGCTTCACCCGATCGGACCAATGCGACAGGGATTTCAACAAAATCTCCCAGTCTTTCGGCATGCAAGACGAGCTTGTAAGGCTCCGCGAGGCAACGGACAATGGGCTACCACCAGTCACAAGGCAGAACGCACCTGACATGTCCTTCGACTCCACCATCAACACCAAGAAGGTGCAGGTCCATCCGACGGACGCCTCAAAGACAGCGCTGATCGCCAGGCACCACATAGGAAGGCACGCTCGTCAATTCCTCCGTGGCGCTGGAAATTACCGGTGTCCTGCGGACATGCCAGGAGTTCCTAGGGAATTCGCCGAGCACGCACTCAAAGTCTTCCCATACACCAAGCCAGTCAAGCAGTCCATCCGAAGACGGTCGGAGCCACGAGCCGAAGCTATTGGCAAGGAAATCAACAGATTACTCGCAGCAGACTTCATCCGGCAAATCAAGGAAAGCGAGTGGCTGGCAAATACGGTGATGGTTCCAAAAAAGGACACGGACATCCTGCGGATGTGCGTAGACTTCACGTCACTAAACAAACATTGCCCAAAGGACCACTTCCCTCTTCCTCGGATCGATCAGATCATCGATTCGACTACAGGTTGTGAGAAACTCTCCTTCCTCGACGCCTACTCAGGCTATAACCAGATTCGACTCAAGGTCGAAGATCAAGAGAAAACGGCGTTCATCACACCGTTCGGAGTATACTGCTACAACACAATGCCCTTCGGGCTAAAGAACGCAGGTGCCACGTACCAGCGATGCATGCAGGCCTGCCTCAAGGACCAGATCGGTCGCAACATCCAAGTCTATGTCGACGACATAGTAATAAAAACCAAGGAGGCAAGGTCACTTATCGACAATCTCCGCGAGACGTTCAACAATCTTGATCGTTATAGGATCAAGCTCAACCCCGAAAAATGCGCCTTCGGCGTCCCATCGGGTCAACTGCTCGGATACTTCATCTCTCAGCGAGGAATTGAGGCGAACCCAAAGAAAATCAGAGCCATCATGACGATGGAGAAGCCGAAAAACCTCAAGGGCGTCCAGCAGCTCACAGGTCGAGTAGCGGCGTTAAGCAGATTCATCAGCCGTATGGGCGAGAAGGCCCTACCATTCTACCAGCTGCTGCGCAAGGCAGACAAATTCGAGTGGACACCAGAAGCCAACGACGCATTCGAAAGCCTCAAGCGGCTCCTCTCCACCTCGCCTGTTTTGGTTACGCCAAAGGAGCGTGAGCCATCATTGTACATAGCAGCCACACACCGTGTGGTCAAGACTGCACTGCGTGGTCGAATGACCCGAAGAAGGCAAGACCCATGGAGTCCAGCGCCCAATTTACTACCTCAGCGAGGTACTGACACCAACAAAACAGCGGTACCCTCACTACCAGAAGCTAGCCTACGGCGTGTTCATGACTCGACGGCTCGAGCTGAGCCACTACTTCCGGAACACTGGTAATGGTCGCCAACGAGGCACCCCCAACAGCATCCCGAATAACCCAGAGGCCACAGACGCGGGCCCCGTGGGGCATCGAACTATCGCCTTTAGACATCGCTCACGAAGCGACACGCAATCAAATCCTAGGTCCTTCCGGACTTCTGGTGCCTTTGGATGGAGCTGCACGCCGACATCCCAGATATGTCGCAGTCCTGGACAATGCATTTCGACGGCTCCAAGCGCGAAGCCGGGGCAGGAGCAGGAGTCATACTGACCTCCCCGCAAGGTGACAAGATGAAGTACGTTCTTCGGATGAAGTTCAGAGCCTCCAACAACGAGGCCGAATACAAAGCCCTCATCCACGACATGAGGATGGCAAAGATATGCGGCGCAACGCGCCTGGTCATCTACGGTGACTCCAACCTTGTCGTCCAACAGACGATGAATGAGTGCGATGCACACGCCGAAAACATGATCGCGTCATGGCCTATAACGCACTTTCGAAGGAGAATTCGACGGCTGCGAGCTTCGACACGTCGGAAGAGAAAGCAACGAGGAAGCCGATAGGCTCGCCAACATTGGCTCCACTTGTGCAAAGGTGCCACCAGGTGTGTTCCTCGAACAAATCTGCGTGCCATCCATCAAGCGGAAATTCCCCAAGGGATCACCCGAAGAAGCAAAACACTCGGGGGCTACGCTGCCCGAAGGTCATGAGGGACCCGAAAAGTTGGACACCGAAGTTGCCATGGTCAACCTGATGCAGGTCATGGCAGTCGAAGAAACTTGGACGCGCCCATACCTCCAATTCCTGTTACATGGAGAACTGCCTGACAACCCGACAGATGCCCGGCGCATATCTCGACGGTCAAAGGCCTTCACCACTATCAATGGCGAGCTGTACAAGCGCAGTATCACAGGTGTACTCCAACGATGCGTCACCATCGATGACGGAAAAACCATCCTCCAAGACATCCACGAGGGCATCTGCGGCCACCATGCAGGCAGTCGCTCCCTTGTCGCTAAAGCTCTACGAGCAGGATTCTACTGGCCAATGGCCATGAGCAACGCAAAGGACATCGTCCGAAGATGCAACGGGTGCCAACGGTTCGCCGACAAACCGCACGCACCCGGGTCCGAGCTCAGACCCATACCAATAGCTTGGCCCTTTGCTCAATGGGGCCTTGACATGATTGGCAAACTGCCAAAATCTTCTAAAGGGGGGCACGTGTTCCTCCTGGTCGCAGTCGACAAGTTCACCAAGTGGATCGAAGCCATGCCGGTCACCAACCAGAAAGGAAAAACTGCCGTCAAGTTCTTCGAATCCATTGTCTACAGGTTCGGCGCATCGCGACATCATCACGGACAATGGGTCAAACTTCATCTCCGAAGAATTCCAGGACTTCTGCGAAGGCCTCGGGATCAAAATCACGTATGCCTCAGTGGCACACCCGCAAACGAACGGACAAGTGGAAAGGGCCAACGGCCTAATCGGCGCTGGCATCAAGAAACGCCTCATGAGCTCCCTCGAACACAAAGCTGGCAACTGGACGAAAGAGCTACCATCCGTCTTATGGAGCTTACGGACTACGCCAAACAGCGCCACCGGCTATACACCGTTCTTCATGGTACACGGAGCCGAAGCCGTGTTACCATCCGAAGTACGCCACCAGGCCCCACGGATCGTCGCTTACAGCGAAGCCGAATCCATGGCTGCACTCGAAGATGCCGTCGATACACTCGACGAGGCAAGAGACATAGCAGCAGCTCGATCAGCGGTGTACCAGCAGAGTCTCCGCAACTACCACAGCCGTCGGCTGCGTCCAAGGTCCTTCGTCGAAGGAGACCTCGTCTTACGACTCAAGCAAAAGCGACCGAATAAATTCGAGTCACCATGGGAAGGACCCTACATCATCACCGAAGTGATACCAGGTGGCGCCTATCGCCTCAAGCACGTGGAGTCTGGAGTCGCATACTCCAACCCATGGAACATCGCGCACCTGCGACGATTCTACCCGTAGCAAACTACCATTTTACTTTCAATAAGGCTTTCAGCCAAGGCTACTCAGCCGAACAATGTACTTCCTCCATTGCGATATAAATAAAGCTAAGTGTCCTGCCCCAAAACTTCGGTTCACTATTTCCTGCATATCTACTATATACTACAAACGCGCTCGGGGGCTCCCCCCACCTCACGATTTCATCGACTGAGGACAAAACGCGCTCAGGGGCTCCCCCCACCTCACGATTTCATCGATTGAGGACTAAACGTGTACACCTGAGTAGCTGACCACGTCAGGCAAACGAAAAGGACACGTACTCAATCAAAGCACTGCGTGCTCACAATAAGCAAAACTTTACAACAAAGGGCACAAAACGCCAAATTAAATATACAAATTTTACATCTCTCTCTATTTTCAGGTCCTACCTATTACGAAGAATACCACGAGCACGCTGCTTAAACAAATCTATAATCAGTTCGGCATACTGCCTTACAGCCGCGTAATGCGGACGCATGTTCCACTCGCCACCATCCGGTTGAAGAGGTGGCCCAGCTGCTACAGCAGCCAAATCTACATCAGGACGGTGCACCCTCACAAGAGACAACGTAGCCTTCACTCCTGCGACGAGCTGATGTCGCACTAGCTCCTTGACATTGTTGGCACTCTGAAACCTCGACAGAAGACCTGCAAGGGTCATCGGCAAGGCATCTAAAGGAAACATGACGTGCAGCACCGAGGCAAGCGACGTCTGCACCTGGCGAAGCACCCGCGAAACTTGATGAACACGATCCTGCACCGTCGCCAAGGCTATGGCGCGATCACGATCCATCCAGAAGAAGCCGCCGGCCTCCATGTCCTGCTGAGTCAAGCAATTGACCCGAACAGCGATACGCTCTTTTTCTTCCCTCGGAGCAAGATTCGCACCTAAGACAGCATCACAAAACAAGAATAAAGCCAGCAGGCTCATCCGAAGAATTGAGCTACAACCCGAAAGAAGGATCAACTTACACTGCAGTTGCTCGGACAGCCGACGACTTGCCATCAAGTACTCCTCTCTGGCTGCGCCACGATCCGCCTTGGACTTCCAAACATCGGCCCGGCCGCGTAGCACGAGCAACTCCCTCTCAAGACTGCGCACACGATCCCGAAGGAAAGCAAGCTGCGAGGAGTCATCCAAGGATGGACGCAACGGCGTTGCGGATGGGGCATCAGCTGGGTCAACACCCGAAGGAACCTATAGCAGCAGAAAAATGAAGGCACACAGACATTCAGCCAAGGATACAGCACAACTCGGAGAAATTCATTACATATATAAAAGCCACAGTGTGGCACAAGGATGGTACTACAAAAGATATGTACAACAAAACTAAACTACACAGTACCCTACATCTACTATGCCTAAGGAGCAGGACCTTTGAGTCGCCTCGAGCCGCATCGCTTAGCTTTGGCCTCGCCACTTGCGATGCGTACTCAGACAGCAAGTCAATAAGCTTGGGCCCATATCGTCTGCAACGAGCGGAGTAGGCAGCGAAGGCTACCTCTGATCCATCCGCAGCCGTCGGCATCCGAGAGGTGATCTGGGGCAACTCCAGCTCCGCCCCAGCCGCCATGGCCATCGCCAGCCCGACGGACGCGCCGATGCCCTTCTGCTTGCGCTTGTACGCTGCAGGCGCTTCGGCTGATAGAGCCTCTGCCAGGGCATCCACATCTTCAAGCGTCACGCCCTTCGGGAAGAGCTCCTGGTAGAAGCGGCTAAGGACCTCTTTCCCCTTGGCCAGGGAGTTGACGACGGTGCTGCAGCGGTCTTCGACCGCCACAGTGGCATCATCCAGAGCACTCCCGTGCTCCAGAGCGCCGTGCTCGAACTCGATGCCTGCGGCATCTAAGACAAAAATGAAGAAGAGCATGAAGAAAGGAAGCATAGACGAAGACCCATCGAAAAAGAGACAAGTACAAAAATCCAGCACTCACCCGAAATAGCCTTGGCAGCAGCCATGAGCTTCGACGCCACCCCTCTTTCACGAGCAGCCGCAACGGTGGCCAGCTGCTCCTCGCGATCTGCGGCCTCCTGCTGCAGGCGCTCCTTCGTTTCGGCTGCCTTCGACAGCTCTAACTCAAGGCGCTCTTCGGCGGCGGCCTCGGCTTGCTCCGATTGGCCAAGGCTCTTTTTAAGAGCATCAACCTCACGGAGAGAGTCGTTATGCTCCTCTGCATTCGAGACAAGCAAGTGTCAAAGAATAGGACCAGGATAAACAGGAGAGGCAATAAAGGGCAGAAGGATACCTTGAAGCTGCCGAAGTTTTGCCTCCAGCGCCAGGCGTTCCTCCACCAGCCGCTTGGCCTCTTGGACAAAAGGCTGCAGAAAAAGGCAATAACAGTAAGAACAGGACTTGGGGGCTACGCCCAACACAAAAAAGCAAAAACAACATCAGCACTCGAAGACACTCGGGGGCTCCCCCCGCGACATGAGGCAGAAAACTTACATGCTCCGTCGGCGATCCCGAAGCCCCGCCTGCGAAATTCTGAGGCGCAACCACCAGCACCTCCCGCACAGGAGGATCTGGAGCGGCGCCACCCGAAGTCGCCACAGTCTGAGGAGGAGGCGACGCAATGTTCGACTCCCCCATCATCTCCCGCGCATCATCACTAGAGTCATGGGAGGATTGCCTGCATACGAACCAATCAACACAAGTGCAACAATCGTACAAGGCAAAGGACAACAGTACAACAAGAAAACTTACGAGCCCAATGCGCTCAGGTCTAAGATAGGAGAAGCCCTTCGGGCCCTCTTCTCCTCTTTCTTCTCTTCCTTCTTCTCCTCCTTCTTTTCTTCCTTCTTCCGCTATGTGCGGGTGGAGCAACAACTCGCACAGGAATGGAGGGAAGGGGAGAGGAAGAAGCTCCATGACCTTCACTGTGACGCTCAAGGCCCAGAGGATTTCTGGGAGTCGGAGGAGTTGAGGCATCCGAAGACTCACTCGAGCTCCGCGATCGCTTGCGCGTATGGTCCTCACTCGACTCGTCGGCATCCTCCGCCGGAGATCGCGCCGAAGGAAGTTCGGACACGGAGTCAACCACTTCATTGTCCGGGGCATTCGGATACCTTTCGGGATTATAACAGCAAAGACGACGCACGCTGGCCGTCCATCGAGAAGACCTAACGCCAACGGCAGATCTGGTCATACACGTGTCAGCATCACAACGAACCGTCTCTACCACGCCATCCACTACGCGCGGAAATCGAGGAGACGCCGTAATCATCTCCACGCCGCGCGTGACTGGTCAATTCAAAGTCAGCAAGTGGGACCCACGCTTCGTTCAGTCAAGTCATCTCTGGCGTAGCAGATGCTTGAGGTCATCGATCGTCAGCACTGACGTCATCAAAAGCTATACTAGCACCAACTTCGGCTCCACAACTAAGAGTACTCACTCGAATCTTCGATTCGACTAAATACTCGGGGGCTACTCCTATCAGGAGCGCTGGCCGTGCACCCGAAAGACAAAATGAAGACAACGCACTTCTCTGAGCCCTACGTCGAGTCTTCGACTCCACTACGGCCTCGGGGGCTACTCCCATAGGGAGGAGGGATTTAAGCATCCGAAAATTTTCGAGTCCTACGGACTGAACAACTGAGCAATGCATGCACTAAAGTCTCCGCTCGAGTCTACGACTCGAACAGACACTCGGGGGATACTCCCATAGGGATCGCTGGTCGCGCACCCTATGAAACTTTTGACTGTGATCTTTCGGATCAACATACAAAAACTTTTTGGCAACTCTGCCCCAACAAAATGCTGAGTAAGCAACAGTCTCCTTGGCCAACCCGAAGCACCTCCGTGGTGATAAATGTTCGGATGCTGCGTCTGCGACGCAAAAATAAGACCTGCAGATATCATCTGATGGCCTGGCAACGCACCAGACTGCGCTCTGCTAGTATAAATCCATGCCAACAGGCGTGATGAAAAATCCCGACGGACGCGTTGGGTACACCAATTAAAATCACTGGAATTCCACTCCTGTAAGTCCTTCGCGGCCTGAGTCGAATTACGCCAGCATATGTTCCAGGTCTGGGTTGAGGGACCCAAACCTGAAGAAGATCGTGTCGTTTCGTCCTAAGACAGTTAACTGACCCTGATCCGTCGGGTGAGTCAGGCACACGCATCAATAATCCCTACGCTCATATACTATTAAAACATAGTTGCACCCGAAGAATGGAAGAGTCCTCAGCCGAATCTACGATTCGACTGATCACTCGGGGGCTACTGACATGGTTATACCCTACGGGTACGTAACTTCAGCATACCTGGTCCAGCCCAAGGAAGGCCCACAGCAGATATACACTGGCCCATGAAGATTTTCGGGTGGCCAAGGCCCATGACGCCTTCGAGTCCTTGGAGAACAAGACTAGCACGGACTAGGAAATTAGAAGGGGTACGACCCCAGAACTTGTAACCGACTAGGACTACGCCCGGGACCTGCCTAAGTCTATATAAAGGCCAGGAGGGCACGTCCTAGATCTCTCGACTCATACTTTCGCACACGCATCCACGCCAGATCGAATCTGCGCACCCTGTAACCTTCGGTTCCGCCGTAATCAAGAGCAGACAAGCAGGAGTAGGGTTTTTCCTCCGGAGGCCTGAACCTGGGTAAATCTCGTATCCTGTTGCTTGTCCGTTAACTGCGTTACGATCTCCAGCATCCCCATCTTCTCCAAAACCCAAGTCCATAACAATAGGCATTGACGAGATTAAACCTCGTCACCAGGTATGAGTTTAAGAGCTTCATGAGTTTTAGGTTCCTTAGGGGGCTGCACCCATGGGACGCATGTTCCAAGAAAAAGACACACGGTAAAGAGGAAAATACTAGGCAGAAAATTATTTTCCGGTAGTGATGGTTGTGGCATTATACAGAAACGAAGATTACTGCCACACCACTGATTTGGTTTCCTCCTGGACTAATTTCTAGCCATTCATGTTGTGGAGATATTTGTCCCGTCGACGCTTGGAGCTGCCGTGCAGAGACCGCAAGGCAGGATACAGAAAACCAAAACCATAAAAGTAAATAATGGAGAATGGAGAAAACTGAGAATGAGTCGTTCAAAAGAGAAGTATAGTCTCTCCCTTCCAAGAGAAATAATGGAGAATGGAGATAATCTCGGGGGAAAGGGACGTAGTGATTTTAGTGGCTCAAGGAGCTTTGCAATTATATGGCGGCCTCCTATCTTGTACTGCTTCTCCCTTCCACAGCTTGATAGATAATCGGTCGTCTGGACTAACTCACGCTTGCCTCGACTACATAGCAAGGCTTCGCAAAAGGTAATAATTACCAAAGTTTCCGCCAGATTATCTTTCTTTTAATCAAGGATGTTCTTCAGATCCATTTTGTTCTAGTTTCCTATGCCGCGATCCCTCAATCACCCAGTCACCTGTATACAGAGAGGAAAGAAGCTAATGTCAAGCTAATACCTCATTAACTTGTTTCTATTGCTAAACAGTATAGGGGGTGATCCAGTTATTGGTGGAGCTGGTTGCATATCCCAGACAAAATGCCCAACGATAGGATTGATGCGACGCAATTTTTTCTATTGCAAAAACTGAAGAGTGCCATACTGTGGTGCATTTACGCCTTCCATCATTATCTAATAATGAATCTTCAGCAATTGGTAGCCCCACGAACGATCCGCCGATCAAGTATTACAGCAAGGGATCTGGAGTGCATGGTATGTGATGAAACTGCAGACCCAAAGCCCCTGCCTTTGTTGCTTCTGGAAGAAATCACCGATTGTTTCTCTGATGAGAGCAATTGGCACCAGCGGTTCGGTGGTTTATAAGGTAGACTAACGCGGTAGTTTATACGTGATCAATCTTTCGATGAAGAGTGAACGCTTTCTAACATGGCATCTTCTCGCTGTAGGGAAAGCTACAAAATAGGACCGTGGCCTGAAGAGGATGACAAATGAGTGTATGGATGAGAAGTTGTTCCACCGAGAAGTTCAATGTCTCATAATGGCGAAGCACAAGAATATAGTACGGTTTCTTGGATATTGTGCTGATAGACAAGGGATTATGGCCAAGTACGAAGGAAAATTGGTCATGGCGGATATACACCAAAGGTTGCTTTGTTTTGAGTACCTTTCTAAAGGGAGTCTTCATGAGTACATAACTGGTAGGATCATCCAGCACACATTTAACCTCTATTTTTATTTCTAAAGGTCATGTCATTCATTATCCCACATATAGCATGCACCTTTTTGATACAATTAGATGATAAATACTTGGAGTATGTCAAATGGTACTAAACTTCCTTTACCCTCTCCCCTTATAGATACATCTTGTGAACCTCAGTGGAGAGACTACTATCAAATTATCACCGGAATTTGTCAAGGGTTACATTATCTTCATCAGAAAAAAATTGCCCACTTAGATCTAAAGCCTGCAAATATATTGCTGGATGATAATTTGGAGGCAAAAATTGCCGATTTCGGTCTATCACGGTGCTTTATTGGTGAAACTGGAAGCCGGATTATTAGTAAGATATGTGGAACACCGTAAGTTTGCTAAAAGTTCAGTGTTAAACTTGATTTACACCAACATTGTGGCACATTGCTCATTTTCTCAACCAATTACATGAATATATATTTATGCAGCGGATATTTGACACCAGAAACTTTTAACCAGCATGCTCAATTAACATATCGGCATTCGTATCGTCTTGATATCTACAGCCTTTTTGACTTTATGAGAATGAGGATAACACCGAGATTTACAAATGGAACAACAAAGAACGCGATCCTAACAAAGACACTTCTAGTAGTAATAAACATGTTGAAAATGAAAATAAATGGCATATAGGTAAATGCGTAATATTTTTAGGAAAAAATACTTTCTAGTTTCTATACATATTACTTTTTCTGAATGAGAATATGCAAAATTGTATGGCCCAATATCTAAGAAAAAATAAATTGAAGCTTATTTGTTTGGGAGAGTAGTTGTACAATCGTATCATCCATGTCCAACTTATCACCAACCTCAATTTGGATACATCTTTGTTTTTTAATGAACTGAAACATGGTTTTTTCATATATGTGAGAAAAACTAGGAGCCCACCCTAATTAAGTACATGGGGAAATTTCATTGTTAATTTGAAGTCTTAATTGATGTGTTTTGTGTAAGCTGTTAGCATTATATATGAGGCTAGTATGTAGTACTACACACTTTAACCTCACATTTAGAATTTCTTTTGCTTATTTTCATAACTCACAAATTCAATTTGTAGGTTGTTGAAAGTTGGAGCAACATGTTGGAGAGATCACATAGGGATGAACAGATGAAACAAGTTCGAGTATGTGCTGAGATTGGAATAAAATGCATCAGCTTCGAGCCAATGAAGAGACCTGATACACAATATATAATTAATAGACTGGATGGGACAGAAACTATGGATGAATATATCGAAACTGGTGAGGTTACTTCACAAGAGGTAAGACCACTACCATGGGATCCATGAAATCACTCCCATAAAACTTAATATTGAGAGCACGTGTGTACATCTCTATTTGCACTTTTCTTGCCCCGATCCAGCAAATGAGGTGAACTCTCTTTCATTTTTTATTTGAACATACCAAACATGCTCCCAATAAGCATCATCAAGGTATGCGTAACTCACTAGGAGAGACAAGCTCAAAGGTGAGTTTTCATCTATACAGATTGATATAGTGGTAAATTCTATATACATATATCTATCTCGGATGCAAACTGAATGGCATACTCACTTGAAATTTTGCTTCTTGCAGGAAGATGCCACTATAGTGCTAGTGGCACGGTCAAACTCATGTAATAGCATTTGGGAAAATACTGCAAACCTTGACAAGTTGAATAAGAATGTAGAGAGTCTTAATACGGACATCAGGCGATGCCTTGAATTCTGTAGTATTTTTCCTAGCGGATCCACGTTGAGAAGGGACGACTTAGTTCGCCTGTGGATAGCGCAAGGGTTTGTAAGGACTACATGTGCAACAAACGACTTGGAAGATATAGCTGTGGGGTACATTCAAGATTTAGTGTCGAGCTCATTTCTACAACCAGTCCGATCTAGTTCTGATATTGATTGCTTTAAAATTCATGATGTGCTACATGATATATTGGAAAAGGTTGCTGAAAATTGCTTCAGAATCGAGAATGCAGGGAGCCATAGCGGGGATGGTTGGGAAGGAGATGTCCCTCGACATATCCAGCATCTTCTTATTCAGCATTATGATGGAGAACTGATTTCCAAGACAATCGTTGGGTTGGAATATTTACGCACTTTGATTGTGCATGTTGTTGGAAAGGATACAACAGTGGAGGAAAAAATCATTGAGAGTATATGCAAGAGGCTGCCGAAACTGCGGGTACTAGCTATTGCTTTCAGTCAGGAACATGATCCAATCAAGCAACCCAATGGGTTCTCGTTCCCAGAGTCCATTAGTGAGTTAAAGTACCTGCAATATCTTGCTTTCAGGACTAGCAGCTCTTGCAAGATAAGTTTACCAAGCACACTAAATAAACTTCAGCATATCCAAGTCCTAGATTTTGCTGATGGCGATTTTAGGAGATTTACCTTTGCTACACTTGTCAACTTGCGGCACATATCTTGCTGGGTAGGTGTGAAGCTTCCTTATGTAGGCAGGCTGATCTCGCTCCAAAAATTTCCATGCGACTTCCAAGTGAGCAATGAACAAGGTTGTGAGTTGAAACAGATGAGGGACCTAAACAAGCTTCGAGGCAAACTAGGCATCCGTGGCCTTGAAAATGCTAAAAGCAAGGAGCAAGCTTTTGAAGCCAATCTAGCTGGCAAGAAACGGCTCACTGAACTGACACTATCGTGGGGTTATGATGATGATGTTACATGGTGCAGTGCAGAAGTTGAAGCAGATGTACTTGAGGGCATGTGCCCTCCCGCGGGGCTTGAAAAACTGATGCTCGATAACTTTGTAGGCTCTAGCTACCCTGATTGGATGGTGGGTAAGCACAGCGGTGGACCAAAGTGTCTGCAGAAACTTCGTTTCTGGAGATGCAGCCAACTGGTATCTGCTTCTGGACTGGCCGAGGCTTTTCCCCATCTTCATGAGCTTAAGCTTTGGATGTGCAGCTGGGACGCCTTACCAGGCAATATGGAGCACCTCACATCTCTCAAGGAATTGTGGATCTATGACTGTAAGAACATCCGGTCTCTTCCAACACTACCCCAGTCTCTTGAGGATTTTACACTCGGTTGTTGCAATTATGAGTTTGTAAAGTCGTGTCAAGAAGTGGGACATGCAAACTGACAAAAGATTGAGCACATCCCATATAAGAATATCCGTTGACCCAGCAGGTAAGACTAATCTCCTTGTGTTGCCTTACTTTTGTTTTTCCCATTCCGTGTCGGCAAACATTAATTGCCTTGGTGATAGATGTTTTTTGCCACCAGGCTGAGCTCTGTTAGCACAGCCCCTGCCGCCGAGTACTTTCTGACGACACCGACGAGGAAATTCCGACAAGACGATACGCACGTACCCGACAACTTCCGCCGAGATACACGTACTGCTAGCCGATCGATTCTTTTAATCTAACTAGTATACTCACGCACGCACTCAGAAACAGACTGATTGCTACACGCACGTCTCGTGCGTGTCTTTCTTGACAATTACTTGTGTCTCACAGTTTACACACGCATATATATATGCTGAATTAGCTGACCGAATCGAACTACTATTACAACTCAGAAGCCGACTCCAACTCGTATGTATGCATGTGTATTCCACTCAGAACCTATCACGTATACTACTCGTATTCGAAGCCATGACGCCGTGCCAGCGTACAACGTGCTTAAGTCTAACAATCACCCTCTAAGCACGATGTGCTCTTCTATCTTTACCTGGATCCCAAATACGCCAACTGCTCCTCGCGGGCGTCGCCGCTCTCTTCCTCGGCACCCGTATCACCGACTTTGCTTTTGTCGACTTCTCCATGGTTTCACCTCGACCCTCCTCGTCCGCGTCCTTCTTTTCCGCGTCCTCCTTGTCGATGTCGTCCATGACCGTGCCTTCAGTCTTCACCGGTTTCTTGATGAACAAACATTGATTTTCGTACTCCATCTTCACCAGATAATTTATCGTCCAAAATTCTTTCTTCGGATAGTAGTCCATCACGTCTCCCATGCGTGCTTGCATCGGTCGTAGCCGTCTCATCTCCAGTGCAGTCGGAGGCTCTGCGACATACTCTTCTGTGTCCGATAACGCGCTTGTTTCTCCAGTTTCTGAACCTTGTGTGTCTCCACGTAGAGCTCCTGGAGCCAACGGCTCTAGATGCAGCGTATCTTGTATGCCTATTTCTGAGCCAATTTCTTGACTCACCACCACATCACATGGCCCTTTCACTTCTGGACACTCCTTTGCCCCAAGCTCTTCACGTGGATCATCACCTCCTGTGCTAGCAGATGATGAGCTAAACACAACACCTTCTAGCTCTGTTTTTTCTGACCACGGACTAGCCTTTTCTCCGGACACTTTTTCTTCTGGGAGTATCCCTAGTGCTTCTGGCCTGGTGTCCATGTCTGGATCACCCCCTAGGCCTTCAATATCTTCTGGGTCCGAATTTGCTAACAAAGATAAGCTTGGTTGATCCATATTTTCTTCATACTCAAGATCCCACGTGATGTGAAAAGTTGAATATTCCGGTTCCTTGGAGCCCCAGTTCCATGATTTCTCTTCCTCAAAGACTACGTCGTTCGTGAAAACCACCTTATTAGTACAAGGATTGCACAAACGGTATTTCTTTGAGCCTTCATATCCTGTCATGATCATTGGAGTACTCCGCTGGCTGGTCTTGTCATGCGCCACACACCCAAAAGTGCGAAGATGATCAACCGAGGGCTTCCATCCGTACCATCCTTCATACGGATTCATACCAACTCCACTCTCAGTTGGCTCCATGTTCAGCAAATACACAGCCGTATTGACTGCCTCACCCCAGAAGTTTCCTGTCAAACCTTTACTCTTCATCATCCTCCGTGCCATGGTCAACACGGTTTGATGCAGCTCGCCTTCCTGATCAATGCGTACGGCTCTTATCTTTGCCTCCACCTTAAACTCTTCGGCTTCCTTGATCTTCTCGAATGCTTGTTGTGCTTGATACTTACTTTTCAGCAACACAATCCACATGTATTTACTATGATCATCCACCACAAGCATGAAGAACTTATTGCCGGACGGAGTTGCAGGTGAAATTCCAATGCATAGATCGCCATGAACCGATTCTAAAGCTTCACTTGCCTCAAACGCGGCTTCACGCAGAAACGGGGCACTCCGTTGCTCGTGATCCACACACGGTAGATCGCGATCCACTTGCGCCACAATCTCCGTACCCGGTGATGGAGGATCCTCCTCATCCTTCAGCTCAGTTACTTCGAGCATCAGCACCATCGGTCCATCATCATCTCCTTCCTGGGCGATGAGAGCCCTCTCCTTCGACGATTTCTTGCAATCCTTCTTGAAGTGGCCGAGCTCGCCGCACTTATGACATCTTACTTTCTTGATGTCAAACTTCCTCCGCGGCGGAGGCTCGTCCTCGTCCTCCCCTGCGATATACTTTTTCGCTGGGCGAGAATCTTCTCTATCACTCCTGCTGCCGGATGCTTTATCGCCCTTCCTCTCCTTGGCGAACAACGCTCGAGCCATAAGCATGAGATGCTCATCCACTTTTGCGTCGCCATAGGTGATCTTCATCCGCTCGTCGTGTGCCTTGAACCGTCCAACTAGATCATCCATCGTGAGAGTCTTGAGATCAACGCATTGCTCGATCGTCGAGACAACGGGTGAGTAACGCGGCGGCGCCACGCGGAGGAAACGCCTCACAATAGAGATCTCATCCAGCTTCTCGCCGAGTCCGCGAATCCCATTGACCAGTGTAGCGACCCTTGAAGCAAAGGCGTCTAGCGTCTCATCTTCTCCCATCTCCAGATTCTCGTACTTCTTCTGCAAGGTTTGCAGGGTCGCCTCGCGGACGCGCTCGTGCCCAAGATTTAGCGTCTTGAGTGTATCCCACACCTCCTTTGCAGATTTCTTCGAGATCAGGTGTTGCATCAGATCTGTCGGCACCACCGAGCAGATGGCCGTGAGTGCTAGTCGGTCTAGGTGGTACTTCGACGCGCCTTTCTTGAACTCGTCGCCGCCTGGATCGACAGCCTCCCAGAGTCTGGCGCCTTCTAACGCCCACTCCATCTGGACCGCCCAGACCGTGTAGTTGTCGCGGCTGTACCGCGGATACTGCATCGACACCGGTGCACCTGTAGCCGCACCAGAATACTCGCCCACCTCCTTCGTCATGACCTCCCGTTACTAGGAGATCCTCCACGAGGCTCTGATACCAATTGTTAGTACAACCCCTGCCGCCGAGTACTTTCCGACGACACCGACGAGGAAATTCCGACGAGACGACACGCACGTACCCGACAACTTCCGCCGAGATGCACGTACTGCTAGCCGATTGATTCTTTTGATCTAACTAGTATACTCACGCACGCACTCAGAAACAGATTGATTGCTACACGCACAGTCTCGTGCGTGTCTTTCTTGACAATTACTTGTGTCTCACAGTTTACAAGGATCTGTACACACGCATATATATATGCTGAATTAGCTGACCGAATCGAACTACTATTACAACTCGGAAGCCGACTCCAACTCGTATGTATGCATGTGTATTCCACTCAGAACCTATCACGTATACTACTCGTATTCGAAGCCATGACGCCGTGCCACAAACAAGTTTGTCAGTTGAAATATAGAGCTAAGGGACCTAAACAAGCTTTGAGGCGAACTATCCATTGGTGACCTTGAAAATGTCAAAAGCAAGGCGCAAGCTCTTGAAGCTAATCTAGCTGGCAAGGAACGGCTCACTGAATTAAAACTGTTTTGGAGAAGTGATCTTTATTGTACAAGGTGCGGTGCAGAAGTTGAAGCGGATGTACAAGAGGGCCTGTGCCCTCCCGCGGGGCTTGAAAAACTGATGCTTGCTAACTTTGTAGGCTTGACGTACGTACCCAGATTGGATGGTGGGTAAGCACAACGATGACCCAAAGTACCTTCATGAACTTTATCTTTGGGAATACAGCCAACTGACATCTGCTTCTGGACTTGCCGAGGCTTTTCCTCATCTTCGTATGCTTAGGATTTTGTACTGCAACTGGAACGCCTTACCAGGCAATATGGAGGACCTCACATCCCTCAAGGAACTGTGGATCATTGGATGTAAGAACATCCGGTCTCTTCCAACATTGCCGTAGTCTCTCAAGAATTTTACACAATGCTGCAACAATGAGTTTGTGAAGTCGTGTCAAGCAGTTGGACATGCAAACTGCCAAAAGATTGAACACATCCCCAAGAAATCATTTCTTTGATCCAGCAAGTAAGACTGTAATCTCCTTGTGCTGTCTTTACCCTTGGTGATAGATGTTTTCTGCTACCGCCTTGAGGTTTATGCGTGTTAATAATCTAGTTGCTACGGATTGTCGTTTATTTCAGGAAGGACGGTACTGTTGCAAGAAGAGAGTTGGGAATTGATGCAGAGTTTCAATCTGTTATATGTTGATCCAAATTTTATAAAGTATAGGCCAACTTTTGACGAGTGGAGCGAGGCCCGTCGCCGGAGGCTTGAGCCGAGCTTGGCCCAACAGGGACGCCTCCCGCGGTACGGTACGAATCGTTGAAGACCTAGGTTTCCACTGATATATAAACCCCTTATAAGCCGCCGGTTGGAATGAGTTGCATCTGTGAAATCGCCGGCGTTTATAAACACTCCCTGATATAGTGAAGTTTCGCTGGCTGGCACCCCTGGTTTTTTCCTCTCTTTGTCGGAGAGGTTTTTCCATGTTAAATCTGTGTTCCCTTGCTATGATTTCGTTTTCGTACTTATCGCAATTGTAACACAATCCTGTCCTGCGATCAATCAGGGCTTCATGCGAATGGATATTACAAGAAGAGAGTTGGCTGATATCTATATACCAGCATCTAATTTAGAGCATACACACAAGATTCACCAGTACGTACTGCGCGTGGGCCATTTGGAACTCAGGCAGAGTGCGCTGGGGAGTGTTTAATTAGACCGCATCTAGCTGCTCCGGTTATGGTCTGGTTGCTCAGGGTTTAATTTGCCACCGATATGATGAGGGGATTTAATTTGATATAAATCAGTGCTTTGAAATTGCTCTAGCAGAGATACCGATAATTCCAGAACACTGTTATCTTCTTCAAATAAGTAATAGCGAGTAATCTCAAAAAATCTCAAAAAAATAATGATAGACATAACGGGTCAATATCGTTACTATATTACGTTACTATATTTTGCAAATCGCTTTCTGGGCCAATCAGGGCTGGGTCGTATAAGTGTTTGGGCTGTTTTGTTCCGTGGGCGAATACTATTCTCCACCCGCTGCGGGCTTTAACTGAAAGGGTGGGCCGGACCATTTCCACGTACATGTTTTCCTTTAACTTTTTATAGTTTCTGCATATTTTTTCTTGTTATTTTATTCTTTTTTATCCACGTATGACTGAGTGCTGCTTTGCTATCGCTGTCTCTAGGGCTGGGTCATATAGTGTTTGGGCTGTTTGGGCTGCTCACCATGTGCTGACCTCGCTGGGTTAGTTTCCGGAATTCCTATCTGTCGCCTTTTGCGGAGCTTCACCGCTGCGCCGCACGTGCACAAATATGTATTTTTTTTCTTTAAATGTTGTATAATGGGCCAGGCCCAGGTATGGGTTTTAGAGCAACGTGAGTTCTTTTGTTGAATCGGTGAAGATATTTTGTTCAAATTCATAACTTTTTATAAAACTTTGTGAACACTTTTGAACTTTGTAAACATTATTTTTGAATTCTCGAACATTTTATTAACTCTGAGAACATTTTTTTCTTCAAATCCTGTGATTTTTTAACTATGTGAACTTTTTTTGAAACGCGTGAATATTTTTTTTCAAACAATTAACATAGTTCTAAATACGCATGCAGGAACAATTTTTCAGAGTTAAAAATGTTCACGGTTAGGGAAAACTTAAAAAATGTTTTTATACGTTTAAAATATCAACGATGTTCCGAAAAAAGTTGTTCTTGCATACGATAATGTTCACACATTCTTAAAAAATGTTCCAAGTTTCGAAATGACTGTTCACAAATTTAAAAAAAATTAATGTATAGAAAGGAAATAAAGAACTTGGGTAAAAAAGGGCGCTAATCCCTCAGTCGGCTTGATGAGTTCTATTGAACCTGAAAATAATCCTAAGGCTTGGTCGCCTCTAACTGAATCTGCTGACTGCTCAGTTACACAATAACATTGAACACGCTGCTGACAGAGCGGTGCTTCGTTAGACTGGCGGCGATTTATTCATGGTGCGGAAATGAAAACCAAGTAGAATTTGATGTTGCTGCTGTTGCATGCTGAGGAAACTGAGATTCCTAAGATTGTGACCGATGAGCAATCAGTGGTGACAGTTACAGTTAACTATATTGTTGTTCTGCTGGATGATTCTGTATTCGAGTTTGAGCAGTTGAGTGAACAGAGGAATGCGGAGAGTCCCATAGTGGCGTATGGCGTGATGCCGCTTCCCCTTCCCCCCCAATCCCCTTCCCAAACTCAATCCACTTACAGATTCCAACCCCTCTCTAAGCTAGCCAAGAATCACAGTCCACCAGACCCTGCCACCAATCCATCCCACAACAATAACACACCGCTTCAACGCACCACTGTAATCAGCTAGGAAGAACTGCCCACCCTTTCATTTTCGGAAGAATGGCAGATCCTGGCAATACAGATCCCTCCCCGCCTCTATCGCCAAGAAGAATAGATGGCAGTTCTTATGCGCCCCATAATCCTCCAACCATTCAAGCCCCAGAGATCCCTCATCTTACACTGAATTTGCAGGCAATGTCAATCTCAACCCAGCATCAAGAGGAAGAAGGGAGCAACAAGTATGCAATTTATCTAAAGATTGCAGAAACAGGAGTGAGTCCAAGGCAAATCTCTCTTTCAACGATGCAGCAGCACATGAAGAGAGCATGGAGAGCAAACTATGGAGAAATATCTCAGGTACACCAGTATGTATTTAAGGCAAGTTTCCATAGTTTTCAATCCATGATGTGGGTATTTGAGCATCAACCATGGTCAGTTGGGTCAGACACCATTCTTCTTGAATTAGCTGACCCAGAAGGAGAAGGTTATGCTATAGAGCAAGAAAACTCTATCAGGGATAGAAATAAGCCAAAATATATGTTTCAACATATATTTGTAACAGTAAGAGCTTATGGTATTCCTTGGAACAACAGAAGCATCTCTATGTTAGAAGAACTGCTTAGAATTATTGGCACACCCTCAGAGTATCATCAACTGAAAGAAAGCATGCTATTCAGCCATCAAGATTATATTTGGGCAGTCATAAAGCATAGAGTTTGCAATCCAGTTTTTGATAGAATAAAGTTAAGTTTGGGTCAGAATCAGGAAGGAATGGCATATTTGCACTATGAGAAAATAGGGAGAATCTGTCTTTTCTGTGGAGTAATGTTTCATACAAATACTAATTGTCAGCTTAGGAAGAGTATAATTGTAGAAAATATGAGATACATGCAAGATCAGACACAAGTCCCATTTCAGAGATATGGGGAATGGATGATTGATGACCAGAAAATCCCTGAATCCTCCATCAACAGAGGAGCTCATGTATTTAGCACATTTCAACATAATGAATTAAGCAGGTTCAATGCAGTTTTTGCTACACAAGATCGAAGGAGAGGAGAAATTCAAGGAACATCACCTATAGAAATACTGAAAAAGATGGAAAAAAGCAGAGGAGGGATTAACATCAGAGGAAAGAAATTGTGTCAACAGTACAAGGAGTGAGGCAGGTGGAAGACGACACTATTCATCAGCCCATTATCAGTCAAGCATCAGGAAGACAGGTTCACATTAGAGGACTGAGTGAAGGACACGTTGCAGGCAGTGCATCACCACAGAGGACACGTATAGATCATGCAACCATGATGGGAAGTCAACCTGCTAAGGAAGCTCCTGGAGATGGAAGAAAAATCGAAAGCTTCTGCACCCCTGTATAAATGATGATATGGAGGTGGAGAGCTCTAATCCAGTTCAGGTGGGAAACCAAGGAAAAAATATGACCAACACGTTTGAAATTTCAGACAGAAGCAAAGAATTGCAAAAGGAAATTAACACAGCCTAATTGGAACCCAACAAAGGAAAAGGGACAAGCCTGCCAGGCCCATATAAGGAACATACAGTGTTCCCCAGCTCAGCAATTGCTTAGAGCTTGACAGCCAGGCAGAGCTGCCACCTGGAGCTGCTTGCCACTTCGTCTCCAACTCCAGAATGCCAGCAAGCTCCTCTGTCTAATCCATTCTGCCTACCCACTGATGCAATTACTCCTCAGCAACACATAGAACAACTCCCCATTGTTATGCCTAAAGGAAGTATTCCTGGATTCAATCAAAAGCCACCTACCTTCTCCAAAGAAACCTTTCACCACATTAATGAAAACCCTTCCTCTCTCCCAGAACTCCCAACCATTCAAGCCCAAGCCATCCAGAAGAGACAACCATCAGAAGAGGCTCTGAGCTTCTATCAACCTCCCAGAAAGAAGCAGTCGCAGGGAGAGGAACATGGAGGAGGAGGATCTTCATCGATGGGCATCATTGCAACCTCAAAGCAGATGCTACCAGGAGGCTGGGAACACTCAATTCAAAGCCATGCGTAGGAACTCATTGCCCACACTTCCACCGCACAAGAGAGGGAGAAAAGAGACAGGGCTTCCCCAATTCCAATCCAAGCAGAAGGAGCCTCAATCTTCTCTCAGCCTAAGGGTGGAGCAACCTCCAACGTGGTACATCCAGAGAAAGCAGAGGAGGCTGCAGAGAGGGAGACCACCTCTACAACGGTTAGGCCTCGTCTCAGAAGGTCTCGATGGGATAAAACTGCAACGACTCAAACTGGAGGTAACTACCGATCTTCTGGGGGATTTACTGTCAATCGCCCTGGCGCTTCCACTTGGCACCGTTCGAGAGGAACCAGTCAGATGGACAGTGGCAGCCCTTTGTGCCGCAGCAGGAGCCCTACTGTGGGAATGGCTCACCACCCCCTACCTACGGCACCTGGCTGTCAATCTCCAGCAGGCTCCACTAATGAGACAGAATACGATCCCTGGCCACTCCATACTCCATCGCCTTTGTCAATGGGTTCAGAGGATTCTAGGATGGGGGCTTTCTCTCCTCCTAGAATGGTTAGGGAATTCTACGTGCCTGGCAATGATCATAATTTCAATGATAGCGCCAGTTTTAATGGAAATGGTGGATCCGAGAATCAACCTACAGGTGATGCTGCTATTTCTCAGACGGGTTTGCAGTTTTTTAGAAAAAATGGCAATGAAGCTGTACCACACAGTCATCTCTTCCTTCAGCAAAATCAGGCTATGGCGCCAGCCTTTAAGGCGCCACGGGACCCTTGAGGGCCATGGCTTGGAACTGTCAGGGAATTGGCAGGGGCCTTGACAGTCCAAAAATGTGCCACCTTGCCAGAATGATCGCGTCTACAAAGTCCTAGGTAATATTTCTATCCGAAACAAAAACTGCAAAATTCTCTAATTCAGAAATTTGCTGTAGATTTAACATGCATGACAGTATTGTAGTGCCAGCGATGAAGAAATCTGGAGGCTTATGGTTGATGTGGACTGATGATATCAAGCTCTCCATTATTTCTTCGTCGCTTCATATAATATTAGCATTAGCTACTGATAAGTCTAGTGGTACTGAGTTTGGTTTGGTTTGTATATATGGAGACCCCTACCACCGTCTCACTGATGCTATTTGGGGACAGGTTGCAAATTTTGTGTATGATAATGGCAATCTGCCAATCCTTTGTATGGACGACTTAAATGACATCCTGTATGACTCTGATAAGAGCTCCCCTAATATAAACTATAATCGTGTGTCAAACTTTCGTTCTATTCTAAAGGGTTGTGGGATATTTGATTTAGGATACAGTGGACCTGCTTATACTTGGACAAATAGACGTTTTTTCTCGCAGCCCCTGTTCCAGCGTCTAGATAGATGTTTAGTAAACCACAATTGGTGCTTAAATTACCCTATCTCAAATGTTTATAATATGCCCCTCATTTACTGTTATAGTGATCACGCTCCCATCCTTCTATCCGCAAATGGTACAAATACCAAAAGAAAACTTTTTTTCAAATTTGAGAACTGGTGGATTAGAGAAAATGATTTTCATGAAGTAGCAAAAAATTGTTGGAATAAAATCCAGACACAATCTTTCTATCAAAGGACTAACACACTGGGCAAGCAACTAAAAGTCTGGTGCAGGAAAAAAAGACCCCTACAGGAAGAACTCAAAGATCTGGAGGCCCAAATAAAGGAGATTCAAAATCAACCCTTGCATAACCAAGACCATGACAAGGAGAGAAGGCTGGTTAACAGGTATGAGCAAAACAATGCAAAGCTTAATGACTTTTATATGCAGAGAGCTAAGAAGAACTGGATCAAAGATGGAGATAGAAACACTACCTATTTCCATAGAGCAATTGCAAAGAGGAGAACAAGAAACTCCATCTTCTCTATTAAAGATGAGAATGACAATATTCACTTTATGCCTGATCGTATTGCAAATACTTTGTCACTTATTTTAGGAACATTTTCTCTTCTTCTTGTGCTACAAATGACCAAATGCAGGTTCATAGTGATCTTCCTGATTCAGATGATCCCACTTATTTAGTTCCAGACAAGGAGGAGATCCTTAACACACTCAAAGAAATGAAAAATAATGCCTCTCCAGGACCAGATGGTTTCAATGTTGAATTCTACCTAGCAACTTGGAGTTGGATAGGAGATGATGTCTATGATTTGGTAAGAAATTTCTTCTACACTGCTAAGCTCCAAAGACATATTAATGATACACATATCGCACTAATCCCAAAAAAACTAGTTCCTTTAGTGCCAACTGATTATAGACCTATAAGCCTCTGTAATGTGATCTACAAAATTATAGCAAAATGCTTAGCAAATAGACTTAAGCCCCACCTCCCTGACTATATTCATCCCTCCCAACAAGCCTTCATAGAAGGGAGAAGAATCAGTGACGATATTATAGTAGCTCAAGAAATCACTCATACTTTTCAGCTCTCCTCCTGGAAGAAAAAATCCTTTATGATAAAAATTGATCTTGCAAAGGCTTTTGACAGGTTAGAATGGAATTTTATTGCAAATACTCTTGCTAGAATAGGGCTGCATAGACATTTTATTAAGCTCATTCACACATGTATTTCCTCACCAAGATTCTCTGTCATTATAAATGGCCAACCTTATGAGAGTTTTGTTAGCCAAAGAGGTATAAGACAAGGATGCCCCATGTCTCCATATCTGTTTGTCCTCGCTATAAATGAATTATCCTTATCTCTTCAAGAGGCCCTTGCTCATGCAAATCTTACTGGTGTATCTCTTGGACCAAACTGCCCTCCCATACACTCACTGCTTTTTGCAGACGACTTACTTATTTGTGGTGATGCCACAATGGCAGAGGCAACTACCATCATGAAAAACCTTGACATATTCTGTAAGGCTTCTGGTCAACTTCCCAATTGGACAAAATCTGGAATCCTTTTTAGTAAAAATGTTGATCAAATCACAAGGCAGGAAATTCTTCGTCTCTTCCCTGTCCCAATTATGGATTCCTCTTTCATACACCTAGGGCACCCACTCATTCTTCCTGCCAAAAACAGAACAGAAGCTTATAAATTTGTTCTGGAAAAATTCAGGAACAAGCTGACTACTTACAAGGCAAACTCCCTATCCCATGCAGCTAGACTAGAGCTCATCAAATCAGTTTTTTCTTCTATCCCTGTCTATTACATGTCAAACATCATCTTCATAAAAAAATTCCTAGGAAAAATAACTGCTGTCATCAGAAACTTCTGGTGGACAGGTATTAACACAGATCCTAAGTCTAATCCTATTTACCTGGATGCCTGGAAGGACATTTGCACTCCTAAAAACGAGGGAGGTTTAGGAATTCGTAAAATTCAGGCTATAAATCATGGCCTTATTCTTGCAGCAGCCTGGAGAATTGCAGAAAAACCTGATAGTTACATTCACAAAATTTTAAAATCGAAATACTTCCCGGAGGAATCTTTCTGGAGACCCAGACCTAAAGCCCCAAAATCAGCCTTCTGGGCTTCCATTCTCAAAATCCATCCCATCCTTAAAAACAACTCCTTTTATCAATTAGTGGATGGCAATATATCTATATGGAGCACTCCCTGGTGCATAACCTGGAACAATGTATATGACTACCTCATAATCCAACAACCTCCTTATGCATATCCAGCCACAGTGAAAGATTTATGGCTCCCAAATACAAAAACTTGGAATATTCCTCTTATTGAAAGCCTTTTCCTCCAGCCTATGGCCCAAGCTATAAAAGACACACCCATCATCCATTCTGAAACACAAGGGGATATCCTTTGCTGGAAGCCAGCTCAAAATGGGAAGTGTAATACTAAATTAGCATACAAAGCTTGTCTGCAAGCTCTTTTTGATGCAGGTGCTCCAAGACCATATTCAGTTCAGGAGGATACCAAGAAGCTCTTAAACAAAATCTGGAAAGCTAAGCAAATTCTGCCAAGAATAAAAACTTTCATCTGGAGGCTTCTTAGGAAAGCACTACCATCAGGTGACAGAGTTTCAACCTATTCCAAACATATAAACAAATACTGCTGCAGGTGTGGGTTTACTGAAGATGAAATGCATATATTGTTTTCATGCCCTTTTGCCAGAGCAGCCTGGTACCAGAAACCTTGGAACATAAAAACAGACTACTTTGTCACTAATAATTATTCTCTAACCTCAACAATCAATGCCCTATTAAACCATAACCATCCTTATGCAACTTTGCAGACCATTTGTACCTTTTTGTGGTGTTTATGGAAATGCAGGAATGAAGAGCTGTTCAGAACAAAACAAAGCAATCCACATCAGGTTTTTTTCCAAGCGCAAGCACTCATGGAGGAGGCCCATAATATCAACAAAAATGAGAGTGAACCTGGGAAAAAGCCAAGTCTATGGTCACCACACCCAAAGGACACACTGTGGCATCAGATTTCCCCTTTCAAAATCCAAAAATATATGTTGATGCTAGTTGGAAGGAAAAAGGAAAAAGCTGCAGAAATAAAATTGCAGGTTTAGGAGTCTATGTGAGATGGCAAATACAGAAGCAAACCACAGACATTTTTGTCATGGCCTCAAAGCAAGGAGTTTCATCACCAATGCAAGCAGAGGCAGAAGCGCTACTGCAAGCAGCAGCAGTTGCACAAAATCTCAATATACAAAAACCTGTTTTCTTCTCTGATTGCAGGAACCTCACTCTGACGGCAGCTGCTCCGGATGAAAGAGATCAGTTGGTACCTTGGGAAATTAGGAAACAAATAAACCAGTTCCACAGGCTGATCAAACATATGGACTCGCAAATTTTCCATATATCCAGAGAGATTAATGGCGTTGCTCACTGCTGTGCTCATCACGCAAATAGATCTATAGGATCTCTGCCTACAAACTCATGCAGAACTCTAGCTCATAGCAAAATTAGCTGTCCTATCATCTCTTCTATCCGAAAGATACAGAATAATGGACTTGTAATCATGGATGTACAATGCTTCTGAGCTAAAAAAGTTTTTCGGGTGCTTTGCACCCGTCCCTTGTTCAAAAAAAAAAAAGTTTGAGCAGTTACCTGCCAGCTCTGATGGTTCATGGACATTGGATGTCTCCTCTAGTAATCAAATTCTTAGTAAATATCAATCATGCTGACTTTGCAAGTTGTAGTTTTGCAGTGCAGTCTCGCTTTTTGGTTATTCTCAACAGGGGGCTTTAGCGATTGACAGGCCTGAAAGAATTGCTATCACGAGAACAGGCATTTGGCAGCATGTATCTGAATGATGCTGGGGACTCACGTGCGCTTGTGATCATGTATCTCCAGTGTGCAGGCTGCTGTTGAGCTGTAATCTGTCTCGGATTCCACTGAGGCAAGAGCATGCATAGGCTTTTAGCAAATTACATTTATTCAGGATCCACTTTATCACGATATGATGGCAAACTACATGGTACATCCTGAAAGTGCACATGATCGGGAGTGAGTGGTGCCTCTTGGGGTTGAGGCTTCTCCCTTCTTTTATTTTATCTTTGATCTATTATGTAAAACTTTTCCCTCATCAGTTTGTACCGATTCTCGGCTGTGTTTGTAAAGTAAAAAATTCCAATTTTTACCCTCTAGTTCAACATTTTTGACATCAATTACCCCATTTAACAAGGATTCTTCTAGCTTACCCCATTTAGTGAAAATTGTGGCAGTTTTTAAACTTTTACTTCGAGATGTAGCCTTATGCTCTCTTCTCGTCGGCGCTAGCTTTTGCTCACATTAAGGGCATCTTTATCGGGCCGACCCATCCGTTCGACCCAAACGGTCTGTTTCTGTCCGTTTGGGTCGGGCCGCGGTCGATTTGAAAAGGGTGTTCGGTCTGTCCGGCTGACCGCGCCTAGCGGCCCGACCCATATGTCCGTCTCCCTCCCGCTGTCATCGGTTGACACTCTCGCGATGAGACGTTAATGGCGACGCGACGTCGGCTATCAGTGCCGGCGTTTCTCACCATCGTTTCCTATGCGCTCCTCGCTTCCCGTGGCGAGAAAACTTCCCGCGCATTCCAGGCCGTTTCCCGCCTCCGTCGCGGTCTATAAAATACGGCCGCTGGAGCGGCTGAGACAACAAGCCCCAAAGCAAGAATTTAGCCCTAGCCGAAAAAGTGCGACCAGCAGGCATGCCGCAAGATCGCCACCTGGACAAAGATCCGAGAGATGTGCTGCACCCGCTACCCGAACGTGGAGGTCGATGAGGTCCACCTCGAGGCCATGTTGCTGTCCTGGCGCATGGACAAGGCACAGGTGCTGGCCTTCGAGAAGGAAGGCGATATCGCTGAGTTGGCGCTGCAGCGGGTGGTGGAGGCGGCGGCAACGGTGGCCGCCCAATGGGCGGTGACCGACATACACCACGTTGCCACGAAGGAGGCGGTGGCCTTGGAGGCCGCATCAGCGACTCTTCACGATATCCGCCACGAGACAGCCATGACCATGCTGGAGGAGGTGGCCAAGGAGGCCGCCAAGGCCACAATCCACGAGCTCCGCCATGCCGCCAAAGCGTGCAGCGATGCGGAAGAGGCGCGGCGCGAGAACGTCGCCGACTTGGCGGCAGCGGAGGAGCGCGTGGCTCTGGTCGCTGAGGCGGCGGTCGCGTGGGGGTCTCGTCGACGCCGATGACACGGAGGTGGCGTAAGATAATGACGAGGAGGGGGACTAGCTAGAGGCGCCGATTGCCGTCCCCATGCAGATAGCGCATGCGCTGGGCTTCGGTCCTAATGGTGCTCTGGTTCCGGTTCCGGCTCCTTCTCCGACGGAGGTGCTCTCCGCCCAGGAGGCGAGGGACCACTGGGCCGTCGAGATGGAGAAGGCCCTGGCAAACCAGGTGGCGGAGGACCGGAGGAAGGCGGCGGACAAGATGGTGGCTCACGACCATGCACGCGACCGACACTGTGAACGCATCTAGCAGCGGGCCATCTGGTCCGCTAGGGCGGCAATCGATGGGCCGGCGGCAGCAACAACGGTGGCCTGGCAACGGAGGCAAGTAGCCGCCGCACTGTCCTCCTCCGGTAGTAACCGTAGCCGTAGCCGTAGCAGTACCCCCTATTTTATTTAAACGGCCTTTTTGGCCTTTTTGTAACTGACATGCAGTGCCCTCTATTATGTTTAAACGGCCTTTTTGTAACTGACATGTCTTAATCTAATGAAAAGCTATCCTTAAGTAATAATGTTTCACTTACATATGAGCCCCGAGGCGTGGACAGGACACCCACGCGCGTCCCAAATTAGGTGCATGGATATGTCGGATGCGTTTGTCCGAATGGATAGGCTCGCTGAAGGGCTGCGCGTTTACGCGAACAAGTTTGGACACGTTCAGATGGGATGAGTTGGCCCGACGAAGACGCCCTAACATTGTCATCTCTTCGTCTAGTGTCATGGCGGTGTCCTAGAGCAACATCCCTGCGTCCCTATCTGATGAATGTGGACTCATGAAGTGTGCTTGTGTGACCAGATGTGTCGACAGCAGCCGCAACGCCTTGGTCTTCTGTCGGCTCGACAGTGCCAAATGCGACTAGTGTACCTAGCTACAGCGTGCTACAGTAGTAGTCTAGTCGAGTAAGTACATTTTTTTTAAACAAGGGAGACCCGGTGCTGCCATTATAATCCAGTTCGGTGGGTACAAATTACAAGTAGATCCTTTACACCAAAGTAAATAGAACAAAGATCTGCGAATAAGCAAGAAAGGCCCTAAAATTTCTAGGGAAAACACAATCGGGTCCTTTACCCTCTCCATCGCAACAGAGCCGCAGCCGCCAGCCACCTCCAACCTGCCAGGGACGAACCACTTGGAAGGAAGGAGATGCAGAACTCCGGCACCACGCTCGACAAAGGTCTCCATCTTGGAGGTTGTAGAAACCATGCCCTCCTAGCGTGCAACAGACCCCTCATGGCCGAAATTGCCGGTGGCAGTCGAGGCCACCAAGCAGGAATCTCCGCGGTACGACAGCAGATGGGATGCCGAGCGCACCAATCTCGCGCATCCCAAGCGCCTCCAGTAGACAACCACCATGACGCCCCTGCCCTCTTCTCCCTCGCCACCGAGGCCGACCAAGAAGGAAGGCAGAGGAGCAGCAGAACCGCGACGAGGGTGCGGATATGACTCCTTGGATGAAGCCAAGCTCGCGTTGAAGAAGCAACACTCTCCCTCGCCTCCACGGCTGGTCGAGAGAGCCGCCACGACGCTACTGGCCAGCAAACCCAGCTCTTCCCCCTTGCCTCCATGGCCGGCCGGGAAGAGCACAAGGCTACCACCCTCGAGCAACATCAGGGGGTACACCGCCTTACTCTTATTGCTAGGAGCGTCGACCTTCCCCACTGTATCCCCCTCCGACCATCGGAGAAGAACAACCGAGAGGTGAAGCCCTACAGCGACCGAGATCGAGGCGGATGGATCCATCACTCCACTCCAACTACCGGGCAAAAAGCGCACTATCGGCCCAACGCCGAGACTACCAGCTATCCTACCTACTCCTACGCCTCCCCTCCACCCATCCCCACCGGCGACGCCGGCGGGAGGGGCTTAGGTTCGGCCAGATGCACACGGCGGCGCAGTCGGATTGTATTTTAGCGACGACGATGTTCCCCTCCGGTGGTGGGGCTCCGTGGAGCTTGGCTACGAATCGTCCGTCTTCTCTACGCGTGCAGGTCTCTGGAGCTGTGTTGTGTGTCCTCCCTCGCCAAAGTCCGAGGTGCGGCGGCTCCGATTGGTGAATAAAGCTGAAGGTGTTGATGGTGAAGAGCATGGCGACGACGGCGCCAGAGCTGGGTGGAGGCTCCCTGGAGTTGAGGTTCGATGACTTCCCATCCGCAGAGGGGCTACTCCGTATCCAAGACTTGTTGGGAGTAGTTGCGGCGGCGCGCCATCGGCACGTCTGGCTCGCTGTGGACGACGTCGAGATCCTAAAGGGTTTGGTTGTAATTTTTTCGTTTCTTTGGACCTTTCTGTAAGATCTGTGCTCTGAATATCATGTACACTTTCCTCGCAAAAAGAAAAAAATTATCACTCTGCACGTAGCAGCAGCACGTGGGCTAGCTTCTCCGCATGTTTGAACTATTGAATCACCAACGAGAGCGACGGTAACTATGCGGACCAGGAGGTGAAATCTCTAGGATAAATACGCCAGGAAAAATCAAGCATGAGATCTGGGAAGGTATATGCATGCCACACGACCCGTTCTCCCCGATCGAAGAGGACTGGAAATTTTTTTAAACGGGGTAGGAAGATTTCTACTTAATCGTAGTAATTATTGTCATAAATGACACATGTACTAGGGGGTAAACATGGAATTTACTCTTATTTGTAAAACAGGGCAAAGGTTGTCTCGAGGGAAAAAAAATCTAGCAGCTAATATTCGAACTACAGAAAAAGGTAAAGACACACTGAAAAATTTATGTGAACATATGGAATTTAGCTGCTTGTTTTATTACTGCAACAAGAGTAGGCATATGCTTTTCGCGAATTTCATTTATACAAGATCCATCTCGCTCATCATGATGAAAAGACCGCACACTACATGCATGACAAAGCCTGAACGTGCATCCGATCTGAAAGAGACATGCCTGCCTACGGTTATTATTACTCGATCTGACGACATATGGTTTCCAATATGTGAAATTATTCCATTCCCCACGCCTGTTTACTGCCATGTAGGTCCTTTCTGCATGCCTTGCTGGTTGTCTATGGTTTCTTGTCGAAATCATTCTTCCTTGCTTGCTCCAGATTGGCTTGCTCGAGATTGTTTTCCGCCGCCATCTCCTTGAGCTATAATAATATAATGTAATGTCCACCAAAGAGAGGGTGAAATTATTATTATTAGTCTAGTAGGAGAGGCGGAGATATATGTTTATTAACAACTCATTAAAATAAACTACACATGCATGCATGCACTGTAGTATCAACACTCAACATACCTTTGTTAGGCTTGCCTTGTGAAGTTTGTAACCCTGAAATCAGAATAGTAGAATTTTTAATGTCAGAAAAAAAGTAGTGAAATGTTTCTCTCATAATTAAGAAGGTGCTAGCTACTTCTTTCATCTTAGTTTTGCGCTCCATAGTTACTTGCGGCGCCGAGGGAATACTTACTTTATCCGTGCCGTACAAATAGTCGCAGAAGGTGAAGACGGAGGAGAAGTTGCTCTGACTCTTTTGGCCCACGCGGTGATGGTAGTCATGGTGCTCTGCCCCTCCGTAGAATGGGATGAGCTTCGTGGGGTTGAACGGGATGTCGAACCTATACATCGACAAATGTTTCAATAATAACACTGTAATGTAACTAAATTGGGTAAAGTAAAAAAAACAAATCTCTTGAAACATACCCGCTGTGTATTTCGATGGCCTCGACGTGCCGCAGTACGAACCAGAGCCACATGGTGGTGATGTGGCAAGGCACGATGGCGGGGCCGGTGAAGGAAGGGACGCCGAGGATGAGCACCTCGGCCCAGTGGGAGTATGGCGCGGCGTAGGAGACGGGGGCGGAGTACTCGTGGTGCACGCGGTGGACGTAGTCGTAGCCCCACGGGGTGTGCAGCAGCCGGTGGATCCAGTAGCCCAGGTAGTCCTCGATGAGGAAGTAGACGAGCATCTGCAGCGCCACCTCGCCGAGGGACGGCAGCGGCAGGCCCGTGCGGATGCCGACGGCCCGGACGACGGGGAAGGAGAAGATGCTGAGCGCGCCGACGGTGAGCAGCAGGATGCGCGCGGTGTCGAGGTAGCAGCGGAGGATCTGGGCCGGGGTGAGGCGGGGAGCGCGGGGCTGCAGCTTGGGCGGGGACGGGGAGCGGAGGATGTCGAGGAGGGCGAAGGGGAGCGGCGCGATGGTGTAGACGATGAGGAGGATGGCCACGTTGTGGCAGTAGAGGAGATGGTCCGGGAGGGACGCGGAGTAGCTGAACCATAAGGACTCGGCGGCCGTCATGCCGCGGCCCAGCGCCGCCTCAGCCTCCGCCGCGCTCGAGAATGGGAGCATTTTGCTCAGTAGCGAGCCTCTCTCCTCCTCGATCCCTGCTTGGTTTGGTTTCTGACTGACTGACTGACTGACTGATGTAGTAGAGCTTCTGCTGCTCGTCCAGCACCAGCTAGTAGTACGTCCAGCATTCCGTCGTCCATGGATTTTGTAGAGGAGCTCCAACGTTGGTTGGTTTGCGACATGTTGTGTGCTTACCTACTACTAATTTTAATGCCCACGTGTCAACTTTGTTATACCGCGCGCGCGCGCGCGATCTTACCGACAAGGACGTACAACAATCAATCGCGCGAGCGAGAACGTCCGCTCCTGTGCAGTGCGCGGCAGCCGGAACACAACAAAGTTGCCACGCAAAAGTTTCGTGGCAGCTAGCTAGGAAAAAACAGGAGATGCCGTCCAACGTACACCAGAAGATCCGATGGTTGCGGACTAATATTCTCACCTTCATTTCCTTGTAATTTGAAAACATTTGTACCAGCTACTCTCTCCATCCTAATGAAATATAAGGAACCAACGCTTTCTAATTTTGACCAAGTTTATTTCATACATAAAAATATAAACATTTACGATAATGGATCAATAGCGTCGTCACCATAAATTATATTTTCTTAACGTGTCCATTCAATATTCTTGATGTAGATATTGTTTTCTAAATATTCGAACAAAACTAGTAAAATTTACTCCCTCCATTTCAAAATATAAGATGTTTTAGGTTTGTGAAGAAAATAAATCTAGACTTGTTTTAGTATGTAGGTTCACTCAACTTTGGAATGAATCTACATACTAAAACAAGTCTAGATTCATTTTTTTCACAAAACTAAAACATCTTATATTTTGAAACGGAGGGAGTAGATTTTAACTTCCTTAGACGTCTTATATTTTAAAACGGAGGGAGTAATATCTATTTTAGGACTCGGCGGCCTTATATTTTGGGACTCGGCGGGCCGTCATGGCGCGGCCCAGCGCCGCCTCCGCCTCCGCCGCACTGGAGAATGGGAGCATCTTCCTACTTTGCTAGCGATGGATGGATCAGCTAGCTAGCGCCTCCTCCTTCCTCACTGCTGCCTGCTACTGCTATCTGACTGACTGACTGATGCAGAGCTCCACCAGTAGTACGTCCAGCGTTCCGTCGTCCATTGATTTTGTAGAGCTCCTCCAACCTTGGTTGGTTTGCGACATGTTTTTTTTTTTTTTTTTTTTCCGGGTAAAACTGGATCTTTATTAGATAGCAGGGATTACAAGAGGTTCGCGCTCAATTTCCTGAAGAACAACTTCAGGTCCAGAGGCAAACCATGTGACAGTACGCCGCTCCGTTCTTGCAAAGTTTGCAAGAAGGTGACCAGTCCTAAGTAGTCCTCGATCCACTTTTACAATTGAACACCGATTACTAAGACTAATAAGCTCTTTAATATCTTTAACTAGGTTTGTATATGGAGAACGATCTGGTTGAGTAGCTTGCACCATCGCCACCAAGTCGCTACAGTCTGTCTCAATGATTATTGGTTGTTGACTCTGGGCCAAGGACAAGCCTAAGCCCTCAAGGCAGGCTAACAGCTCCGCCTCCAAACAATCTGCACATTGCATGTGGTAACAACAAGCAGAGAGAATGATGGCCCCAGTGTCGTTTCTAAGAATCATGCCAGAGCCTGCCTCATTATCTTTAAAAGATCCATCCACGGTGAGTTTGATCGACCCGATAGGCGGTCGATCCAGTGGAGTAACAGATGAGTTTCCTCCTTGGTGGAAGCGGTATCGTGTCATGACAATGGCATGTTTTCCTTTGATGATTTCATCGCTGGAGAGCTTCGCACATTACGAATAGTGCTCGAGATAGCTGCATAGAAAGTTCTGGAGCTTTGGATACTAGGCAATGGCTTCTCATGCGTTGCCGTTGCGACTAAAGGCCACACCCTCCACGCCACAAGTAATGTAGTATCAATAAGCTCCTTAGGAATTTGAGCAATGAACGACGGAACCAGGATCGAGCGTGACATGAATATCACCAACAAGCGGAAGGTGCCAAAGAACCTTGCATTGTTGTCCATAACGATTTCGCATGTGGGCACTGAATAGAGCATGTGCCGTGTCCTCGAGTTCACGATTGCATATTCGCACCATCCAAGAACTTTCATCCCTCGTAATTTGCCATCCTCGTAGCTGCACTTGATGCTGCTTTCCGTGCAAATAACTTGACTTTCGGTGGCACCTCCGCCGCCAAATCCTCCTCCAACATTCGTCATTTCCATGGGCATGAGCTAGTCGAGGCAAAGGAGCATTGAGACGGCTGCTCGGATAGAAACAAGTTTATAAGCACTACGAGCAGTGAATAGACCGTTCTTTTCCTGCCATGCAATGATATCATCGAATCCCCGCCTAGATAATTTAACAGTCAAGATGACATCAGCATCTATTGGAGAGAAAATCTTACATACCAAATTACTCCTCCAGGCATCCCGCTCATCAATTAGTTGTGATACGTAACGGATCGCCTCTTGCGCGAGGAGTTAAAACTTTGCCATATGTTCTCCTTGGAATGCAACTGTCCCTCCAAACACGGATCTTTCTACCGTTTCCCACTCGCCAAATTAGTCCTTTTTTCAACAACTCCAAACCATGTGTTATAGCAGTCTGTGTCAAGAAGGGTTTCTGAAAAAAGCGTGTCGGTGATATCACCATGCGGAAAATATTTTGCCTTCGGACTCTAGCACAAAGACTATCCGAATGCAATAAGCCGCCAAGCTTGTCTTGCTAGCAAAGCTTGGTTAAACAATGCATGTCTCAAATCCAATTCCACCTTGGTACTTAGATCGGATAAGCTTGTCCCAACTTAACCATGGGTTTTGCGTTTACCACGCCCAAACCCCACCAATAATTCCTTATGAGCTTGGTCGGATCATCACATGTAAAGAGGAAGTTTAAACACACCCATAACATACGTGGAATTGCCTGTAATATAGCCTTGATATGGATAAGACGTCCGCATTGGGCTAGTATGCCATCGCCCCATTCAATTAGCTTCTTACACAATCTTCCTTGTAGAGATTCAAAGCGACCTTTATGCATTCTACCAGTAGGCGTCGGCAAGCCTAGGTATTTATCTTCAAAACCATCCGACACCACCTCCAATGTGGTTCTGATCTCCTCTTGCACCTCCTGAGTACAACACGTGGAAAACTGAACGGAACATTTACTAGGATTAATTAATTGCCCAGTCCCTTTCTCATAAGCATTAATAATCTGCTTGACTCGTGTAGCTTCATCTGTGGATGCCCTGAAGAACAGGAGGGTGTCATCCGCAAACAACAAGTGTGAAATACCAGGTGCAGCACGACACACCTTAATTGGAGTGACACGACCTTGATCAACTTCATGTTTTAGCAAGGAAGATAAACCATCAGCCACAAACAAAAATAAAAAGGGGAGAGGATCTCCTTGCCTTAGACCACGCGTAGGAGAAAATGCTTCCAACAAGGTTCCATTGAATTTGACAGAATACCTCACCGTGGTAACACACGACATTATCCATTGTATCCACCGATGAGAAAACCCCATTTTATGAATTGTATTCTTCAGAAACGCCCAATCAACTCTGTCATAAGCTTTAGATAAGTCCAGCTTGTAAGCACAGAAAGAAGAATCCATTGACCGACCATGTTCCATAAAATGCAAACACTCGAATGCCAAAAGCGCATTATCAGTAATTAACCTCCCAGGGACGAATGCGCTTTGATTCTCCGAGATTACCTCATTAAGCATCGGTCTCAACCGATTTACAAGGCACTTGGAGACCACCTTGTACAAGACATTGCATAGTCCTATGGGGCGGAAATCTTTAAGCTCCATAGGATTCTCACATTTAGGAATCAACACAATGGAAGTATCATTCACCCCATCCGGCATAGACCCAGATAAAAAGAAGTATTTCACCGCCTTTATGATATCAATTTTCATGGTGTCCCAATTCTTTTGATAGAAGCGTGCCGGGAAGCCATCCGGCCCCGGGGCTTTAATCGGGCCAATCTGGAAAATGGCATCACCAATCTCTGTTGGAGATATGCCCTAGAGGCAATAATAAATGTAGTTATTATTATATCTTTGTGTTTATGATAAATGTTTACATTCATGCTATAATAGTATTAACAAGGAAACCATTAATACTTGTGTGATTTGTAAACTTAATTTGAAGTCCCTAGTATAGCCTCTATACTTCACTAGCTTGTTGGTTGATTGATGATTGTGGTTTCCCTATCATGAACATTGAGATGTTATCAACAACAAGATCATATCATTAGGAGAATGATATGGTGGACATACTCCTATAGACAAGCGTAGCATAAAGATCGAGTCATTTTAATAGTTCAATTGCTATATGCTTTCTGATACATAGTAACCTGATTCCTTCGACCATGAGATCATGCATATCACCTTTACTGGATGGATGCTTTGATGACATCAAACACCACACCGTAACAGGGTGGTTATAAAGGTGGCATTGAGTGTTTGGAAAGTATTGGTTGAGACACATGGATCAAGAGTGGGATTTGTCCATCCACATGACGGATAGATATACTCTGGGCCCTCTCGGTGGAATGTCATCCAATTAGCTTGCAAGCATGTGACTTGGTCACAAGGGATCACATATCACGGGAACGAGAAAAGAGTACTTATCAGTAACGAGGTTGAACTAGGTATGCAGAGATACCGACGATCATAACCTCGGATAAGTAACATATCGTGAGACAAAGGGAAATTGGTATCGTATGTAAGTGGTTCATTCGATCGCAAAATTAATCGTAGAAATATGTGGGAGCCATATGAATTTCCAGATTCCTCTATTGGTTATTGCTCGGAGAAGTGTCTCGATCATGTCCGCATAATTCACGAACCGTAGGGAGACACACTTAAGGATTCGACGTTGTTTTGAGTAGTTATGGTATTATGAGAAAGAGACCGAATGTTGTCCGGAGTCTCGGATGGGATCCGGGATATCACGAGGTGATCCGGAATGGTCCGGAGAATAAGATTCATATAAGGAAAGTCCCATTTCGGAGTTGGGGAATGGTTCCGGTGTTTTCATCGGGAACATTCTAGAAGGTCCCGGATTGTCCGGCACTCCGGGGGGGGGGGGGAAGGGTACATGAATGTGTCATTACATATTGGAATGATTGCATCATGTACTAAGTGTTCTTGCTGTCCCAAATAAAGGATTAAATTGAATCCTAAATTGAAAAAGTCAAACGGCTAGTTTGAAAGTCAAACGGCAATTTTGGGAAGTGGGAGGAGAGGAGGAAACCGAGTTGGGGAGGGAGTCCTCCTCCCCAAGCCGGCGCCCCACCCAAGCCGAGTTGGGGAGGGACTCCACTCCCTCCCCTTGGCCGCCGGCCCTCCCACCTATAAAGGGAGGGGCAGGGCTACCCCTCCTAACACACACAAGTTCCTATCCTCTAAACTAAACCCTAGACCTAAACCCCGGTTTAGAGCTATTTCGGTTTAGAGCTTCTAATTGCACTAGCCTTCGGATTAGAGCCTTCTAATTGGTGTGTCTAATTACTAGACCACTAATAGCCTCTCTCATAAGCTCCACCATACTCGCACCGGCTTAAGGCGAAGCCTCGGATCTCCCTCTACTTCCCAGGTACCACGCCTTGTCTTTGGAATCGCGAGAGTGCTACAACCTCCCGCCTGCTGGAACAAGGGAGAGGAAGGTCTTCGTCGAGTACCGAACGTGTGACCGATCAAGGGCGCGCTTAGAACGTGGCGGAAGGATCGTCTCACGCGATCTTGAGATCGGAAGAGTACGACTACATCACCCACGAATCTGCTCGGTAACCCCTTTGGAATCTTCGAGGGTGAGTTAGTCCATCGACTCGGTGCTGCAATCTCGTAGATAGATCTTGGCTTGTTTGTTTGTATGCGATAGAAAATTTTTGTTTTCCATGCTACGAACCCCACAAAGGGTATCGAGCCGTGTCTATATGTAGATCTGTTGCACGAGTAGAACACAATGGTCATTGTGGGCATTGATGCTTTTATTGATTACTTCTTGTGTACTTTGCATCTTGCGGTATGTTGGGATGAAGCGGCCGGCTAACCTTACATGACATCGCTCATGAGACTTGCTCCACGCTTGACATGCAACTTGTATTGCATAAGTGGCTTTATGGGTGCTGTTTCTCCTAGCATAGTTAAGATCCAATTTACAACGGTGATCAACAATGCTAGTATCAATGTTGTGGTTCTTGTTCGTAAGTTAGAACACTTATTGAAAGCCCCAAACCACGTAAAATATGCAAAGAAAGTAGAGGCGCCTAACTTTGTTTTGCAGGGGTGCAAATGATGTGATATGGCCATGATTGTGATTATATTTGATGTATGCAATGTTCCTTATTGTAAGTCGGCAACCGGCAGGAGCCATATGGTTGTCTTTAATTTCTGTTAAGACCTGCGTGTCTATTCAAAGTAGTTGTAATAGTTGAATCCGGTGGACGACAACCATGAAGAAGCGTCATTGACCTTGATGCTATGCCGGTGATGATGGAGATCATGTTCGTGCTTGAAGATGGAGATCGGAAGCACAAAGAAGAAAGGCCATATCATATCACATATTATGAATTGCATGTGATGTTAATCCTTTATGCATCTTGTATTGCTTAGTAGACGACGGTAGCATTATAAGATGATCCCTCATGCACAAAATTTCAAGTTCTAAAGTGTTCACCCTTAGTATGCACCGTTGCTAAAACTTGTTGTTTCGAAGCACCACGTGATGATCGGGTGTGCTAGATTCCACGAGTGAATACAACGTAAGCAAGCCAGATTTGCTTATGCGGTAACTAAGGTTTGATCTTGACGAGCCTAGCATGTACAGACATGGTCTCGGAACACGGATCACCGAAAGGTAAAGCATGAATCATATAGTAGATGTGATGAACATGTCGATTGTTCGCCATTGAAACTATGTCAACTCTCGTGATGATCAGTGTTGATATGGTGGATTTGGTTCGTGTGATCACTAAAACAATGTGAGGGATATTGTTTTGAGTGGGAGTTCACCTAGTTTAATTTTATTATTAACTTGAACTCAATTTGTCATAAACTTAGTCTAAAACTATTGCAAATATGTTGTAGATCAATGGCAGCCCCTACCATCAATTTTAATGCGTTCCTAGAGAAAGAAAAGTTGAAAAACAATGGAAGCAACTTGGGATTGGTTCCGCAATTTGAGGATTGTCCTCACAGTGGTAATTTGACCTATGTGCTAGATGCAATTGGGTGACCCACTTGTTTGATGCTCCCGGCGAAGTAAAGAATGTTTACCTCGCCTAAGAATCAGTACTCCATAGTTCAGTGTGCTATCTTGTATGGTTTGGAATCGGAGCTTCAGAAAAGGTTTGAGGATTCAGACCCATATGATATTGTCGAGGATCTCAAATTGATTTTTGAGACTCATGCGGCAATTGAAAGTTATGAAGCTTCTGAAAAGTTCTTTAACTGCAAGATGGACGAGGGCATTCACAAGGAGCATGTGCTTAAGATGTCTGCACGCAAACAAACTTCAAAGCTTGGGTATAGTGATTCCTAATGCTTTGGGGATTTACCGTGTCCTCCAATCACTACCACCAAGTTACAAGAACTTTGTGATGAACTACAACATGCGTAACATGAACAAGACGCTGCTGTAACTCTTTGCCATGTTAAAATCTGCAGAAGTGGAGATCAAGAAAGAGAACCAAGTGTTGTTGGTCAATAAGACCACCAAATTCAAGAAAGGCAAGTCTAAGCAAAAGGGACACTTCAAGAAGGGTGGTAAGAAAGCTACCACGCCGACGAAGAAGACCAGGGCTGGACCTAAGCTCGACATCGAGTGCTTTACGCAAGGGAGTAGGTCATCGAAGCGGAATTGCCCAAAGTACTTGGCGGATTTGAAGAAGCAACATCAAGGAGAAAGGTATATCTGATATACATGTTATTGATGTGTATCTCACTAGTATTCGTAGTAGTGCTCGGTATTTGATAATGGTTCGGTTGCTCATATTTGTAACTCAAACAGAGCTGCAGAATAGCGAAGAACGAGGTGACGGCGCGCGTGGGAAACGGATCAAAGGTTGATGTGATCGCGGTCGGCACGCTACCTCTTCATCTACCATCGGGATTAGTTTTATACTTAAATAATTGTTATTTAGTGCCTGCGTTAAGCATGAACATTATGTCAGGATCTTGTTTATTGCGAGACGGTTACTTGTTTAAATCAGAGAATAATGGTTGTTCGATTTATATGAGTAATATGTTTTACGCACATGCACCTTTGATAAATGGTCTATTTTTATTGAATCTCGATAGTAGAAATACACATATCAACAATATTGAAGCTAAACGTTTGAAATCAAGCGATAATTCGACCTATATGTGGCACTGTCGTCTTGGTCACATTGGAGTGAAACGTATGAAGAAACTCCATTCCGATGGACTTCTTGAATCACTTGATTTTGAATCACTTGAAAGATGCGAAGCATGTCTGATGGGTAAAATGACTAAGACTCCATTTTCTGGTATGATGGAGCGAGCTACGGACTTATTGGAAATCATACATACCGATGTGTGTGGTCCAATGAGTGTAGCCGCTGGTGGTTATCAAGTATGTTCTTACCTTCACGGATGACTTGAGTAGATATGGGTATATCTATTTCATGAAACATAAGTCCGAAACTTTCGAGAAGTTTAAGGAGTTTCAAAGTGAGGTAGAGAATCAACGTAACAAGAAGATTAAATTTCTACGTTCTAATCGTGGAGGTGAATATCTAAGTTACGAGTTTGGCGAGCATTTAAAGAAGTGCGGAATACTTTCACAATTGACACCGCCGGGAACACCACAGCGTAATGGTGTGTCCGAACGTCGTAATCGAACTCTCTTAGATATGGTTCGGTCTATGATGTCACTTACAGATTTACCACTATCATTTTGGGGTTATGCATTAGAAACAGCCGCATTCACTTTAAATAGGGCACCGTCTAAATCCGTTGAAACGACACCGTATGAATTATGGTTTGGGAAGAAACCTAAATTGTCGTTCCTTAAAGTTTGGGGATGCGAAGCCTATGTAAAGAAGTTACAAATGACAAGCTTGAACCCAAAGCGGAAAAATGCGTCTTCATAGGATACCCGAAGGAAACTATTGGGTATACCTTCTATCATAGATCCGAAGGCAAAATCTTCGTTGCCAAGAATGGATCCTTTCTAGAGAAGGAATTTCTCTTGAAAGAAGTGACTGGAAGGAAGGTAGAACTCGACGAGGTTGTCAAACCTTCTCTCGAAATTGCGAGTAGCGCAGCACCGGAAGAAGTTCCTGTGGTGCCTGCACCAATAAGAGAGGAAGCTAATGATGGTGATCATGAAACTTCGGTTGAAGTTACTACAGAGCCTCGAAGGTCAACGAGAACTCGTACCACTCCAGATTGGTATGATTCCGTTATGAGTGTCATGTTGGTGGACAACACCGATGACCCCGAGACATATGAGGAAGCAATGATGAGCCCAGATTCCAATAAATGGCAAGAAGCCATGAAATTCGAGATTGGATCCATGTACGAAAACCAAGTATGGACTTTGGTGGACTTACCGGATGGCGGAAGGTCACGAGAACAAATGGATTTTCAAGAAGAAAACAGATGTCGATGGTAATGTTATCGTCTATAAAGCTCGACTTGTCGCAAAAGGGTTTCGACAAATTCAAGGAGTTGACTACGATGAGACTTTCTCACCAGTAGCGAAGCTAAAGTCTGTGAGGATTATGTTAGCAATCGCTGCATATTATGATTATGAAATATGGCAGATGGATGTCAAAATAGCATTCCTCAATGGAGACATTGATGAAGAGTTGTATATGATGCAACCCAAAGGTTTTGTCGATCCTAAAGATGCTAACAAGGTATGCAAACTTCAACGGTCCATCTATGGATTGAAGCAAGCATCCCAAAGTTGGAATCAATGTTTTGATAAGGTAATCAAAAGTTTTGGTTTTATACAAACTTATGGAGAAGCTTGTATTTACAAGAAAGTGAGTGGGAGCTCTGTAGCATTCTTAATACTGTATGTGGATGACATATTGTTGATTGGGAATGATGTAGACCTTCTTAATAGTGTCAAGGAATATTTGAATAATAGTTTTTCAATGAAGGATCTTGGCGAAGCAGCTTACATATTAGGCATAAAGATTTATAGAGATAGATCGAAACGCCAAATATCATTGTCACAGAGTACATATTTGGACAAAGTTCTAAAGAGGTTTGGAATGGAAGAAAGCAAGAAAGGGTTCTTGCCCATGTTGCCCAATACGACCTTGAGTAAAACTCAAAGTCCGACATCGGCAGAAGATAGAGAAAGGATGAGTAAGACTCCCTATGCCTCAGCCATAGGATCTCTAATGTATGCCATGCTATGTACTAGACCCGACATTGCATATGCCGTTAGTTTAACTAGCAGATATCAAAGTGATCCAGAGTGGATCATTGGACAATGATCAAAAACATCCTTAAGTACTTGAGAAGAACTAAGGATATGGTTCTTTCTTATGGAGGTGATGAACAGCTCGTTGTTAATGGTTACACCGATGTTAGTTGGAACACCGATCCGTATGATTCTAAATCACAATCCGGATACGATTTATTTTGAATGGTGCAAAGTTAGCTGGAGGAGTGCAAAGCAAAGCGTTGTGGCGAGATCTTCAAGTGAATCGGAATACATGGTCGCTTCAGAGGCTTCACAAGAAGCGATATAGATGAAAGAGTTCATTACAGCTGGGTGTGGTTCCTAGGCTACGGACCCAATGTCTATCTACTGTGATAAAATGGGCGCCATAGCCAATGAGCAAGAACCAAGGTCACACAAGAAGATGAAGAATATCAAGCTACGTTTTCACGCTATAAGAGAACATATCAAGCATGGGGATATAAAGATTATCAAAGTACACACAGATCTGAATGGCGGATCCGTTGACTAAACCTCTCCCGAGGGCAAAACATGACCAACACCAAACTGCCATGGGTGTTCGGTATATTACCATGTAATCTAGATTAGATGACTCTAGTGCAAGTGGGAGACTGTTGGAGATATGCCCTAGAGGCAATAATAAATGTAGTTATTATTATATCTTTGTGTTTATGATAAATGTTTACATTCATGCTATAATAGTATTAACAAGGAAACCATTAATACTTGTGTGATTTGTAAACTTAATTTGAAGTCCCTAGTATAGCCTCTATACTTCACTAGCTTCTTGGTTGATTGATGATTGTGGTTTCCCTATCATGAACATTGAGATGTTATCAACAACAAGATCATATCATTAGGAGAATGATATGGTGGACATACTCCTATAGACAAGCGTAGCATAAAGATCGAGTCATTTTAATAGTTCAATTGCTATATGCTTTCTGATACATAGTAACCTGATTCCTTCGACCATGAGATCATGCATATCACCTTTACTGGATGGATGCTTTGATGACATCAAACACCACACCGTAACAGGGTGGTTATAAAGGTGGCATTGAGTGTTTGGAAAGTATTGGTTGAGACACATGGATCAAGAGTGGGATTTGTCCATCCACATGACGGATAGATATACTCTGGGCCCTCTCGGTGGAATGTCATCCAATTAGCTTGCAAGCATGTGACTTGGTCACAAGGGATCACATATCACGGGAACGAGAAAAGAGTACTTATCAGTAACGAGGTTGAACTAGGTATGCAGAGATACCGACGATCATAACCTCGGATAAGTAACATATCGTGAGACAAAGGGAAATTGGTATCGTATGTAAGTGGTTCATTCAATCGCAAAAGTAATCGTAGAAATATGTGGGAGCCATATGAATTTCCAGATTCCTCTATTGGTTATTGCTCGGAGAAGTGTCTCGATCATGTCCGCATAATTCACGACCGTGGGAGACACACTTAAGGATTCGACGTTGTTTTGAGTAGTTATGGTATTATGAGAAAGAGACCAATGTTGTTGAGTCTCGGATGGGATACGGATATCACGAGGTGATCCGGAATGGTCCGGAGAATAAGATTCATATAAGGAAAGTCCCATTTCGGAGTTGGGGAATGGTTCGGTGTTTCATCGGGAACATTCTAGAAGGTCCTGATTGTCCAAGACCGGGGAAGGGTACATGAATGTGTCATTACATATTGGAATGATTGCATCATGTACTAAGTGTTCTTGCTGTCCCAAATAAAGGATTAAATTGAATCCTAAATTGAAAAAGTCAAACGGCTAGTTTGAAAGTCAAACGACAATTTTGGGAAGTGGGAGGAGAGGAGGAAACCGAGTTGGGGAGGGAGTCCTCCTCCCCAAGCCGGCGCCCACCTGCCGAGTTGGGGAGGACTCACTCCTCCCCTTGGCCGCCGGCCCTCCCACCTATAAAGGGAGGGGCAGGGCTACCCCTCCTAACACACACAAGTTCCTATCCTCTAAACTAAACCCTAGACCTAAACCCCGGTTTAGAGATATTTCGGTTTAGAGCTTCTAATTGCACTAGCCTTCGGATTAGAGCCTTCTAATTGGTGTGTCTAATTACTAGACCACTAATAGCCTCTCTCATAAGATCCACCATACTCGCACCGGCTTAAGCGGCCTGGGATCTCCCTCTACTTCCCAGACCACGCCGTTGTCACGGAATCGCGAGGAGAGTGCTACAACCTCCGCCACCTGGAACAAGGAGAGGAAGGTCTTCGCCGAAAATCGAACGCAGTGACCGATCATGGAGCGCCGCTGAACGTGGCGCCGGAAGGATCGTCTACGCGATCTTGAGATCGAAAAGAGTACGACTACATCACCCACGAGAATCTGCTCTCGTTAACCGCTTTGGAATCTTCGAGGGTAAGTTATTCCATCGACTCGTTGCTACAATCTAGTAGATAGATCTTGGCTTGTTTGTTTGTATGCGATAGAAAATTTTTGTTTTCCATGCTACGAACCCCTACAATCTCTTTATCAGAGAAGTCAGCACACAAGGTGACATTCATAGTATCAGTAATCTGAGTGGGAACTAAAGATGAGATAAAATCTCCATTAATACTAGGATCTCTCGTATATAGGGATTTAAAATATGAAACTGCCATCCGTTCCATATCTGTAGGTACTGTCTGAATAGCCCCATTCGAGTCCCTCAGCTTAACAATTTTGTTCCTTCTTGCCCTCCAAATTGACTTCTGGTGAAAGAACTTCGTGTTTCTATCACCTTCCCGTAGCCAGTCAATACGGGAGCGTTGCAACCAAAGCATCTCCTCTTTGTAGAGGAGTTCGTTCATGGAGTCTGTCGCTGCATGAATCTCATCTCTAGCTGCATTATTTTCATGCAGCTGCTTAAGTTTGTCCCTCATAGTCGCCAGCTCCCTAGTAACGTTTCCAAATTTTTTGCGTCCCCATGCCCGCACTTGCCCATGACACCTGTAAGCCCTTGTTTATTGATCCCAAGTCTGAAATCTGTCCCATATCCTTCCAAGCCGAATCAATCAAATCCTTAATGGCGGATCACGCTCCCAAAAATTTCATATTGCATGCACTTCCTATGATGTTTCGCCTTTCCTCCACCGCCATATACGTATGATGGGATTATGATCGTAACACGGCGATACTAGATGCACGATCAAGACTCGAGAAGATGTCACGCCAAGTATCATCGAAGCACTGGCTGTCAACGCCGCACATTGGCAATCCCGCCGCCTATTATCATATGTGAATGGTAATCCAGAAAAACCCAAGTCGTGCAGGTTACACACTTGCAAACAGCTCGGAAAGCAGCCATTTGAGCTTCCGAGCGGGAATAATCGAGAAATGTTCATACCGCCAAAGAGCCTCATTAAAATCACCCATCAGACCCACGGTAGGGCTGAGGCTGCACGAAGGGTGGACAGACTCGTCCACATTCGATGTCGGTTTTCAACACGTGGTTCTCCGATACAAAAGTGAAGTGGATCAGCGCCTCGGTGAGAAGCGAATATAAAGGCCAATGAATCTTTCATTCGCCTCTTTAATATCCACAAATATATCCTCATGCCAATATAATGCAAGACCACCACTCGCACCATTACAGTCCACACCGTAGAAGCCTCGCAACCTCAAAGCGGTTGCCAAGACGCCAGATACGCCACTTTTCTGCCTAGTCTCGCACAAGAAAATGAGCTGGAATTATGTGTTCTTGCGTAACAATAAGGTCTCGAATCGCAGAATTCCTCGCACCACGATAGTTCCACCTCAGTAACTCATTGGGCCCGGTCATCCTCGAGGGATGCCGCCGATCCATGAATAAGCATTAGAAGTTGCTTTACCATCACTATTCTTGAGCCTCGCTTTGTCACGGGTCTCCCCTTTCAAGGACTCATCCTCTAATCCTGATTGACATAGCACCGCTTGATCCAACCAGCCCGACCAAACTAGGAGCTAGAATGTTCTCCTGACATACCTCTTCTCCTTGCTAGAAGGCCAACCGCTTCCGCACACTCTTTTCTGCCTCTGACATAATCACATCATTAGGTTTGATCGGACTAGTTGCCGTGTCGACTAACTCACGATCGGTAGTCATAATGCCTTTATTGTTTCTTTCCGGATGTGCACGCCACTACCCAATCTTCACGTCCTCTGCCTGGGTTCAGTGTAAAACCACCACGGCCTCGGCCTTCCCCATTTGCAGGAGGGCGACGACCCAAAGGAGTAAAGTTGACACCACGACCACCACGTGAACCACCCCGGAGCGTAGCTGCAAAGACGACCCCGAGTAGATGGAGTATTCACATAGATCCACTCGCCATATTTCATATTTTTTTCCTCAAAGACACCATTGCCACACTCTTTATGTTGATGCCCTACCAAACCACAAGCATAACACATCTGCCCCAACTTCTCAAATTTAATAATGAAAGAGTACGTTTCCCACCAAGGGAAATCGACAAGAACCTGGTTAAGGGTTTCCTTATATCCTGGATGATACGAGCACGCACATAATCGCCACGAAAACCACCAGTAGGGTTCATCTCGAGGGTTTTAACAACCCCACAGGCCCGGGAAATAAGTGTTTGGATTACCTCCTTCTTCCTAAACCCCTCTGGAATTTTGTGAACCTGGATCCATATAGGTATAAAGTTTAATTCCACCGCATCCGGATCAGAAAAACCATCATATTCAGCCATGATTACCGGCCAGTCGCGGAACAGCCATGGACCACGCTCCATCACTTTTTCCCAATCACCAAGGCAAAAACACTGAATAACAAAGCGATTCTCCCCAATTGCACGAATATTAATCTCACGAGCAGGATTCCATGCGTTCTGCATCTGGATGAAGAAAGCTTCATGGCTAAAACTTTTACTACACAACACCTTGGCCATTGCCATCCATCTTGTACAATCAGCAATGACCGGGTCGTTCACGTCAATAACCAGATCGTCAAAATCCTCCTCGTCTAGGGCGAGTTGATCAAACATGGATCCGATCCCCTCGTCAAACCTAGAAGATTGACTCGCTGCTGAGAACTCCCGATCCTCATGCCTCTGCGACCCTTCGCCCTTTTCCTCCTCAGCACACGGCGCAGCCTTGCCTGAGTTTCCGCTCGCAGCCGACCTTGCATCAGACATCGCGAGATCGGTTATCAAGAACACCCTACCCCCAGGGGAAATTGATACTGCCAAATCCCTACAACCGAGAAGGAAGGACAACAATCGCGCGAGAACGTCCGCTCCTGTGCGCGGCAGCCGGACCACAACAAAGTTGTGCCACGGAAATATTTCGGTGTGGGCCTCAACAATTTTGCCTCGTGCCAGCCAGGAAAAACAGGAGACGCTACCCAACATACACTAGGGATGCGTTTGGTACCCTTATGGGTTTCTCGATCCAGTCCGACAGTGCTAAGTAGGCAGTGTCAGGCTGTTCTAACTTTTGCAGCCCTATATCTTTTTTGTATGGGTATGAAGAACACAAACCTATCTGTTTGGTAGACTACATTGGTCCAATAAAAATAAACACATCTGTTTGGTTTCTGCCTGCGCACTTGCTATGGTAACCTCCCACATTGGAGTGCTGAGCATACCCACAGGCAATTCACCAGAATCACAACACACACAAGCAGTTTATCACAATCACAATCACAACACACATATATGACACAAGCGAGCATAACACAGAAGTAGTTCATCACTGGAGGTGGCATCTCCGACCATATTTTCATCAATCCTAGCTAATGGAGGGGATGTTCCACCATCTCTCAAAATATACAGTTCATAGAGCTAAGATAGGTAAGTAGTACGACTTACGTTGTTTCATAGATAGCCGTTCCCGTCTCAGATGTAGTTCTTGCGCGGCCAACACCTGAGCCATTCCTTCCTATCACGGACACACATGGAAGTGTACAACCAACATTGGATCGGGTTATCAGCAAGGTGGTTCATGGCTAGGATAAACGAGTGGGTGATGTGCAGATGCTTCTCAATGATAGGCTTAGGGGTGAAGATGAACTTCATCTGAGCATAGTTCTCCACTGGATTGGAAAGGATATCCAGCGGGTAACTCTCTGACAAAACAAAATTCTGTCACATAAGAAGCGGTGAAAATTCTTCAAAAATGTAAACATGAATTGAACAATGTATCAGAACCTTCGATAGCTCTATCTGCCTTCTGTTCTCCATCCTGAAAGACGAGGTGTCCGGACACCATTCGATGCCGTCCAAACCCTGCAACCTGTGCACAAGAGCCCACTTCCTCTTCCACTTCCTCATATGGTTGTACACCTGAGTTGGGGTGACATGCTTTCCAGTGAATTCAAGAACATCAGTGCATGTACGCTGCATGTAAACCTTTTTGAATACATGGTCACACCTAATCATTTCTTTTAAGAACTCAGAAAGCCTTTTCATAACGAACAGAGACAGAGAAGGATCCCACACCATTGGTTTTGGTGTGTACATGTACGAAGCTCGAATGGGGATAACATTATTAGCAATCTCAATAGGAATTTGGTGCATTGTCCGTCGATTTGTCCTACTGTGATGAACGAGACACTAGCATCATGGTATACAAACAATTTGCGCTACAAATGCTGACGGTAAGTACGAACAAGTATAGTATCATAAGTCCAGACAACAGAGAAGAACATTATCACACTAACTCACACAACATGAACAGATCTACGAGCATCACAGATAACACTACATCACACATCATAAATAGATCTAAGAGCATCAGAGGCACTAACATAATGGAGTATACAAGGCTCAAAGATCTACGTACAGCTAGCCCAAGGTGAGAGGTTTCTTAATGCAGCTTCCATAGGGTGCATCACGAGGTAGGGGACAAAGGAGCTGTCGGTATGCCGAGGTCGCCGCATTCCATGGAGTTGCCTCCAATCCGACCGTTGCCTCGGTCAACTTTGTTGACGGAAAGCTCACCGTGACCACCTTCGCCAGAGTAGCCGGAAGGACCGCCTTCGTTAATGGTGAAGCAGGACGGCCAACTAACACCGTGCTCGCCGACAAAAATGGCAGGACCAACGTCTTCGTGTTGTAAGTATAAGAATCGAACGACATCGGTTTAGATCTGATGGGGGAAAAACTCGACGGGAAGGTGGAATGGTGGATTTGGATTTAGGGGGACGAACACTGCTGTCTCTAAATAGGGAGGGGAGAAGGAGGGCGATGAGAGAATTCCTCTCGCTGGAATTTTGCGGTCGCACGTGGCCTCCCACCATCTCCCTGCCTGCACGAGCTGCGACGCCGCGTTCCCCCATTTGCACGCAGAAAGACTGGCTCCGGGGAAACGGCCGAATCCAGCGTTCTCCCCGGTCCTGGATGAGGGGTGCTTTCAGGTTCAGACTGATGCAAGCCAAAAGGGCATGCAGGAAATCAGTCGACCCATTTTCGTCGCCGCCCGGCCTAGCTACACAATCTGCAGGCTACCAAACATTTTTACTAATCTCTCTACCCTAAAATATAAGATACCAACGCTTTCTAATTTTTACCAAGATTATACACAAAATATAAAAATTTACGATACTGTATCAATATCTATAGCTTCACCATGAATTATATTTTCTTAATGTGTCCATTCAATATTCTTGATGTTGATCAAAACTAGTAAGATTTAGCTTCTGACTAATCCTTATACTCCTTATAGTTTGGGACGGAGGGAGTAATGTCCAGCAAACCCACCCTCTTCTCCCACCCTGATCCCCTCTCTCTAGGGAATTCTAGCCTACCCCTTACATGCCACCGCCAGAGGAGGCTGTCTGACAATGGACGATTATGGCGGGGTGTCCTCCGTTTACTCCTTCTGCTAAGAATCGTCTCATATTGGCTCCGACTATGATCTAATCCACCTGCCGGTATGGGGGCCCTGCTTGGAAACGGTTCACCAACAAGGCTAGGGGTGTTTGGAAAGAGGATCTTACATTTCAACCACTAGATGTAAGCACCACTAGCTATATCCGCGCATCTCTTTGATTTTAGTTTTGATACCGTTATTATCTTGATTTTTTTTGATTGAACTCTATTCTCATAAAGTGCCTGACGCAGGGACCAGGGAACAATTTATGTGGATACTATGTTTGCGAGTTCATCCGTCAGACGTGCTGTGATAAGGGAAGAAATTTAGAGCAACTCCACGTACGTAAACAATTTATATAGTTTTTAATTACTATCAAATTGTGTTTAGTTTCATTCATATAGGTTGACTCCTTTTTAAATTAGATCGAACGTCTATGGGACGGTCTTCTACCAAAGGATCGCGTACGAGCAATTCAGGAGGAATTTGCGGGATTCTTGGATGCAGAAGTCCTAAACCCAAAAGGAGAATACTATTCGGGTGTGTATATACAATTGGGATTGTACATAGAGCTTATTTTGTATATATGTAGTGCATGAACTCCATGTATCGAATGTAATATGTTCGACACTTGGATCTATATTGTCATGATGATCTTGTGTAATATAATGGTTCCTTCATTGATGAGTGCAAAACACTAAATAAAAAATAAAACAACATAAACGAATTCTCTGCCGCGGCACAAAAAGTGGCCAAAATGCTGCTGCGGCAAAAAAAGGTTGCCAAAATGAATTCTCTGCCGCGGCAGAGGGTTATTTGGTCGGGTTCGTGTTACGAACCAGAACGATTGCTCCACCCCCTCACACTCAGCAGTGGCCACGTGTACGCCCTTTTGTCCCGGTTGGTGGGGCAACCGGGACTAAAGGTTGGGGCTTTAGTCCCGATTGCCCCGTCTCAGTTGGGAAACCGGGACTAAAGCCCCTTACCAATCGGGACACATAGGGCGGTTTCTACTAGTGGGGATTTTGGTCAAGATCTCCTTATACTCGGGTGTAGTGACGTCGATCCTGAAATGGCTTGCCACTCACGGCCACAACTTCCAGGGAGACACACCGCCCCTCCTATTGCTGTCATCCAAGAGATTTAAGCAAAACCCCAGCCATCTGATCCCATGTTGCCTGTGCGATGTTGTCAGCGGCAAGAATTGCATCGAGCGCCCACCTTGTCTTGTCTTTGGGCCTTTTTGCTCGACGTATGGCCCAATGGGATTGGCTGTCGGCGCACAGATGCAATCATCTAACCACCTCGGATCTAGCGCCATCGTTGCCGCTGATGGCAGAGGGCCATTTATGATGCCAAGATCCACATTAGTCCATACTGTTGAGGTATTTTACGATGATAGATTTATGTTTATAGGGGTCATGCTCGTTGATCTGGATAGTAGCACACTAAGACTAAGATTTATACAGGTTCAGGCCCCGGACGATCAAAGTCTAGTAAAAATCCTACTACTGTTTGTGAGTGTTGGGCACTACCGTGGTGTGCTCGGGTGAAATCGAGATACAACTCAATATTACTTATGGTGATGGTGGTAGAAGATAATCAGAGAGATCTGGTGTCGTAATTTTTCCATCCCACCCTCCCCCCGGCGTTCCTGCCCTCCTTATATACACAATCGGGGCTAGGGTTACAAAGTGTCGAGATGGATTACAAATGGAGGCACCTATACAATACCCTAATAGAAATATCAAGATCTGATCTTGTCTAAGTTATCATGAAATCCCATAGAATCCATTCGCCGATACGCCCTGGTGTTGGTCGCCAAGGCATCTCCTTTTGAGCCTCCGCCTTAGGCTCGAGTATACATTTTTGGTCAGAAAGGTTCTGGGTGGTCCCCTTTCAGTTGTATGGGCCCACCTGGTACCTATGACCTTGTCAGTAGCCACTAGTACCAAACCTAACTTAGAGAAAGTTATCTACCATATGTCTCAGCCGGTTTCTCATTGCGGCTCAAGCGCATAGTCTCTAAGAGCGCACTAACCTAAGCCGGTTTCCCGTTCTAGCTCTAAGAACTACTACCTTAGGTGGTCAAAACTTGCAACCATCTCCAAAATCTCTCCTCTCTAAGACGGATTGATTTCCAGATAGTCTGCAAGAGTTCGACACCCTCAGACGGCTTGAATTCCCGACCATCTCCACAATGTTGACATCTTGAAGCAAGTTTTATTCATGGACGCCTCCAATAGTATATATGTAACCCGAGGAGACTGCATAAAGTGGTCGTCTCCAATACTTATAGAACACTTTAAATATTATACACCATGGTATAATTCACACTCATTCAGGGGCGGAGCTCCCAGTAGGGCAAGGTAGGGCAGCCACCCTACCTTGATTTTTGGAGAAAACCTTTAGATGCGTATGTTTTTTTGAACATTTTGAGTGGTTATACGCTGAAAACAGACTTCGTATGAGAAAGTTATGCTTATTTTAGTAAATACTGCGTAAAATTGATTCTGAAGTGAAATAAGGACTATGTGTAGTCTAGTTTTAAACTAAACTTTTCTCTCTGCAATTGCTAATTCTCAATCTAATCAAAATCAACTCTAAACAATGTCCTAGATGAGGTATCTAAGAAGGTCATGAGAATATTTTGGCCGCCTTATGGCATGTGGCCAAAACCAACTCTTATTATGTGACGGTTTATGTTTTATGTTTGAACTTTGGCTTACTATTGGTAAAAATTTCTAATGCATGCTTTCTCAATTAGAGAAATGATGGTTTAGAACCTTCCTAAAGATGTGAATTCGCGCAAAAAATAAGATCACAATCCTAAGTATGAACGAAGTGATAACAAAAATGAGTGAAAAGTCATTAAAACGAGAATATACTAGGTCACTATTGATTTTTTCGGCGTGTGTCCACCTTCTATTTTTCAATAAAATCTATTACAACTGATTTTGACCATCGATTTGATGAGTTTTCATTAGAGTTTCTTTGTTTTGCCTTGCCTAAAATGAACCATTTTATAGGTTCAACGCGACTAAGATTTCTCGGCGTACAGAGATTTATCATGGGGATTTATATTATCATGAGCATGAACTTATATAAGATAACCTTGAGATATTCTTTATTCATATACAGAGAATTAAAGACTTCAGATATTATCTTAATATTTGAATGATACATTATGCTTCATATCGTTTATCGCATTGTTAAGCTGGTATTGCTTTTACTGGTAGAAACAACAATAGTTGAAAGGGCTTTCTCGATGACAAAGATCATCAAGACCGACTTGATATTTACTTTTTTTTTGGAGTTTGCCCTACCTTGATTTTTTTCCGTCCTCCGCCACTGCACTCATTCATAACAGACATCGCACATAAGTATGACCCATCAGCCAAAAATTGGATAAACAAATTAGCTGAAGTACTTAGCTACCCAAAAGAATAACATTATATTAACAATTAAACTTAGCCATATAATTAGGGGCAATCTTGTTGGAGATATGCCCTAGAGGCAATAATAAATATAGTTATTATTATATCTTTGTGTTTATGATAAATGTTTACATTCATGCTATAATAGTATTAACGAGGAAACATTAATATTTATGTGATTTGTAAACTTAAAATTGAAGTCCCTAGTAAAGCCTCTATACATCACTAGCTTGTTGGTTAATAAATGATTGTGGTTTCCCTATAATGAACATTAGATGTTATTAACAACAAGATCATATCATTAGGAGAATGATATGATGGACATACTCCTATAGATAAGCGTAGCATAAAGATCAAGTCATTTTAATAGTTCAATTGCTATATGCTTTCTAATACATAGTAACCTAATTCCTTCGACCATGAGATCATGCATATCACCTTTACCGGATGGATGCTTTGATGACACCAAACACCACACCGTAACTGGGTGGCTATAAAGGTGGCATTGAGTGTTCGGAAAGTATTGGTTGAGACACATGGATCAAGAGTGGGATTTGTCCATCCATATGACAGATAGATATACTTTGGGCCCTCTCGGTGGAATGTCATCCAATTAGCTTGCAAGCATGTGACTGGCTCACAAGGGATCACATATCACGGGAACGAGAAAAGAGTACTTATCAGTAACGAGGTTGAACTAGGTATGCAGAGATACCGACGATCATAACCTCGGATAATTAAACTATCGTGAGACAAAGGGAAATTGGTATCGTATGTAAGTGGTTCATTCGATCGCAAAGTAATCGTAGAAATATGTGGGAGCCATATGAATTTCTAGATTCCTCTATTGGTTATTGTTCGGAGAAGTGTCTCGATCATGTCCGCATAATTCACGAACCGTAGGGAGACACACTTAAGGATTCGACGTTGTTTGAGTAGTTATGGAATGATGAGAAAGAGACCGAATGTTGTTCAGAGTCTCGGATGGGATCCGGGATATCACGAGGAGATCCGGAATGGTCCGGAGAATAAGATTCATATAAGGAAAGTCCCGTTTCGGAGTTGGGGAATGGTTCCGGTGTTTTCATCGGGAATGTTCTAGAAGGTTCCGGAATGTCCGACACTCCGGAGGGGAAGGGTACATGAATGTGTTATATCAAGTTAATATGATTGCATCATGTACTCGGTGTCATCGCTGAACAAAATAGAGGGCTTATTCAAATCCTAGTTTGAAAAGTCAAACGCCAAGTTTGAAAGTCAAACGGCTAGTTTTGGGAAGTGGAGAGGGAGGTGGAAACCGACTTGGGGGAGGAGTTCCTCCTCCCACCGCCGGCGCACCACCAAGCCGAGTTGGGGAGAGACTCCCCTCCCCTTGGCCGGCCCCCTCCACATATATAAGGAGGGGCAGGGCTCCCCTCCTAGACACACAAGTTCCTACCTCTAAACCCTAGCCTCAAGCCGCCGCCGCCTCCATAGCCGCCGCCGGCCCTAGGGAACTCGCCGCCGCCTAGGCCTAACCCTAGCCGCCGGCCTTGCCCCCTCCTCGACGTGTCTAAACCCTAGATCGTCGAGGGTGTAAGGGTCCCAACCTTTAAATAAGGTAGAGTCCCCTGTGTTTACAATGCTAGTCCCTGGATCAATAGCTAGCATCCACAGTTAAGATGTAATATCAAGAAACAAAGGTCATAATATAACTTTATAACCAGGAATAACATAATTTTATTACATCTTACATAGCTCATTTGGCTATCACATTACATTGCAGTGGAATATCTATAAGCATGGGGTCCTTCATCTTCAAAGTGCCACATGCAAACATGTTGGTTGTAGACTTTGTAATCCTAATCATTCAATCTTCACTAAAATCAATCAAACCTGCAACATTACAAGTTACAGCCACAAGGGTCAATACATTTGAATTGTATTGGCAAGTTTCACTACTATGTATAATATAAGTGGATCCTATCATTACATGCATATTTGGCTAAGTAGAGTTTTAGGCTCATTTGCATAAAGCAATAGTTTTATCCTATCTTTCAAAATAGTTTTGATCTTTTGTCAAATCTTTTCTGAACTCCTTGGAATCCGCCAAGTGTCTTTGTCAAAATCTCTTGAGATCCTTGGTACCCCCAAGTACTTCAAGTTTCATCTTTTCTGGACAATTGCTTGCATAATGTCCTGGGTTTTTGCAATTGAAACAATTGATATCCTTGAGTTCTTTACGTGTCTCTTGTGGACAAGTTGCTGCATAATGGCCTAGCTCTTTGCAGTTGTTGCACCATACTTGGCCAATCTCCTTATTCTTCTGGTTCTCTGGCCATTCACTGGAATAGTGTCCCATTTCTTTACATTTATGACATTGCACATGGCTTTTGTCCTTCTTTTGCTTTTTGGGTTTCTCCAAAGCTAGGAGTGCATCTAGTTCATGTTGTTCATAAGTTATGTGGTAGGTAGGAATGTCTACATGTTTCTTGGACCTTCTATTACTCTTTGGATAATTCATATGCCCTTTCTTTGGTCCTTTGAATTGGGTTGTTTTGCTTGGAGGTATAAGTGGACCTTTTCCTTTGTCATCAACCTTCTTGGTAGACTTGGATCCTTCTGGATAGTTTGCAATCATTTGTTGCACTCCACCTTGTTTCCTTTGTTCAACAATGGAATAGATGGGGCATTGGATAGGGACATGGTTGTTCCCTTCACATAAATAACAAGTAGCTTGAGAGGTGGGACATTGGCCTGGTGTTTCTCTTCACAGTTAGGGCATTGATCTCCATGCTCCTTGGAAGTATGATCCTTGTCTCCACAAATAACGCAAGCTGGGGCTCCATCTAGAATAACATTTCTGTCATCCTTGTTGTCACAAACTCTTTTGGAATAGTTGTTTTCCATGTTGATCATTTGATCAGTCACTTTAAGCATCAATTGGGCTTGAGTTTCCAAAAATCCTTGCAGTGTTGGATCTTCCCCACTGGTGTTGGCTATGAATTGAGCTGTCATTTGGTTCAACTGGTGTTGGGTTGCTATGAGTTCTTTCATGCTGTCCTCTTGATTGGTGTTGGTGTCATCAACCTTGATGTTGGAGTCTCTTGGAGTAGTCATCTGTTTGGGTTGAATGGGGATTAGAATAGACAAAATATTTCTAAGTAATCAATTCTAATCACACACATCACAATTCACTCAAGCAATGTGCAAGCATTCACAAACAACTTTTCACTCAAACAACAAAGTTCAAGCACATACTTAGGCAACAAAATATTTTTGTTACACCACATAAGTTGGTGTGTTTGACTTAACTAAATATGGTGGTCCATCTATATGGTCCACTTGTGATCTTTCCATCCTTCTTTGGTTGATTCTTCTTGCATGAGATCATGGTTTCCTTTAGGAAAACTTTTGGTCACAAAAACTTCAAGTGAGGTGAACTCCTTCTAATTTTGCATTTCCTCAGTCTCCATATCTTGAGCAAGATTTCCTTGTCTCACTTGTAGTCCTTAGTGGTATCCAAGTTGGAAGTCCTTGGTGAATATGCTGAAGATGTTGAAGTCATTAGAGTTGAAGATGTTGAAGTCATTAGAGTTGAAGAAGTTGAAGTCATTAGAGTTGAAGGAGTCCTTTGCACATGATGAAGTCCTTGGCCATGGGGTAGGTTTTTCCATCAAGTTGAAAGAGATGAGGTGTGAATCAAAAACCAAAGTGGTTGAGGAAAGAATTTACAAGATTGTTTGTAAATAAGTTTTGGAACAAATAAAACTCCTATTTTTCTAAGGGTTTTTGTCCAATCCTAGGTTTACAAATCCTACAGGCAACACAATGCTCTGATACCATCTGTAAGGGTCCCAACCTTTAAATAAGGTAGAGTCCCCTGTGTTTACAATGCTAGTCCCTGGATCAATAGCTAGCATCCACAGTTAAGATGTAATATCAAGAAACAAAGGTCATAATATAACTTTATAACCAGGAATAACATAATTTTATTACATCTTATATAGCTCATTTGGCTATCACATTACATTGCAGTGGAATATCTATAAGCATGGGGTCCTTCATCTTCAAAGTGCCACAGGCAAACATGTTGGTTGTAGACTTTGTAATCCTAATCATTCAATCTTCACTAAAATCAATCAAACCTGCAACATTACAAGTTACAGCCACAAAGGTCAATACATTTGAATTGTATTGGCAAGTTTCACTACTATGTAGAATATAAGTGGATCCTATCATTACATGCATATTTGGCTAAGTAGAGTTTTAGGCTCATTTGCATAAAGCAATAGTTTATCCTATCTTTCAAAATAGTTTTGATCTTTTGTCAAATCTTTTCTGAACTCCTTGGAATCCGCCAAGTGTCTTTGTCAAAATCTCTTGAGATCCTTGGTACCCCCAAGTACTTCAAGTTTTATCAAAATCTCTTGAGCTCCTTGGTAACCCCAAGTACTTCAAGTTTTTATCAAAATCTCTTGAGCTCCTTGGTAACCCCAAGTGCTTCAAGTTTTTATCAAAATCTCTTGAGCTCCTTGTTACCCCCAAGTGCTGCAATTCTTTTGTTATCACTTAAAGGTTTTTCTTTTTGAAATTGGAATGTCGAGATTACCCATAGCTTCAAGCTTTAGTTGCTCAGTATTGTCCATAACCGGGGACACGGCTAAGTACTTAGATTTGTTTATCTTCTGCAGAAGTAGTACACTTTACCCACATGTCACACTCTCATCTTGTTGCCACCAGTGGCCGTTGGATTGGTACTCACCAAGATGGAGTACTGGCAGATTGAGAATGTGACGAAGTCTTTCCAGAGGGTCCTCCCATACACCATTGCTAGCTTGTCTTCAGTACCCATGTAGGATTCCAGGTCCCTCATTTTCAGTAACCTAAAGACAATGCATGGGTCTTCCCAATGTAGTTGACTAAGCCAGAGCCATAAGTAGCATGTGGTTGTACACAAAAGCCACAATTGGAGAAACATGTTCAATCTCTAAGTTTCCTGGGTGGTTTTCTTTTGGAGCACAACACAAAGAGATTGCCATAGACATGGTTCCTTTTGTTGCCACCTTCTCCAAAACTCAAAGTATCCTTGACCACCCAGGTGGTTCATTGAGTCCTTGTTTTATTATATAAAAACACAAGTCCTTTTCTCAACTTCATAAAATCTCAACATGTATCTCTTCTCAAAATATTTAGCATGGCTAAGCATGTAACAACTACATTGTTTTCACTAAGGAATATAAAAGGGGAATCCTATTAGGATTTAGCATAACATAAGTATAGAAATTCATTTCATGCATGTTTCAAAATCCACTAAGTATAATGAAAATAGTAGGACTTTAGATGATAGTGTAACTTGCCTTTTTGGTAGGGAATGTTGGTTCACTTCTTGATCTTGCTAGTTTCACACTTTTCTAACTTCACTACAATCAATCAAGCAAACACAATATCAACTAGCATTCCAACCAAAATCAAACAATCAAAACATACACATAAAACAATAATAGAGGTTAAGTCATACATGCAAGCATGCAAAAGATAGTTTTATTTGCAAAGGTGGTCTCCACTAGGCTTCTAAACTTTGTAAGGTTCAAAGTGGTCATTTTCCAAAGTGGCAAAGTCGTTTTGCAAAAAGGTTTTATTCATAAACCATTTTTAAAACAATTCATCATTTTATGTGGTGGAAAATGTTTTTATCAAACCAAAAACTTTATGTATTTCACCAAATAAGTTGCTAATTCTCAAAACTTGGTGTTCAGGGTCAGTAGGTTTGATTCATATCATTTTCCCAAAGTTTTTACTCCAAAAACATTTTCATAACAAAACCATTATTTTTATTTGGCTAGAAATGGGCTAAATTAATTAATCCATCCTAAACTTCACCAAATCCATTTTCAAAACCATGGGTTGGTTCCTAGGGTCAGTAAGTTCACCACAAACCAATTTGCAAAGATTTTATCCTTGAAAACATTTTGGAATAATTTTTCTAATCTAAACAAGCATACAAATGTTTCTGCAAAAACAAACATTTTACTAGAGGCTTTTTACTAAACAAACTGCATGGTTGGCTAGGTCTTGTTCCACTGATTCCATTGATATAAAGTTTGCAATTTTTGGACGTGTGGATCAAAAGTTACAAGGGTTTCAAATCTACAAACAAATATGGTTTCAAATCTGTTTTTAAATCGAAACTGGCCACGCGTCGCGATGTTACTGGTTGGTACCGGTTCGGGTGGATCGTGCTCTGCGGGGCATTGGATTAAACTACATCACACGGCTCAGACTGTGTACCCTTTCGCTGTTAAGTGGTCTAATCGCGTTCGTCCGATCTAGATCCTACGGACGCTACTGCTTGGTCAACGACGATGCGCGGCACGCCGATGGCTAGCGGTGGTTCTAGGAAGCAAGGAGGGAAATAGAGGTGCTCACCAGGTTCAGGAGGTCACGGTGAAGCTCGAGGCGGTGTTGGTCTGGTGAGGGGCGCTCTGGTTCTAGCATGATTGCTCGCCGGAGTGGGGAACGGCGTCGGGCGGCTCTGGTCCTGGTCGGAGGCGACGCTGTAGATCGCCCCAAGGCAAGACAAGAGCATGGTCAGATGTAGGAGGATGTGGCGAGTGTGGGAGCGTGAACGAGACGGCGCGGGCGGTTCAGGCTTACCAGGACGCCGGAGAGAGAGGCGACGCATGGCGCGGTGGTTCTCAAGTCGGCCTTGGGCGCCATGTTGAACGGAGGGCACATGACAGTGCGCTGGGGAACATGGGGCTGTGCTTAGGAAGGCAAGGGGCAGCGAGGTTCGGCCGGAATCGAGGAGGGACAGTGGTTGGAGCAAGGAGGCGAGCTCGATTCTGAGGCTGGTGGCGTGTATGGAGTCTGAGGGGAAAGGAGGAGAAGAAGGAGGCGCTTTAACGTGCGTGGTCGCAGCGAGTAATGGCGAAGGCATTAAGGAGAATTTAACCGTGGCATCAACGGCAGGAAACGGCCGGCGTGGTCGTCGCGGGGAGGAAGAAGGTGAGCTGGAGGGGTGGGGCATGCTTATCAGTGAGAAAGGGTGTGAGGGGGAGGGGGTCCACTCGTCAGTCGCTCTGCAGGTTAAAAACTGAGTGCGAATCGTTTTCTTTCGGGAGAGAGGGAGTGGGCTGGTACTAGGCTTAGTGGGCTTGCCGATTAGGCTGCTGTTCATTTCTATTTTTTTCTTCCTGGTTGTTTTATCTTTTTCCAAATCTGTTTTCTGTTTTGAATTTCAAACAACAATCAAACATTCAAATCAAATCAGACTTTCGCCAAATATTTCCATTGAATTTGGTTCTGTTCAACAGCAATATTCCATGTCCCAAAATATTAATTTTATTTTAGGATCCATTTATAATTAAATAAAATGGACATTATTTATTAAATCAAAATGGGGTTTAATTTATTTAAAATCTCCATTGAAATCTAAATATTTTAAAAAACCAAAACAGTAGGTTTTATTTGAAAATAAAGAATACTTGGAAAACTTGTTTAAACTAAATAAATAAGTTTTGATGTTTAATTAAAATAGTAAAACCTTTATTTTTAATAAACTTGGATATTAAATCCTTATTATTTTATTTAAATAAACCTTCACTATTTTTATCAAATAAAAATATTTTATTTCAAAGGCTTGGCCAAGTTTTAATTTGGCTCTTTAAAATAATACTACTTATTTTATTTCTATCCTTTTCTTTTGAAAACAAATCTTTTTATTAAAAGATCCAAAATAGTAATTCCAAATATTTTTATTTTTCTTTTATTAAATGTTTATCTTTTTAAATCCCTTTAGGATTTATCTTGATCAAAATAGGTTTGAAGGTTCCCATTGGAATTCAAAAAGTTTCTTCTCACCCTGAAAATCAACAAAGTTTTATTTTATTCATTTATTTTTCACATTACAAGATTTGGAAAATCTTGGGATGTGACAGGCTACCACCCTTAAAATAAATCTCGTCCCGAGATTTGGAAAAGCTAGGGTTACAAGTAGGCTCAAAACAACTAGGGTACTACCACCCTTAAAAATTTTCCAACTAAATTACATGTTGGCTTGCTTGGGGTCTTGGTGAACTTTTCTGGGCAAATATTTGCATTGTGTCCTTTGTTTCCACACTTGACTCATGGGCCAAGGTTGAGATCCTTCATAGGCTTGTTTAACTTGTTCTTCATCTTTTCTGGACAATTGCTTGCATAATGTCCTGGGTTTTTGCAATTGAAACAGTTGATATCCTTGAGTTCTTTACGTGTCTCTTGTGGACAAGTTGCTGCATAATGTCCTAGCTCTTTGCAGTTGTTGCACCATACTTGGCCAATCTCCTTATTCTTCTGGTTCTCTGGCCATTCACTGGAATAGTGTCCCATTTCTTTACATTTATGACATTGCACATGGCTTTTGTCCTTCTTTTGCTTTTTGGGTTTCTCCAAAGCTAGGAGTGCATCTAGTTCATGTTGTTCATAAGTTATGTGGTAGGTAGGAATGTCTACATGTTTCTTGGACCTTCTATTACTCTTTGGATAATTCAAATGCCCTTTCTTTGGTCCTTTGAATTGGGTTGTTTTGCTTGGAGGTATAAGTGGACCTTTTCCTTTGTCATCAACCTTCTTGGTAGACTTGGATCCTTCTGGATAGTTTGCAATCATTTGTTGCACTCCACCTTGTTTCCTTTGTTCAACAATGGAATAGATGGGGCATTGGATAGGGACATGGTTGTTCCCTTCACATAAATAACAAGTAGCTTGAGAGGTGGGACATTGGCCAACTGGGTGTTTCTCTTCACAGTTAGGGCATTGATCTCCATGCTCCTTGGAAGTATGATCCTTGTCTCCACAAATAACGCAAGATGGGGCTCCATCTAGAATAACATTTCTGTCATCCTTGTTGTCACAAACTCTTTTGGAATAGTTGTTTTCCATGTTGATCATTTGATCAGTCACTTTAAGCATCAATTGGGCTTGAGTTTCCAAAAATCCTTGCAGTGTTGGATCTTCCCCACTGGTGTTGGCTATGAATTGAGCTGTCATTTGGTTCAACTGGTGTTGGGTTGCTATGAGTTCTTTCATGCTGTCCTCTTGATTGGTGTTGGTGTCATCAACCTTGATGTTGGAGTCTCTTGGAGTAGTCATCTGTTTGGGTTGAATGGGGATTAGAATAGACAAAATATTTCTAAGTAATCAATTCTAATCACACACATCACAATTCACTCAAGCAATGTGCAAGCATTCACAAACAACTTTTCACTCAAACAACAAAGTTCAAGCACATACTTAGGCAACAAAATATTTTTGTTACACCACATAAGTTGGTGTGTTTGACTTAACTAAATATGGTGGTCCATCTATATGGTCCACTTGTGATCTTTCCATCCTTCTTTGGTTGATTCTTCTTGCATGAGATCATGGTTTCCTTGAGGAAAACTTTTGGTCACAAAAACTTCAAGTGAGGTGAACTCCTTCTAATTTTGCATTTCCTCAGTCTCCATATCTTGAGCAAGATTTCCTTGTCTCACTTGTAGTCCTTAGTGGTATCCAAGTTGGAAGTCCTTGGTGAATATGCTGAAGATGTTGAAGTCATTAGAGTTGAAGATGTTGAAGTCATTAGAGTTGAAGAAGTTGAAGTCATTAGAGTTGAAGGAGTCCTTTGCACATGATGAAGTCCTTGGCCATGGGGTATGTTTTTCCATCAAGTTGAAATAGATGAGGTGTGAATCAAAAACCAAAGTGGTTGAGGAAAGAGTTTACAAGATTGTTTGTAAATAAGTTTTGGAACAAATACAACTCCTATTTTTCTAAGGGTTTTTGTCCAATCCTAGGTTTACAAATCCTACAGGCAACACAATGCTCTGATACCATCTGTAAGGGTCCCAACCTTTAAATAAGGTAGAGTCCCCTGTGTTTACAATGCTAGTCCCTGGATCAATAGCTAGCATCCACAGTTAAGATGTAATATCAAGAAACAAAGGTCATAATATAACTTTATAACCAGGAATAACATAATTTTATTACATCTTACATAGCTCATTTGGCTATCACATTACATTGCAGCGGAATATCTATAAGCATGGGGTCCTTCATCTTCAAAGTGCCACAAGGCAAACATGTTGGTTGTAGACTTTGTAATCCTAATCATTCAATCTTCACTAAAATCAATCAAACCTGCAACATTACAAATAACAGCCACAAGGGTCAATACATTTGAATTGTGTTGGCAAGTTTCACTACTATGTAGAATATAAGTGGATCCTATCATTACATGCATATTTGGCTAAGTAGAGTTTTAGGCTCATTTGCATAAAGCAATAGTTTATCCTATCTTTCAAAATAGTTTTGATCTTTTGTCAAATATTTTCTGAACTCCTTGGAATCCGCCAAGTGTCTTTGTCAAAATCTCTTGAGATCCTTGGTACCCCCAAGTACTTCAAGTTTTATCAAAATCTCTTGAGCTCCTTGGTAACCCCAAGTACTTCAAGTTTTTATCAAAATATCTTGAGCTCCTTGGTAACCCCAAGTGCTTCAAGTTTTTATCAAAATCTCTTGAGCTCCTTGGTACCCCCAAGTGCTGCAAGTCTTTTGTTATCACTTAAAGGTTTTTCTTTTTGAAATTGGAATGTCGAGATTTCCCATAGCTTCAAGATTTAGTTGCTCAGTATTGTCCATAACCGGGGACACGGCTAAGTACTTAGATTTGTTTATCTTCTGCAGAAGTAGTACACTTTACCCACATGTCACACTCTCATCTTGTTGCCACCAGTGGCCGTTGGATTGGTACTCACCAAGATGGAGTACTGGCAGATTGAGAATGTGACGAAGTCTTTCCAGAGGGTCCTCCCATACACCATTGCTAGCTTGTCTTCAGTACCCATGTAGGATTCCAGGTCCCTCATTTTCAGTAACCTGAAGACAATGCATGGGTCTTCCCAATGTTGTTGACTAAGCCAGAGCCATAAGTAGCATGTGGTTGTACACGAAAGCCACAATTGGAGAAACATGTTCAATCTCTAAGTTTCCTGGGTGGTTTTCTTTTGGAGCACAACACAAAGAGATTGCCATAGACATGGTTCCTTTTGTTGCCACCTTCTCCAAAACTCAAAGTATCCTTGTCCACCCAGGTGGTTCATTGAGTCCTTGTTTTATTATATAAAAACACAAGTCCTTTTCTCAACTTCATAAAATCTCAACATGTATCTCTTCTCAAAATATTTAGCATGGCTAAGCATGTAACAACTACATTGTTTTCACTAAGGAATATAAAAGGGGAATCCTATTAGGATTTAGCATAGCATAAGTATAGAAATTCTTTTCATGCATGTTTCAAAATCCACTAAGTATAATGAAAACAGTAGGACTTTAGATGATAGTGTAACTTGCCTTTTTGGTAGGGAATGTTGGTTCACTTCTTGATCTTGCTAGTTTCACACTTTTCTAACTTCACTACAATCAATCAAGCAAACACAATATCAACTAGCATTCCAACCAAAATCAAACAATCAAAACATACACATAAAACAATAATAGAGGTTAAGTCATACATGCAAGCATGCAAAAGATAGTTTTATTTGCAAAGGTGGTCTCCACTAGGCTTCTAAACTTTGTAAGGTTCAAAGTGGTCATTTTCCAAAGTGGCAAAGTCGTTTTGCAAAAGGGTTTTATTCATAAACCATTTTTAAAACCATTCATCATTTTATGTGGTGGAAAATGTTTTTATCAAATCAAAAACTTTATGTCTTTCACCAAATAAGTTGCTAATTCTCAAAACATGGTGTTTAGGGTCAGTAGGTTTGATTCATATCATTTTCCCAAAGTTTTTACTCCAAAAACATTTTCATAACAAAACCATTATTTTTATTTGGCTAGAAATGGGCTAAATTAATTAATCCATCCTAAACTTCACCAAATCCATTTTCAAAACCATGGGTTGGTTCCTAGGTTCAGTAAGTTCACCACAAACCAATTTGCAAAGATTTTATCCTTGAAAACATTTTGGAATAATTTTTCTAATCTAAACAAGCATACAAATGTTTCTGCAAAAACAAACATTTTACCAGAGGCTTTTTACTAAACAAACTGCATGGTTGGCTAGGTATTGTTCCACTGATTCCATTGATATAAAGTTTGCAATTTTTGGACGTGTGGATCAAGAGTTACAAGGGTTTAAAATCTACAAACAAATCTGGTTTCAAATCTGTTTTTAAATCGAAACTGGCCACGCGTCGCGATGTTACTGGTTGGTACCAGTTCGGGTGGATCGTGCTCTGCGGGGCGTTGGATTAAACTACATCGCCATCGGCGACTCAAGCATGGCGTACGGCGGCGATGGGCTAGCGGTGGTTCTAGGAAGCAAGGAGGGAAATAGAGGTGCTCACCGGGTTCAGGAGGTCACGGTGAAGCTCGAGGCGGTGTTGGTCTGGTGAGGGGTGCTCTGGTTCTAGCAGGATTGCTCGCCGGAGTGGGGAACGGCGTCGGGCGGCTCTGGTCCTGGTCGGAGGCGACGCTGCAGATCGTCCTAAGGCAAGACAAGAGCATGGTCAGATGCAGGAGGATGTGGCGAGTGTGGGAGCGTGAACGAGACAGCGCGGGGCGGTCTGTGCTTACCAGGGGCGTCGCCGGAGAGAGAGGCAGACGCGGCGGCGCGGTCAGTGGTTATCGAAGTCGATGCTCAGGGGCGCCCGCGGTTGAACGGAGGGCACAGACAAGTGCGCCTAGGAGTGGGGAACACGGTCGTGTGCTTAGGAAGGCAAGGGGCGGCGAGGTTCGGCCGGAATCAAGGAGGGACAGTGGTCGGAGCAGTGGGAGTGCGAGCTCGATTCAGGGCAGGTGGCATTGAGGGCGTGGAGTCTGAGGGGAAAGGAAGAGGAGAGGGAGGCGCTTTAACGTGCGTGGTCGCAGCGAGTAATGGCGAAGGCGTTAAGGCGAATTTAACCGCGGCATCAACGGCAGGAAACGGCCGGCGTGGTCATCGCGGGGAGGAAGAAGGTGAGCTGGAGGGGTGGGGCATGCTTGTCAGCGAGAAAGGGTGTGAGGGGGAGGGTTCCACTCGTCAGTCGCTCTGCGGGTTAAAAACTGAGTGCGAATCGTTTTCTTTCGGGAGAGAGGGAGTGGGCTGGTACTAGGCTTAGTGGGCTTGCCGATTAGGCTGCTGTTCATTTCTATTTTTTTCTTCCTGGTTGTTTTATCTTTTTCCAAATCTGTTTTCTGTTTTGAATGTCAAACAACAATCAAACATTCAAATCAAATCAGACTTTCACCAAATATTTCCATTGAATTTGGTTCTGTTCAACAACAATATTCCAAGTCCCAAAATATTAATTTTATTTTAGGGTCCATTTATAATTAAATAAAATGGACATTATTTATTAAATCAAAATGGGGTTTAATTTATTTAAAATCTCCATTGAAATCTAAATATTTTAAAAAACCAAAACAGTAGGTTTTACTTGAAAATAAAGAATACTTGGAAAACTTGTTTAAACTAAATAAATAAGTTTTGATGTTTAATTAAAATAGTAAAACCTTTATTTTTAATAAACTTGGATATTAAATCCTTATTATTTTATTTAAATAAACCTTCACTGTTTTTATCAAATAAAAATATTTTATTTCAAAGGCTTGGCCAAGTTTTAATTTGGCTCTTTATAATACTACTTATTTTATTTCTATCCTTTTCTTTTGAAAACAAATCTTTTTATTAAAAGATCCAAAATAGTAATTCCAAATATTTTTATTTTTCTTTTATTAAAAGTTTATCTTTTTAAATCCCTTTAGGATTTATCTTGATCAAAATAGGTTTGAAGGTTCCCATTGTAATTCAAAAAGTTTCTTCTCACCCTGAAAATCAACAAAGTTTTATTTTATTCATTTATTTTTCACATTACAAGATTTGGAAAATCTTGGGATGTGACAGAGGGACTCTCTCATACTCCACCATACTTGCTCCGGCTTAAGGCGAAGCCCTGCGAGATCTCCCCTCTACTTAGGTACCATTGCAGTTGTCACGGAATCGCGAGGAGAGTGCTACAACCTCCATTTTCTTTGGAACAAGGAGAGGAAGGTCTTCGTCGAGTACGAACGTGTGACCGATCGCGTGAGCTGTTAACGCAGCATGTGGAAGGATCGTCTACGCGATCTTGAGATCGGGAAGAGTACGACTACATCACCCACGAGAATCCGCTCTCGTTAAACACTTTGGAATCTTCGAGGGTGAGTTATTCTATCGACTTGTTGCTACAATCTAGTAGATAGATCTTGGCTTGTTTGTTTGTATGCGGTAGAAATTTTTTGTTTTCTATGCTACGAAACCCTACAGTGGTATCAGAGCCGTGTCTATATGTAGATCTGTTGCACGAGTAGAACACAATGCTCATTGTGGGCGTTGATGCTTTTATTGTCGATTGCTTCTTGTGTACTTTGCATATTGCGGGATGTTGGGATGAAGCCGCCCGGGCTAACCTTACATGACATCGCTCATGAGACTTGCTCCACGCTTGACATGCAACTTGTATTGCATAAGTGTCTTTGCGGGTTCCTGTTTCTCCTAGCATAATTAAGATCCAATTTACAACGGGTGATTAACAATACTAGTATCAATGTTGTGGTTCATGTTCGTAAGTTAGAACGACACTTATTGAAAGCCCCAAACCATGTAAAACATGCAAAGAAAGTAGAGGCGTCTAACTTTGTTTTGCAGGGGTGTGCAGTGATGTGATATGGCGATGATTGTGATTATATTTGATGTATGCAATGTTCCTTATTGTAAGTTGGCAACCGACAGGAGCCATATGGTTGTCTTTAATTTATGTTAAGACCCGCTTGTCTATTCAAAGTAGTTGTAATAGTTGAAGCTGGTGGACGACAACCATGGAGAAGCGTCATTGACCTTGATGCAATGCCGGTGATGATGGAGATCATGTTCGTGCTTGAAGATGGAGATCGGAAGCACAAAAAAAAGAAAGGCCATATCATATCACATATTATGAATTGCATGTGATGTTAATCCTTTATGCATCTTGTATTGCTTAGTAGACGACGGTAGCATTATAAGATGATCCCTCATGCACATGAATTTCAAGTCAGAAAGTGTTCACCCTTAGTTAGCACCGTTGCTAAAGCTTGTTGTTTCGAAGCACCACGTGATGATTGGGTGTGTTAGATTCTGCAGGTGCATACAACGTGAGCAAGCCAGATTTGCTCATGCGGAAACTAAGGTTTGATCTTGACGAGCCTAGCATGTACAGACATGGTCTTGGAACACGGATCACCGAAAGGTAAAGCATGAATCATATAGTAGATATGATGAACATGTCGATTGTTCGCCATTGAAACTATATCAACTCTCGTGATGATCGGTGTTGATGTGGTGGATTTGGTTCGTGTGATCACTAAAATAATGTGAGGGATATTGTTTTGAGTGGGAGTTCACCTAGATTAATTTTATTATTAATTTGAACTCAATTTGTCATAAACTTAGTCTAAACTATTGCAAATATGTTGTAGATCATGGCATCCCCTACCATCAATTTTAATGCGTTCCTAGAGAAAGAAAAGTTGAAAAACAATGGAAGCAACTTCGCGGATTGGTTCCGCAATTTGAGGATTGTCCTCACAGCTGGTAATTTGACCTATGTGCTGGATGCACATTGGGTGACCCACTGCGGTGATCTTGCCGATGAAGTAAAGAATGTTTACCTCACTCTAAGACTCGGTACTCCACGATTCGATGTGCTATCTTGTATGGTTTAGAATCGGAGCTTCAGAAAAGGTTTGAGAATTCAGACCCATATGATATTGTCGAGGATCTCAAATTGATCTTTGAGACTCATGCGGCAATTGAAAGCTATGAGTCTTCTGAAAAGTTCTTTAACTGCAAAATGGAAGAGGGCAGCTCTGTCAGTGAGCATGTGCTTAAGATGTCTGGGCACGCGAACAAACTTCAAAGCTTGGGTATAGTGATTCCTAATGCTTTGGGGATTTACCGCGTCCTCCAATCACTACCACCAAGTTACAAGAACTTTGTGATGAACTACAACATGCAAAACATGAACAAGACGTTGCCAGAACTCTTTGCCATGTTGAAACCTGCAGAAGTGGAGATCAAGAAAGAGCACCAAGTGTTGTTGGTCAATAAGACCACCAAATTCAAGAAAGGCAAGTCTAAGCATAAGGGACACTTCAAGAAGGGTGGTAAGAAAGTTACCACGCCAACGAAGAAGACCAAGGCTGGACCTAAGCCTGATACTACAAGGGAGAAGGTCACTGGAAGGGAAATTGCCCAAAGTACTTGGCGGATTTGAAGAACGGCAACATCAAGAAGAAAGGTATATCTGATATACATGTTATTGATGTGTATCTCACTAGTACTCGTAGTAGTGCCTGGGTATTTGATACTGGTTCGATTGCTCATATTTGTAACTCGAAACAGGTGCTGCAGAATAAACGAAAGCTAGCGAAGAATGAGGTGACGATGCGCGTTGGAAACGGATCAAAGGTTGATGTGATCGCGGTCGGCACGCTACCCCTTCATCTACCATCGGGATTAGTTTTATACTTAAATAATTGTTATTTGGTGCCTGCGTTAAGCATGAACATTATATCAGGATCTTGTTTATTGCGAGACGGTTACTTGTTTAAGTCCGAGAATAATGGTTGTTCGATTTATATGAGTAATATGTTTTATGCACATGCACCTTTGATAGATGGTCTATTCTTGTTGAATCTCGATAGTGGAAATACACATATTAATAACATTGAGGCTAAACATTTGAAATCGAGCGATAACTCCACTTATATGTGGCACTGTCGTCTTGGTCACATTGGAGTGAAGCGTATGAAGAAACTCCATTCCGATGGACTTCTTGAATCACTTGATTTCGAATCACTTGAAAGATGCGAAGCATGTCTGAGGGGTAAAATGACTAAGACTCCATTTTCTGGTATGATGGAGCGAGCTACGGACTTATTGGAAATCATACATACCGATGTGTGTGGTCCAATGAGTGTAGCATCGCCCGGTGGTTATCGTTATGTTCTTACCTTCACGGATGACTTGAGTAGATATGGGTATATCTATTTCATGAAACTTAAGTCCGAAACTTTCGAGAAGTTTAAGGAATTTCAAAGTGAGGTAGAGAATCAACATAACAAGAAGATTAAATTTCTACGTTCTGATCGTGGAGGTGAATATCTAAGTTACGAGTTTGGCGAGCATTTGAAGAAATGCGGAATACTTTCACAATTGACACCGCCGGGAACACCACAGCGTAATGGTGTGTCCAAACGTCGTAATCGAACTCTCTTAGATATGGTTCGTTCTATGATGTCACTTACAGATTTACCGCTATCATTTTGGGGTTATGCATTAGAAACAACCGCATTCACTTTAAATAGGGCACCATCTAAATCCGTTGAAACGACACCGTATGAATTATGGTTTGGGAAGAAACCTATATCGTCGTTCCTTAAAGTTTGGGGTTGCGAAGCCTATGTAAAGAAGTTACAGCCGGACAAGCTTGAACCCAAAGCGGAAAAATGCGTCTTCATAGGATACCCGAAGGAAACTATTGGGTATACCTTCTATCATAGATCCGAAGGCAAAATCTTCGTTGCCAAGAATGGATCCTTTCTAGAGAAGGAATTTCTCTCGAAAGAAGTGACTGGAAGGAAAGTAGAACTCGACGAGGTTGTCGAACCTTCTCTCAAAATTGCGAGTAGCGCAGCACCGGAAGAAGTTCCGTTGGTGCCTGCACTAATAAGAGAGGAAGCTAATGATGATGATCATGAAACTTCGGTTGTACAGAGCCTCGCAGGTCAACGAGAACTCGTACCACTCCAGATTGGTATGATCCCGTTATGAGTGTCATGTTGGTAGACAACACCGATGACCCTGAGACATATGAGGAAGCAATGATGAGCCCAGATTCCAATAAATGGCAAGAAGCCATGAAATCCGAGATTGGATCCATGTACGAAAACCAAGTATGGACTTTGGTGGACTTACCGGGATGGCGGAAGGTATCGAGAACAAATGGATTTTCAAGAAGAAAGCAGATCTTGATGGTAATGTTATCATCTATAAAGCTCGACTTGTCACAAAGGGGTTTCGACAAATTCAAGGAGTTGACTACAATGAGACTTTCTCACCAAAGAAAGCTAAAGTCTGTGAGGATTATGTTAGCAATCGCTGCATATTATGATTATGAGATATGGCAGATGGATGTCAAAACAACATTCCTCAATGGAGACATTGATGAAGAGTTGTATATGATGCAACCCAAAGGTTTTGTCGATCCTAAAGATGCTAACAAGGTATGCAAACTTCAACGGTCCATTTATGGATTGAAGCAAGCATCCCGAAGTTGGAATCAACATTTTGATAAGGTGATCAAAAGTTTTGGTTTTATACAAACTTATGGAGAAGCTTGTATTTATAAGAAAGTGAGTGGGAGCTCTGTAGCATTCTTAATACTATATGTAGATGACATATTGTTGATTGGGAATGATGTAGACCTTCTTAATAGTGTCAAGGAATATTTGAATAATAGTTTTTCAATGAAGGATCTTGGCGAAGCAGCTTACATATTAGGCATAAAGATTTATAGAGATAGATCAAAACGCCAAATATCATTGTCACAAAGTACATATTTGGACAAAGTTCTAAAGAGGTTTGGAATGGAAGATATCAAGAAAGGGTTCTTACCCATGTTGCCCAATACGACCTTGAGTAAAACTCAAAGTCCGACATCGGCAGAAGATAGAGAAAGGATGAGTAAGACTCCCTATGCCTCAGCCATAGGATCTCTAATGTATGACATGCTATGTACTAGACCCGACATTGCATATGCTATTAGTTTAACTAGCAGATATCAAAGTGATCCAGGAGTGGATCATTGGACAGCGGTAAAAAACATCCTTAAGTACTTAAGAAGAACTAAGGATATGGTTCTTTCTTATGGAGGTGATGAACAACTCGTTGTTAATGGTTACACCGATGCTAGTTGGAACACCGATCCGGATGATTCTAAATCACAATTTGGATACGTATTTATTTTGAATGGTGCAGCAGTTAGCTGGAGGAGTGCAAAGCAAAGCGTTGTGGCGAGATCTTCAACTGAATCGGAATACATGGCTGCTTCGGAGGCTTCACAAGAAGCGATATGGATGAAAGAGTTCATTACAGAGCTGGGTGTGGTTCCTAGTGCGCTGGACCTAATGTCTATCTACTGTGATAACATGGGCTCCATAGCCAATGCGCAAGAACCAAGGTCACACAAGAAGCTGAAGCACATCAAGGTACATTTTCACGCTATTAGAGAACATATCCAAGATGGGGATATAAAGATTTGCAAAGTACACACAGATCTGAATGTGGCGGATCCATTGACTAAACCTCTCCCGAGGGCAAAACATGACCAGCACCAAACTGCCATGGGTGTTCGGTATATTACCATGTAATCTAGATTAGATGACTCTAGTGCAAGTGGGAGACTGTTGCAGATATGCCCTAGAGGCAATAATAAATATAGTTATTATTATATCTTTGTGTTTATGATAATTGTTTACATTCATGCTATAATAGTATTAACGAGGAAACATTAATACTTGTGTGATTTGTAAACTTAAAATTGAAGTCCCTAGTAAAGCCTCTATACATCACTAGCTTGTTGGTTAATAAATGATTGTGGTTTCCCTATCATGAACATTGAGATGTTATTAACAACAAGATCATATCATTAGGAGAATGATATGGTGGACATACTCCTATAGATAAGCGTAGCATAAAGATCAAGTCATTTTAATAGTTCAATTGCTATATGCTTTCTGATACATAGTAACCTAATTCCTTCGACCATGAGATCATGCATATCACCTTTACCGGATGGATGCTTTGATGACATCAAACACCACACCGTAACTGGGTGGCTATAAAGGTGGCATTGTGTGTTCGGAAAGTATTGGTTGAGACACATGGATCAAGAGTGGGATTTTTCCATCCATATGATGGATAGATATACTGTGGGCCCTCTCGGTGGAATGTCATCCAATTAGCTTGCAAGCATGTGACTGGCTCACAAGGGATCACATATCACAGGAACGAGAAAAGAGTACTTATCGGTAACGAGGTTGAACTAGGTATGCAGAGATACCGACGATCATAACCTCGGATAAGTAAACTATCGTGAGACAAAGGGAAATTGGTATCGTATGTAAGTGGTTCATTCGATCATAAGTAATCAGAGAAATATGTGGGAGCCATATGAATTTGATTCCTCTATTGGTTATTGTTCGGATGTCTCGAAGTGTCATGTGCATATAATTCACGAACCGTAGGGAGACACACTTAAGGATTCGACGTTGTTTGAGTAGTTATGGAATGATGATAAAGAGACCGAATGTTGTTCGGAGTCTCGGATGGGATCCAGGATATCACGAGGAGATCCGAAATGGTCCGTAGAATACGATTCATATAAGGAAAGTCCCGTTTCGAAGTTGGGGAATGGTTCTGGTGTTTTCATCGGGAATGTTCTAGAAGGTTCCGGAATGTCCGGCACTCCGGAGGGGAAGGGTACATGAATGTGTTATATCAAGTTAATATGATTGCATCATGTACTAGGTGTCATCGCTGAACAAAATAGAGGGTTTATTCAAATCCTAGTTTGAAAAGTCAAACGCCAAGTTTTAAAGTCAAACGGCTAGTTTTGGGTTGTGGAGAGGGAGGTGGAAACCGACTTGGGGGAGGAGTTCCTCCTCCCACCGCCGGCGCACCACCAAGCCGAGTTGGGGAGGGACTCCCCTCCCCTTGGCCGGCCCACTCCACCTATATAAGGAGGGGCAGGGCTCCCCTCCTAGACACACAAGTTCCTACCTCTAAACCCTAGCCCCAAGCCATAGTCCCCGGCCAGGCCTGGGGCACTGACGGCCACTGCCTAGGCCTAACCCTAGCCGCCGGCCTTGCCCCCTCCTCGGCGTGTCTAAACCCTATATCGTCGAGGGACTCTCTCATACTCCACCATACTCGCTCTGGCTTAAGGCGAAGCCCTGCGAGATCTCCCCTCTACTTCCGGTACCACGCCGTTCCGCTGCCTGCTGGAACAAGGGAGAGGAAGGTCTTCGTCGAGTACCGAACGTGTGACCGATCAAGGGAGCGCCGGCAAACGCAGCCGGAAGGATCGTCTACGCGATCTTGAGATCGGGAAGAGTACGACTACATCACCCATGAGAATCCGCTCTCGTTAAACACTTTGGAACTTCGAGGGTGAGTAATTCTATCGACTCGTTGCTACAATCTAGTAGATAGATCTTGGCTTGTTTGTTTGTATGCGGTAGAAATTTTTTGTTTTCCATGCTACGAAACCCAACAAATCTATACATACTTAGACATATATACTTTATGACATCCATAGAAAGTGGAGTCCATACATCAAACTAGCATAATTAGTACTCTCTAACACTTAGGATTGCATTTATTATGGGCCGCCCGACGGAAGTTGCTCAACTAGAAGATGTACATGTAGGGTACACAACATAGAAAACAAAAAATTTCCTACGATGGGAACTACTATGTACCAAGATCTATCTACTAGATACAATCAACGGGCGGATATATATCCGTAGAGAACATACCCTTGAAAACCGACAAAGCTTAACGAGTCAAACTCGTGGTTGATGTAGACGCTATCTTTCTGATCTCAAGATCGAGAGGAAGTCCTAGCGCCGCAAAACAACAGCGCATCCGTGCTCACACACACGTTCGAGGCATCGAGCAACCTTCTCCTCGTCGCTCCAGCGATGCAGCGGAAGCACAACTCTTTCTTGCCGAATAGCCACCAGGAACATGTATCTCGCTAGTCCGAGACCATGGGGGATAAATAATAGAAGGGGAGAGAGATCCTTCACGAGGAGGTGTGAGTGAGAAGTGAGGAGGGGTGCCTTTTATAGGAGAGGGGGAGGGGAACCCCAAGGGGGGGGGGGTGGCGCATGGGGGCTGCCGTCTTGCCCTCCCCTTATTCATGTGGGTGGACACTCCACTCACAAAAATCCTTTCAATTCCCTCCACTCAAAATCCCACTCAAATTCCCATTAAATTTCCACCAAATTTAATGCAAACTCTTATTAAATAAAACTCCTTTTATTTATTCAGAATTTTTTCAATTACTTTAATGACAAACATTCACATATAACCCCTTGCTAGTATTTCATTTCACATGCAAAAACACTTTCTACAATTTCACCCGAAAACCTGTTTTGGTATCTAGTGAAATAAATTCCTACGCTTGTTATTCTTTTTGGCATGAAACTTTTGCTCCAATTGCATGTCGGTGTCTCTTAAGTGTGCCACCCTACGGTTCATGAATAATGCGGACATGATCGAGACCCTTCTCTGATCAATAATCATAAGCAGGATCTAGAGAACCATACTGACTCCTACACATTCAATGATGACTTTCTTGTGATCATCGGAACCTTTTACGCTAGTATCTTAATCCCTTTGTTTCGCAATATATTACATGTCCGAGATTCGATCATCGGTATCTCCATACCTAGTTTGATCTCGTTACTGACATGCACTCTTTTCTCGTTCCCGTGATATAACATTCTAGTGATCAAATCACTTGCTTGCAAGCTAGTCAATGTGATATCACCGAGAGGGCCCAGAGCATATCTATCCACCATTGGGATGAAAAAATTCCACTCTTGATCCATGGGCTTCAACATAATACTTTAGTAGTTATGAATCCATCTTTATAATCACCCAGTTACGGTGTGACGTTTGATGTTATCAAGAAACTCTTCCGGTGTTAGTGACTGACATGATATCATGGTCTAAGGATTAGGATCACTTCGTAAGTTGTTATAGCAATATAAAGTCAATGACTTTGATCGTATTGCTATACTTTGGATGAATGTTCATCACATCATTACACTAATGTTGTGACCTCGTTATTAACAACATCCAATGTCTATGATCATGAAACCTTGATCATCTTGTTAATCAACGAGCTAGTTTATGAGAGAGGCATAACTAGGAACTTTCTGTTTGTTTATTAAACACACATGTATTAACGTTTCTGCATTAATACAATTATAGCATGCAAAATAAACATCTATCATATACTTGGAATACACATAATAAACACTTTATTATTGCCTCTCAGGGCATATTCCCTTGAGTACCTCTACATTATCTTTTTTATCAAAGAAAAAGAGGGCATGCTATACTGCTTTAACTTAAAGCTCCTCACAACCTTATCCCATCGAGTTGTAAAGATTATGTTGTTTGACCCATCTCCTATGTTCATCCTAACCTTCATTGGCTTCTTGTTGTTCATGAGCCAAACATGGACACTCATCAAGGAGATTATTTAGGTTTCTTGTTATGAACTCAACTCCAAATGTCTATGGATGTATAAAGAATTGAAGAATTAACATGCTTACAGTCGTTGTAAATCACCCTGGAAGCCCAAAACTATGGGAAACAACTCAAGAAAATGGGCATAAAACTTGAAAACGATGAGTTTTTGGTCATATCTCTCAAACATGTATTGGGTATTACGGGAAAGATAAATTTCGCTGTAACCCTAAACCGTGGGAAATAGCTCATGAAAACAGCCATAAAACGCGAAAACGATGAGTTTGTGATCAAAACTCTCACACATGTATCGGGTCTTACAGTCCTTGTAAATCTCCCTAGAATGCCAAAACTGTGGGCAATAGCTCATGAAAATTGCCAAAAAACATGAAAACGGTGAGTTTTTTGTCATATCTCTCAAACATGTATCGGGTCTTACGATCATTGTAATCTCCCTGGATACCAAAAAATCTAGGCAATAGCTCATGAAAATAACCTTAAAATGCAAAAACGACGAAGTTTTTGTCAAAACTCTCAAACATGTATCAGGTCTTACGGGCCACACAAATACCCATGGAACCCCAAAATTGTGGGCAATTGAAAATGGATATGAAATTTGAAAACGATGAGTTTTTGGTCATGTCTCTCAAACATGTATCCGATCTTATGGGCCACGAAAATCCCTTTGGAACCCCAAAACTGTGGGCAATAGCTCAGGAAAATGGCCATAAAACACGAAAATGATGAGCTTTTGGTCAAATCTCTCAAACATGTATCGAGTTTTACAGGCCATGCAAATCGCCTTGGAACCCCAAAATGAACTATGCTCAATAGCTCATGAAAACGGCCATAAAACGAGAAATTGACGAGTTTTTCTTAACTCTCAAACATGTATGGGGTATTATGCTCATTGTAAATCTCACTGGAACGCACAAACTATGGGAAATAGCTCATGAAAACGACCGTAAAACACCAAAACGACGAGTTTTTGGTCATAACTCTCAAACATGTACCGGTTCATACAGTTGATGTAAATATCCCTGAAAACTGTAGGCACTCAAGAAAACAACCTAAAAATGCGAAAATGACGAGTTTTTGGTCAAAACTCGTAAACATGTATTAGTTCTTACAATTGAATGCAAATCCCCCAAGAACCTCAAAACTATGGGCAATAGCTCATGAAAACGCCATTAAACGAGAAAATGACGAGTTTTTTTGTCTTAACTCTAAAACATGTATTGAGTCTTATGATCATGGTAAATCTCATTGGGACAGAAAAACTATGTGCAATAGCTCATGAAAACGGACGAAAAACGCGAAAACCACGAGTTTTTAGCCATATCTCTTTAACATGTATTGGTTCATATGGTTGTTCTAAATATCCCTGTAACCGCAAAACTATAGGCAATATCTCAAGAAAACGGCCTTAAAATGCGAAACCGACGAGTTTTGGGTCAATACTCATAAACATGTATTAGTTCTTACAGGTAAGTGAAAAACCCCCTAGAATCTCAAAACTATGGGCACTAACTCATGAAGGCGATAAACTGTGAAAATGACAACATTTTGATCATAACTTCAAACATATCGGGTCTTATGGTCATTGTAAATCACACTAGAACCCCTAAACTAAGGACAAAAACTCATGGAAATATCCATGAAACGCAAAAACGATGAGTTTTTGGTTTAACACTCGAACATGTATCCATGAAACTAAGGACAATAACTCATGGAAATATCCATGAAACACAAAAACGATGAGTTTTTGGTTTAACACTCGAACATGTATCAGATCTTATGGGCATGCAAATTGCCCTTGAACCCCAAAACTATGGGCAATAGCTTTTGAAAATGGCCATCAAATGTGAAAACAATGAGTTTTAGTATCGAGTATTACAGTCATTTTAAATCACCAAGGAACCCCAAAACTATGGGCAATAGATCATGAAAACGACCATTAATCACGAAAATGACTAGTTTTTTATCATAACTCTAAAACATGTATCGGGTCTTACGGTCATTGTAAATCTCCCTGGAATACCAAAATCATGGGCAATAGCTAATGAAAACGATCATCAAATGCGAAAATGACGAGTTTTTGGTCATATCTTTTAAACATGTATTGAGTCTTACGGGCCATCCAAATTGCCCTGGTGCTTCAAAACTATGGTAAATAGCTCATGAAAACGGTGGTAAAACACGAAAACGACGAGCTTTTGGTCACAACTCATAAACTTGTATTGGGTCTTACAGTCGTTCTAAATTGCCCTCGAACACCAAAACGATGGGCAATAACTCGTGAAAACTGTCATAAAACAAGAAAACGACGAGTTTTTGGTCAAACTCTAAATAATGTATCGGTTCTTACGGTCATTGTAAATCTCCATGAAACACCAAAACCGTGGGCCATAGCTCATGTAAACGTTCGTAAAACGCGAAAATGACAAGTGTTTGGTCATAACTCTCAAACATGTATCTGGTCTTATGGTTGTTGTAAATATCCAGGGAACCCTAAAACTGTAGGCAATAGCTCATGAAAATGGCCTTAAAAGAAAAACGACGAGTTTTTGTCATAACTCTCAAACATTTATCTGGTCATACGGGCCACGCAAATCCCCATGGTACCACAAAATTGTGGGCAATAGCATGAAAACGGTCGCCAATTGAAAAAAAGACGAGTTTTTGGTCATATCTCTGAGACATGTATCGAGTCTTACGGGCCATTCAAGTTGCCCTGGTACCGCAAAACTATGCGAATAGCTCATGAAAATGGTCATAAAACGTGAAAAAGATGAGTTTTGGTCATAACTCTCAAACATGTATCGGGTCTTACGATCGATATAAATCGCGCTGAAACCCCAAAACTGTGGGCAATAACCCGTGAAAACGGTCGTAAAACGCGAAAACAACGAGTTTTTGTTCATAACTCTCAAATTTGTATCGGGTCTTACAGTCATTATAAATCTCCTGGGTAACCCTAAACTGTTGGAAATAGCTCATGAGAGCGAACGTAAAATGAGAAAATGATGAGTTCTTGGTCATATCTCTCAAACATGTATCAGGTCTTACGGGCCATTACTATCAAACATTTATCTAAACCTGGAGCCCCAAAACTGTGCGCAATAGCTCATGGAAATGGTCGTAAAACGCGAAAACGATGAGTTTTTGTCATTACTATCAAACATTTATCTAGTCTTACGATCGTTTTAAATATCAATGGAACCCCAAAATTGTTGGCAATAGCTCATGAAAACGGTCTTAAAATGCAAAAGCGTGGAGTTTTTGGTTATATCTTTCAAACATGTATCGGGTCTTGCGGGCCATGCAAATCGCACTGGATCCCAAAACCGTGGGCAATAGCTCATGAAAATAGTGGTAAAATGCGAAAACAACAAGTTTTTGGTCATAACTATGTAACATGTATTGGGTTTTATGGTGGTTGTAAATCGCCACGGTACCCCAAAACTGTGGGCAGTAGCTCATGAAAATGGCTATACAATGACAAAACAATGAGTTTTTGGTCATATCTCTCAAACATGTATCGGGCCTTACGGGCCATGAAAATCGCCCTGGAGCCCCAAAACTAAGGGCAATAGCTCATGAAAACGGTCAAAAACGCGAAAAAGACAAGTTTTTGGTCATAACTCTCAAACATGTACCGGGTCTTACAGAAATGTAAATCGCCACGAAACGTCAAAATTGTGGGCAAGAACCCATGAAAACGGTCGTAAAAGACGAAAATGCGGAGTTTTTGTTCAGAACTCTCAAAAAATGTACCGGGTCTTGCGGGCCATGCAAATCGCCCTAGAACCCCAAAACAGTGGGCAATAGCTCATGAAAACAGTGGTAAAATGCGAAAAACGACAAGTTTTTGGTCATAACTATCAAACATGTATTGGGTTTTACAGTCGTTGTAAATCGCCGCGGTACCCCAAAACTGTGGGCAATAGCTCATGAAAACGGCTATAAAACGAGAAAATAATGAGTTTTTCGTTGTAACTCTCAAGCATGTATTGGGTCTTGTGGTCATTGTAAATCTCCCTTGAACGCCAAAAACAGTCATCAAACACAAAAACGACAAGTTTTTGGTCATATCTATCAAACATGTATCGAGTCTTACGAGCCATCCAAGTCACCCTGGTACCCCAAAATTGTGGGCAATAGCTCATGAAAACGACCTTAAAAGGAGAAAACAATGAGTTTTTGGTCATATCTCTCGAACATGTATCGGGTCTTATGGGCCATGAAAATCGCGCTGGAGCCCCAAAACTATACGCAATAGCTCATGAAAACGGTCATAAAACGCGAAATCAAAGAGTTCTTGTTCATAACTCTCAAACATGTATCTAGTCTTACTGTTGTTGTAAATCTCAATGGAACCGCAAAATTGTAGGCAATAGCTCATGAAAACGACCTTAAAATGCAAAAACGTAGAGTTTTTTGTCATATCTCTCGAACATGTATCGGGTCTTACGGGCCATCCAAATCGCCCTGGAGCCCCAAAATTGTGGGCAATAGCTCTTGAAAATAGTGGTAAAATGCGATAACGACATGTTTTTGGTGATAACTATCAAATATGTATTGGGTTTTACGATCGTTGTAAATCGCCCCGGTACACCAAAATTATGGGCAATAGCTCATGAAACACCTATAAAACGAGAAAACAATGAGTTTTTCATTGTAACTCTCAAACATGTATCGGGTCTTGTGGTAATTGTAAATCTCCCTGCAACTCCAAAACCGATGGCAATACCATATGAAAACGGTCGTCAAACACAAAAATGACGAGTTTTTGGTCATATCTCTCAAACATGTATCGGTCCTTACAGGCCATGAAAATCGCCCTGGAGCCCCAAAACTATGGGCAATAGCTCATGAAAATGGTCATAAAATACGAAATCAAAGATTTTTTGTTCATAACTCTCAAACATGTATATAGTCTTACTGTCATTGTAAATCTCAATGGAACCCCAAAATTGTAGGGAATAGCTCATGAAAACGGCCTAAAAATGCTAAAACACGGAGTTTTTGCATATCTCTCAAACATTTATGTGGTCATACGGGCCACGCAAATCCCCATGGTACCACGAAATTGTGGGAAATATCACATAAAATCGGTCGCCAAATGCAAAAACAACGAGTTTTTGGTCATAACTATCAAACATGTATTGGGTTTGACGGTCGTTGTAATTTTGCGGTACCCCAAAAAGCATTGTTTTCTTGTTTTATAGTCGTTTTCATGAGTTATTGCCCACAGTTTTAGGGGTACTGTGGCGATTTAAAACGACCGTAAAACCCAATACATGTTTGATAGTTATGACCAAAAACTTGTCGTTTTCACATTTTACCACTGTTTGACACATGTATCGGGTCTTACAGGCCATGCAAATTGCACTGGAGCCCCAAAACTGTGGGCCATGCAAATCACACTGGAACCCAAAAACTAAGGGCAATAACTCGTGAAAACTGCCATAAAACAAGAAAACGACGAGTTTTTGGTCAAACTCTCAATAATGTATCGGGTCTTACGGTCATTGTAAATGTCCCTGAAACACCAAAACCGTGGGCCATAGGTCATGAAAACGGTCATAAAACGCGAAAATGATGAGTGTTTGGTCATAACTCTCAAACATGTATCAGGTCTTACGGTTGTTGTAAATTTCCATGGAACCCCAAAACTATAGGCAATAGCTCATGAAAACGGCCTTAAAACACAAAAACGATGAGTTTTTCTCATAACTCTCAAACATTTATCTAGTCATAGGGGCCACGCAAAGCCTCATGGTACCACAAAATTCTGGGCAATAGCACATGAAAACAGTTGCCAAATGCACGACGAGTTTTTGGTCAAATCTCTCAAAGATGTATCGAGTCTTACGGGCCATCCAAGTAGCTCCGGAGCCCTAAAACTATCGGTCAAGTAGCTCATGAAAACGGTCATAAAAGCGAAAAAGACAAGTTTTTGGTCATAACTCTCAAACATGTATCGGGTCTTACAGTCGATGTAAATCGCCCTAAAACCCCTGAACTGTGGGAAATAACCCATGAAAACAGCCGTAAAAGGCGAAAACGATGAGTTTTTGTTCATAAATCTAAAAAATGTATCGGGTTTTACTATCATTATAAATCGCCTGGGTAACCCAAAACTGTGGCTAATAACTCATGAAAACAATCGTAAAACGAGAAAACGATGAGGTTTTGGTCATATCTATGAAACTTGTATGGGTTTTATGGTCATCATAAATCTCACTTGAACACCAAATATGTGCGCAATAGCTCATGAAAATAGCCTTAAACGCGAAAACGACGAGTTTTTGGTCATAACTCTCAAACATGAATCTAGTCTTACGGTCATTTTAAATCTCAATGGAAGCCCAAAATTGTAGGCAATAGGTCATGAAAACGGCGTTACGGGCCATGAAAATCGCCATGGATCCCCAAAACTATGGGCAATAGCTCATGAAAATGGTCAAAAAAGTGAAATCAAAGAGGTTTTGTTCATAAATCTCAAACATGTATCTTGTCTTACTTTCGTTGTAAATCTCAATGGAAACCAAAAATTGTAGGCAATAGCTCATGAAAACGACCTTAAAATGCAAAAATGCGGAGTTTTTCGTTATATCTCTCAAACATGTATCTGGTCTTACGGGCCATGCGAATCGCCCTGGAGCCCCAAAACTGTGGGCAATAGCTCAAGGAAACAGTGGTAAAATGCGAAAACGACAAGTTTTTGGTCATAACTATCAAACATGTACCGGGTCTTACAGAAATCTAAATCGCCATGAAACCTCAAAATTGTGGGCAATCGTAGGGGCTCGTAGCATGGAAAACAAAAAATTTCTACCGCATGCAAACAAACAAGCCCAGATCTATCTACTAGATTGTAGCAACGAGTCGATAGAGGAACTCACCCTCGAAGATTCCAAAGCGGTTAACGAGAGCAGATTCTCGTGGGTGATGTAGTCATACTCTTGCCGATCTCAAGATCGCGTCGACGATCCTTCCGGCCATGCTCCGCAGCTTCCGCAGCTTGGTCACACGTTTACTGATGAAGACCTTCCTCTCCCTTGTTCCAAAGAAAATGGAGGTTGTAGCACTCTCCTCGTGATTCCGGCAGCACGACGGCGTGGTACCGGAAGTAGAGGGGAGATCTCGCAGGGCTTTGCCTTAAGCCGGAGTGAGTATGGTGGACTATGAGAGAGGCCTTGGCGATCTAGGGTTTAGAAGGCACCAAGGGGCGGAGCTTGGCCGGCGGCTAGGGCTTGGGGAAGCCCCAAGTCGGCGGCTAGGAGAAACCCTAGGGGCACCGGTGACTTGGAGGAGGCCGGTGGCTAGGGCTTGGGGAAGCCCCAAGTCGGCGACTTGGAGAAACCCTAGGGGCGGCAGCGGCAGCAGCAGGGGTGGTGGCGCCGGCGGCTTAGGGTTAGGGTTTAGGATGTGAGAGGTGTAGGGAAGAGGGGCACCCTGCCCCTCTTTTTATAGGTGGGAGGGCGCCGGTTGGGAGGAGGGAGTCCTCCCCTAACTCTGCCTCCTTGGCCGGCGGGTGGAGGGAGGAGGACTTCCTCCCCAAGTAGGTTTCCTACTCTCCCTCCACCAAGCAAACTTGCCGTTTAACTTTTCAAATTGGCGTTTGACTTTTCAAACTAGGATTTGATTTCTCCCTTTATTTTGCCCAGCCATGATACCTAGTACATGATGCAACCATTCCACATTGTCATAACACATTAATGTACCCTTCCCCTTCGGAGTGCCGGACCTTCCGAAACCTTCTAGAACATTCCCGGTGAAAACACCGAAATCATTCCCCAACTCCGAAACAGGACTTTCCTTATATGAATCTTATTCTCTGGACTATTCCAGATCTCCTCGTGATATCCCGGATCCCATACGAGACTCCGAAAAACATTCGGTCTCTTACTCATCATTCCATAACTACTCAACAACATCGAATCCTTAAGTGTGTCTCCCTATGGTTCGTGAATTATGCGGACATGATCAATACACTTCTCCGATCAATAACCAATAGATGAATCTGGAAATTCATATGGCTCCCACATATTTATACGATTACTTTGCGATCGAATGAACCACTTACATACGATACCAATTTCCCTTTGTCTCACGATAGTTTACTTATCCGAGGTTTTGATCCTCGGTATCTCTGCATACCTAGTTCAACCTCATCGATAAGTACTCTTTTCTCGTTCCCGTGGTATGTGATCCCTTGTGAGCCAGTCACATGCTTGCAAGCCAATTGGATGACATTCCACCGAGAGGGCCCAGAGTATATCTATCTATCATATGGATGGACAAATCCCACTCTTGATCCATGTGTCTCAACCCATACTTTCCGAACACTCAATGCCACCTTTATAGCCACCCAGTTACGGTGTGGTGTTTGATGTCATCAAAGCATCCTTCCGGTGATGGTGATAAGCATGATCTTATGGTCGAAGGAATTAGGTTACTATGTATCAGAAAGCTTATAGCAATTGAACTATTAAAATGACTTGATCTTTATGCTACGCTTATCTACAGGAGTATGTCCATCATATCATTCTCCTAATGACATGACCTTGTTATTAACAACATCTCAAATGTTCATGATCAAGAAACCATGATCATCTATTAATCAACAAGCTAGTATTATAAAGAGGCTTTACTAGGGACTCTAATTTAGTTTACAAATCACACAAGTATTAATGTTTCTGGTTAATACTGTTATTACATGAATGTAAACATTTATCATAAACACAAAGATATAATAATAACTACATTTATTATTGCCTCTAGGGCATATCTCCAACAGTCTCCCACTTGCACTAGAGTCAACTAATCTAGATTACATGGTAATATACCGAACACCCATGGCAGTTTGTCGTTGGTCATGTTTTGCCGTCGGGAGAGGTTTAGTCAATGGATCCACCACATTCAGATCTGTGTGTACTTTGCAAATCTTTATGTCACCATCTTGGACATGTTCTCGAATAGCGTGAAAACGTAGCTTGATGTGCTTCAACTTCTTGTGTGACCTTGGTTCTTGCGCATTGGCTATGGCGCCCATGTTATCACAGTAGATAGACATTGGGTCCAGTGCACTTGGAACCACACCGAGCTCTGTAATGAACTCCTTCATCCATATCGCTTCTTGTGAAGCCTCCGAAGCAGCTATGTATTCTGATTCAGTTGAAGATCTCGCCACAACTCTTTGCTTTGCACTCCTCCAGCTAACTGCTGCACCATTCAAAGTAAATACGTATCTAGATTGAGATTTAGAATCATCCGGATCGGTGTTCCAACTAGCATCGGTGTAACCATCAACAACGAGCTGTTCATCACCTCCATAAGAAAGAACCATATCCTTAGTTCTTCTCAAGTACTTAAGGATGTTTTCGACCGCTGTCCAATGATCCACTCCTGGATCACTTTGATATCTGCTAGTTAAACTAACAGCATATGCAATGTCGGGTCTAGTACATAGCATGGCATACATTAGAGATCCTATGGCTGAGGCATAGGGAGTCTTACTCATCCTTTCTCTATCTTCTGCCGTTGCTGGATTTTGAGTTTTACTCAAGGTCGATATAAACATGGGCAAGAACCCTTTCTTGCTATCTTCCATTCCAAACCTCTTTAGAACTTTGTCCAAATATGTACTTTGTGACAATGATATTAGGCGTCTCGATCTATCTCTATAAATCTTTATGCCTAATATGTAAGCTGCTTTGCCAAGATCTTTCATTGAAAAACTATTATTCAAATATTCCTTGACACTATTAAGAAGGTCTACATCATTCCCAATCAACAATATGTCATCTACATATAGTATTAAGAATGCTACAGAGCTCCCACTCACTTTCTTGTAAATACAATCTTCTCCATAAGTTTGTATAAAACCAAAGCTTTTGATTACCTTATCAAAACATTGATTCCAACTTCGGGATGCTTGCTTCAATCCATATATGGACCGTTGAAGTTTGCATACCTTTTTAGCATCTCTAGGATCGACAAAACCTTTGGGTTGCATCATATACAACTCTTCATCAATGTCTCCATTGAGGAACGCTGTTTTGACATCCATCTGCGATATCTCATAATCGTAATATGCAGCGACTGCTAACATAATCCTCACAGACTTTAGCTTCGCTACAGGTGAGAAAGTCTCATCATAGTCAACTCCTTGAATTTGTCAAAACCCTTTTGCGACAAGTCGAGCTTTATAGACAGTAACATTACCATCAGCATCTATTTTCTTCTTGAAAATCCATTTGTTCTTGATAGCCTTCCGGCCATCCGGTAAGTCCACCAAAGTCCATACTTGGTTTTCGTACATGGATCCAATGTTGGATTTCATGGTGTCTTGCCATTTATTGGAATCTGGGCTCATCATCGCTTCCTCATATGTCGCAGGGTCATCGGTGTTGTCCACCAACATGACACTCATAACGGGATCATACCAATCTGGAGTGGTACGAGTTCTCGTTGACCTGCGAGGTTCTGTAGCAACTTCAACCGAAGTTTCATGATCATCATCATTAGCTTCCTCTCTTATTGGTGTAGGCGCCATAGGAACTACTTCCGGTGTTGTGCTACTCGCAAGTTCGAGAGAATGTTCGACAACCTCGTCGAGTTCTACTTTCCTTCCAGTCACTTCTTTCGAGAGAAATTCTTTCTCTAGAAAGGATCCATTCTTAGCAACGAAGATTTTGCCCTCGGATCTATGATAGAAGGTATACCCAATAGATTCCTTAGGGTATCCTATGAAGACGCATTTTTCCGCTTTGGGTTCAAGCTTGTCTGGCTGTAACTTATTTACATAGGCTTCGCAACCCCAAACTTTAAGGAACGACAATCTAGGTTTCTTCCCAAACCATAATTCATGCGGTGTCGTTTCAACGGATTTAGATGGTGCCCTATTTAAAGTGAATGCGGTAGTTTATAATGCATAACCCCAAAACGATAGCGGTAAATCTGTAAGTGACATCATAGAACGAACCATATCTAAGAGAGTTCGATTACGACGTTCGGACACACCATTACGCTGTGGTGTTCCCGGCGGTGTCAATTGTGAAAGTATTCCGCATTTCTTCAAATGCTCGCCAAACTCATAACTTAGATATTCACCTCCATGATCAGAATGTAGAAATTAAATCTTCTTGTTACGTTGATTCTCCACCTCACTTTGAAATTCCTTAAACTTCTCAAAAGTTTCGGACTTATGTTTCATGAAATAGATATACCCATATCTACTCAAGTCATCCGTGAAGGTAAGAACATAACGATAACCACCGCGTGATGCTACACTCATTGGACCACACACATCGGTATGTATGATTTCCAACAAGTCCGTAGCTCCCTCCATCATACCAGAAAATGGAGTCTTAGTCATTTTACCCATCAGACATGCTTCGCATCTTTCAAGTGATTCGAAATCAAGTGATCCAAGTCCATCGGAATGGAGTTTCTTCATACGCTTCACTCCAATGTGACCAAGACGACAGTGCCACATATAGGTCGAGTTATCACTCAATTTCAAACGTTTAGCTTCAATGTTATTAATATGTGTATTTCCACTATCGAGATTCAATAAGAATAGACCATCTACCAAAGGTGCATGTGCATAAAACATATTACTCATATAAATCGAACAACCATTATTCTCGGACTTAAACAAGTAACCGTCTCGTAATAAACATGATCCCGATATTATGTTCATGCTCAACGCAGGCACAAAATAACAATTATTTAAGTATAAAACTAATCCCGATGGTAGATGAAGAGGTAGCGTGCCGACCGCGATCACATCAACCTTTGATCCATTTCCAACATGCATCATCACCTTGTTCTTCGCTAGCTTATTCTCAAAGACCTATTTCGAAAGTTACAAATATGAGCAACCGAACCAGTATCAAATACCTGTGCACTACTATTTAGTACTAGTGAGATACACATCAATAACATGTATATCCGATATACCTTTCTTCTTGATGTTGCCGTTCTTCAAATCCGCCAAGTAATTTGGGAAATTCCGCTTCCAGTGACCCTCTCCCTTGCAGTAAAAGCACTCAGTATCAGGCTTAGGTCCAGCCTTGGTTTTCTTCGCCGGTGCGGCAACTTTCTTACCACCCTTCTTGAAGATTCCCTTTTGCTTAGACTTGCCTTTTTTGAATTTGGTGGTCTTATTGACCAACAAGACTTGATGCTCTTTCTTGATCTCCACTTCTGCAGATTTCAACATGGAGAAGAGTTCTGGCAACGTCTTGTTCATGTTTTGCATATTGTAGTTCATCACAAAGTTCTTGTAACTTGGTGGTAGTGATTGGAGGACATGGTAAATCCCCAAAGCATTAGGAATCACTATACCCAAGCTTTGGAGTGTGTTTGCGTGCCCAGACATCTTAAGCACGTGCTCACTGACGGAGCTGCCCTCTTCCATCTTGTAGTTAAAGAACTTTTCAGAAGCCTCATTTCTCTCAACTGCCACGTGAGCCTCAAATATCATTTTGAGTTCACGGACAATATCATCTGGGTCATGGTTCTCAAACCTTTTCTGAAGCTCTGATTCCAAACCATACAAGATAGCACATCGAATGGAGTACCGATTCTTCCGAGTGAGTTAAACATTCTTTACTTCATCGGTAGCATCACCGCAGGGTCACCCAATGTGCATCCAGCACATAGGTCAAATTACCAGCATTGAGGACAATCCTCAAATTGCGGAACCAATCCGCGAAGTTGCTTCCATTGTTTTTCAACTTTTCTTTCTCTAGGAATGTATTAAAATTGATGGTAGGGGCCGCCATTGATCTACAACATATTTGCAATAGTTTAGACTAATTTTATGACAAATTGAGTTCTAATTAATAGTTAAATTAATCTAGGTGAACTCCCACTCAAAACAATATCCCTCACATTGTTTTAGTGATCACACGAACCAAATCCACCACATCAAAACCGATCATCACGAGAGTTGATGCAGTTTCAATGGCGAACAATCGACATGTTCATCATATCTACTATATGACTCATGCTTTACCTTTCGGTGATATGTGTTCCGAGACCATGTCTGTACATGCTAGGCTCGTCAAGATCAAACCTTAGCTTCTGCATGAGCAAATCTGGCTTGCTCACGTTGTATACACTTGCATAATCTAACACACCCGATCATCACGTGGTGCTTCGAAACAACAAGCTTTAGCAACGGTGCTTACTAAGGATGAACACTTTTAAAACTTGAAATTTATGTGCTTGAGGGATCATCTTATAATGCTACCGTCGTTAACTAAGCAATACAAGATGCATAAAGGATTAACATCACATGCAATTCATAATATGTGATATGATATGGCCTTTCTTCTTGTGCTTCCGATCTCCATCTTCAAGCACGAACATGATCTCCATCATCACCGGCATTGCGTCAAGGTCAATGGCGCCATTCCATGGTTGTCGTCCACCAGCTTCAACTATTACAACTACTTTGAATATACACACGGGTCTTAATAGAATTTAAAGACAACCATATGGCTCCTGCCGGTTGCCAACTTACAATAAGGAACATTGCATACATCAAATATAATCACAATCATGGCCATATCACATCACAGCACACCCCTGCAAAACAAAGTTAGACGCCTCTAATTTCTTTGCATATTTTACGTGGTTTGGGGCTTTCAATAAGTGTCGTTCTAACTTAAGAACAAGAACCACAACGTTGATGTTTGAACTATCAAGTGCCCGTTGTAAATTGGATCTATACTATGAAGGGAGAGACAGGCACCCGCAAGGCCACTTATGCAATACAAGTTGCATGTTAAGCGTGGAGCAAGTCTCATGAACTATGTCATGTAAGGTTAGCCCGGGCCGCTTCATCCCATCATACCGCAAGATGAAAAGTACACAAGAAGCAATTGATAATAAAAGCACCACCTCCCACAATGACCATTGTGTTCTACTCGTGCAACAGATCTACATATAGACATGGCTCGACACTTGTAGGGTTCAGAGCATGGAAAACAAAAATTTCTACCGCATGCAAACAAACAAGCCAAGATCTATCTACTAGATTGTAGCAACGAGTCGATAGAGGAACTCACCTCGAAGATTCCAGCGTTAACGAGAGATTCTCGTGGGTGATGTAGTCATACTCTTGCCGATCTCAAGATCGCGTGAGACGATCCTTCCGGTCTGCGTTAGCGGCCTCAATCGGTCACACGTTCGTACTTTCGATGAAGAACTTACTCTCCTTGTTCTAGCAGGCATCGAGGTTGTAGCACTCTCCTCGCGATTCCGGCAAAGACGACGAATGGTACCTAAGTAGAGGGGAGATCTCGCAGGGATTCGCCTTAAGCCGGAGCGAGTATGGTGGACTATGAGAGAGGCCTTGGTGATCTAGGGTTTAGAAGGCACCAAGGGGTGGAGCTTGCCGGTGGCTAGGGCTTAGGGAAGCCCCAAGTTGGCGACTTGGAGAAACCCTAGGGGCGGCGGCGGCAGTAGCAGGGGTGGTGGCGCCGACGGCTTAGGGTTAGGGTTTGGGGTGTGAGAGGTGTAGGGAAGAGGGCACCCCTGCCCCTCCTTTTATAGGTGGGAGGGCGCCGGTTGGGAGGAGGGAGTCCTCCCCCAACTCGGCCTCCTTGGCCGGCGGGTGGAGGGAGGAGGACTTCCTCCCCTTCCTACTCTCCCTCCACCAAGCAAACTTGCCGTTTGACTTTTCAAATTGGCGTTTGACTTTTCAAACTACGATTTGATTTCTCCCTTAATTTTGCCTAACCATGATACCTAGTACATGATGCAAACATTCCACATTGTCATGACACATTCATGTACCCTTCCCCTCCGGAGTGCCGGACCTTCCGGAACCTTCTAGAACATTCCCGGTGAAAACACCGGAATCATTCCCCAACCGCGAAACAGGACTTTCCTTATATGAATCTTATTCTCCGGACCATTCTGGATATCCTCATGATATCCCGGATCCCATCCGAGACTCCGAACAACATTCAGTCTCTTACTCATCATTCCATAACTACTCAACAACATCGAATCCTTAAGTGTTTCTCCCTACGGTTCGTGAATTATGCGGACATGATCGAGACACTTCTCCGATCAATAACCAATAGAGGAATCTAGAAATTCATATGGGTCCCACATATTTATACGATTACTTTGCGATCAAATGAACCACTTACGTACGATACCAATTTCCCTTTGTCTCACGATAGTTTACTTATCCAAGGTTGTGATCGTCGGTATCTCTGCATACCTAGTTCAACCTCGTTACTGATAAGTACTCTTTTCTCGTTCCCGTGGTATGTGATCCCTTGCGAGCCAGTCACATGCGTGCAAGCCAATTGGATGACATTCCACCGAGAGGGCCCAAAGTATATCTATCCGTCATATGGATGGATAAATCCCACTCTTGATCCATGTGTCTCAACCCATACTTTCCGAACACTCAATGCCACCTTTATAGCCACCCAATTACGGTGTGGTGTTTGATGTCATTAAAGAATCCTTCTGGTTATGGTGATAAGCATGATCTCATGGTCGAAGGAATTAGGTTACTATATATCAGAAAGCTTATAGCAATTGAACTATTAAAATGACTTGATCTTTATGCTACGCTTATCTACAGGAGTATGTCCATCATATCATTCTCCTAATGACATGACCTTGTTATTAACAACATCTCAAATGTTCATGATCAAGAAACCATGATCATCTATTAATCAACAAGCTAGTATTATAAATAGGCTTTACTAGGGACTCTAATTTAGTTTACGAATCACACAAGTATTAATGTTTCTGGTTAATACTGTTATAGCATGAATGTAAACATTTATCATAAACACAAAGATATAATAATAACTACATTTATTATTGCCTCTAGGGCATATCTCCAACAACAATAACCCATGAAAAAAGTCGTAAAAGACGAAAACGCGGAGTTTTTGTTCATAACTCTCAAAAAATGTATCGGATCTTACGGGCCATGCAAATCGCCCTGGAACCCCAAACCCGATTGCAATATCTCATGAAAACAATGGTAAAATGCGAAAACAACAAGTTTTTGGTCATAACTATCAACCATGTATTGGGTTTTACGGTCGTTGTAAATCGCCGCGGTACCCCAAAACTGTGGGCAATAGCTCATGAAAACAACTATAAAACGAGAAAACAATGAGTTTTTTGTTGTAACTCGCAAACTTGTATCGGGTCTTGTGGTAATTGTAAATCTCCCTTGAACGCCAAAAACGGTCGTCAAGCACAAAAACGATGAGTTTTTGGTCATATCTATCAAACATGTATGGATTCTTACGGGCCATCCAAGTCGCGCTGGTACCCCAAAACTGTGGGCAATAGCTCATGAAAACGGCCTTAAAACGAGAAAACAATGAGTTTCTGGTCATATCTCTCAAACATGTATTGGGTCTTACGGGCCATGAAAATCGCCCTGGAGCCCCAAAACTAAGGGCAATAGCTCATGAAAACGGTCATAAAACGCGAAAAAGACGAGTTTTTGGTCATAACTCTCAAACATGTACCGGGTCTTACAGAATGTAAATCGCCATGAAACCTCAAAATTGTGGGCAATAACCCATGAAAATGGTCGTAAAGGACGAAAACGCGGAGTTTTTGTTCATAACTCTCAAAAAATGTAACGTGTCTTACGGGCCTTGCAAATCGCCCTGGGACCCCAAAACAGTGGTAAAATGAGAAAACGACGATTTTTTGGTCATAACTATCAAACATGTACCAGGTCTTACAGAAATGTAAATCGCCATGAAACATCAAAACTGTGGGCAATAACCCATAAAAACGGTCGTAAAAGACGGAAACACGGAACCTCAAAATTGTGGGCAATAACCCATGAAAACGGTCGTAAAAGACGAAAACGCGGAGTTTTTGTTCATAACTCTCAAAAAATGTATCGGGTTTTACGGGCCTTGCAAATCGCCCTGGAACCCCAAAAGCGTGGGCAATAGCTCATGAAAACGGTCATAAAACACGAAAATGACAAGTTTTTGGTCATAATTGTCAAACATGTACCGGGTCTTACAGAAATGTAAATCTCCATGATACCTCAAAACTGTGGGCAATAACCCATGAAAACGGTCGTAAAAGACAAAAACACGGAACCTCAAAATTGTGGGCAATAACCCATGAAAACGGTCGTAAAAGACGAAAACGCGGAGTTTTTGTTCATAACTCTCAAAAAAGTAACATGTCTTACGGGCCTTGCAAATCGCCCTGGAACCCCTAAACCGTGGGTAATAGCTCAAGGAAACAGTGGTAAAATGAGAAAACGATGATTTTTTGGTCATAACTATCGAACATGTACTAGGTCTTACATAAATGTAAATCGCCATGAAACCTCAAAATTGTGGGCAATAACCCATGAAAACAGTCATAAAATACGAAAACGCAGAGTTTTTGTTCATAACTCTCAACAAATGTATTGGGTCTTACGGTCCATGCAAATCGCGCTGGAACCCCAAAATCGAGGGCAACAGCTCATGAAAACAATGGTAAAATGCGAAAACGACAAGTTTTTTGTCTTAACTATCAAACATGTATTGGGTTTTACGGTCGTTGTAAATCGCCGCGGTAACCCAAAACTGTGGGCAATAGCTCATGAAAACGACTATAAAACGAGAAAACAATGAGTTTTTCGTTGTAACTCGCAAACATGTATCGGGTCTTGTGGTCATTGTAAATCTCCCTTGAACGCCAAAACGGTCGCCAAACACAAAAACGACAAGTTTTTGGTCATATCTATCAAACATGTATGGAGTCTTACGGGCCATCCAAGTCGCCCTGGTACCACAAATCTGTGGGCAATAGCTCATGAAAACGACCTTAAAACGAGAAAACAATGAGTTTCTGGTCATATCTCTCAAACATGTATCGGGTCTTACGGGCCATGAAAATCGCCCTGGAGCCCCAAAACTATGGGCAATAGCTCATGAAAACGGTCATAAACGCGAAATCAAAAAGTTTTTGTTCATAACTCTCAAACATGTATCTAGTCTTACTGTTGTTGTAAATCTCAATGGAACCCCAAAATTTTAGGCAATAGCTCATGAAAACGGCCTTAAAATGCAAAAAACGCGGATTTTTTGTCATATCTCTCAAACATGTATCGGGTCATACGGGCCATCCAAATCTCCCCGGAGCCCCAAAACTGTGGGCAATAGCTCATTAAAAAGTGGTAAAATGTGATAACGACAAGTTTTTGGTCATAACTATCAAATATGTATTGGGTTTTACGATCGCTGTAAATCGCCGCGGTACCCCAAAACTTGTGGGCAATAGCTCATGAAAACGGCTATAAAACGAGAAAACAATGAGTTTTTCGTTGTAACTCGCAAACATGTATCGGGTCTTGTAGTCATTGTAAATCTCCCTTGAACGCCAAAACGGTCGCCAAACACAAAAACGACAAGTTTTTGGTCATATCTATCAAACATGTATGGAGTCTTACGGGCCATCCAAGTCACCCTGGTACCCCAAAACTATGGGCAATAGCTCATGAAAACGACCTTAAAACGAGAAAACAATGAGTTTTTGGTTATAGCTCTTAAACATGTATCGGGTCTTACCGGCCATGAAAATCGCCCTAGAGCCCCAAAACTGTGGTCAATAGCTCACGAAAACGGTCATAAAATGCGAAATCAAAAAGTTTTTGTTCATAACTCTCAAACATGTATTTAGTCTTACTGTTGTTGTAAATATCAATGGAACCCCAAAATTGTAGGCAATAGCTCATGAAAACGGCCTTAAAATGCAAAAACGCGTAGTTTTTTGTCATATCTTTCAAACATGTATCGGGTCTTACGGGCCATCCAAATCTCCCCGGAGCCCCAAAACTGTGGGCAATAGCTCTTGAAAAAGTGGTAAAATGTGATAATGACAAGTTTTTGGTCATATCTCTCAAACATGTATCGGGTCTTACGGGCCATGAAAATCGCCCTGGAGCCCCAAAACTATGGGCAATAGCTCATGAAAACGGTAGTAAAATGAGAAAACAATTAGTTTTTCGTTGTGGTCTTGTGGTAATTGTAAATCTCCCTAGGACACCAAAAACGGTCGTAAAACACAAAAACGACGAGTTTTTGGTCATATCTCTCAAACATGTATCGAGTCTTACGAGCCATCCAAGTCGCCCTAATACCCCGAAACTATGGGCAATAGCTCATGAAAACAGCCTTAAAACGAGAAAACAATGAGTTTCTGGTCATATCTCTTAAACATGTATCGGGTCTTATGGGCCATGAAAATCGCCCTGGAGCCCCAAAACTAAGGGCAATAGCTAATGAAAACGGTCATAAAACGCGAAAAATACGAGTTTTTGGTCATAACTCTCAAACATGTACCGGGTCTTACAGAATGTAAATCGCCATGAAACCTCAAAATTTTGGGCAATAACCCATGAAAACGGTCGTAAAAGACGAAAACGCGGAGTTTTTATTCATAACCCTCAAAAAATATATAGGGTCTTACGGGCCTTGCAAATCGCCCTGGAACCCCAAAAGCGTGGGCAATAGCTCATGAAAACGGTCATAAAACGCGAAAACGACAAGTTTTTGGTCATAATTGTCAAACATGTACCGGGTCTTACAGAAGTGTAAATCTCCATGATACCTCAAAACTGTGGGCAATAACCCATGAAAACGGTCGTAAAAGACGAAAACACGGAACCTCAAAATTTTGGGCAATAACCCATGAAAACGGTCGTAAAAGACGAAAACGCGGAGTTTTTGTTCATAACTCTCAAAAAAGGTAACATGTCTTACGGGCCTTGCAAATCGCCCTGGAACCCAAAAACCGTGGGCAATAGCTCAAGGAAACAGTGGTAAAATGAGAAAACGACGATTTTTTGGTCATAACTATCAAACATGTACCAGGTCTTATATAAATGTAAATCGCCATGAAACCTCAAAATTGTGGGCAATAACCCATGAAAACAGTCATAAAATACGAAAACGCAGATTTTTTGTTCATAACTCTCAACAAATGTATCGGGTCTTACGGGCCATGCAAATCGCCCTGGAACCCCAAAATCGATTGCAATAGCTCATGAAAACAATGGTAAAATGCGAAAACGACAAGTTTTTTGTCATAACTATGAAACATGTATTGGGTTTAACTGTCGTTGTAAATCGCCGCGGTAACCGAAAACTGTGGGCAATAGCTCATGAAAACGACTATAAAACGAGAAAACAATGAGTTTTTCGTTGTAACTCGCAAACATGTATCGGGTCTTGTGGTCATTGTAAATCTCCCTTGAACGCTAAAACGGTCGGCAAACACAAAAACGACAAGTTTTTGGTCAGATCTATCAAACATGTATGTAGTCTTACGGGCCATCCAAGTCGCCCTGGTACCACAAATCTGTGGGTAATAGCTCATGAAAACAACCTTAAAACGAGAAAACAATGAGTTTTTGGTCATATCTCTCAAACATGTATCGGGTCTTACGGTCCATGAAAATCTCCTTGGAGCCCCAAAACTATGGGCAGTAGCTCATGAAAACGGTCATAAAACGCGAAATCAAAAAGTTTTTGTTCATAACTCTCAAACATGTATCTAGTCATACTGTTGTTGTAAATCTCAATGGAACCCCAAAATTGTAGGCAATAGCTCATTAAAACGGCCTTAAAATGCAAAAAACGCGGAGTTTTTTGTCATATCTCTCAAACATGTATCGGGTCATACGGGCCATCCAAATCTCCCCGGAGCCCCAAAACAGTGGGCAATAGCTCATGAAAAAGTGGTAAAATGTGATAACGAAAAGTTTTTGGTCATCACTATCAAATATGTATTGGGTTTTACGATTGCTGTAAATCGCCGCGGTACCCCAAAACTTGTGGGAAATAGCTCATGAAAACGGCTATAAAATGAGAAAACAATGAGTTTTTCGTTGTGGTCTTATGGTCATTGTAAATCTCCCTAGGACGCCAAAAACGGTCGTCAAACACAAAAACGATGAGTTTTTGGTCATATATCTCAAACATGTATCAAGTCTTACGGGCCATCCAGGTCGCCCTAATACCCCAAAACTGTGGGCAATAGCTCATGAAAACGGCCTTAAAACGAGAAAACAATGAGTTTCTGGTCATATCTCTCAAACATGTATCGGGTCTTACGGCCATGAAAATCGCCCTGGAGCCCCAAAACTAAGGGCACTAGCTCATGAAAACGGTCATAAAACGCGAAAAAGACGATTTTTTGGTCATAACTCTCAAACATGTACCGGGTCTTACAGAATGTAAATCGCCATGAAACCTCAAAATTGTGGGCAATAACCCATGAAAACGGTCGTAAATGACGAAAACGCGGAGTTTTTATACATAACTCTCAAAAAATGTAACGTGTCTTACGGGCCTTGCAAATCGCCATAATATAAAATGCGAAAACGACAAGTTTTTGGTCATAATATCAAACATGTATTGGGTTTTACGGTTGTTGTAAATCGCCGTTGTATCCGAAAACTGTGGGCAGTAGCTCATGAAAACGGGTATAAAACGAGAAAACAATGAGTTTTTCGTTGTAACTCGCAAACATGTATCGGGTCTTGTGGTCATTGTAAATCTCCCTTGAATGCCAAAAACGGTCGCCAAACACAAAAACGACAAGTTTTTGGCCATATCTATCAAACATGTATGTAGTCTTACGGGCCATCCAAGTCGCCCTGGTACCCCAAAACTGTGGGCAATAGCTCATGAAAACGACCTTAAAACGTGAAAATAATGAGTTTTTGGTCATATCTCTCAAACATGTATCGGTTCTTACGGGCCATTAAAATTGCAATGGAGCCCCAAAACTATGGGCAATAACGGTCATAAAACGCGAAATCAATTTTTTTTGTTGTGGTCTTGTGGTCATTGTAAATCTCCCTAGGACACCAAAAACGGTCGTCAAACACAAAAACGACGAGTTTTTGGTCATATCTCTCAAACATGTATCGAGTCTTACGAGCCATCCAAGTCACCCTAATACACCCAAACCGTGGGCAATAGCTCATGAAAACGGCCTTAAAACGAGAAAACAATGAGTTTCTGGTCATATCTCTCGAAAATGTATCGGGTCTTACGGGCCATGAAAATCGCCCTGGAGCCCCAAAACTAAGGGCAATAGCTCATCAAAACGGTCATAAAACTCGAAAAAGACGAGTTTTTGGTCATAACTCTCAAACATGTACCGGGTCTTACAAAATGTAAATCGCCATGAAACCTCAAAATTGTGGGCAATAAACCATGAATACGGTCGTAAAAGACGAAAACGCGAATTTTTTGTTCATAACTCTCAAAACATGTATCGCATCTTACAGGCCTTGCAAATCTCCCTAGAACCCCAAAACCGTGGGCAATAGCTCATGAAAACCTTCATAAAACGCGAAAGCGACAAGTTTTTGGTCATAATTGTCAAACATGTACCAGGTCTTACAGAAATGTAAATCGTCATGAAACCTCAAAATTGTGGGCAAAAACCCATGATAACAGCCATAAAAGAAGAAAACGCGGAGTTTTTGTTCATAACTCTCAAAAAATATATCAGGTCTTACGGCCATGCAAATCACCCTGGACCCCCTAAACCGAGGGAAATAGCTCATGAAAATAGTGGTAAAATGCGAAAACGACAAGTTTTTGGTCATAAGTGTCAAACATGTATTGGGTTTTATGGTCGTTGTAAATCGCCGCGGTACCCCAAAACTGTGGGCAATAGCTCATGAAAAAGCCTATAAAATGAGAAAACACTGAGTTTTTCGTTGTAACTCGCAAACATGTATCGGGTCTTGTGGTCATTGTAAATCTCCCTTGAACGCCAAAAACGGTCGGCAAACACAAAAACGACAAGTTTTTGGTCAGATCTATCAAACATGTATGGAGTCTTACGGGCCATCCAAGTCGCCCTGGTACCCCAAAACTATGGGAATAGCTCATGAAAACGACCTTAAAACGATAAAACAATGAGTTTTTGGTCATATCTCTCAAACATGTATCGGGTCTTACGGTCCATGAAAATCTCCTTGGAGCCCTAAAACAATGGGCAGTAGCTCATGAAAACGGTCATAAAACGCGAAATCAAAAAGTTTTTGTTCATAACTCTCAAACATGTATCTAGTCTTACTGTTGTTGTAAATCTCAATGGAACCCCAAAATTGTAGGCAATAGCTCATGAAAACGGCCTTAAAATGCAAAAAACGCGGAGTTTTTTGTCATATCTCTCAAACATGTATCGGGTCATACGGGCCTTCCAAATCTCCCCGGAGCCCCAAAACTGTGGGCAATAGCTCATGAAAAAGTGGTAAAATGTGATAACGACAAGTTTTTGGTCATAACTATCAAATATGTATTGGGTTTTACGATTGCTGTAAATCGCCGCGGTACCCCAAAACTTGTGGGAAATAGCTCATGAAAACGGCTATAAAACGAGAAAACAATGAGTTTTTCGTTGTGGTCTTATGGTCATTGTAAATCTCCCTAGGACGCCAAAAACGGTCGTCAAACACAAAAACGACGAGTTTTTGGTCATATATCTCAAACATGTATCGAGTCTTACGGGCCATCCAGGTCGCCCTAATACCCCAAAACTGTGGGCAATAGCTCATGAAAACGGCCTTAAAACGAGAAAACAATGAGTTTCTGGTCATATCTCTCAAACATGTATCGGGTCTTACGGCCATGAAAATCGCCCTGGAGCCCCAAAACTAAGGGCACTAGCTCATGAAAACGGTCATAAAACGCGAAAAAGACGATTTTTTGGTCATAACTCTCAAACATGTACCGGGTCTTACAGAATGTAAATCGCCATGAAACCTCAAAATTGTGGGCAATAACCGATGAAAACGGTCGTAAATGACGAAAACGCATAGTTTTTATTCATAACTCTCAAAAAATGTAACGTGTCTTACGGGCCTTGCAAATCGCCATAATATAAAATGCGAAAACGACAAGTTTTTGGTCATAATATCAAACATGTATTGGGTTTTACGGTTGTTGTAAATCGCCGTTGGACCCGAAAACTGGGGGGAGTAGCTCATGAAAACGGGTATAAAACGAGAAAACAATGAGTTTTTCGTTGTAACTCGCAAACATGTATCGGGTCTTGTGGTCATTTTTAATCTCCCTTGAATGCCAAAAACGGTCGCCAAACACAAAAACGACAAGTTTTTGGTCATATCTATCAAACATGTATGGAGTCTTACGGGCCATCCAAGCCGCCCTGGTACCCCAAAACTGTGGGCAATAGCTCATGAAAACGACCTTAAAACGTGAAAATAATGAGTTTTTGGTCATATCTCTCAAACATGTATCGGGTCTTACGGGCCATTAAAATTGCCATGGAGCCCCAAAACTATGGGCAATAACGGTCATAAACCGCGAAATCAATTTTTTTTGTTGTGGTCTTGTGGTCATTGTAAATCTCCCTAGGACACCAAAAACGGTCGTCAAACACAAAAACGACAAGTTTTTGGTCATATCTCTCAAACATGTATCAAGTCTTACGAGCCATCCAAGTCACCCTAATACACCCAAACCGTGGGCAATAGCTCATGAAAACGGCCTTAAAACGAGAAAACAATGAGTTTCTGGTCATATCTCTCGAACATGTATCGGGTCTTACGGGCCATGAAAATCGCCCTGGAGCCCCAAAACTAAGGGCAATAGCTCATCAAAACGGTCATAAAACTCGAAAAAGACGTGTTTTTGGTCATAACTCTCAAACATGTACCGGGTCTTACAAAATGTAAATCGCCATGAAACCTCAAAATTGTGGGCAATAAACCATGAATACGGTCGTAACAGACGAAAACGCGAATTTTTTGTTCATAACTCTCAAAACATGTATCGCGTCTTACGGGCCTTGCAAATCGCCCTGGAACCCCAAAACCGTGGGCAATAGCTCATGAAAACCTTCTTAAAACGCGAAAACGACAAGTTTTTGGTCATAATTGTCGAACATGTACCGGGTCTTACAGAAATGTAAATCGTCATGAAACCTCAAAATTGTGGGCAAAAACCCATGATAATAGCCATAAAAGAAGAAAACGCGGAGTTTTTGTTCATAACTCTCAAAAAATATATCGGGTCTTACGGGCCATGGAAATTACCCTGGAACCCCTAAACCGAGGGAAATAGCTCATGAAAATAGTGGTAAAATGAGAAAACGACAAGTTTTTGGTCATAAGTATCAAACATCTATTGGGTTTTACGGTCGTTGTAAATTGCCGCGGTACCCCAAAACTGTGGGCAATAGCTCATGAAACAGCCTATAAAACGAGAAAACACTGAGTTTTTCGTTGTAACTCGCAAACATGTATCGGGTCTTGTGGTCATTGTAAATCTCCCATGAACGCCAAAAACGGTCGGCAAACACAAAAACGACAAGTTTTTGGTCAGATCTATCAAACATGTATGGAGTCTTATGGGCCATCCAAGTCGCCCTGGTACCCCAAAACTGTGGGCAATAGCTCATGAAAACGACCTTAAAACGACAAAACAATGAGTTTTTGGTCATATCTCTCAAACATGTAGCGGGTCTTACGATCCATGAAAATCTCCTTGGAGCCCCAAAACTATGGGTAGTAGCTCATGAAAACGGTCATAAAACGCGAAATCAAAAAGTTTTTGTTCATAACTCTCAAACATGTATCTAGTCTTACTGTTGTTGTAAATCTCAATGGAACCCCAAAATTGTAGGCAATAGCTCATGTAAACGGCCTTAAAATGCAAAAAACGCAGAGTTTTTTGTCATATCTCTCAAACATGTATCGGGTCATACGGGCCATCCAAATCTCCCCGGAGCCCCAAAACTATGGGCAATAGCTCATGAAAAGGTGGTAAAATGTGATAACGACAAGTTTTTGGTCATAACTATCAAATATGTATTGGGTTTTACTATCGCTGTAAATCGCCGCGGTAGCCCAAAACTTGTGGGAAATAGCTCATGAAAACTGCTATAAAACGAGAAAACAATGAGTTTTTCGTTGTGGTCTTATGGTCATTGTAAATCTCCCTAGGACGCCAAAAACGGTCGACAAACACAAAAACGACAAGTTTTTGGTCATATATCTCAAACATGTATCGAGTCTTACGGGCCATCTAGGTCGCCCTAATACCCCAAAACTGTGGGTAATAGCTCATGAAAACGGCCTTAAAACAAAAAAACAATGAGTTTCTGGTCATATCTCTTAAACATGTATCGGGTCTTACGGGCCATGAAAATCGCCCTGGAGCCCCAAAACTAAGGGCCATAGCTCATGAAAACGGTCATAAAACGCGAAAAAGATGATTTTTTGGTCATAACTCTCAAACATGTACCGGGTCTTACAGAATGTAAATCGCCATGAAACCTCAAAATTGTGGGCAATAACCCATGAAAACGGTCGTAAAGGACGAAAACACGGAGTTTTTGTTCATAACTCTCAAAAAATGTAACGTGTCTTACGGGCCTTGCAAATCGCCCTGGAACCCCAAAACCGTGGGCAATAGCTCAAGGAAACATTTGTAATATCACAAAACGACGATTTTTTGGTCATAACTATCAAACATGTACCAGGTCTTACAGAAATGTAAATCGCCATGAAATGTCAAAATTGTGGGCAATAACCCATGAAAACAGTCATAAAAGACGAAAACGTGGAGTTTTTGTTCATAACTCTCAACAAATGTATCGGGTCTTACGGTCCATTTAAATCGCCCTGGAACCCCAAAGTCGAGGGCAACAGCTCATGAAAACAATGGTAAAATGCGAAAACGACAAATTTTTGGTCATAATATCAAACATGTATTGGGTTTTACGGTTGTTGTAAATCGCCGTTATACCCCAAAACTGTGGGCAGTAGCTCATGAAAACGGCTATAAAACGAGAAAACAATGAGTTTTTCGTTGTAACTCGCAAACATGTATCGGGTCTTGTGGTCATTGTAAATCTCCCTTGAATGCCAAAAACGGTCGCCAAACACAAAAACGACAAGTTTTTGGTCATATCTATCAAACATGTATGGAGTCTTACGGGCCATCCAAGTCGCCCTGGTACGCCAAAACTGTGGGCAATAGCTCATGAAAACGACCTTAAAACGTGAAAATAATGTGTTTTTGGTCATATCTCTCAAACATGTATCGGGTCTTACGGGCCATGAAAATCTCCCCGGAGCTAAAAAACTGTGGGCAATAGCTCATGAAAAAGTGGTAAAATGTGATAACGACAAGTTTTTGGTCATAACTATCAAATATGTATTTGGTTCTACGATCGTTGTAAATCGCCGCGGTACCCCAAAACTTGTGACCAATAGCTAATGAAAACGGCTATAAAACGAGAAAACAATGAGTTTTTCGTTGTGGTCATTGTAAATCTCCCTAGGACGCCAAAAACGGTCGTCAAACACAAAAAACGACGAGTTTTTGGTCATATATCTCAAACATGTATCGAGTCTTACGGGCCATCTAAGTCGCCCTAATACCCCAAAATTGTGGGCAATAGCTCATGAAAATGGCCTTAAAACGAAAAAACAATGAGTTTCTGGTCATATCTCTCAAACATGTATCGGGTCTTATGGGCCATGAAAAGCGCCCTGGAGCCCCAAAACTAAGGGCAATAGCTCATGAAAACGGTCATAAAACACGAAAAAGAAGAGTTTTTGGTCATAACTCTCAAACATGTACCGGGTCTTACAGAATGTAAATCGCCATGAAACGTCAAAATTGTGGGCAATAAACCATGAATACATTCGTAAAAGACAAAAACGCGGATTTTTTGTTCATAACTCTCAAAAAATATCTCGGGTCTTACGGGCCTTGCAAATCGCCCTAGAACCCCAAAACCGTGGGAAATAGCTCATGAAAACGGTCATAAAATGCGAAAACGACAAGTTTTTGGTCATCAGTATCAAACATGTACCGGGTCTTACAGAAATGTAAATCGTCATGAAACCTCAAAATTGTGGGCAAAAACCCATGATAACGGTCTTACGGGCCATGCAAATCACCCTGGAACCCCTAAACCGAGGGAAATAGCTCATGAAAGCAGTGGTAAAATGCGAAAACGACAAGTTTTTGGTCATAACTATCAAACATGTATTGGGTTTTACGGTCGTTGTAAATCGCCGCGGTACCCCAAAACTCTGGGCAATAGCTCATGAAAAAGCCTATAAAACGAGAAAACACTGAGTTTTTCGTTGTAACTCGCAAACATGTATCGGGTCTTGTGGTCATTGTAAATCTCCCTTGAACGCCAAAAACGGTCGGCAAACACAAAAACGACAAGTTTTTGGTCATATCTATCAAACATGTATGGAGTCTTACGGGCAATCCAAGTCTCCCTGGTACCCCAAAACTGTGGGCAATAGCTCATGAAAACGACCTTAAAACGAGAAAACAATGAGTTTTTGGTCATATCTCTCAAACATGTATCGGGTCTTACGGGCCATGAAAATGGCCCTGGAGCCCCAAAGCTATGGGCAATAGCTCATGAAAACGGTCATAAAACGCGAAATCAAAAAGTTTTTGTTATAACTCTTAAACATGTATCTAGTCTTACTGTTGTTGTAAATCTCAATGTAACCCCAAAATTGTAAGCAACAACTCATGAAAACGACCTTAAAATGGAAAAAACGCGGAGTTTTTTGTCATATCTCTCAAACATGTATCGGGTCTTACGGGCCACCCAAATCTCCCCGGAGCCCCAAAACTGTGGGAAATAGATCATGAAAAAGTGGTAAAATGTGATAACGACAAGTTTTTGGTCATAACTATCAAATATGTATTGGGTTTTACGATCGTTGTAAATCTCCGCGGTACCCCAAAACTTCTGGGCAATAGCTCATGAAAACGTCTATAAAACGAGAAGACAATGAGTTTTTCGTTGTGGTCTTGTGGTCATTGTAAATCTCCCTAGGACGCCAAAAACGGTCGTCAAACACAAAAACGACGAGTTTTTGGTCAGATATCTCAAACATGTATCGAGTCTTACGGGCCATCCAAGTCACCCTAATACCCCAAAACTATGGGCAATAGCTCATGAAAACGGCCTTAAAACGAGAAAACAATGAGTTTCTGGTCATATCTCTCAAACATGTATCGGGTCTTACGGGCCATGAAAATCGCTCTAGAGCCCCAAAACTAAGGGCAATAGCTCATGAAAACGGTCATAAAACACCAAAAATACGAGTTTTTGGTCATAACTCTCAAACATGTACTGGGACTTACAGAATGTAAATCGCCATGAAACCTCAAAATTGTGGGCAATAATAACCCATGAAAACGGTCATAAAGGACGAAAACGCGGAGTTTTTGTTCATAACTCTCAAAAAATGTAACGTGTTTTACGGCCTTGCAAATCACCCTGGAACCCCAAAACCGTGGGCAATAGCTCAAGGAAACAGTGGTAAAATAAGAAAACGACGATTTTTTGGTGATAACTATCAAACATGTACCAGGTCTTACAGAAATGTAAATCGCCATGAAACGTCAAAATTGTGGGCAATAACCCATGAAAACAGTCATAAAAGACGAAACGCGGAGTTTTTGTTCATAACTCTCAACTAATGTATCGGGTCTTACGGGCCATGCAAATCGCCCTGGAACCCCAAAGTCGAGGGAAACAGCTCATGAAAACAATGGTAAAATGCGAAAACGACAAGTTTTTGGTCATAATATCAAACATGTATTGGGTTTTACGGTCGTTGTAAATCGCCGCGGTACCCCAAAACTGTGGGCAATAGCTCATGAAAATGGCTATAAAACGAGAAAACATTGTGTTTTTTGTTGTATCTCGCAAACATGTATCGGGTCTTGTGGTCATTGTAAATCTCCCTTGAACGCCAAAAATGGTCGCCAAACACAAAAACGACAAGTTTTTGGCCATATCTATCAAACATGTATGGAGTCTTACGGCCATCCAAGTCACCCTGGTACCCCAAAACTGTGGGCAATAGCTCATGAAACGACCTTAAAACGAGAAAACAATGAGTTTTTGGTCATATCTCTCAAACATGTATCGGGTCTTACGGGCCATGAAAATCGCCCTGGAGCCCCAAAACTATGGGCAATAGCTCATGAAAACGGTCATAAAACGCGAAATCAAAAAGTTTTTGTTATAACTCTCAAACATGTATCTAGTCTTACTGTTGTTGTAAATCTCAATGGAACCCCAAAATTGTAAGCAATAGCTCATGAAAACAACCTTAAAATGCAAAAAACGCGGAGTTTTTGTCATATCTCTCAAACATGTATCGGGTATTACGGGCCATCCAAATCTCCCCGGAGCCCCAAAACTGTGGGCAATAGCTCATGAAAAAGTGGTAAAATGTGATAACGACAAGTTTTTGGTCATAACTATCAAATATGTATTGGGTTTTACGATCGTTGTAAATCGCCGCGGTACCCCAAAACTTGTGGGCAATACCTCATGAAACGGCTATAAACGAGAAAACAATGAGTTTTTCGTTGTGGTCTAGTGGTCATTGTAAATCTCCCTAGGACGCCAAAAACGGTCGTCAAACACAAAAACGACGAGTTTTTCGTCAGATATCTCAAACATGTATCGAGTCTTACGGGCCATCCAAGTCGCCCTAATACCCCAAAACTGTGGGCAATAGCTCTTGAAAACGGCCTTAAAACGAGAAAACAATGATTTTCTGGTCATATCTCTCAAACATGTATCGGGTCTTACGGGCCATGAAAATCGCCCTGGAGCCCCAAAACTAAGGGCAATAGCTCATGAAAACAGTCATAAAACACGAAAAAGACGAGTTTTTGGTCATAACTCTCAAACATGTACTGGGACTTACAGAATGTAAATCGCCATGAAACCTCAAAATTGTGGGCAATAACCCATGAAAACGGTTGTAAAGGACGAAAACGCGGAGTTTTTGTTCATAACTCTCAAAAAATGTAACGTGTCTTACGGCCTTGCAAATCACCCTGGAACCCCAAAACCGTGGGCAATAGCTCAAGGAAACAGTGGTAAAATGAGAAAACGACGATTTTTTGGTCATAACTATCAAACATGTACCAGGTCTTACAGAAATGTAAATCGCCATGAAACGTAAAAATTGTGGGCAATAACCCATGAAAACAGTCAAAGAAGACGAAAACGCGGAGTTTTTGTTCATAACTCTCAACTAATGTATCGGGTCTTACGGGCCATGCAAATCGCCCTGGAACCCCAAAGTCGAGGTCAACAGCTCATGAAAACAATGGTAAATTGCGAAAACGACAAACTTTCGGTCATAATATCAAACATGTATTGGGTTTTATGGTTGTTGTAAATCGCCGTTGTACCCCAAAACTGTGGGCAATAGCTCATGAAAACGGCTATAAAACGAGAAAACAATGAGTTTTTTGTTGTAACTCCCAAACATGTATCGGGTCTTGTGGTCATTGTAAATCTTCCTTGAATGCCAAAAATGGTCGCATAGCACAAAAACGACAAGTTTTTGGTCATATCTATCAAACATGTATGGAGTCTTACGGGCCATCCAATCGCCATGGTACCCCAAAATTGTGGGCAATAGCTCATGAAAACGACCTTAAAACTAGAAAATAATGAGATTTTGGTCATATCTCTTAAACATGCATCGGGTCTTATGGGCCATGAAAATCGCCATGGAGCCCCAAAACTATGGGCAATAGTTCATGAAAACGGTCATCAAACGTGAAATCAATTTTTTTGTTGTGGTCTTGTGGTCATTGTAAATATCCCTAGGACACCAAAAACGGTTGTCAATCACAAAAACGACGAGTTTTTGGTCATATCTCTCAAACATGTATCGAGTCTTACGGGCCATCCAAGTCGCCCTAATACCCCCAAACTGTGGGCAATAGCTCATGAAAACGGCCTTGAAACGAGAAAACAATGAGTTTCTGGTCATATCTCTCAAACATGTATCGGGTCTTACGGGCCATGAAAATCGCCCTGGAGCCCCAAAACTAAGGGCAATAGCTCATGAAACCGGTCATAAAACTCGAAAAAGACGATTTTTTGGTCATAACTCTCAAACATGTACCGGGTCATACAAAATGTAAATCGCCATGAAACCTCAAAATTGTGGGCAATAAACCATGAAAACGGTCGTAAAAGACGAAAAAGCGGACTTTTTGTTCATAACTCTCAAAAAATGTCTCGGGTCTTACGGGCCATGCAAATCGCCCTGGAACCCCTAAATCGAGGGAAATAGCTCATGAAAACAGTGGTAAAATGCGAAAACAACAAGTTTTTGGTCATAACTATCAAATATGTATTGGGTTTTAGGTCGTTGTAAATCGCCGCGGTACCCCAAAACTGTGGGCAATAGCTCATGAAAATGGCTATAAAATGAGAAAACAATGAGTTTTTCGTTGTAACTCGCAAACATGTATCGGGTCTTGTGGTCATTGTAAATCTCCCTTGAATGCCAAAAACGGTCGCCAAACACAAAAACGACAAGTTTTGGGTCATATCTATCAAACATTGTGGAGTCTTACGGGCCATCCAAGTCGCCCTGGTACCCCAAAACTGTGGGCAATAGCTCAAGAAAACGACCTTAAAACGTGAAAATAATGAGTTTTTGGTCATATCTCTCAAACATGTATCGGGTCTTACGGGCCATGAAAATCGCCATGGAGCCCCCAAACTATGGGCAATAGTTCATGAAAACAGTTATAAAACACGAAATCAATTTTTTTTTTGTGGTCGTGGTCATTGTAAATCTCCCTAGGACACCAAAAACGGTCGTCAATCACAAAAACGACGAGTTTTTGGTCATATATCTCAAACATGTATCGAGTCTTACGGGCCATCCAATGCGCCCTAATACCCCCAAACTGTGGGCAATACCTCATGAAAACAGCCTTAAAACAAGAAAACAATGAGTTTCTGGTCATATCTCTCAAACATGTATCGGGTCTTACGGGCCATGAAAATCGCCCTGGAGCCCCAAAACTAAGGGCAATAGCTCATTAAAACGGTCATAAAACGCGAAAAAGACGAGTTTTTGGTCATAACTCTCAAACATGTACTGGGTCTTACAGAATGTAAATCGCCATGAAACCTCAAAATTGTGGGCAATAACCCATGAAAAAGGTCGTAAAGGACGAAAACGCGGAGGTTTTGTTCATAACTCTCAAAAAATGTAACTTGTCTTACGGGCCTTGCAAATCACCCTGGAACCCCAAAACCGTGGGCAATAGCTCAAGGAAACAGTGGTAAAATGAAAAAACGACGATTTTTTGGTCATAACTATCAAACATGTACCAGGTCTTACAGAAATGTAAATCGCCATGAAACGTCAAAATTGTGGGCAATAACCCATGAAAACAGTCATAAAAGACGAAAACTCGGAGTTTTTGTTCATAACTCTCAACTAATGTATCGGGTCTTACGGGCCATGCAAATCGCCCTGGAACCCCAAAGTCGAGGGCAACAGCTCATGAAAACAATGGTAAAATGCGAAACAAACAAGTTTTTGGTCATAATATCAAACATGTATTGGGTTTTATGGTTGTTGTAAATCGCCGTTGTACCCCAAAACTGTGGGCAATAGCTCATGAAAACGGCTATAAAACGAGAAAACAATGAGTTTTCCGTTGTAACTCGCAAACATGTATCGGGTCTTGTGGTCATTGTAAATCTCCCTTAAATGCCAAAAATGGTCGCCAAGCACAAAAACGACAAGTTTTTGGTCATATCTATCAAACATGTATGGAGTCTTACGGGCCATCCAATCGCCATGGTACCCCAAAATTGTGGGCAATAGCTCATGAAAACGACCTTAAAACTAGAAAATAATGAGATTTTGGTCATATCTCTTAAACATGCATCGGGTCTTACGGGCCATGAAAATCGCCATGGAGCCCCAAAACTATGGGCAATAGTTCATGAAAACGGTCATAAAACGCGAAATCAATTTTTTTGTTGTGGTCTTGTGGTCATTGTAAATATCCCTAGGACACCAAAAACGGTTGTCAATCACAAAAACGACGAGTTTTTGGTCATATCTCTCAAACATGTATCGAGTCTTACGGGCCATCCAAGTCGCCCTAATACCCCCAAACTGTGGGCAATAGATCATGAAAACGGCCTTAAAACGAGAAAACAATGAGTTTCTGGTCATATCTCTCAAACATGTATCGGGTCTTACGGGCCATGAAAATCGCCCTGGAGCCCCAAAACTAAGGGCAATAGCTCATGAAAACGGTCATAAAACTCGAAAAAGACGAGTTTTTGGTCATAACTCTCAAACATGTACCGGGTCATACAAAATGTAAATCGCCATGAAACCTCAAAATTGTGGGCAATAAACCATGAAAACGGTCGTAAAAGACGAAAAAGCGGACTTTTTGTTCATAACTCTCAAAAAATGTCTCGGGTCTTACGGGCCATGCAGATCGCCCTGGAACCCCTAAATCGAGGGAAATAGCTAATGAAAACAGTGGTAAAATGCGAAAACGCCAAGTTTTTGGTCATAACTATCAAACATGTATTGGGTTTTACGGTCATTGTAAATCGCCGTGGTACCCCAAAACTGTGGGCAATAGCTCATGAAAACGGCTATAAAACGAGAAAACACGGAGTTTTTCGTTGTAACTCGCAAACATGTATCGGGTCTTGTGGTCATTGTAAATCTCCCTTGAACGCCAAAAACGGTCGTCAAACACAAAAACGACAAGTTTTTGGTCATATCTATCAAACATGTATGGAGTCTTACGGCCATCCAAGTCGCCCTGGTACCCCAAAACTGTGGGCAATAGCTCACGAAAACGACCTTAAAACGAGAAAACAATGAGTTTTTGGTCATATCTCTCAAACATGTGTCGGGTCTTACGGGCCATGAAAATCTCCCTGGAGCCCCAAAACTATGGGCAATAGCTCATGAAAACGGTCATAAAACGCGAAATCAAAAAGTTTTTGTTATAACTCTCAAACATGTATCTAGTCTTACTATTGTTGTAAATCTCAATGGAATCCCAAAATTGTAAGCAATAGCTCATGAAAACGACCTTAAAATGCAAAAAACGCGGACTTTTTTGTCATATCTCTCAAACATGTATCGGGTATTACGGGCCATCCTAAACTCCCCGGAGCCCCATGGGCAATAGCTCATGAAAAAGTGGTAAAATGTGATAACGACAAGTTTTTGGTCATAACTATCAAATATGTATTGGGTTTTACGATCGTTGTAAATCGCCGCGGTACCCGAAAACGGCAATAGCTCATGAAAACGGCTATAAAACGAGAAAACAATGAGTTTTTCGTTGTGGTCTTGTGGTCATTTTAAATCTCCCTAGGACACCAAAAATGGTCGTCAAACACAAAAACGACGAGTTTTTGGTCATATATCTCAAACATGTATCGAGTCTTACAGGCCATCCAAGTCGCCCTAATACCCCAAAACTGTGGGCAATAGCTCATGAAAACGGCCTTAAAACGAGAAAACAATGAGTTTCTGGTCATATCTCTCAAACATGTATCGGGTCTTATGGGCCATGAAAATCGCCATGGAGCCCCAAAACTAAGGGCAATAGCTCATGAAAACGGTCATAAAATGCAAAAAAGACGAGTTTTTCGTCGTAACTCTCAAACATGAACCGGGTCTTACAGAATGTAAATCGCCATGAAACCTCAAAATTGTGGGCAATAACCCATGAAAACGATCGTAAAGGACGAAAACGCGGAGTTTTTGTTCATAACTCTCAAAAAATATAACATGTCTTACGGGCCTTGCAAATCGCCCTGGAACCCCAAAACCGTGGGCAATAGCTCAAGGAAACAGTGGTAAAATGAGAAAACGACGATTTTTTGGTCATAACTATCAAACATGTACCAGGTCTTACAGAAATGTAAATCGCCATGAAACGTCAAAATTGTGGGCAATAACCCATGAAAACACTCATAAAAGACGAAAACACGGAGTTTTTGTTCATAACTCTCAACTAATGTATCTGGTTTTACGGGCCATGCAAATCGCCCTGGAACCCCAAAGTCGAGGGCAACAGCTCATGAAAACAATGGTAAATGCGAAAACGACAAGTTTTTGGTCATAATATCAAACATGTATTGTGTTTTATGGTTGTTGTAAATCACCGTTGTACCCCAAAACTATGGGCAATAGCTCATGAAAACGGCTATAAAACGAGAAAACAATGAGTTTTTCGTTGTAACTCGCAAACATGTATCGGGTCTTGTGGTCATTGAAATCTCCCTTGAATGCCAAAAATGGTCGCCAAACACAAAAACGACAAGTTTTTGGTCATATCTATCAAACATGTATGGAGTCTTACGGGCCATCCAATCGCCCTGGTACCCCAAAATTGTGGGCAATAGCTCATGAAAACGACCTTAAAACGAGAAAATAATGAGTTTTTGGTCATATCTCTCAACCATGCATCGGACCTTACGGGCCATGAAAATCGCCATGGAGCCCCAAAACTATGGGCAATAGTTCATGAAAACGGTCATAAAACGCAAAATCAATTTTTTTGTTGTGGTCTTGTGGTCATTGTAAATATCCCTAGGACACCAAAAACGGTCGTCAATCAAAAAAATGACGAGTTTTTGGTCATATCTCTCAAACATGTATCAAGTCTTACGGGCCATCCAAGTCGCCCTAATACCCCCAAACTGTGGGCAATAGCTCATGAAAACGGCCTTAAAATGAGAAAACAATGAGTTTCTGGTCATATCTCTCAAACATGTATCGGGTCTTACGGGCCATGAAAATCGCCCTGGAGCCCCAAAACTAAGGGCAATAGCTCATGAAACCGGTCATAAAACTCGAAAAAGACGATTTTTTGTCATAACTCTCAAACATGTACCGGGTCATACAAAATGTTAATCGCCATGAAACCTCAAAATTGTGGGCAATAAACCATGAAAACGGTCGTAAAAGACAAAAAGCGGACTTTTTGTTCATAACTCTCAAAAAATGTCTCGGGTCTTACGGGCAATGCAAATCGCTCTGGAACCCCTAAATCGAGGGAAATAGCTCATGAAAACAGTGGTAAAATGCGAAAACGACAAGTTTTTGGTCATAACTATCAAACATGTATTGGGTTTTACGGTCGTTGTAAATCGCCGCGGTACCCCAAAACTGTGGGCAATAGCTCATGAAAATGGCTATAAAACGAGAAAACACTGAGTTTTTCGTTGTAACTCGCAAACATGTATCGGGTCTTGTGGTCATTGTAAATCTCCCTTCAACGCCAAAAACGGTCGCCAAACACAAAAACGACAAGTTTTTGGTCATATCTATCAAACATATATGGAGTCTTACGGGCCATCCAAGTCGCCCTGGTACCCCAAAACTGTGGGCAATAGCTCATGAAAATGACCTTAAAACGAGGAAACAATGAGTTTTTGGTCATATCTCTCAAACATGTATCGGGTCTTACGGGCCATGAAAATCGCCCTGGAGCCCCAAAACTATGGGCAATAGCTCATGAAAACGGTCATAAAACGCGAAATCAAAAAGTTTTTGTTATAACTCTCAAACATGTATCTAGTCTTACTGTTGTTGTAAATCTCAATGGAACCCCAAAATTGTAAGCAATAGCTCATGAAAACGACCTTAAAATGCAAAAAACACGGAGTTTTTTGTCATATCTCTCAAACATGTATCGGGTCTTACGGGCCATCCAAATCTCCCCGGAGCCCCAAAACTGTGGGCAATAGCTCATGAAAAAGTTGTAAAATGTGATAAAGACAAGTTTTTGGTCATAACTATCAAATATGTATTGGGTTTTACGATCGTTGTAAATCGCCGTGGTACCCCAAAACTTGTGGGAAATAGCTCATGAAAACAGCTATAAAACGAGAAAACAATGAGTTTTTTGTTGTGGTCTTGTGGTCATTGTAAATCTCCCTAGGACGCCAAAAACGGTCGTCAAACACAAAAACGACGAGTTTTTGGTCAGATATCTCAAACATGTATCGAGTCTTACGGGCCATCCAAGTCGCCCTAATACCCCAAAACTGTGGGCAATAGCTCATGAAAACGGCCTTAAAACGAGAAAACAATGAGTTTCTGGTCATATCTCTCAAACATGTATCGGGTCTTACGGGCCATGAAAATCGCCCTGGAGCCCCAAAACTAAGGGCAATGGCTCATGAAAACGGTCATAAAACACGAAAAAGACGAGTTTTTGGTCATAACTCTCAAACATGTACCGGGACTTACAGAATGTAAATCGCAATTAAACCTCAAAATTGTGGGCAATAACCCATGAAAACGGTCGTAAAGGACGAAAACGCGGAGTTTTTGTTCATAACTCTCAAAAAATGTAACGTGTCTTACGGGCCTTGCAAATCACCCTGGAACCCCAAAACCGTGGGCAATAGCTCAAGGAAACAGTGGTAAAATGAAAAAACGACGATTTTTTGGTCATAACTATCAAACATGTACCAGGTCTTACAGAAATGTAAATCGCCATGAAACGTCAAAATTGTGGGCAATAACCCATGAAAACAGTCATAAAAGACGAAAACTCGAAGTTTTTGTTCATAACTCTCAACTAATGTATCGGGTCTTACGGGCCATGCAAATCGCCCTGGAACCCCAAAGTCGAGGGCAACAGCTCATGAAAACAATGGTAAAATGCGAAAACGACAAGTTTTTGGTCATAATTTCAAACATGTATTGCGTTTTATGGTTGTTGTAAATCGCCGTTGTACCCCAAAACTGTGGGCAATAGCTCATGAAAACGGCTATAAAACGAGAAAACAATGAGTTTTTCGTTGTAACTCGCAAACATGTATCAGGTCTTGTGGTCACTGTAAATCTCCCTTGAATGCCAAAAATGGTCGCCAAACACAAAAACGACAAGTTTTTGGTCATATCTATCAAACATGTATGGAGTCTTACGGGCCATCCAATCGCCCTGGTACCCCAAAACTGTGGGCAATAGCTTATGAAAACGACCTTAAAACGAGAAAATAACGAGTTTTTGGTCATATCTCTCAAACATGTATCGGGTCTTACGGGCCATGAAAATCGCCATCGAGCCCCAAAACTATGGGCAATAGTTCATGAAAACGGTCATAAAACGCGAAATCAAATTTTGTTGTTGTGGTCCTGTGGTCATTGTAAATCTCCCTAGGACACCAAAAACGGTCGTCAATAACAAAAACTAAGAGTTTTTGGTCATATCTCACAAACATGTATCGAGTCTTACGGGCCATCCAAGTCGCCCTAATACCCCCAAACTGTGGGCAATAGCTAATGAAAATGGCCTTAAAATGAGTTTCTGGTCATATCTCTCAAACATGTATCGGGTTTTACGGGCCATGAAAATCGCCCTGGAGCCCCAAAACTAAGGGCAACAGCTCATGAAAACGGTCATAAAACTCGAAAAAGACGAGTTTTTGGTCATAACTCTCAAACATGTATCGGGTCTTACAAAATGTAAATCACCATGAAACCTCAAAATTGTGGGCAATAAACCATGAAAACGGTCGTAAAAGACGAAAAAGCGGATTTTTTGTTCATAACTCTCAAAAAATGTCTCGGGTCTTACGGGCCTTGCAAATCGCCCTGGAACCCGAAAACCGTGGGCAATAGCTCATGAAAACGGTCATAAAACGCGAAAACGACAAGTTTTTTGGTCATAAGTATCAAACATGTACCGGGTCTTACAAAAATGTAAATCGTCATGAAACCTCAAAATTGTGGGCAAAAACCCATGATAACAGCCATAAAAGACGAAAACGCGGAGTTTTTGTTCATAACTCTCAAAAAATATATCGGTTCTTACGGGCCATGCAAATCGCCCTGGAACCCCTAAATCGAGGGAAATAGCTCATGAAAACAGTGGTAAAATGCGAAAACGACAAGTTTTTGGTCATAACTATCAAACATGTATTGGGTTTTACGGTCGTTGTAAATCGCCGCGGTACCCCAAAACTGTGGGCAATAGCTCATGAAAACGGCTATAAAACGAGAAAACACTGAGTTTTTGGTCATAACTCTCAAACATGTATCGGGTCTTGTGGTCATTGTAAATCTCCCTTGAATGCCAAAAATGGTCGCCAAACACAAAAACGACAAGTTTTTGGTCATATCTATCAAACATGAATGGAGTCTTACGAGCCATCCAATCGCCCTGGTACCCCAAAACTGTGGGGAATAGCTCATGAAAACGACCTTAAAACGTGAAAATAACGAGTTTTTGGTCATATCTCTCAAACATGTATCGGGTCTTACGGGCCATGAAAATCGCCATGGAGCCCCAAAACTATGGGCAATAGTTCATGAAAACGGTCATAAAACGCGAAATCAAATTTTTTTATTGTGGTCTTGTGGTCATTGTAAATCTCCGTAGGACACCAAATACGGTCGTCAATCACAAAAACGACGAGTTTTTGGTCATATCTCTCAAACATGTATCGAGTCTTACGGGCCATCCAACTCGCCCTAATACCCCCAAACTGTGGGCAATAGCTCATGAAAACGGCCTTAAAATGAGAAAACAACGAGTTTTTGGTCATATCTCTCAAACATGTATCGGGTCTTACGGGCCATGAAAATTGCCATGGAGCCCCAAAACTATGGGCAATATCTCATGGAAACGGTCATAAAACTCGAAAAAGACGAGTTTTTGGTCATAACTCTCAAACATGTACCGGTCTTACAAAATGTAAATCGCCATGGAACCTCAAAATTGTGGGCAATAAACCATGAAAACGGTCGTAAAAGACGAAAAAGCGGATTTTTTGTTCATAACTCTCAAAAAATGTCTCGGGTCTTACGGGCCTTGCAAATCGCCCTGGAACCCCAAAACCGTGCGCAATAGCTCATGAAAACGGTCATAAAACACGAAAACGACAAGTTTTTGGTCATAAGTATCAAACATGTACCGGGTATAACTGAAATGTAAATCGTCATGAAACCTCAAAATTGTGGGCAAAAACCCATGATAACAGCCATAAAAGACGAAAACGCGGAGTTTTTGTTCATAACTCTCAAAAAATATATCGGGTCTTACGGGCCATGCAAATCGCCCTGGAACCCCTAAATCGAGGGGAATAGCTCATGAAAACAGTGGTAAAATGCGAAAACGACAAGTTTTTGGTCATAACTATCAAACATGTATTGGGTTTTACGGTCGTTGTAAATCGCCGCGGTACCCCAAAACTGTGGGCAATAGCTCATGAAAATGGCTATAAAACGAGAAAACACTGAGTTTTTCGTTGTAACTCGCGAACATGTATCGAGTCTTGTGGTCATTGTAAATCTCCCTTGAACGCTAAAAACGGTCGCCAAACACAAAAACGACAAGTTTTTGGTCATATCTATCAAACATGTATGGAGTCTTACGGGTCATCCACGTCGCTCTGGTACCCCAAAACTGTGGGCAATAGCTCATGAAAACGACCTTAAAACGAGAAAACAATGAGTTTTTGGTCATATCTCTCAAACATGTATCGGGTCTTACGGGCCATGAAAATCGCCCTGGAGCCCCAAAACTATGGGCAATAGCTCATGCAAACGGTCATAAAACGCGAAATCAAAAAGTTTTTGTTATAACTCTCAAACATGTATCTAGTCTTACTGTTGTTGTAAATCTCAATGGAACCCCAAAACTGTAGGTAATAGCTCATGAAAACGGCCTTAAAATGCAAAAAACGCGGAGTTTTTTTGTCATATCTCTCAAACATGTATCGGGTCTTACGGCCCATCCAAATCTCCCCGGAGCCCCAAAACTGTGGGCAATAGCTAATGAAAAAGTGGTAAATGTGATAACGACAAGTTTTTGGTCATAACTATCAAATATATATTGGGTTTTACGATCGATGTAAATCGCCGTGGTACCCCAAAACTTGTGGGCAATATCTCATGAAAATGGCTATAAAACGAGAAAACAACGAGTTTTTCGTTGTGGTCTTGTGGTCATTGTAAATCTCCCTAGGACGCCAAAAACGGTCGTCAAACACAAAAACGACGAGTTTTTGGTCACATATCTCAAACATGTATCGAGTCTTACGGGCCATCCAAGTCGCCCTAATACCCCAAAACTGTGGGCAATAGCTCATGAAAACGGCCTTAAAACGAGAAAACAATGAGTTTCTGGTCATATCTCTCAAATATGTATCGGTTCTTACGGGCCATGAAAATCGCCCTGGAGACCCAAAACTAAGGGCAATAGCTCATGAAAACGGTCATAAAACGCGAAAAAGATGAGTTTTTGGTCATAACTCTCAAACATGTATCGGGTCTTGTGGTCATTGTAAATCTCCCTTGAATGCCAAAAATGGCCGCCAAACACAAAAACGACAAGTTTTTGGTCATATCTATCAAACATGTATGGAGTCTTATGGGCCATCGAATCGCCCTGGTACCCCAAAACTGTGGGCAATAGCTCATGAAAACGACATTAAAACGAGAAAATAACGAGTTTTTGGTCATATCTCTCAAACATGTATCGGGTCTTACGGGCGATGAAAATCGCCATGGAGCCCCAAAACTATGGGCAATAGTTCATGAAAACGGTCATAAAACGCGAAATCAATTTTTTTTGTTGTGGTCTTGTGGTCATTGTAAATCTCCCTAGGACACCAAATACGGTCGTCAATCACAAAAACGACGAGTTTTTGGTCATATCTCTCAAACATGTATCGAGTCTTACGGGCCATCCAAGTCACCCTAATACCCCCAAACTGTGGGCAATAGCTCATGAAAACGGCCTTAAAATGAGAAAACAATGAGTTTCTGGTCATATCTCTCAAACATGTATCGGGTCTTATGGGCCATGAAAATCGCCCTGGAGCCCCAAAACTAAGGGCAATTGAAGGGAATATGCCAGAGAGGCAATAATAAAGTGGTTATTATCGTATTCCTTGTTTATGATAAATGTTTATTTTACATGCTATAATTGTATTAATACGGAAACGTTAATACATGTGTGTTTAATAAACAAACAGAAAGTTCCTAGTTAGGCCTCTCTTATAAACTAGTTCGTTGATTAACAAGATGATCAAAGTTTCCTGATCATGGACATTGGATGTTGTTAATAACGAGGTCACAACATTAGTGTAATGATGTGATGAACATTCATCTGAAGTATAGCATTACGATCAAATACATTGAGTTTATATTGCTATAACAACTTACGAAGTGATCCTAATCCTTAGACCATGAGATCATGTCAATCACTAACACCGGAAGAGTTTCTTGATAACATCAAACGTCACATCGTAATGTGGTGATTATAAAGATGGATTCAGAACTAATAAAGTGTTATGTTGAGGCCCATGGATCGAGAGTGGAATTTGTTCATCCCGATGATGGATAGATATACTCTGGGCCCTCTCGGTGATATCACATTGATTAGCTTGCAAGCAAGTGATTTGATCACTAGAATGTTATATCACGGGAACGAGAAAAGAGTGCATGTCAGTAACGAGATCAAACTAGGTATGGAGATACCGATGATCGAATCTCGGACAAGTAATATATCGCGAAACAAAGGGATTAAGATACTAGTGTAAAAGGTTCCGACGATCATAAGAAAGTCATCGTTGAATGTGTGGGAGTCAGTATGGGTCTCCAGATCCCGCTTCTGATTATTGATCCGAGAGGGGTCTCGATCATGTCCGCATTATTCACAAACCGTAGGGTGACACACTTAAGAGACACCGACATCCAATTGGAGCAAAAGTTTCATGCCGAAAGAAAAGGAAAGCACAGGAATTTATTTCACTAGACACCGAAACTGTTTCGGTTGAAATTGCTGAAACTGGTTCTGCATGTGAAATGGAATACTAGCAAGGGGTTTTATGTGAATGTTTGTTAATTAAAGTAATTAACAAAATTCTGAATAAATAAATAAAAGAGTTTTATTTAAATGAGAGCTTGCATTAAATTTGGTGGAAATTTCATGCATGTGAGTGGATTTTTGAGTGGAGGCTTTTTAATGGGAGTGGAGGCTTTTCATTTTGAGTGGGAGCTCCACCCACATGAATGTGGAAGAGGTGGTGGCAGCCCCCATGGCTGGGCGCCATGCCCCTTGGGTGCCCCCTCTCCCCTATAAAAGGCCCCCCTCTCCTCCTCTCAAAGCACACCTCCTCGTGAAGGATCTCTCTCCCCCTCTAGAATTTATCCCCCATGGTCTCGGACTAGCCAGATACATGTTCCCAGTGGATTTTCAGCAAGAAAGAGTTGTGCTTCCGCTGCATCGCTGGAGCGAGGACACAGAGGTTACTCGGTGCCTCGAACGTGTGTGCGAGCACGGATGCGCTGCTGTTTTGCGGCGCTAGGACTTCCTCTCGATCTTGAGATCGGCAAGAGATCGTACTACATCAACCACGAGTTTGGACTCGTTAATCTTTGTCGGTCTTCAAGGGTATGTTCTCTACGGATATACATCCACCCGTTGTTTGTATCTAGTAGATAGATCTTGGTACATAGTTCTTCCCATCGTAGGAAAAATTTTGTTTTCTATGGTGCGAACCCTACAGTGGTATCAGAGCCGGATCTATGCGTAGATACTTTGCACGGGTAGTAAACATATGAGTATGTGGGCGATGATGATCATTTTATTGCTTCTTTGTTGTACTTTGGATATTGGTGGCATAGTGGGATGAAGCGGCCCGGACAAACTTTACATGTCCTCGCACATGAGACCTGTTCCACGCTTGACATGCATCTATTTTTGCATAAGTGGCTAGCGGGTGTCTGTCTCTCCTACTATAGTCAATATCTAATTTGCAACGAGTTGTCAATAATTTGGTTATCCTCGTTGTGGTTCATGTTTGTAGGTAAGAACGGTTCTATCTTCGAAAGCCCTAAGCCACGTAAAACTTGCAATGGATAAATTAGAGGCGTCTAGTTTAGATTGTTGCTGGGCTAGTGTTATGATATGGTGATGTTGTAAGTAGAAGTATGAGATGATACTCTTACAACACACATAGCGTGTAAGTTCCATAGACCTTGGCCTTACACATAAAGGTATGATAGAGATCATACCACAGTGCACATGATGGAGATCATATGCGGGAACCGTATCATTTCACTTATAAACATGTGATGTTTTGATTGCATCTTATATTGCTTGTTTGGCATTTTATTAGCATAATAAGATGATCCCTCATTTAGATATCAAGATAAGAATGTGTTCTTCCTTAAGTATGCACCGTCAATGTTTCGTCGCTTCAAGACATCACGTGATGATCGGGTGTACTTGAATCCACGAGCATATCTCGGGTGTAAGACAGTTACACACGCGAATACTAAGGTTCTTACTTGGCGAGCCTAGCATGTACATACATGGCCTCGGAACACAGACCAAAAGGTTAAGCATGAGTCATATGTTTTGATATGATGACCATATGGATGCTCGCCTTTGAAGCTACACCGACTCACGTGATGATCGGACTTGGTGTAGTGGATTTGGTTCATGTAGTCACCAAAAAGACACGAGGGATGTCGTTTTTGAGTGGGAGTTTATTTCTAATTTGGATTAGTAGAACTCAATTTATCATAAATTAAATCAAAGTGAATTTGCATAATTTGTTGTAGTCATTGGCATCCGTTCACCACCTTATGCTTAGTTATAATTGAGATAATAGAACTATAGAATTTTGGATATATACTTTACGAACTGGTATCGTATTGTGTTGAGTGTCAATCTAAAGTTTAAAGTCCTATTGCAAACTTTCAGCAAACTCTGTTTACTCCGGAAATTTAATAATTGGTATTAAATCGAGAGTAAGAATTCCAGTGTTAGTATCTTAAGTATCATGTTTGCCTCCATGATTCTTGATTGTTTTAATATCAAGTTTATCTAGGAGTTGAAAGAATTGTTTCAGAAACCATCATGTGTCGCAGATATAACGGTATCTGAAACAATGTTTTGGTTGCAATATGATAGAGTATAATATATGTTCTCATATTGGATGAGAATTTACGAAGGTTGGAGATGCTAGACATCCTAATCATCCAAAAGGGTTTTGGAAAGTAGTGTTATACTCACGATTCGCCTTTATAAGCTACAGTAGCTTGATCATGAAAGTCGTCATGATAAGTATGAATAGAAGATGTATGTAAAGTGTTTACTACACTAAAAGATTACTAAAGAATGGATTTTGAAAGAATACCGATCATTTTGATGATGGTGATCTACTTCAAAGTGCAAGTCCAAAGGTATTATTATTTGAATATACACGCTTTGGACTATCTGTCATGTATATGGCGCCACTTTTGATGTTGATAGATTCTTTTAAAAAGGAAAAGGAAATGCTGGAAGAGAATCTATAAAATATACTTGGCAGAAAAGAAAAGATTGGAAATATCCAATTTAGGTATATGGATGATATACATGTTATGGCTGTATTCTTTGCTTGTTAAACAATGTGGTTCTTGGGTATTGGATACCGAATTGATTGGTATGAAATTTCATACGGAACAACGCAATTCATAAACCACAATGGCCTAAGTAACTAGCAAGAGAATATGTGATGATGTTCATCGAAAACAAACAAACTGTTGTTTGTATTTCTCGTTGATATCAAAGCTTGACTTCAAGATTTGTTTTAATAATTGTTATTTAAATCAGGTATTATGAGAACAAAGGTTGTTCAAATAATTACCATATTCCATATAAGATGGATGATTTACAAATCTAGTTGGAGAAATCACATCCATAAAGCCTAATGCTAAAACGTCGCAAGACAAATGATTGAAAGATCACTTATGAAGTGACATCGCTGTTTAAATTATATTGGAAAGAAAACATGAAGAATCTCCATATTCATGGATTTTTGGAGTCTTTGATTTGATCAACTGACGCTTGTGAGACTTTCCACGTGATAATTAAAACTTCGTTCAAAGGCAAAAGAAGAACGAACGACTAAATTATTGGAATTTATACATCCTATGTATACCATTATGTGTAGTCGTAAGCGATGGGTTTCAACTTCATATGCTTTCTCCGGAAATTTGAGTGAATATTCACTTAATGAGAAAGAAGTATGAAATATTTGAAAAACGTTTCAAAGACTTTCAAGATGAAGTGGAAAATCATTGTAACAAGAAAATAAATGGTTTATGATTTTATCATAAGGGATTTGTTTGAGTTACAAGTGTAACAAGAAAATAAATGAATTATGATTTTATCATAAAGGAATTTATTTGAGTTACAAGTTTAGCAAAACACCTAGATTTACATCTCCCGAAACACCATAGGAGTATGGAGTGTTTGAGATTTGTAATGAAACCTTGTGTGACATGGTTTGATCAAAGGTGTTATTTATAAAACTGCCATTACGTTTTAAAAGATTAAAGCTTTAGAGACTACCGCTTTTACACTAAAAAGAGCTCCATCTTGATCCGTTGAAATGACACCATGGAAGTTATGGTTTGGGGTAAAACCCAAGTTGTCATTTCTTAAATTTTGGTATGCTAAACATAAGTAAGATGTTTACAACCGAAGTCGGATGATCATGTCTTTGTAGGTTATTTCTAATAACAATTGGTTATTCCTCCATAACACCAAGGACAAAAGGGTTTGTCGCTTGAAATGTGAAGTTTCTTGAAAAAGGATTTTTTCGCAAAAGTTAAGTGGGAGGACAATAGAACTTTGATAAGGTTAACGAACCTTAGCTAAATGTGCTAAGTTGCGCAGCACCGGAAATCGTTCCGGAGGCTGCCATAATGCTCATAGCTTATGTGCCTCAAAGGTTTTGGTCACGGAGATCTAAGTTCTTATTGAACCAAGTCGGTCGAATAAACAATTAAATACTAAGATTTGAGAGTAAATCATTATTGTTTGACAATGATGAACCGACTATATGCAAAGAAGCAATGATGGGCCCTGACTCCGTCAAATGGCTTGAAGCCATAAAATCCGTGATAGTTCCATACACGAGAAATCAATTTTTGAACTTGGGAGACCCTCTGGAAAGGTGTAAAAACCTATCGGTCGTACTTGGATCTATAAAGAAACAGACATGGATGTTTCACATCTATGAAATAGTCGACATGTCGTAAAGTATTTTACGACAATGTTCAAGGAGTTGACTATGACAAGATTTGATCTTTCATAGCGATATTTAGTCTGGACGGATTAAAGTAGCAACCACTACGTATAATTTGTTATATGGTAGATGAATAAACAAAACAAAGTTCTTCTAATTGAATGGTTACCTAGGACGTGTACATGACACGATCCAAAGGGTTTTGTTAATTCAAAGGATGCTAAAAAGGGCATGCAAAATTCAATGGTTGAAGTAAGCATCGCGGAGTTGGAATCTTCACCGTGATGAAAAAGAGTTTTCATCAGGAGACGATGAAGATGCTTGCATTTGCAAGAAATTAAGTGGGAGCGCTAAGACATATTTCTAATACATTATGTGGAGGGAATCTTGTTGATTGGAAATGATGTATGTTTTATTGACAAAGGTTAAGAATTTCATTTCGATGAAAGACTTAGGCATCCGAATATTTAGCATGAAAGTCTATAGTGGATAGACCATGACGCTAATATGGTTATGCCAAACGTACATATATGAGATATTGAAGGAGTTCAATATAGAAACAACAAGAAACAGTTCTTGTCGCATGGAAAGGAATTGAATCAAGATTCAAGTGTATCGACATTTGATAAGTGAAACAAGATTCAAGTGCTTTGACACTTGATGAGTGAAATCACAAGGTTGTTTTGATCAATCGTACCATGATATGTACACATCCAGATATGTCCTATGCTCTAAGTTCTATGAGCATATACCAGAGTGAATCATAAAATGATCATTGGACGATAGTGAGGATATTCTTATGATCTTTTGGAAGAACTAAGAATATATTTGTGTAGAGGTGACAAACAATTAAAAATAGTTCATTGTAAAACGTTAAATTGATACTAGTTTTGTCACAAGATACAAATTAAATTTATCTCAATTTAAACTATGGGTGGCACAATGAAATGGAAATAAAGTTTCCATGATGGATTTGGAAGAGTTCCAAAGTTAAGACATTGTGACGGATACTACAACAAAAGGCTAAGTATATGACTGCTATAGTAGCAGCAAAGGAGGGAATTTGTGTCAAGTAGTTTGTTATCAAACTAAGGTGTGGTTCACAACGGGCTAACACTAAAGATATATTGTATGACAATAGTATCGACATGTTTTAACCCCAAGGAACTAAAGGTCTCACCAAAAGACCAAATTTATACAATGCCATCTCATTGGAGAATGAGTGATGCGTGGAGACGCAAATACATGCAAATACACACGGACCTGAAGCGTCAGATCCGTAGATTATGTTAACCACTTGCAATTGCGTATATGGAACACCAGAAAGCCATAGGTGTTCAATACGCAAAGTTTTCAAACTAGATTATTGTCTCTAGTACAAGTGGGAGACTGAAGGGAATATGCCCGAGAGGCAATAATAAAGTGGTTATTATCATATTACTTGTTTATGATAAATGTTTATTTTACATGCTATAATTGTATTAATACGGAAACGTTAATACATGTGTGTTTAATAAACAAACAGAAAGTTCCTAGTTATGCCTCTCTTATAAACTAGCTCGTTGATTAACAAGATGATCAAAGTTTCCTGATCATGGACAAAGGATGTTGTTAATAACAAGGTCACAACATTAGTGTAATGATGTGATGAACATTCATCTGAAGTATAGCATTACGATCAAAGTCATTGAGTTTATATTGCTATAACAACTTACGAAGTGATCCTAATCCTTAGACCATGAGATCATGTCAATCACTAACACCGGAAGAGTTTCTTGATAACATCAAACGTCACACTGTAATAGGGTGATTATAAAGATGGATTCAGAACTAATAAAGTGTAATGTTTAGGCCCATGGATCGAGAGTGGAATTTGTTCATCCCGATGACAGATAGATATACTCTGGGCCCTCTCGGTGATATCACATTGATTAGCTTGCAAGCAAGTGATTTGATCACTAGAATGTTATATCACAGGAACAAGAAAAGAGTGCATGTCAGTAACGAGATCAAACTAGGTATGGAGATACCAATGATCGAATCTCGGACATGTAATATATCGCGAAACAAAGGGATTAAGATACTAGCGTAAAAGGTTCCGACGATCACAAGAAAGTCATCGTTGAATGTATGGGAGTCAGTATGGGTCTCCAGATCCCGCTTCTGATTATTGATCCGAGAGGGGTCTCGATCATGTCCGCATTATTCACGAACCGTAGGGTGACACACTTAAGAGACACCGACATCCAATTGGAGCAAAAGTTTCATGCCGAAAGAAAAGGAAAGCGCAGGAATTTATTTCACTAGACACCGAAACTGTTTCGGTTGAAATTGCTGAAACTGGTTCTACATGTGAAATGGAATACTAGCAAGGGGTTTTATGTGAATGTTTGTTAATTAAAGTAATTAACAAAATTCTGAATAAATAAATAAAAGAGTTTTATTTAAATGAGAGCTTGCATTAAATTTGGTGGAATTTAATGCATGTGAGTGGATTTTTGAGTGGAGGCTTTTTAATGGGAGTGGAGGCTTTTCATTTTGAGTGGGAGCTCCACCCACATGAATGTGGAAGAGGTGGTGGCAGCCCCCATGGCTGGGCGCCATGCCCCTTGGGTGCCCCCCTCTCCCCTATAAAAGGCCCCCTCTCCTCCTCTCAAAGCACACCTCCTCGTGAAGGATCTCTCTCCCCCTCTAGAATTTATCCCCCATGGTCTCAGACTAGCGAGATACATGTTCCCGGTGGATTTTCGGCAAGAAAGAGTTGTGCTTCCACTGCATCGCTGGAGCGAGGAGGCGGAGGTTTCTCGGTGCCTCGAACGTGTGTCTAACGGATGCGTCATTGTTTTATGCGCTTATGACTTCCTCTCGATCTTGAGATCGGTAAGAGATCGTCTACATCAACCACGAGTGTGGACTCGTTAAGCTTTGTCGGTCTTCAAGGGTATGTTCTCTACGGATATACCTCCGCCCGTTGTTTGTATATAGTAGATAGATCTTGGTACATAGTTGTTCCCATCGTAGGAAATTTTTTGTTTTCTATGCTGCGAACCCTACAGCAATAGCTAATGAAAAGGGCCATAAAACTCGAAAAACACGAGTTTTTGGTCATAACTCTCAAACATGTACCGGGTCTTACAAAATGTAAATCGCCATGAAACCTCAAAATTGTGGGCAATAAACCATGAAAACGGTCGTAAAAGACGAAAAAGCGGATTTTTTGTTCATAACTCTCAAAAAATGTCTCGGGTCTTACGGGCCTTGCAAATCGCCCTGGAACCCCAAAACCGTGGGCAATAGCTCATGAAAACGGTCATAAAACGCGAAAACGACAAGTTTTTGGTCATAAGTATCAAACATGTACCGGGTATAACTGAAATGTAAATCGTTATGAAACCTCAAAGTTGTGGGCAAAAACCCATGATAACACCCATAAACGACGAAAACGCGGAATTTTTGTTCATAACTCTCAAAAAATATTTCGGGTCTTACGGGCCATGCAAATCGCCCTGGAACCCCTAAATCGAGGGGAATAGCTCATGAAAAGAGTGGTAAAATGCGAAAACGACAAGTTTTTGGTCATAACTATCAAACATGTATTGGGTTTTATGATCGTTGTAAATCGCCGCGGTACCCCAAAACTGTGGGCAATAGCTCATGAAAATGGCTATAAAACGAGAAAACACTGAGTTTTTCGTTGTAACTCGCAAACATGTATCGGGTCTTGTGGTAATGTAAATCTCCCTTGAACGCCAAAAACGGTCGCCAAACACAAAAACGACAAGTTTTTGGTCATATCTATCAAACATGTATGGAGTCTTACGGGCCATACAAGTCGCCCTGGTATCCCAAAACTGTGGGCAATAGCTCATTAAAACGACCTAAAAACAAGAAAACAATGAGTTTTTGGTCATATCTCTCAAACATGTATCGGGTCTTACGGGCCATGAAAATCGCCCTGGAGCCCCAAAACTATGGGCAATAGCTCATGCAAATGGTCATAAAACGCGAAATCAAAAAGTTTTTGTTATAACTCTCAAACATGTATCTAGTCTTACTGTTGTTGTAAATCTCAATGGAACCCCAAAATTGTAGGCAATAGCTCATGAAAACGGCCTTAAAATGCAAAAAACGCAGAGTTTTTTGTCATATCTCTCAAACATGTAATGGGTCTTACGGGCCATCCAAATCTCCCCGGAGACCCAAAACTGTGGGCAATAGCTAATGAAAAAGTGGTAGATGTGATAACGACAAGTTTTTGGTCATAACTATCAAATATGTATTGGGTTTTACGACCGTTGTAAATCGTCGTGGTACACCAAAACTTGTGGGCAATAGCTCATGAAAATGGCTATAAAATGAGAAAACAACGAGCTTTTCGTTGTGGTCTTGTGGTCATTGTAAATCTCCCTAGGACGCCAAAAACGGTCGTCAAACACAAAAACGACGAGTTTTTGGTCATATATCTCAAACATGTATCGAGTCTTACGGGCCATCCAAGTCGCCCTAATACCCCAAAACTGTGGGCAATACCTCATGAAAACAGCCTTAAAACAAGAAAAAAATGAGTTTCTGGTTATATCTCTCAAACATGTATCGGGTCTTACGGGCCATGAAAATCCCCCTGGAGCCCCAAAACTAAGGGCAATAGCTCATTAAAACGGTCATAAAACGCGAAAAAGACGAGTTTTTGGTCATAACTCTCAAACATGTACTGGGTCTTATAGAATGTAAATCGCCATGAAACCTCAAAATTGTGGGCAATAACCCATGAAAAAGGTCGTAAAGGACGAAAACGCGGAGGTTTTGTTCATAACTCTCAAAAAATATAACGTGTCTTACGGGACTTGCAAATCGCCCTGGAGCCCCAAAAACCATGGGCAATAGCTCAAGGAAACAGTGGTAAAATGAGAAAACGACGATTTTTGGTCATAACTATCAAACATGTACCAGGTCTTACAGAAATGTAAATCGCCATGAAACGACAAAATTGTGGGCAATAACCCATGAAAACAGTCATAAAAGACGAAAACGCTGAGTTTTTTTTCATAACTGTCAACAAATGTATCGGGTCTTACGGGCTATGCAAATCGCCCTGGAACCCCAAAGTCGAGGGAAACAGCTCATGAAAACAATGGTAAAATGCGAAAACGACAAGTTTTTGGTCATAATATCAAACATGTATTGGGTTTTATGGTTGTTGTAAATCGCCGTTGTACCCCAACACTGTGGGCATTAGCTCATGAAAACGGCTATAAAACGAGAAAACAATGAGTTTTTCGTTGTAACTCGCAAACATGTATCGGGTCTTGTGGTCATTGTAAATCTCCCTTGAACGCCAAAAACGGTCGCCAAACACAAAAACGACAAGTTTTAGGTCATATCTATCAAACATGTATGGAGTCTTACGGGCCATCCAAGTCGCCCTGGTACCCCAAAACTGTGGGCAATAGCTCATGAAAACGACCTTAAAACGTGAAAATAATGAGTTTTTGGTCATATCTCTCAAACATGTATCGGGTCTTACGGGCCATGAAAATCGCCATGGAGCCCCAAAGTCGAGGGAAACAGCTCATGAAAACAATGGTAAAATGCGAAAACGACAAGTTTTTGGTCATAATATCAAACATGTTTTGGGTTTTATGGTTGTTGTAAATCGCCGTTGTACCCCAACACTGTGGGCAATAGCTCATGAAAACGGCTATAAAATGAGAAAACAATGAGTTTTTCGTTGTAACTCGCAAACATGTATCGGGTCTTGTGGTCATTGTAAATCTCCCTTGAACGCCAAAAACGGTCGCCAAACACAAAAACGACAAGTTTTGGGTCATATCTATCAAACATTATGGAGTCTTACGGGCCATCCAAGTCGCCCTGGTACCCCAAAACTGTGGGCAATAGCTCAAGAAAACGACCTTAAAACGTGAAAATAATGAGTTTTTGGTCATATCTCTCAAACATGTATCGGGTCTTACGGGCCATGAAAATCGCCATGGAGCCCCCAAACTATGGGCAATAGTTCATGAAAACAGTTATAAAACACGAAATCAATTTTTTTTTTGTGGTCGTGGTCATTGTAAATCTCCCTAGGACACCAAAAACGGTCGTCAATCACAAAAACGACGAGTTTTTGGTCATATATCTCAAACATGTATCGAGTCTTACGGGCCATCCAATTCGCCCTAATACCCCCAAACTGTGGGCAATACCTCATGAAAACAGCCTTAAAACAAGAAAACAATGAGTTTCTGGTCATATCTCTCAAACATGTATCGGGTCTTACGGGCCATGAAAATCGCCCTGGAGCCCCAAAACTAAGGGCAATAGCTCATTAAAACGGTCATAAAACGCGAAAAAGACGAGTTTTTGGTCATAACTCTCAAACATGTACTGGGTCTTACAGAATGTAAATCGCCATGAAACCTCAAAATTGTGGGCAATAACGCATGAAAAAGGTCGTAAAGGACGAAAATGCGGAGGTTTTGTTCATAACTCTCCAAAAATATAACTAGTCTTACGGGACTTGCAAATCGCCCTGGAACCCCAAAACCCGTGGGTAATAGCTCAAGGAAACAGTGGTAAAATGAGAAAACGATGATTTTTGGTCATAACTATCAAACATGTACCAGCTCTTATAGAAATGTAAATCGCCATGAAACGTCAAAATTGTGGGCAATAACCCATGAAAACAGTCATAAAAGACGAAAACGCTGCGTTTTTGTTCATAACTGTCAACAAATGTATCGGGTCTTACGGGCCATGCAAATCGCCCTGGAACCCCAAAGTCGAGGGAAACAGCTCATGAAAACAATGGTAAAATGCGAAAACGACAAGTTTTTGGTCATAATATCAAACATGTTTTGGGTTTTATGGTTGTTGTAAATCGCCGTTGTACCCCAACACTATGGGCAATAGCTCATGAAAACGGCTATAAAACGAGAAAACAATGAGTTTTTCGTTGTAACTCGCAAACATGTATCGGGTCTTATGGTCATTGTAAATCTCCCTTGAACGCCAAAAACGGTCGCCAAACACAAAAACGACAAGTTTTTGGTCATATCTATCAAACATGTATGGAGTCTTACGGGCCATCCAAGTCGCACTGGTACCCCAAAACTGTGGGCAATAGCTCATGAAAACGACCTTAAAACGTGAAAATAATGAGTTTTTGGTCATATCTCTCAAACATGTATCGGGTCTTACGGGCCATGAAAATCGCCATGGAGCCCCCAAACTATGGGCAATAGTTCATGAAAACAGTTATAAAACACGAAATCAATTTTTTTTGTTGTGGTCGTGGTCATTGTAAATCTCCCTAGGACACCAAAAACGGTCGTCAATCACAAAAACGACGAGTTTTTGGTCATATATCTCAAACATGTATCGAGTCTTACGGGCCATCCAAGTCGCCCTAATACCCCCAAACTGTGGGCAATACCTCATGAAAACAGCCTTAAAACAAGAAAACAATGAGTTTCTGGTCATATCTCTCAAACATGTATCGGGTCTTACGGGCCATGAAAATCGCCCTGGAGCCCCAAAACTAAGGGCAATAGCTCATTAAAACGTTCATAAAACGCGAAAAAGACGAGTTTTTGGTCATAACTCTCAAACATGTACTGGGTCTTACAGAATGTAAATCGCCATGAAACCTCAAAATTGTGGGCAATAACCCATGAAAAAGGTCGTAAAGGACGAAAACGCGGAGGTTTTGTTCATAACTCTCAAAAAATATAACGTGTCTTACGGGACTTGCAAATTGCCCTGGAACCCCAAAAATCGTGGGCAATAGCTCAAGGAAACAGTGGTAAAATGAGAAAACGATGATTTTTGGTCATAACTATCAAACATGTACCAGCTCTTACAGAAATGTAAATCGCCATGAAACGTCAAAATTGTGGGCAATAACCCATGAAAACAGTCATAAAAGACGAAAACGCTGAGTTTTTGTTCATAACTGTCAACAAATGTATCGGGTCTTACGGGCCATGCAAATCGCCCTGGAACCCCAAAGTCGAGGGAAACAGCTCATGAAAACAATGGTAAAATGCGAAAACGACAAGTTTTTGGTCATAATATCAAACATGTTTTGGGTTTTATGGTTGTTGTAAATCGCCGTTGTACCCCAACACTGTGGGCAATAGCTCATGAAAACGGCTATAAAATGAGAAAACAATGAGTTTTTCGTTGTAACTCGCAAACATGTATCGGGTCTTGTGGTCATTGTAAATCTCCCTTGAACGCCAAAAACGGTCGCCAAACACAAAAACGACAAGTTTTGGGTCATATCTATCAAACATTATGGAGTCTTACGGGCCATCCAAGTCACAGTACCCCCAAAACGTGGCAATAGATCAAGAAAACGACCTTAAAACGTGAAAATAATGAGTTTTTGGTCATATCTCTCAAACATGTATCGGGTCTTACGGGCCATGAAAATCGCCATGGAGCCCCCAAACTATGGGCAATAGTTCATGAAAACAGTTATAAAACACGAAATCAATTTTTTTTTGTGGCCGTGGTCATTGTAAATCTCCCTAGGACACCAAAAACGGTCGTCAATCACAAAAACGACGAGTTTTTGGTCATATATCTCAAACATGTATCGAGTCTTACGGGCCATCCAATTCGCCCTAATACCCCCAAACTGTGGGCAATACCTCATGAAAACAGCCTTAAAACAAGAAAACAATGAGTTCGGTCATATCTCTCAAACATGTATCGGGTCTTACGGCCATGAAAATCGCCTGAGCCCCAAAACTAAGGGCAATAGCTCATTAAACGGTCATAAAACGCGAAAAAGACGAGTTTTTGGTCATAACTCTCAAACATGTACTGGGTCTTACAGAATGTAAATCGCCATGAAACCTCAAAATTGTGGGCAATAACCCATGAAAAAGGTCGTAAAGGACGAAAACGCGGAGGTTTTGTTCATAACTCTCCAAAAATATAACTAGTCTTACGGGACTTGCAAATCGCCCTGGAACCCCAAAACCCGTGGGCAATAGCTCAAGGAAACAGTGGTAAAATGAGAAAACGATGATTTTTGGTCATAACTATCAAACATGTACCAGCTCTTATAGAAATGTAAATCGCCATGAAACGTCAAAATTGTGGGCAATAACCCATGAAAACAGTCATAAAAGACGAAAACGCTGAGTTTTTGTTCATAACTGTCAACAAATGTATCGGGTCTTACGGGCCATGCAAATCGCCCTGGAACCCCAAAGTCGAGGGAAACAGCTCATGAAAACAATGGTAAAATGCGAAAACGACAAGTTTTTGGTCATAATATCAAACATGTTTTGGGTTTTATGGTTGTTGTAAATCGCCGTTGTACCCCAACACTATGGGCAATAGCTCATGAAAACGGCTATAAAACGAGAAAACAATGAGTTTTTCGTTGTAACTCGCAAACATGTATCGGGTCTTATGGTCATTGTAAATCTCCCTTGAACGCCAAAAACGGTCGCCAAACACAAAAACGACAAGTTTTTGGTCATATCTATCAAACATGTATGGAGTCTTACGGGCCATCCAAGTCGCACTGGTACCCCAAAACTGTGGGCAATAGCTCATGAAAACGACCTTAAAACGTGAAAATAATGAGTTTTTGGTCATATCTCTCAAACATGTATCGGGTCTTACGGGCCATGAAAATCGCCATGGAGCCCCAAAACTATGGGCAATAGTTCATGAAAACAGTTATAAAACGCGAAATCAATTTTTTTGTTGTGGTCTTGTGGTCATTGTAAATCTCCCTAGGACACCAAAAACGGTCGTCAATCACAAAAACGACGAGTTTTTGGTCATATATCTCAAACATGTATCGAGTCTTACGGGCCATCCAAGTCTCCCTAATACCCCCAAACTGTGGGCAATACCTCATGAACAGCCTTAAAACAAGAAAACAATGAGTTTCTGGTCATATCTCTCAAACATGTATCGGGTCTTATGGGCCATGAAAATCGCCCTGGAGCCCCAAAACTAAGGGCAATAGCTCATTAAAACGGTCATAAAACGCGAAAAAGACGAGTTTTTGGTCATAACTCTCAAACATGTACTGGGTCTTACAGAATGTAAATCGCCATGAAACCTCAAAATTGTAGGCAATAACCCATGAAAAAGGTCGTAAAGGACGAAAACACAGAGGTTTTGTTCATAACTCTCAAAAAATATAACGTGTCTTACGGGACTTGCAAATCGCCCTGGAACCCCAAAAACCATGGGCAATAGCTCAAGGAAAAAGTGGTAAAATGAGAAAACAACGATTTTTGGTCATAACTATCAAACATGTACCAGGTCTTACAGAAATGTAAATCGCCATGAAACGTCAAAATTGTGGGCAATAACCCATGAAAACAGTCATAAAAGACGAAAACGCTGAGTTTTTGTTCATAACTGTCAACAAATGTACCGGGTCTTACGGGTCATGCAAATCGCCCTGGAACCCCAAAGTCGAGGGAAACAGCTCATGAAAACAATGGTAAAATGCGAAAACGACAAGTTTTTGGTCATAATATCAAACATGTTTTGGGTTTTATGGTTGTTGTAAATCGCCGTTGTACCCCAACACTGTGGGCAATAGCTCATGAAAACGGCTATAAAATGAGAAAACAATGAGTTTTTCGTTGTAACTCGCAAACATGTATCGGGTCTTGTGGTCATTGTAAATCTCTAAGGAACGCCAAAAACGGTCGCCAAACACAAAAACGACAAGTTTTTGGTCATATCTATCAAACATTATGGAGTCTTACGGGCCATCCAAGTCGCCCTGGTACCCCAAAACTGTGGGCAATAGCTCATGAAAATGACCTTAAAACGTGAAAATAATGAGTTTTTGGTCATATCTCTCAAACATGTATCGGGTCTTACGGGCCATGAAAATCGCCATGGAGCCCCAAAACTATGGGCAATAGTTCATGAAAACAGTTATAAAACGCGAAATCCATTTTTTTTGTTGTGGTCATTGTAAATCTCCCTAGGACACCAAAAACGGTCGTCAATCACAAAAACGACGAGTTTTTGGTCATATATATCAAACATGTATCTAGTCTTACGGGCCATCCAAGTCGCCCTAATACCCCCAAACTGTGGGCAATACCTCATGAAAACAGCCTTAAAACAAGAAAACAATGAGTTTCTGGTCATATCTCTCAAACCTGTATCGGGTCTTACGGGCCATGAAAATCGCCCTGGAGCCCCCAAACTAAGGGCAATAGCTCATTAAAACTGTCATAAAACGCGAAAAAGATGAGTTTTTGGTCATAACTCTCAAACATGTACCGGGTCTTACAGAATGTAAATCGCCATGAAACCTCAAAATTGTGGGCAATAAACCATCAAAAACGGTCGTAAAACACGAAAAAGCGGATTTTTTTTTCATAACTCTCAAAAAATGTCTCGGGTCTTACGGGCCTTGCAAATCGCCCTGGAACCCCAAAACCGTGGGCAATAGCTCATGAAAACGGTCATAAAACGCGAAAACGACAAGTTTTTAGTCATAAGTATCAAACATGTACCGGGACTTACAGAAATGTAAATCGTCATGAAACCTCGAAATTGTGGGCAAAACCCCATGAACAGTCATAAAAGACGAAAACGCGGAGTTTTTGTTCATAACTGTCAACAAATGTATCGGGTCTTACGGGCCGTGCAAATCGCCCTGGAACCCCAAAGTCGAGGGAAACAGCTCATGAAAACAATGGTAAAATGCGAAAACGACAAGTTTTTGGTCATAATATCAAACATGTTTTGGGTTTTATGGTTGTTGTCAATCGCCGTTGTACCCCAACACTGTGGGCAATAGCTCATGAAAACGGCTATAAAACGAGAAAACAATGAGTTTTTCGTTGTAACTCGCAAACATGTATCGGGTCTTGTGGTCATTGTAAATCTCCCTTGAACGCCAAACACAAAAACGACAAGTTTTTGGTCATATCTATCAAACATTATGGAGTCTTACGGGCCATCCAAGTCGCCCTGGTACCCCAAAACTGTGGGCAATAGCTCATGAAAACGACCTTAAAACGAGAAAACAATGATTTTTTGGTCATATCTCTCAAACATGTATCGGGTCTTACGGGCCACGAAAAAGGGCCCTGGAGCCCCAAAACTATGGGCAATAGCTCATGAAAACGGTCATAAAACGCGAAATCAAAAAGTTTTTGTTATAACTCTCAAACATGTATCTAGTCTTACTGTTGTTGTAGATCTCAATGGAACCCCAAAATTGTAGGCAATAGCTCATGAAAACGGCCTTAAAATGCAAAAAACGCGGAGATTTTTGTCATATCTCTCAAACATGTATCGGGTCTTACGGGCCATCCAAATCTCCCCGGAGCCCCAAAACTGTGGGCAATAGCTAATGAAAAAGTGGTAAAATGTGATAACGACAAGTTTTTGGTCATAACTATCAAATATGTATTGGTTTTTACGATCGTTGTAAATCGCCGCGGTACCCCAAAACTTGTGGGCAATAGCTCATGAAAACGGCTATTAAACGAGAAAACAACGAGTTTTTCGTTGTGGTCTTGTGGTCATTGTAAATCTCCCTAGGACGCCAAAAACGGTCGTCAAACACAAAAACGATGAGTTTTTGGTGATATCTTTCAAACATGTATCGAGTCTTACGGGCCATCCAAGTCGCCCTAATACCCCCAAACTGTGGGCAATACCTCATGAAAACAGCGTTAAAACAAGAAAACAATGAGTTTCTGGTCATATCTCTCAAACATGTATCGGGTCTTACGGGCCATGAAAATCGCCCTGGAGCCCCAAAACTAAGGGCAATAACTCATTAAAACGGTCATAAAACGCGAAAAAGACGAGTTTTTGGTCATAACTCTCAAACATGTACTGGGTCTTACAGAATGTAAATCGCCATGAAACCTCAAAATTGTGGGCAATAACCCATGAAAAAGGTCGTAAAGGACGAAAACGCGGAGGTTTTGTTCATAACTCACAAAAAATATAACGTGTCTTACGGGACTTGCAAATCGCCCTGGAGCCCCCAAAAACCATGGGTAATAGCTCAAGGAAACAGTGGTAAAATGAGAAAACGACGATTTTTGGTCATAACTATCAAACATGTACCAGGTCTTACAGAAATGTAAATCGCCATGAAACGTCAAAATTGTGGGCAATAACCCATGAAAATAGTCATAAAATACGAAAACGCTGAGTTTTTGTTCATAACTGTAAACAAATGTATCGGGTCTTACGGGCCATGCAAATCGCCCTGGAACCCCAAAGTCGAGGGAAACAACTCATGAAAACAATGGTAAAATGCGTAAACGACAAGTTTTTGGTCATAATATCAAACATGTATTGGGTTTTATGGTTGTTGTAAATCGCTGTTGTACCCCAAAACTGTGGGAATAGCTCATGAAAACGGCTATAAAACGAGAAAACAATGAGTTTTTCGTTGTATCGCAAACATGTATCGGGTCTTGTGGTCATTGTAAATCTCCGTTGAACGCCAAAAAGGGTCGCCAAACACAAAAACGACAAGTTTTAGGTCATATCTATCAAACATGTATGGAGTCTTACGGGCCATCCAAGTCGCCCTGGTACCCCAAAACTGTGGGCAATAGCTCATGAAAACGACCTTAAAAGGTGAAAATAAGGAGTTTTTGGTCATATCTCTCAAACATGTATCGGGTCTTACGGGCCATGAAAATCGCCATGGAGCCCCAAAACTATGGGCAATAGTTCATGAAAACAGTTATAAAACGCGAAATCAATTTTTTTTGTTGTGGTCTTGTGGTCATTGTAAATCTTCCTAGGACACCAAAAACGGTCGTCAATCACAAAAACGACGAGTTTTTGGTCATATCTCTCAACATGTATCGAGTCTTACGGCCATCCAAGTCGCCCTAATACCCCCAAACTGTGGGCAATACCTCATGAAAACGGCCTTAAAATGAGAAACAATGAGTTTCTGGTCATATCTCGCAAACTTGTATCGGGTCTTACGGGCCATGAAAATCGCCCTGGAGCCCCAAAACTAAGGGCAATAGCTCATGAAAATGGTCATAAAACTCGAAAAAGACGAGTTTTTGGTCATAACTCTCAAACGTGTACCGGGTCTTACAAAATGTAAATCGCCATGAAACCTCAAAATTGTGGGCAATAAACCATCAAAAATGGTCGTAAAAGACGAAAAAGCGGATTTTTTGTTCATAACTCTCAAAAAATGTCTCGGGTCTTACGGGCCTTGCAAATCGCCCTGGAACCCCAAAACCGTGGGCAATAGCTAATGAAAAAGTGATAAAATGTGATAACGACAAGTTTTTGGTCATAACTATCAAATATGTATTGGTTTTTACGATCGTTGTAAATCGCCGCGGTACCCCAAAACTTGTGGGCAATAGCTCATGAAAACGGCTATAAAACGAGAAAACAACGAGTTTTTCGTTGTGGTCTTGTGGTCATTGTAAATCTCCCTAGGACGCAAAAAACGGTCGTCAAACACAAAAACGATGAGTTTTTGGTCATATCTCTCAAACATGTATCGAGTCTTACGGGCCATCCAAGTCGCCCTAATACCCCAAAACTGTGGGCAATACCTCATGAAAACGGCCTTAAAACGAGAAAACAATGAGTTTCTAGTCATATCTCTCAAACATGTATGGGTCTTACGGGCCATGAAAATCGCCCTGGAGCCCCAAAACTAAGGGCAATAGCTCATTAAAACGGCCATAAAATGCGAAAAAGACTAGTTTTTGGTCATAACTCTCAAACATGTACCGGGTCTTACAGAATGTAAATCGCCACGAAACCTCAGAATTGTGGGCAATAACCCATGAAAACGGTCGTAAAGGACGAAAACGCGGAGTTTTTGTTCATAACTCTCAAAAAATCTAACGTGTCTTACGGGCCTTGCAAATCGCCCTGGAACCCCAAAACCATGGGAAATTTCTCAAGGAAACAGTGGTAAAATGAGAAAACGACGATTTTTTGGTCATAACTATCAAACATGTACCAGGTCTTACAGAAATGTAAATCGCCATGAAACGTCAAAATTGTGGGCAATAACCCATGAAAACAGTCATAAAAGACGAAAACGCTGAGTTTTTGTTCATAATTGTCAACAAATATATCGGGTCTTACGGGCCATGCAAATCGCCCTGGAACCCCAAAGTCGAGGGAAACATCTCATGAAAACAATGGTAAAATGCGAAAACGACAAGTTTTTGGTCATAATATCAAACATATATTGGGTTTTATGGTTGTTTTAAATCGCCGTTGTACCCTAAAACTGTGGGCAATAGCTCATGAAAACGTCCTTAAAACGTGAAAATAATGAGTTTTTGGTCATATCTCTCAAACATGTATCGGGTCTTACGGGACATGAAAATCGCCATGGAGCCCCAAAACTATGGGCAATAGTTCATGAAAACAGTTATAAAACACGAAATCAATTTTTTTTGTTGTGGTCTTGTGGTCATTGTAAATCTCCCTAGGACACCAAAAACGGTCGTCAATCACAAAAACGACGAGTTTTTGGTCATATCTCTCAACATGTATCGAGTCTTACGGGCCATCCAAGTCGCCCTAATACCCCCAAACTGTGGGCAATACCTCATGAAAACGGCCTTAAAATGAGAAACAATGAGTTTCTGGTCATATCTCGCAAACATGTATCGGGTCTTACGGGCCATGAAAATCGCCCTGGAGCCCCAAAACTGAGGGCAATAGCTCATGAAAATGGTCATAAAACTCGAAAAAGACGAGTTTTTGGTCATAACTCTCAAACGTGTACCGGGTCTTACAAAATGTAAATCGCCATGAAACCTCAAAATTGTGGGCAATAAACCATCAAAAACGGCCGTAAAAGACGAAAAAGCGGATTTTTTGTTCATAACTCTCAAAAAATGTCTCTGGTCTTACGGGCCTTGCAAATTGCCCTGGAACCCCAAAACCGTGGGCAATAGCTCATGAAAACGGTCATAAAAGTTTTTGGTCATAAGTATCAAACATGTACCGGGTCTTACAGAAATGTAAATCGTCATGAAACCTCAAAATTGTGGGCAAAACCCCATGATAACAGCCATAAAAGACGAAAACGCGGAGTTTTTGTTCATAAATCTCAAAAAATATATCGGGTCTTACGGGCCATGCAAATCGTCCTGGACCCCTAAATCGAGGGAAACAGCTGATGAAAACAGTGGTAAAATGCGAAAACGACATGTTTTTGGTCATAACTATCAAACATGTATTGGGTTTTACGGTCGTTGTAAATCGCCGCGATACCCCAAAACTGTGGGCAATAGCTCATGAAAATGGCTATAAAACGAGAAAACAATGAGTTTTTCATTGTAACTCGCAAACATGTATCGGGTCTTGTGGTCATTGTAAATCTCCCTTGAACGCCAAAAACGGTCGCCAGACACAAAAACGACAAGTTTGTCGTCATATCTATCAAACATGTATGGAGTCTTACGGGCCATCCAAGTCGCCCTGGTACCCCAAAACTGTGGGCAATAGCTCATGAAAACGACCTTAAAACAAGAAAACAATGATTTTTTGGTCATATCTCTCAAACATGTATCGGGTCTTACGGGCCATGAAAATCGCCCTAGAGCCCCAAAACTATGGGCAATAGCTCATGAAAACGGTCATAAAACGCGAAATCAAAAAGTTTTTGTTATAACTCTCAAACATGTATCTAGTCTTACTGTTGTTGTAAATCTTAATGGAACCCAAAATTGTAGGCAATAGCTCATGAAAACGGCCTTAAAATGCAAAAAACCCGGAGCCCCAAAACTGTGGGCAATAGCTAATGAAAAAGTGGTAAAATGTGATAACGACAAGTTTTTGGTCATAACTATCAAATATGTATTGGTTTTTACGATCGTTGTAAATCGCCGCGGTACCCCAAAACATGTGGGCAATAGCTCATGAAAACGGCTATTAAACGAGAAAACAACGAGTTTTTCGTTGTGGTCTTGTGGTCATTGTAAATCTCCCTAGGACGCCAAAAACGGTCGTCAAACACAAAAACGATGAGTTTTTGGTCATATCTCTCAAACATGTATCGAGTCTTACGGGCCATCCAAGTCGCCCTAATACCCCAAAACTGTGGGCAATACGTCATGAAAACGGCCTTAAAACGAGAAAACAATGAGTTTCTAGTCATATCTCTCAAACATGTATCGGGTCTTACGGGCCATGAAAATCGCCCTGGAGCCCCAAAACTAAGGGCAATAGCTCATTAAAACGGCCATAAAACGCGAAAAAGACGAGTTTTTGGTCATAACTCTCAAACATGTACCGGGTCTTACAGAATGTAAATTGCCACGAAACCTCAATATTGTTGGCAATAACCCATGAAAACAGTCATAAAAGACGAAAAACGTTGAGTTTTTGTTCATAACTGTCAACAAATGTATCGGGTCTTACGGGCCATGCAAATCGCCGTGGAACCCCAAAGTCGAGGGAAACAACTCATGAAAACAATGGTAAAATGCGAAAACGACAAGTTTTTCGTCATAATATCAAACATGTATTGGGTTTTATGGTTGTTGTAAATCGCCGTTGTACCCCAAAACTATGGGCAATAGCTCATGAAAACGGCTATAAAACGAGAAAACAATGAGTTTTTCGTTGTAACTCGCAAACATGTATCGGGTCTTGTGGTCATTGTAAATCTCCCTTGAATGCCAAAAATGATCGCCAAACACAAAAACGACAAGTTTTTGGTCATATCTATCAAACATGTATGGAGTCTTACGGGCCATCCAAGTCGCCCTGGTACCCCAAAACTGTGGGCCATAGCTCATGAAAGTGACCTTAAAACGAGAAAATAATGAGTTTTTGGTCATATCTCTCAAACATGTATCGGGTCTTACGGGCCAAGAAAATCACCATGGAGCCCCAAAACTATGGGCAATAGTTCATGAAAATGGTCATAAAACGCGAAATCAATTTTTTGTTGTGGTCTTGTGGTCATTGTAAATCTCCCTAGGACACCAAAAACGGTCGTCAATCACAAAAGCGACGAGTTTTTTGGTCATATCTCTCAAACATGTATCGAGTCTTACGGGCCATCCAAGTCGCCCTAATACCCCCAAACTGTGGGCAATAGCTCATGAAAATGGCCTTAAAATGAGAAAACAATGAGTTTCTGGTCATATCTCTCAAACATGTATCGGGTCCTACGGGCCATGAAAATCGCCCTGGAGCCCCAAAACTAAGGGCAATAGCTCATGAAAACGGTCATATAACTCGAAAAAGACGATTTTTTGGCATAACTCTCAAACATGTACCGGGTCATACAAAATGTAATTCGCCATGAAACCTCAAAATTGTGGGCAATAAACCATGAAAACGGTCGTAAAAGACGAAAAAGCGGATTTTTTGTTCATAACTCTCAAAAAATGTTTCGGGTCTTACGGGCCTTGCAAATCACCCTGGAACCCCAAAACCGTGGGCAATAGCTCATGAAAACAGTCATAAAACATGAAAATGACAAGTTTTTGGTCATAAGTATCAAACATGTACCGGGTCTTACAGAAATGTAAATCGCCATGAAACCTCAAAATTGTGGGCAGAAACCCATGATAACAGCCATAAAAGACGAAAACACGGAGTTTTTGTTCATAACTCTCAAAAAATATATCGGGTCTTACGGGCCATGCAAATCGCCCTGGAACCCCTAAATTGAGGGGAATAGCTCATGAAAACAGTGGTAAAATGCGAAAACGACAAGTTTTTGTCTTAACTATCAAACATGTATTGGGTTTACTACGTTGCTAAATCGCCATGTACCCCCAAAACTGTGGGCAATAGCTCATGAAAATGGCTATAAAACGAGAAAACACTGAGTTTTTCGTTGTAACTCGCAAACATGTATCGGGTCTTGTGGTCATTGTAAATCTCCCTTGAACGCCAAAAACGGTGGCCAAACACAAAAACGACAAGTTTTTGGTCATATCTATCAAACATGTATGGAGTCTTACGGGCCATCCAAGTCGCCCTCGTACCCCAAAACTGTGGGCAATAGCTCATGAAAACGAACTTAAATGAGAAAACAATGAGTTTTTGGTCATATCTGTCAAACATGTATCGGGTCTTACGGGCCATGAAAATCGCCCTGGAGCCCCAAAACTATGGGCAATAGCTCATGAAAATGGTCATAAAACGTGAAAAAGACGAGTTTTTGTCATAACTCTCAAACATGTACCGGGTCTTACAGAATGTAAATCGCCATGAAACCTCAATATTGTGGGCAATAACCCATGATAACAGCCGTAAAGGACGAAAACGCGGAGTTTTTGTTCATAACTCTCAAAAAATATAACGTGTCTTACGGGCCATGCAAATCGCCCTGGAACCCCAAAACCATGGGTAATAGCTTAAGGAAACAGTGGTAAAATGAGAAAACGACGATTTTTTGGTCATAACTATCAAACATGTACAAGGTCTTACAGAAATGTAAATCGCCATGAAACGTTAAAATAGTGGGCAATAACCCATGAAAACAGTCATAAAAGACGAAAATGCGGAGTTTTTGTTCATAACTGTCAACAAATGTATCGGGTCTTACGGGCCATGCAAATCGCCCTGGAACCCCAAAGTCGAGGGCAACAGCTCATGAAAACAATGGTAAAATGCGAAAACGACAAGTTTTTGGTCATAATATCAAACATGTATTGGGTTTTATGGTTGTTGTAAATCGCCGTTGTACCCCAAAACTATGGGCAATAGCTCATGAAAACGGCTATAAAACGAGAAAACAATGAGTTTTTCGTTGTAACTCGCAAACATGTATCGGGTCTAGTGGTCATTTTAAATCTCCCTTGAATGCCAAAAATGGTCACCAAACACAAAAACGACATGTTTTTGGTCATATCTATCAAACATGTATGGAGTCTTACGGGCCACCCAAGTCGCCCTGGTACCCCAAAACTGTGGGCCATAGCTCATGAAAATGACCTTAAAACGAGAAAATAATGAGTTTTTGGTCATATCTCTCAAACATGTATCGGGTCTTACGGGCCAAGAAAATCGCCATGGAGCCCCAAAACTATGGGCAATAGTTCATGAAAATGGTCATAAAACGCGAAATCAATTTTTTGTTGTGGTCTTGTGGTCATTGTAAATCTCCCTAGGACACCAAAAACGGTCGTCAATCACAAAAACGACGAGTTTTTGGTCATATCTCTCAAACATGTATCGAGTCTTACGGGCCTTCCAAGTCGCCCTAATACCCCCAAACTGTGGGCAATAGCTCATGAAAACGGCCTTAAAATGAGAAAACAATGAGTTTCTGGTCATATCTCTCAAACATGTATCGGGTCCTACGGGCCACGAAAATCGCCCTGGAGCCCCAAAACTAAGGGCAGTAGCTCATGAAAACGGTCATATAACTCGAAAAAGACGATTTTTTGGTCATAACTCTCAAACATGTACCGGATCTTACAAAATGTGATTCGCCATGAAACCTCAAAATTGTGGGCAATAAACCATGAAAACGGTCGTAAAAGACGAAAAAGCGGATTTTTTGTACATCACTCTCAAAAAATGTCTCGGGTCTTACGGGCCTTGCAAATCGCCCTGGAACCCCAAAACCGTGGGCAATAGCTCATGAAAACGGTCATAAAACATGAAAATGACAAGTTTTTGGTCATAAGTATCAAACATGTACCGGGTCTTACAGAAATGAAATCGTCATGAAACCTCAAAATTGTGGGCAAAAACCCATGATAACAGCCATAAAAGACGAAAAAACGGAGTTTTTGTTCATAACTCTCAAAAAATATATCGCCCTGGAACCCCTAAATTGAGGGGAATAGCTCATGAAAACAGTGGTAAAATGCGAAAACGACAAGTTTTTGGTCATAACTATCAAACATGTATTGGGTTTTACGGTCGTTGTAAATCGCCGCGGTACCCCAAACTGTGGGCAATTGACGAGGTTTAATCTCGTCAATGCCTATTGTTATGGACTTGGGTTTTGGAGAAGATGGGGATGCTGGAGATCGTGGCACGGTTAACAGACAAGCAACCAGTGGACACGAGATTTACCTAGGTTCAGGCCCCCGGAGGGAAAACCCTACTCCTGCTTGTCTGCTCTTTGATTACGGCGGAACCGAAGATTACAAGGTGCGCAGATTCGATCTGGCGTGGAGGTGTGTCTGTCGTGTGTAATCGTCGTACCCCTCGTTGGACCCTCCTAGCCTTTATATATGAGGAGGCTAGGTCTCGGGTGCCAATACGATTAGGTTATAAGTTGTATTCAAACTCTAGTCTTTCTCTCCAAGGATCCGAAGGCGTCATGGGCCTGGGCCACCCGAAAATCTTCATGGGCCGGCGTATATCTGCCGTGGGCCTTCCTTGGTCTGGACCAGGTATGCTGAAGTTACGCACTGTAGGGTATAACCATGTCGATGGCTCGAGTGTTCGGTCGAATCGTGGGATTCGGTGAGGACTCTTCAATCCTTCGGTGTAGCTCTCTTTCAAGAGAATGTGTAGGGATTGTTGATGCGTGTGCTCGACTCTCCCGACGGATCAAGGTCGATTAAGCATCTTAGGACAAAACAACACGATCTTCTTGTGTTCGAGTCCTTAACTCGGCTGGAACATATCTTGGCGTAACTCAACTCAGGCGCGGAGGACTTACATGAGTGGAATTCGGTGATTTTAATTGGTGTACCCAAGCGTCTCGGGATTTTTCATCACGCTTTGTTGGCATGGATTTATACTAGCGAGGCCTTGATCGTGTGCGTTGCCGTGCCATCGGATGATATCTGTAGGTCTTATCTTTGCGTCAGAGACGCATCGAATGTTTATCACCGCGGAGGTGTTTCGGGTGGCCAAGGAGGTCGCTGCTCACTTAGCGTTAATTAGGGCAGAGTTGCCGAAAAAGTTTGTATGCTGATCCGAAGGATCGCAGTCGAAGAGTTCATAGGGTGCGCGACCAGCGCTCCCTATGGGAGTAGCCCCCAAGTGTCTGTTCGAGTCGTAGACTCAAACGGAGACTTTTAGTTCAAGCATTGTTTCAATCATTAAGTCCGAAGGACTCGAAAATTTTCGGATACGTGAATCCATCCTCCCTATGGGAGTAGCCCCCGAGTCCGTAGTGGAGTCGTAGACTCGACGTAGGACTCGAAGATCTTGTGTGTGCGCGACCGGCGCTCCAGTTTGGAGTAACTCCCAAGTGTCTGGTGGAGTCGTAGACTCGGGCCGAGACTCGAGTCTGGTATCGTACAGTTATAGTAGGAAATCTCGTGGGCGTACCGCTGACCCGGAAGTACATCGGGTGCGCGACCAGCACTCCTGATAGGAGTAGCCCCCAAGTATTTAGTCGAATCGTAGATTCGAGTGAGTACTTTTAGCTCTGGAGCCGAAGTGGTGCTAGTATAGCTTTTGATGACGTCAGTGCTGACGATCGATGACCTCAAGCGTCTGCTACGCTAGGGGTGACTTGACTGGTCGAAGCGTGGGTCCCACTTCCTGACTTTGAATTGACCGGTCACGCGCGGCGTGGAGATGATTACGGCATCTCCTCTATTTCCACGCGTAGTGGACGGCGTGGTAACGACGGTTCGTTTTGGTGCTGACACGTGTACGGCCTGATCTACCATTGTCGTTAGGTCTTCTCGATGGACGGCCAGCGTGCGTCGTCTTCGCTGTTATAATTTGTGGTGAAATCGTGGTTTATTTTCACCGCACCAGTTCTTGTGTTTTACTGCTCCCTCGTTCTTGAGCTGTTCTTGCTGCGCCAGAGAGTTTTCTCCACATTGCCCTTGTCTTTCTTCGTTGGCAACACCGGCGTCGCCGTAGCGTGATGGGGAAACCAAAGAAGTCTTCATCTGCGGTTGGGACCAGCGCCGCCGGAGGCAAGAAGGGCGCCGCCGCTGCTCGTGTCACCGATGGTGGCTGGCGGCGATCAGAGACGCGGGAGAGCGATCTCCGCAAAGCGCTGAGCGAGCTCGATCCGCAAGACACGACGGCCGTGATACTCCCCGGCAATGAGGTAATCCCCCGTCCCCCATCTGGGTTCCGGGTTATGTTCGTTGCCTTCGTGATTCGCGGGTTTTCTTTTCCTGTCCATGACTTCCTTCGTGGACTTCTCTTTTTCTATGGGGTTCAACTCCATCATCTGTCTCCCAACTCCCTTCTCCACATTGCGTGTTTTATCACGCTTTGCGAGTGTTGGCTTGGCATTGAGCCGCACTTTGGCCTCTTAGGAAGCTTTATTCCGTGAAGAGGCCCCGTTCGGATGGTGTGTATCCCATTGGGGGTTTCATCATCTCCCTCAGTCCCAATGTGCAATTCTTTTCCTTCTCCATGTCCGAATCTGTCCAGTACTGGCGGAGGAAATGGTTTTACATCCGGGACTCCGTGCTGCCTGGGCAAGATTTTGGTCTTGTTCCTTTTGACCCCTCCCAGTTGATTGTGAAGAAAAGATCCTGGAAAAACCAAATCTTGGATGGTGAGGTGGCAGAGATAGAGGCCCTGTACCGTCGGGTGGAGGATCTCCAACTAATTCCTGAGAAGGAAGTGAACGGTGTCGACATCATCCGGACGTTTCTTGAGCGTCGGGTGCAGCCCCTTCAAGCGAGGGCGCATCCGATGTTTCTTTACTCTGGGCGTCGTGATCCGACGAGGGTTTCAAGTGAGAAAATCTCCGAGGTGGAAGTTGACAAGGATCTTCGCGCGCTGTTGAAGTTCAAGGTCGACGAAAAAATCCCGGGGAAGTCGCTGACTCCTCCGTTTTCTTCAGCGTTGGCCGTGCCAAAGGTGTAGATTTGCGCACGTAGTGCTTCCCTTTTTTGTTTGGGTGTTTATTTGTGTCCTTTGTTTGCTAACAAAGTTCTTTTTCCGTTTGTAGATCTTCAAAGTGCCAGGCATGGCACCACCGTTGCCCGAAAGGTATCCGAATTCCCCGGATAATGAAGTGGTGGACTCCGTGTCTGAGCTGCCGCCGTGATCCCAGTGAGGATGATGAGTCGAGTGAGGACCATACACGCGAGAGATCATGGAGCTCGAGCGAGGCTTCGGATGCTTCAACTCCTCCGACTCCCAGAAATCCTCTGGGCCTTGAGCGTCATGATGATGTTCCTGGGGGTTCTTCCTCTCCCCTTCCTGCCATTCCTGTGCGAGCTATTGCTCTGCACCCGCCAGCAAAGCGGAAGAAGGAAGAGAAGAAGGAGGAGAAGAGGGCCTGAAGGGCTTCTCCTATCTTCGACCTGAGCGCACTGGGCTCGTAAGTTGTTCTTGTTGTACTGTTGTTCGTCTTTTCTTATGACCTGTGCTGATTGGTTTCGTATGCAGGCAATCCTCCGACGGCTCCAGTGATGGTGCGGGGGAAATCATGGGGGAGTCGAACATTGCGTCGCCTCCTCCTCAGACAGTTATTTCTTCGGGTGGCGCTGCTCCAGATCCTCCTGTGCAGGAGAGGCTGGTGGTTGCGCCTCATAATTTTGAGCGGGCTCATGCCTTCGAGCACGTAAGTTTTTACGCTTGATGGGGGAGCCTCGAGTGTCTTCGTATCTGATGTTGTTTATGCTTCTTTGTGTTGGGCGTAGCCCCCAAGTCTGCTCTTACGATCATTGCTGCTGCAGCCTTTTGTCCAAGAGGCCAAGCGGTGTGGAGGAACGCCGACGCTTGGAGCGGCGACTTCAAGGTATCCGTCTGCCTTGTAGTACTTGGCTTATTTATCCTGGTCTTGTTATTTGACACTTGCTTGTTGTAAATGTAGAGGAGCATAACGACTCTCTCCGTGAGGTTGATGCTCTGAAGAAGAGCCTTGACCAATCGGAGCAGAAGGCTGGTCGCTACCGAGGAAAAGAGCGCTTTGAGCGTGGAGTAAAGTGACGGAGAAGATCATGGCTGCGCCAAGGCTATTTCGGTGAGTGCTAGCTTTTGTACTTGCTTCTTTTTCTTGGTCTTCTTCTCGTTGCCTTTCTTCATGTTTTCTTCGTTTTGTCTCGGATGCCGCAGTATCGAGCCGAGTTTGACCATGATGCTCTGGAGCACGGAGTGCTCGATGATGCCACCGTAGCGGTCGAAGACCGCCGACACCGTCGCCAACTCCTTGCCAAGCGAAGAGGTCCTTGGTCGCTTTACCAGGAGCTCTACCGGCGCATCCTTGAAGACGTGGGTGCCACGGAAGAGGCTCTGTCGACCAAGCGCTGCGCAGCTGCATAAGCGAAGGGCATCGGCGCGTCCGTCGGGCTGGCGATGGCCATGGCGGCCGGGCGGAGCTGGACTTGCCCTGATCACTTCTCGGATGCCGACGGCTGCGGATGGATCGAGGTAGCCTTAATCGCCTACTCCGCTCATTGCAGACGATATGGGCCCAAGCTCATTGACTTCTTTGTTCGAGTACGCTGCAGCGAGCAAGGCCAAAGCTAGGCGATCCGGCTCGAGGCGACTTCGGTGTCCTCGCCTTAGGCATAGGAGATGTAGGGTAGTATGTAGTTTACTTTTGCTGTAAATATCTTTTGTAGCACCATCCTTGTGCACGCGGCCTTATTTTAATGAATTCCTCGAGTTGAGCTTTTCCCTTGGCTGAATGTCTGTGTGCTTTTTTCTGCTGCTATAGGTTCCTTGGTCTGACCAGTTGACACGTCATCCGAAAGGCCCTTGCGAGCATCATTGATGATTCCTCGCAGCTCGCGTTTCTTCGAGATCGCGGCGCAGCTTGGAAGAGATTTGCTTGGGTGCGCGGTCGCTGATGTTTGGAAGTCCAAAGCAGATCGTAGTGCAGCGAGAGGAGTACTTGATGGCGGAGCTGGGTCGGCTGTCCGAGCATGCAATGTAAGTTGATCCGTCTTATGGGCTGTAGCTCAATCCTTGGTGAGCTGCTGGCCTTACTCTTGTTAGGTCTTTGTCGCGGTGCGAATCTTGCTCGAAGGAAGAAAAGGAGCGATTGCTGTTCGAGTCAATTGCTTGACTCAATAGGACATGGAAGCCGGCGGCTTCTTCTGGATGGATCGCGATCGCGCCATAGTTCTAGCGACGGTGCAGGATCGTGTCTACCAGGTTTCGCGGGTGCTCCGCCAGGTGCATATCGCGTCCTCGGTCTTTGACGTCATGTTTCCGTTGGATGGCGTCGACGACCCTTGCAGGTCTTCTGGCGAAGTTTGAGTACCAGCAATGTCAAGGAGCTGGTGCGGCAGCGCTTCGTCGCAGGGTGAAGGCTGCCTTGTCTCTTGTGAGGTGCATCGCCACGATGTAGATTTGGCTGCTGTGGCGACTGGGCCACCTCCTCGACCATATGGTGGCGAGTGGAATATGCGTCCGCATTACGCGGCTGTAAGGCAGTTTGCCGAACAGATTGTAGATTTGTTTGAGCAGCGTGCTCAGGTTATTCTTTAGAATAGGTAGTACCTGAAAATAAACAGATAGATGTAAAATTTGTATATTGCGGCTGGGCGTGTATGTGCCCTTTGTTGTAAAGGTTCGCTTGTTAGCGAGCACACAGTGCTTTGTTTTAGTACGTGCCCTTTTCGTTAGCCTGACGTGGTCAGCTACTTAGGTGTACACGTGTTGTCCTCAGTCGATGAAATCGTGAGGTGGGGGGAGCCCCCGAGTGCTTTGATGTAGTACGTGCCCTTTTTGTTTGCCTGACGAGTACCTACTGTGTACACGTTTTGTCCTCAGTCGATGAAATCGTGAGGTGGGGGAAGCCCCCGAGTGCGTATGTAGCATGTAATAAGGTTGCAGAGAAATAGTCAACCGAAGGTTGGGGGCGAGACACTTAGCTTTATTTGCAGCGTAATGGAGGAGGTACATGGTTCAGCTGAGTAGCCTTGGTTGTAAGCCTTATTGAGAGTAAAAAAAGGGGTACATTGCTATGGGTAGAATCGTCGCAGGTGCGAGATGTTCCATAGGTTGGAGTATGCGACTCCAGACTCCACATGCTTGAGGCGATAGGCGCCACCTGGGATGACCTCGGTGATGGCATAGGGTCCTTCCCATGGCGACTCGAGTTTATTCGGTCGCTTTTGCTTAAGTCGCAAGACGAGGTCTCCTTCGACGAAGGACCTTGGGCGCAGCCGGCAGCTGTGGTAGTTGCGGAGGCTTTTCTGATACACCGCTGATCTAGTCGCTATATCTCGTGCTTCGTCGAGTGTGTCGGCATCTTTGAGTGCAGCCGTGGATTTGGCTTTCTTTATGGCGACGACTCGTGTAGCCTGGTGGCGTGCCGGTAGCACGGCTCCGTGCACCATGAAGAATGGTGTGTAACCGGTGGAGCTGTTTGGCGTAGTCCGTAAGCTCCACAGGACAGACGGTAGCTCTTTCGTCCAGTTGCCAGCTTTGTGCTCGAGTGAGCTCATGAGGCGTTTCTTGATGCCAGTGCCGATTAGGCCGTTGGCCTTTTCCACTTGCCCGTTTGTTTGCGGGTGCGCCACTGAGGCATACGTGATATTGATCCTGAGGCCTTCGCAGAAGTCCTGGAATTCTTCTGAGATGAAGTCGATCCGTTGTCGGTGATGATGCTGTGCGGTACGCCAAATCTGTAGACAATGGATTTGAAGAATTTAACGGCGGTTTTGCCCTTCTGGTTGGTGACTGGCATGGCTTCGATCCCTTCGAGGATTTTGGCAGTTTGCCGATCATGTCGAGGCCCCATTGGGCAAAATGCCAGGCTATGGGTATGGGTCGAATTTGGACCCAGGTGCGTGCGGTTTGTCGGCGAACCGTTGGCACCCGTTGCATCTTCGGACGATGTCCTTCGCGTCGCTCATGGCCGTTGGCCAGTAGAATCCTGCTCGCAGAGCTTTGGCGACGAGGGAGCGACTGCCTGCGTGGTGGCCGTAGATGCCCTCGTGGATATCTTGGAGTATGGCCTTGCCGTCATGGATGGTGACGCATCGTTGTAGTACGCCCGTAATGCTGAGTTTGTACAGCTCGCCGTTGATGATGGTGAAGGCTTTCGACCGACGGGATAGGCGCCGGGCATCCGTCGGGCTATCTGGCAATTCTCCGTTTATCAGGAACTGGAAGTATGGACGTGTCCAAGTTTCTTCGACTGCCATGACCTGCATCAGGTTGACCATGGCAACTTCGGTGTCCAACTTTTCGGGTCCTTCGTGATCTTCGGGTAGCGTAGCTCCCGAGTGTTCTGCTTCTTCGGGTGATCCCTTGGGGAATTTTCGCTTGATGGATGGCACGCAGATCTGTTCGAGGAACACACCTGGTGGTACCTTTGCACAAGTGGAGCCGATGTAGGCGAGTCTATCGGCCTCCTCGTTGCTCTCTCTTCCAATGTGCCGAAGTTCGCAGCCGTTGAATTCTCCTTCGAGTGCGTTGTATAGCGCGCGGTACGCGATCATGTTTTCGGCGTGTGCGTCCTCTTCATCTGATTGCGCTCGCTGGATGCAATCTTCGCCGTCTGCCCAACTGTTGGCGATTTCCATGAGCTGGTCGAGTGTCTTGGGCTTTACACGTCCAAGTTTTTCCTTGAAGTCTGGGCGTTTGACGCCGTCCCTGAAGGCGTCGATGGCCCGCTCTTCGGAGATGTGTGCTGCGGAGTTCTTGGTTGTAGACCAGCGTAGTATGTATGAGCGAATAGATTCACCCGTTCTCTGAGTGCAGGCTCGCAACTCTTCGATTGAGGCGGGCCTCTTGCTGGTGCCTTTGAAGTTTCGGATGAAGCTATAAGCGAGCTCCTCCTAGCTTCGGATGGATCCTGATGATAGGCTGCTAAGCCAGACCCGTCTGCGCTACCGTCACTGGCAATCAAGGCATTGCATGGCGGTTTCTTTGTTGCCTCCGTGAAGCTTAACGGACGACAGATGGTCACTGAGCCAGGACTTTGGATCTTGCGTGCCGTTGAATTTCAGAGTATCCGAAGGAAGCTTGAAGTTGCGTGGCATCTGTGTTCGCCGGACGGATCTGCTGAAGCATCGAGCCCCGCAGAATTCTCCTTCGTCTTCATCCATCTCAGATTCGGACGAGCATGCGTGTTTGGCGCGTGCTTTGTCGATCTTGCGTTGTGTAACCTTGTCTCTGGCGTTGTAGTCGTGTTTATGGAGGTGCGAGCTCTTCTTCCTTCGAGGAAGGTCGTGTTCTTCTTCATCTTCGGATGAGGGAGTGGGGCTCCGGTCGCGCCTGGCCGGAGCTTTCTTCTTCGGCTCCGTAGGAGCGTCTTCGTGGAGCGTAGCTCCGATTAGTCCTAGTCCGGTGAGTGCGGACCTATGCATGGCCCTTTTCGGGTCCCCCTCCGGAGGTGGGTGAGCCGAGAGATACGCAGTGGCTGCCATGATCGCAGCTTGTGGCATCTTCGGAGTGATGTTGCCGTCGGCGTCCATATCCATGAACGATGTGTGGAGGGCTCGGGTCACGTCACGCTGCTCCTTCGGGTCCATGTTTTCCACCCGAGAGTGGTGCTTGTTTCCCTGGTTTCCGTTCGTGCTAGAGCCGGGTCCCATGGCGGAGAGCGCAGCTCCTCGCGCACTGGACTCAGAGGCTGCTTTCTTGCGTTTGTCGAGCGTCTCCTTCATCTTGACTTGCTTCTTGTGCTCCTCGATGAGGAGGTAGTGGTATGCCATCAGCAGATCACGTGGGGAGTCCAGAGGTAGGACTATTTCGCCATGACGGCGACGGCCGGCTTGACCCATCCTTCTTTACTAAGTTGGATGAGGTGGCCCCTGTTGTCACCGTTTTCGCCGTTTGTGTCCTGCGGGTTGGGGTTGGGCGGCGGGTTAGGCGTTTCCTCGTCGGTTTGGATGATTGCGGCGCACAGATAGCGCCTGCAGATTGGTTGGCTGCTGCCGCAGCTTTCGGATCCGGAGCCGTAGGTCCCTTTCTCCGAAGGTGGATCGCACAGATCGGAGTTGCAGCTGCTGCTAATGTAGAACTCATCTGTTGATGGTGACGTGCGTAGCACGGGGTGTGGAGCCCACGAAGCGGGCCTGATTGGCGGCACGGGCATCCGCTCAGGGAGGCGGAGAGTGCCAGTTTGTCCCACCTAGAAGCAGAAGCTCCCGAACAGAATTTCGAGTCCATCGCCTACGGGCTCGAAATCCTTCATGGTATCCGGCGAGTGGGCGGTGAAGTCGAAAGCGCCGAAGAGGAGGTGATTCTCCGTCGCCGCGGAGTTGTAGATCGATCGGGTCGGAACCGTCACAACCGCACAATCAGCAGCCCCGATTCCCACAGACGGCGCCAATTGACGAGGTTTAATCTCGTCAATGCCCATTGTTATGGACTTGGGTTTTGGAGAAGATGGGGATGCTGGAGATCGTGGCACGGTTAACAGACAAGCAACCAGGGGACACGAGATTTACCCAGGTTCAGGCCCCCGGAGGGAAAACCCTACTCCTGCTTGTCTGCTCTTTGATTACGGCGGAACCGAAGATTACAAGGTGCACAGATTCGATCTGGCGTGGAGGTGTGTCTGTCGTGTGTAATCGTCGTACCCCTCGTTGGATCCTCTTAGCCTTTAGATATGAGGAGGCTAGGTCTCGGGTGCCAATACGATTAGGTTATAAGTTGTATTCAAACTCTAGTCTTGCTCTCCAAGGATCCGAAGGCGTCATGGGCCTGGGCCACCCGAAAATCTTCATGGGCCGGCGTATATCTGCCGTGGGCCTTCCTTGGTCTGGACCAGGTATGCTGAAGTTACGTACCCGTAGGGTATAACCATGTCAGCAATAGCTCATGAAAATGGCTATAAATCGAGAAAACACTGAGTTTTTTGTTGTAACTCGCAAACATGTATCGGGTCTTATGGTCATTGTAAATCTCCCTTGAACGCCAAAAACGGTCGACAAACACAAAAACGTCAAGTTTTTGGTCATATCTATCAAACATGTATGGAGTCTTACGGGCCATCCAAGTCACCCTCGTACCCCAAAACTGTGGGCAATAGCTCATGAAAACGACCTTAAAACGAGAAAACAATGAGTTTTTGGTCATATCTCTCAAACATGTATCGGGTCTTACGGGCCATGAAAATCGCCCTGGAGCCCCAAAACTATGGGCAATAGTTCATGAAAATGGTCATAAAACATGAAAAAGACTAGTTTTTGTCATAACTCTCAAACATGTACCGGGTCTTACAGAATGTAAATCGCCATGAAACCTCAATATTGTGGGCAATACCCCATGATAACAGCCGTACAGGACGAAAATGCGGAGTTTTTGTTCATAACTCTCAAAAAATATAACGTGTCTTACGGGCCTTGCAAATCGCCCTGGAACCCCAAAACCATGGGTAATAGCTTAAGGAAACAGTGGTAAAATGAGAAAACGACGATTTTTTGGTCATAACTATCAAACATGTACAAGGTCTTATAGAAATGTAAATCGCCATGAAACATCAAAATTGTGGGCAATAACCCATGAAAACAGTCATAAAAGATGAAAATGCGGAGTTTTTGTTCATAACTGTCAACAAATGTATCGGGTCTTACGGGCCATGCAAATCGCCCTGGAACCCCAAAGTCGAGGGCAACAGCTCATGAAAACAATGGTAAAATGCGAAAACGACAAGTTTTTGGTCATAATATCAAACATGTATTGGGTTTTATGGTTGTTGTAAATCGCCGTTGTACCCCAAAACTATGGGCAATAGCTCATGAAAACGGCTATAAAACGAGAAAACAATGAGTTTTTCGTTGTAACTCGCAAACATGTATCGGGTCTTGTGGTCATTGTAAATCTCCCTGGAATGCCAAAATGGTCGCCAAACACAAAAACGACATGTTTTTGGTCATATCTATCAAACATGTATGGAGTCTTATGGGCCACCCAAGTCCCCCTGGTACCCCAAAACTGTGGGCCATATGTCATGAAAATGACCTTAAAACGAGAAAATAATGAGTTTTTGGTCATATCTCTCAAACATGTATCGGGTCTTACGGGCCAAGAAAATCGCCATGGAGCCCCAAAACTATGGGCAATAGTTCATGAAAATGGTCATAAAACGCGAAATCAATTTTTTGTTGTGGTCTTGTGGTCATTGTAAATCTCCCTAGGACACCAAAAACGGTCGTCAATCACAAAAACGACGAGTTTTTGGTCATATCTCTCAAACATGTATCGAGTCTTACGGGCCATCCAAGTCGCCCTAATACCCCCAAACTATGGGCAATAGCTCATGAAAACAGCCTTAAAATGAGAAAACAATGAGTTTCTGGTCATATCTCTCAAACATGTATCGGGTCCTACGGGCCATGAAAATCGCCCTGGAGCCCCAAAACTAAGGGCAATAGCTCATGAAAACGGTCATATAACTCGAAAAAGACGATTTTTTGGTCATAACTCTCAAACATGTACCGGGTCTTACAAAATATAATTCGCCATGAAACCTCAAAATTGTGGGCAATAAACCATGAAAACGGTCGTAAAAGACGAAAAAGCGGATTTTTTGTTCATAACTCTCAAAAAATGTCTCGGGTCTTACGGGCCTTGCAAATCGCCCTGGAACCCCAAAACCGTGGGCAATAGCTCATGAAAATAGTCATAAAACGTGAAAATGACAAGTTTTTGGTCATAATTATCAAACATGTACCGGGTCTTACAGAAATGTAAATCGTCATGAAACCTCAAAATTGTGGGCAAAAACCCATGATAATGACCATAAAAAGGCAAGCAGAGTTTTTGTTCATAACTCTCAAAAGATATATCGGGTCTTACGGGCCATGCAAATCGCCCTGGAACCCCTAAATTGAGGGGAATAGCTCATGGAAACAGTGGTAAAATGCGAAAACGACAAGTTTTTGGTCATAACTATCAAACATCTATTGGGTTTTACGGTCGTTGTAAATCGCCGCGGTACCCCAAAACTGTGGGCAATAGCTCATGAAAATGGCTATAAAACGAGAAAAGACTGAGTTTTTCATTGTAACTCGCAAACATGTATCGGGCCTTATGGTCATTGTAAATCTCCCTTGAACGCCAAAAACGGTCGCCAAACACAAAAACGGGCCTTATTGGAGTCTTACGGGCCATCCAAGTCGCCCTCGTACCCCAAAACTGTGGGCAATAACTCATGAAAACGACCTTAAAACGAGAAAACAATGAGTTTTTGGTCATATCTCTCAAACATGTATCGGGTCTTACGGGCCATGAAAATCGCCCTGGAGCCCCAAAACTCTGGGCAATAGCTCATGAAAACGGTCATAAAACGCGAAATAAAAAAGTTTTTGTTCATAACTCTCAAACATGTATCTAGTCTTACTGTTGTTGTAAATCTCAATGGAACCCCAAAATTGTAGGCAATAGCTCATGAAAACGGCCTTAAAATGCAAAAAACGCGGAGTTTTTTGTCATATCTCTCAAACATGTATCGGGTCTTACGGGCCATCCAAATCTCCCCGGAGCCCCAGAACTGTGGGCAATAGCTCATGAAAAAGTGGTAAAATGTGATAACGACAAGTTTTTGGTCATAACTATCAAATATGTATTGGGTTTTATGATCGTTGTAAATCACCGCGGTACCCCAAAACTTGTGGGCAATAGCTCATGAAAACGGCTATAAAATGAGAAAACAATGAGTTTGTCGTTGTGCTCTTGTGGTCATTGTAAATCTCCCTAGGACGCCAAAAACGGTTGTCAAACATAAAAACGATGAGTTTTTGGTCATATATCTCAATCATGTATCTAGTCTTACGGGCCATCCAAGTCGCCCTAATACCCCAAAACTGTGGGCAATAGCTCATGAAAATGGCCTTAAAACGAGAAAACAATGAGTTTCTGTCGTGGGAATGACCACGGTAGATGCTGCAATCGGCAACGAGTAGTAGAACGAAGGGCAAGGGTGGCCAGCCATCTGCGGTGCGAGATGAGGGCGGAGACACAGGGTTTTACCCAGGTTCGCCCCCCGGAGGGTAAATACCTACTCCTGCTAGATTGTATTATGATGGAAGTACAAAGGGGCGAGCTCGACGGCTAGGCGGCGAGTTCCTTGGGTGGATGATGGAACGTATCCTCTACACGCCCTGTAGGGAGGTTTATATAGACTCACCCCTCCCTAGGGTTTACATATCTCAACCGAATCAGTTAAGGTTTCGGTATTCATTTAACCTAATCCGACTGGGCCTATCTACTCTCTTGGGCCTTCAACTTCTAGTGTCTTGGGTCCACGTCAGGTCTTGATCCAGTCGCCGTCCTGCAGACCCACTCGCCAGTTCCTGGGCCAGTCGGAAACGTCCTGCTGGGTATACCCCGGTAGGCATATCCCCATCAGTAGTCCCCGAGGCCGTCGTCGATTGGGCGCAGTGTGTTCTTGCGATCGAGCATTCGGGTCCAATGCGGACACCCAGTTGAATCGGCGGCGGGCTCCTGAATAAAGGAAAAAACTAGTCATTCGGTCGCGACTCGTGAGCGAATTGTAAATATTTAATCACTGTTGTAATGATAAGGTCGGCGAGTCGAATGGACGAAGTTGGACCATTAGACGCGGTCAAACTAGCCGTTGGAATAATCCAACGGTAACTTTTGGCGTAATCACCGCGTAGTAACGGCTCCCTGATTTGGCAGGTAACAACTGCTATATAAAGGAAATCGTAGGCGATCGGAGAACCACCCTCTCGTCATTTCCTCCGATTTCGCGCATCTCCGTTTTCCTCCGCATCGCGATCCAACCAATCCAAAATCCTCCGACCTCCAAGAACCTTTCCGCCAATGGCCCCCTCCGCCGAACCATGGAGCCGGTCCAAATGCACGAGAGCGCTACTAGCGTCTTTCGAGGAAGCCGGGATCCTGCACACCGGCAGGTGGCGCATTCCCGCAGCCGGAGAGGTGACTCTGGACCCGCGCGAGGGAGAATTCGTCTGCTTCACCAACCACCTAGAGCGGGGCTGGGGTTTCCCACATCTCTCTTCTTCCGGCGCTTCTGTGCCTGCTACGGGATTCAGCCATCGGACCTGGGCCCGCACAACATCGAGCAGCTCGCCATCTTCGTGGCGTTCTGTGAGTGCTACCTAGGCTGCAGGCCCTACTTCCCCATGTGGCAAGATCTGTTCCACGGGAGGATTAGTCGTGAAGAATCTGGCGGCCCAATGCTGGCAGCGGGTGGCCTGACGTTCCAGATCAAGTCAAAAGCCTCCTTCTTCGACCTGATGCTACCTGCCAAGGCAGCAAGCGAGTGGAAGAAGTCCTGGTTTTACGTCACCGAGGCGACTCCAGACGGCGAGGTGGCGATCCCAAGGTATTCCGTCGACCGGCCCGAACCACGCCGACTCCAAGTCGGCAAGATCCCAACAGACTAGCAGATGGTCGTGGATGATATGCTTCAAACCATCCGCGGCCTAAAGAAGAAGGGTCTTCAGACCATCAATTTGTACAACTGTTGGCTTGGGCGGCGACTTGTTCCCCTGGCCCACCGTGACCATTACATGTACAAGTACACGGGCTGGAAAGACTCAACGAAGTCCTGCCTTGCCGAGTGGAAATTCGAGGACTACGTCCCGGCGTTGAAGAAGATCACCCAGGCGGTGTACTTGGACGCGAAGGCTGGTCGCCCTACACATGAAGCATCCAGCCCCGACGGTAAGTCACTTTTTACCATTCGCAGTCGCAGTTGATGCTGTCGCGGTTATATTGACATTACTTCATGCTTGCTGCAGTTACTTCAAGTGGTGGAAGGGTCGCTTCCGCCCGCGGACGACAAGAACTCGAGCCCGTTAGTCCAGGACGGGGGCGAGTCGCCTCCCACAAAGGGCGGCGCGGAGAGCGACAGGAGCGACGACGACGATGAGTCCGAGGAAGAGGCCGCCCCATTGGTTCGCAAAACTCGCGGGCAGCGTCAGCGCGAACTCGAGGCGAGTAGAAGTCTTGAACGTCATGATGATGACGACGACGAGATTCCCAAGCTCACCTCGTGTCGTGAGGCCACTCCGTCAAAAAAGAAGAAGAATAAGGAGGTGAAGGCCCCTCCGAAGAGGAAGACGAAGCCAGCGAGACAGGCATCTCCGCCTCATTCGACGAGTAGTTCCGACGCCACCAGCCTGGCCAGGGATGAAGCGTCACAGACGATGGCAGCACCGGATGTCACCGCCGTCCTGAGTGAGGTGCCTCTGGCCTCGATTCCTCCCCCATTCGCCCGATCTACGGGTTGGGGTCGCTCGGCCATGGCGGCTCGCCTCGGAGAGCTCCTGCCGAAAATGTTGTGGAGGCTCCTGTCACGGCCTCATCCACAAAGAGGTTGTCTGTGTCTTGGGCGCATGATGTCCTGGAGATGGGCCTCAGTCGGAAACTGGACCCCGAACTGGAGAAGCCGGCTAGCATCCGCACGGGGCTGCGGTTCATACCAGTCGCCAAGTGAGTTTTATTCACCTGCTTTATTTTTCGTTGTACTCAGACCACATTGCTCATGTAATCAATTTGCAGGACTGGGGTTAAAAAGATAGGCCACCCGTTCGTGGCCAAAGTGCCGCTAGTCGTTGCCGAGGAGGACCCTTCTCGGAAGAGGAAGGCTGATGAGGTCGCTGCCCCCACAGACAGTGCCAAGAAGGCCAAGAGCGACGATGTCGTCACGGTGTCTGACGACACGACGATTGCTCCGAGTGATCCTGCGGTGGGGGCGGCCTTGACGATCAAGGAGGGTGGTTCCTCGCCTAGGATGGCCGAGCCGGCCTCTTTTGGTGCTGGCGCATCTATCGCGACCTTCCCCCGCTTCATGGCCAAAGCGGCTCCGGCGAGTGGTACCACGCCATCGAGCCGCGTACATGGGGTCGCCAGAACGGAGGTCGAACAGCGTCGCGGGCACACTCCGCCTCGTCTTGCATCCGTGGACGCGCTACAGCTTCATGGCATGCTTGGCACAGCCATCCAGGTATGTCCAGTCCCCGAGGATCGGGCCACTGAATTGTAGTGGTCAGATTCTTCTGGGTTTTGTTTTTATTTCTCGCGCCCAGTCCCCGAGTGTTGAGTCGCTGAATTTCAGCGGGTGGGCACTTAGGATTTTTTGATCTCCAGTCCCCGAGTGTCCAGTCGCTGAATTTCAGCGGGTGGGCACTTAGGATTTCGTTTTTGTTAACTGTTTGACTTTTGCACAGGGTTTGCAGCGTGAATCAGCCGACCAGCTTGCTGCGAAGTGTCGCGTGGAGAAGCAACTAGTCGCCATCCAAGAGACGAACAAGGGACTCCAGGCGATTGGTGCGAAGGCAGAGGAGGTTCGCCAGGGCCTTGTCCCGGCGAGTGAATTGACGACGGCTCAATCTGCGTTGAGCTCGGCTGAGAAGCGGATCGCCGACCTTGAGCGCGAGCTTAAGGAAGCGAAGGAGGAGGCGAGTTCAGCGGATGGGCGGGCTAAGGCTGCTATTATGGCCGACGCTGAGGAGCGTAAGGTCTCTGACGCCCTTGTTGCTGGCCTACAAGACGACTACTCCTCTCTTCAAAGCTTCATCACGGATCTCGCTCGTCCTTTGATTGGTAAGTGTGCCTGCCTCTGCCTGTAATATTTGCATTGCGTGATCTTTGTTGTACTTACTGCCACCTTCTGTCCAGAGGTCGGATCATCGACAGATCAGAGGAGGCGCAGTCGTACGACACGCGGCAGTGTGTGGCCACTCTAGTCGACTCGGCCACTTTGTCCGCGGCTTGCATTCGGGCGTATCTTCAGGAGATGTTGCCCACGGAAGTGATTCCCAGCGACCTCGTCGAAGTGTGGTGATACTTGGAGAAGGTGCCGTCGGTCGTCGAGTTCATGACGCGGTCAGTGTTCCGGCGCGGGGTGGCGACGGCGCTCAGCCTTGGGCTCGCCCACTTCCCGGAGGATTTCAATGTGGATGACGTGACGAGTGGCTACCCATCATCGACGGGCTCGGTGGAGATTGCCGAAGTGCTGAAGCCGACGGACCGTGCCGCGGTATACTCTGATCGTGTCTAGGCGATGGGCGATCTCCTCCCTTATCAGGAGATGATCGTCGCGCCCAACGACCCCGAGCCGCCGCATCATGATTTCAAGATCGAGCATCCCTTCCGTGCGGTGATGGCGGGTGAGATGACGACGTACCCGTCGAGCCCGTACACTCCCTTCATTCGCGACTGCAAGGGTGGCGGCAAGTCGTTGTCGAAGCCTGCGGAGTAAAACGTTGTGCCCTGGGGCGTTAGTAGCAGTTCGGCCATTAGGCGCAACATGTATTTTGTAACAACTTTGATCTGCTATAATGGGATATCGTGTTATTTTGTGATTTGACTTGCGTTTGAGATTGAGGGTTGAACGAGTCCCCGAGCGCGTCCGCCCTTTTTATGGGGTTTACCTCGTTTGTTTATGTGTTTGTGGTTTTGAGCGTTTTGTTATTGAGGTCGACTCGCCCGAGCTTGGAAAGCCAGTCGCTGGGCGACTCCCATGAGTGCTCTTTACTTTACCGCTTTCCCTTGCGCGAATGAGATCGGGTAGCCGAGTCCCCGAGCGTGGTACTTGGTGGTTCTAGTCGTGGCTCTAGGGTGGGTGAGGACTAAGCGCGTCAGAGTGAGCGCATCACTCCTACCTGGCCCGTTGGGTCGGTCGCATGGCGAGTCCTGGGCATGCTCTCGTACTTGGCATTTTTCCCTAGTCGCTCGCGCTGAACTGGTCGTCAGTCCCCGAGCGTGGTACTTTGCCGTTCGAGTCGCTGTGTCGAGGACGCGGAGGATCATGGTCGCTGTGAGGAGCGAAGGCAGTTGTCTTGGCTCGTTAAGCCAGTCGAGCTAGGCGACTCCAATGGGGCTCCGGATAGGCGTTTTTCGTGGATGTTACGAGTCCTGGGGTAACCCAATGCCCTCGTAGAGCACTACTTGGCCGTGCCGATCGCTGTACCAGAGGTTGACTCCTGCAGTTAGCTTGGTGTTGTTACTACGAGTGCGAGTGGCACAAGACACGGAGAGTAGATACAATTTGCGGTAACCAATATGTTTTATTTCATAGCGACTGGAGGGTACATATGTGGAGCTCTAGGAGTAGAACTTCCGTAGGAGGTTTACATTCCATGGTCGCTTGACGTCGAGTTTTCCGTCTCCGCGGACGTCGGTGAGGTAGTAGGCGTTGTTGCCGAGTACTCGCCCGATGGCGAATGGTCCCTCCCATGGGGGGGAGAGCTTGTGCATCCCTTCTTGTCCTGGATGAGGCGTAGCACCAGGTCGCCTTCCTGGAAGGTGCGAGTTTTCACCCGCCGGCTATGGTAGCGGCGGAGTCCTTGCTGGTTGATGGCAGTGCGGGAGCGAGCTAGGTCACGTGCCTCGTCGAGTTGATCGACTCCATCCTGACGTGCGAGTTCATTCGCAACCTCCGTGTAGTGGACGACCCTTGGCGAGTCGTGCTCAAGGTCGGTGGGCATGACTGGCTTGGCTCCATACACCATGAAGAAGGGGGTGAACCCTGTCGACCTGTTGACCGAGGTGCGGATACCCCAGATGACGGAGGGTAGCTCCTCGACCCAGCACCCGGCGGTGCGCACGAGTGGTACTTGGAGCCGCGGCTTCAGGCCGTGGAGAATGCTCTGGTTGGCCCGTTCTGCACTGCCATCAACCAGCTAGGACTCCGGGTGGGCGACTGATGCGAGGTCGAGTCGGATGTGATGTTCCTCGCAGAACTCGGCCATGGCTCCTTTGGCAAAGTTTGTGCCGTTGTCCGTGATGATGCTGTTCGGGAACCCGTAGCGATATATGAGCTCGCGTAGGAATTTGGTGGCGGTCTTCCCGTCGCATTTCCGGACTGGCTTGGCCTCCACCCACTTTGTGAATTTGTCGACCGCGACCAGGAGGTGGGTGAAGCCAGAGGGGGCCTTTTTGAAAGGGCCTACCATGTCCATGCCCCACACGGCGAATGGCCAGGTGATGGGGATTGTCTTGAGCGCTGAGCTCGGCACGTGTGTCTGGTTGGCGTACTTCTGACACCCGGCGCACTTCTCGACAATGTTGATGACGTCGATGTGTTCGGTGGGCCAGTAGAAGCCGTGTCGCATAGCCTTTGCGACAAGAGAGCGGGCTCCGGCGTGGTGGCCGCAGTCGCCGGAGTGGATGTCATGGAGGATCTGACATCCTTCGGCGGATTGGACGCAGCGTTGGAACACGCCGGTCACGCTGCGCTTGTGGAGCTCGCCGTCGATGATGACGAAGGATTTGCAGCGTCGCGTTATCAACCGGGCGTCTGTTTCGTCTGCCGGCAAGGTGCCTCCCTCCAGGTAGGCGATGTACGGCCTAGTCCAGTCTTCTGGCTCGGCGATGAGAGTAACCAAGGCTGCCTCTGGTTGCATCGGGACTCCGATGTCGATCTCCCTTGGGGGAGAGACGGATGGCTTGGTGATCGTGTCGAGGAAGACGCCGGCGGGTGGTGCGAGTCGAGCCGACCCGATGCGAGAGAGTGCATCGGCCTCCTCGTTCTTCCGCCTATCGATCCACTCGACGGAGTAGCCTGCGAAGTGTCTGCCCAGCTTGTCCACTGCTTGGCGGTATGCCGCCATGGTGGGAGAGACGGCGTCGCAGGTGCCAGCGACTTGCCCAGCGACAAGGTCAGAGTCTCCGTAGTAGCGTAGGCGGTTCACATTCATTTCCTTGGCAGCTTGCATGTCGTGGAGCAGTGCCTCGTACTCGGCCATGTTGTTGGTGCAGGGGGTGAAGTCGAGGCAGAGGACATAGCGGAGCTTGTCGCCCTTCAGGGAAGTCAACACGATCCCTGCTCCCGTGCCGTCTATGTTTTTTGAGCCATCGAAGTGTAGGCTCAAGTAGTGGAGGTACGGCAGCTTTTCCGGCTGCTGGGCCTCTTCCCAGTCAGCGATGAAGTCCGCGGGAGCATGTGATTTGATCGCTTTTCGTGGCTCGTACTTGATGTTGTGGACACCAATTTCGATGGCCCACTTGGCGACTCGCCCGGTCGCCTCACGGTTGCAGATGATATCCTGCAACGATGCTGAGGAGACGACCGTGATCGGGTGCTCCTGGAAGTAGTGCGGCAGTCGCCGTTGTGCTATGAAGACAGCGTACACTAGTTTCTGGTATTGCGGGTACCGCTGGCGCGACTCGGTGAGGACCTCACTGATATAGTACACCGGTCGTTGTACCGGGCGCTCCTTTCCTATCTCTGGCCGCTCGACGACCATGACGGCGCTGACGACACGCTCGGAAGCCGCGACGTAGACCAGCATGGATTCTTTGTCGTCGGGGGCGGCGAGTAGCGGTGCTGCGAGTAGCACCTTCTTGAGGTCGCGTAGTGTGGCGTCAGCTTCCTTGTCCCACTGAAAGGTGGGGTTCTTCCGCATCAGGCGGTATAGGGGCATCGCCTTTTCGCCCAATCGGGGGATGAAGCGGCTGAGAGACGCGACTCGCCCGGCCAGCTTCTGGACGTCACGCAGGCACTCGGGTTTGCCGAGTCGAGCGATCGTGTCGATCTTGGTGGGGTTCGCCTCGATCCCGTGCTTAGAGATGACGTACCCCAATAGTTGGCCTGCTGGTACGCCAAAGGTGCATTTGCCTGGGTTTAGCTTTATCTTGTATTTCCGCAGGTTGGCGAATGTTTCCGCCAGGTCGGCGAGTAGATCGCCTTGGCGAGCGGACTTCACTACCACGTCGTCGATGTAGACGTGGATATTGCGGCCAATTTGGCTCGCAAGGCATTCCTGCATGCACCGCTGGTAGGTCGCCCCGGCATTCTTGAGGCCAAAGGTCATGGCGGTGTAGCAGAAGGCTCCGAATGGCGTGATGAACGCCGTCTTTTCCTCGTCCTCGATAGCCATTTTGATCTGGTTGTATCCAGAGTAGGCGTCGAGGAAACACAGCGACTCCGAGCCCGCGGTGGAGTCGATTATTTGGTCGATCCGCGGGAGGACGAATTGCTCCTTCGGGCATGCGCTGTTTAAGTTTGTGTAGTCGATGCACATCCTCCAGGTCCCATTTTTCTTTTTGACCAGGACTGGGTTTGCCAGCCTCTTGGAGTATTTGATTGGCCGGATGAAGCCTGCAGCGAGTAGACGCTGCACCTCCTCGGCGATGGCTCGGCGACGCTCTTCATTGAAGGGCCGCAGTGACTGCTTGACGGGTCGCACTTTGGGGTCGGCGTTGAGTTTGTGCTCAGCGAGTTCCCTAGGGACACCAGACACGTCAGAGGGATTCCATGCGAAGATGTCCCTGTTCTCACGGAGGAACTCGATGAGCGTGCCTTCCTATGCTAGGTTCATACCCGTTCCGATCATCACCGTCTGGCTGGAATCGCCACGGACCAGCTCGACGGTACGGGTGTGCGTCGTCGCCTCGAAAGCTGAGGTGTTGACGCCCTCCGAATTGGGCTTCTTGAGTATAGTGGGGCCGTCGTTATTGACCCCGCTCGCGTATTTGGCGAGCTCGTCAGCGTGGTTGGTCTCTGTCGCGATGACGGCGTCGGCGAGTTCGGGTCCTTTGGCCTCGCACTCGGCGGCCATGTCGGGGTCGCCGTTGATGGTGATGACGCCGCGCGGCCTGGGGAGCTTCATCGCGTTGTACGCGTAGTGTGGCATTGCCATGAACTTGGCGAACGCCTGGCGCCCCAGGACGCAGTGGTAGGGGTTGTCAAAGGGTACAGCTCGAAGACGATCCGCTCGGTGCGGAAGTTTGCTGGTGTGCCGAAGGTAACTGGTAGCATGAACTTGCCGATCGGGTACGCCTTCCGACCGGGGACGATGCCGTGGAACATGGTGTAGGTCGTCTCGACCATCGACTGCGGGAGGGCAGTCGCCTGAAGGTGTCCAGGTACAAGATGTTGATGGAGCTGTCGTCGTCCATCAATGTCTTGGGGAGCCAGTAGTCTCCCACCTTGGGTTTGACTACCAGGGCGACTCGGCCTGGGTACTGGCGCGTGCGAGTGGTCTGGCGGCTCTGTGATGGGCTGCTCCGACTAGTTGAGGAACCGGGGAACGCCCACGGGCCACCGTTGGCGACGACGCGGGCGATGACCTTCTTCTCGCTCTTCGTGTTGAAGCCTGTGAAGGTGTGGAGCGAGCCGGCCACACTGCCAAATTTTCCGCCATTTGGCGGGTTGTTGTCGGGGTCCTCCCGCGCTCGCCGTGCCTTCTCGATCTCCTTGAGAGAGTGGCAGTCGGCGGTCATGTGCGTGGCGGGCTTCCCTTCCCTGCTGTGAAACGCACAAGGTTGGTTAAGGAGGGCCGCGGGGTCAAACCTTGGTTTTGCCTTGTTGCTGGCGCTGCGCATGCCCAGCGTTGGCGACGAAGTCTACTCGCCCGTCGCTGCGGCGCTTGCCAGTGAGGCGGGTGTTGCTGTAGCGTAGGTCGGGCCATCGCCCATTGTCGTTGCCGCTCGTGCGGCGTTGGCCTCCCAACTCGTCGTCGGTTTCCTGGTTTGGGTCTTCCTCCGCGTATCTTTTGGCGATCTCAAGGAGGTCCGGTATGTTGTAGAGTGTGTGGGAATGTCGTTTGAGCTTGGCGACCAAGGGCTTGTAGCAGCACGAGGTCTTGAAGCAGTGGATCGCGGTGTCCGGGTGGATGCCGACCGCGTTGTACCATAGTTCTTGCCACCGCTGGACCCAGCTGCGGGGTCCCTGGATGCATCGTTCCAGGTCCTCGATGGTGGTGGCGCGGGTGTAGGAGCACTCGAAGTGCCTGACGAAGGCATCTCGCATATCTTCCTAGGAGTCGATGCTATCCTGGGGAAGGGTGTTGATCCACTGCCTGCACATTCCCTCCATCATCAGGGGGAGGTAGCGGGCGGCTACCAGGTCGGTGTGGCTAGCGATCCACATCGCCATGAGGTAGGTGTCCAGCCACACGGAGGGGTCGTACGAAGGGTCGTACTTCTCTATTTCCTTCGGCGCTTTGAAGTTCGCCGGGTATTTTTCGCCTCGGATCATCGGTCCGAAGCACCTGGGCACGAGTCGACTTAGCGACCCCATCGGCTCGCCGTCGCGGCGATTGGTTAGGGTGTGTCGCAGGTCGTCGGGCTGGCGTGCGCGCCATCTTTGGTTGTTGATGATGTGGGTGCGGGCGTCGACGGGCGGACCGTTGGTGGGGACGAAGTTGGTCACTGGCCTGGGGTCGTTGGTGGAGAGTGCCGCGTTCACGGGTCGGTGTTGGAGCTGCAGTGGTTCGGGTGGCGGGCAGTTAAGGGTGTTTGCCTCCAGTGGACGGCCGCTTGAGGCCGCTCTGGTGCCGGAAGAACGCCAGTACATCCGACCCTGTGAGTCGGAGCCTGCGTTTTGTTGCTCGACCGCCTTTGCGAGCAGGGCCTTGACATACTGGATCTGTACGGCGCCATCACCGGTGGTCGTGATGTTGTCGGCCGCTGCTCGGCCCGCCACGAGGTTGTCCATCGGTGTGGAGAACAGTGGTAGGCCGTTCGCGTCTCGCTCCCATGAGGAGACCACTATCCGCGGCTGGTCCCTGGGGGGTGCGCGGTTGGGTGGAGGTGGGGCGCCATTCGCCGTTGACCCTGGCGGGGGCCGGGCGCTTCCTCCGGGTGGCGCGTTCTCACAGATCGCGCGCTCGGCCACGCGGGCCGGGTCGTTCTCGTCGTCGAAGTTTAGGGCGCGCCCCTAGACGGTGGGGTTCAGGCGCGACCTGATTCGCTGCTGGTGGTAGCGTGACAGCTCCTGCGCCGTCACCTGCTCGAGGCGAAATTTTTCGCGCTCGACGTGCTCCTTACGTACTGCCTCCGCCAGCTTCAGGCGGAGTTCCTCGACCTCCGTTGCCGTGGCGTTAGGAGGGACCGGGGTGGAGAAGGGATCCTCTGGCGGATCGGTGCCAGTCGCCATGTAGGTCGCGGCGTGGCGACCGGTCCCGTCGCGGAGATCGGCGGAGTTTTACGACCCGAAGTGGAAGTCGAAGATCCCAAGGGTGGAGGGATCCTCGAAATCTCCCACGTTGGAGACCTGGGTGATGGAACCCGCGGGTGAAGCCGCGGTGATGGATCCGGCGAGTGACGCCGGAGTCACTGAGTCGGCGTCGTCGTTGAGGGCCGCGTCTTTCGTGGCCGCGGTGTTTTCGGCCACATCGTTGTGGGCCGAGTTGTACTCGGAGGCAAGGCGATGGATCGTGCGGACCTAGCTCTCGGAGAGCCGGTCGCGTGGCGGCGACTCGCGGATGCGAGCCGAGTCCTCCGTGACGATGATGTCGGTGAGGCCGACGAAGAGATCGCCGACCGTGGCAAGATCATGTCAGCGTGACGGTCGCTCCGCCGGACGTAGCTACTCGGCAAGATCTGGAGCATCTCGCCGATCGCTATCATGCGCGGGTGGCGACCGACTCGTTGATGGGCGATTGGATATCGCCAGAACACCGCCGACCGCCAGGGCCCCACGGTGGCGCCATTGTCGTGGGAATGACAGCGGCAGACGCCGCAATCGGCAATAGTAGTAGAACGAAGGGCAAGGGCGGCCAGCCATCTGCGGTGCGAGATGAGGGCGGAGATACAGGGTTTTACCCAGGTTCGCCCCCCCGGAGGGTAAAGACCTACTCCTGCTAGATTGTATTATGATGGAAGTACAAAGGGGCGAGCTCGACGGCTAGGCGGCGAGTTGCTTGGGTGGATGATGGAACGTATCCTCTACACGCCCTATAGGGAGGTTTATATAGACTCACCCCTCCCTAGGGTTTACATATCTCAACCGAATCAGTTAAGGTCTCGGTATTCGTTTAACCTAATCCGACTGGGCCTATCTACTCTCTTGGGCCTTCAGCTTCCAGTCGCTTGGGTCCACGTCAGGTCTTGATCCAGTCGCCGTCCTGCAGGCCACTTCGCAAGTTCCTGGGCTAGTCGGAAACGTCCTGCTGGGTATACCCCGGTAGGCATATCCCCATCAGTTTCTGGTCATATCTCTCAAACATGTATCGGGTCTTACGGGCCATGAAAATTGCCCTGGAGCCCCAAAATTAAGGGCAATAGCTCATGAAAACGGTCATAAAACTCGAAAAGACGAGTTTTTGGTCATAACTCTCAAACATGTACCGAGTCTTACAGAATGTAAATCGCCATGAAACCTCAAAATAGTGGGCAATAACCCATGAAAACGGTCGTAAAGGACGAAAACATGGAGTTTTTGTTCATAACTCTCAAAAAGGTAATGTGTCTTACGGGCCTTGCAAATCGCCCTGGAACCCCAAAACAGTGGGCAATAGCTCAAGGAAACAGTGGTAAAATGAGAAAATGATGATTTTTTGGTCATAACTATGAAACATGTACCAGGTCTTACAGAAATGTAAATCGTCATGAAACCTCAAAATTGTGGACAAAAACCCATGATAACAGCCATAAAAGACGAAAATGCGGAGTTTTTGTTCATAACTCTCAAAAAATATATCGGGTCTTACGGGCCATGCAAATCGCCCTGGAACCCCTAAATTGAGGGGAATAGCTCATGAAAACAGTGGTAAAATGCGAAAACGAGAAATTTTTGGTCATAACTATCAAACATGTATTGGGTTTTACGGTCGTTGTAAATCGCCGCGGTACCCCAAAATTGTGGCCAATAGCTCATGAAAATGGCTATAAAACGAGAAAACACTGAGTTTTTCGTTGTAACTTGCAAACATGTATCGGGTCTTGTGATCATTGTAAATCTCCCTTGAACGCCAAAAACGGTCGGCAAACACAAAAACGACAAGTTTTTGGTCCGATCTATCAAACATGTATGGAGTCTTACGGGCCATCCAAGTCACCCTGTTACCCCAAAACTGTGGGCAATAGCTCATGAAAACGACCTTAAAACGAGAAAACAATGAGTTTTTGGTCATATCTCTCAAACATGTATCGGGTCTTACGGGCCATGAAAATCACCCTTGAGCCCCAAAACTATGGGCAATAGCTCATGAAAACGGTCATAAAATGCGAAATCAAAAAGTTTTTGTTCATAACTCTCAAACTTGTATCTAGTCTTACTGTTGTTGTAAATCTCAAAGGAACCCCAAAATTGTCGGCAATAGCTCATGAAAATGGCCTTAAAATGCAAAAAACGCGGAGTTTTTTGTCATATCTCTCAAACATGTATCGGGTCTTACAGGCCATCCAAATCTCCCCGGAGCCCGAAAACGTGGTAAAATGTGATAACGACAAGTTTTTGGTCATTACTATCAAATATGTATTGGGTTTTACGATCGTTGTAAATCACAGTGGTACCCCAAAACTTGTGGGCAATAGCTCATGAAAACGGCTATAAAACGAGAAAGCAATGAGTTTTTCATTGTGGTCTTATGGTCATTGTAAATCTCCCTAGGACACCAAAAACGGTCGTCAAACACAAAAACGACGAGTTTTTGGTCATATATCTCAAACATGTATCGAGTCTTATGGGCCATCCAGGTCGCCCTAATACCGCAAAAACTGTGGGCAATATATCATGAAAACGGCCTTAAAACGAGAAAACAATGAGTTTCTGGTCATATCTCTCAAACATGTAACGGGTCTTACGGGCCATGAAAATCGCCCTAGAGCTCCAAAGCTAAAGGCAATAGCTCATTAAACCGGTTATAAAACGCGAAAAGACGAATTTTTGGTCATAACTCTCAAACATGTACCGGGTCTTACAGAAATGTAAATCGCCATGAAACCTCAAAATTGTGGGCAATAAACCATGAAAACGGTCGTAAAAGACGAAAAAGCGGATTTTTTGTTCATAACTCTCAAAAAATGTATCTGGTCTTTCGGGTCTTGCAAATCGCCCTGGAACCCCAAAACCGTGGGCAATAGCTCATGAAAACGGTCATAAAACGCGAAAACGACAAGTTTTTGGTCATAATTGTCAAACATGTACCGGGTCTTACAGAAATGTAAATCTCCATGAAACCTCAAAATTGTGGGCAATAACCCATGATAACAGCCATAAAAGACGAAAACACGGAGTTTTTATTCATAACTCTCAAAAAATATATCGGGTCTGACGGGCCATGCAAATCACCCTGGAACCCCTAAACCGAGGGAAATAGCTCATGAAAACAGTGGTAAAATGCGAAAACGACAAGTTTTTCGTCATAACTATCAAACATGTATTGGGTTTTATGGTCGTTTTAAATCGCCGCGGTACCCCAAAACTGTTGGCAACAGCTCATGAAAAAGGCTATAAAACGAGAAAACACTGAGTTTTTCGTTGTAACTCTTAAACATGTATCGGTCTTACGGGCCATGAAAATCGCCGTGGAGCCCCAAAACTAAGGGCAATAGCTCATGAAAACGGTCATAAAACACGAAAAAGACGAGTTTTTGGTCATAACTCTCAAACATGTACTGGGTCTTACAGAATATAAATCGCCATGAAACCTCAAAATTGTGGGGAATAACCCATGAAAACTGTCGTAAAAGACGAAAAAGTGGATTTTTTGTTCATAACTCTAAAAAAATGTAACATGTCTTATGGGCCTTGCAAATCGCCCTGGAACCCCAAAACCGTGGGCAATAGCTCAAGGAAACAGTGGTAAAATTAGAAAACGACGATTTTTTGGTCATAACTATCAAACATGTACTAGGTCTTACAGAAATGTAAATCGCCATGAAACGTCAAAATTGTGGGCAATAACCCATGAAAACAGTCATAAAAGACAAAAACATGGAGTTTTTGTTCATAACTCTCAACAAATGTATCGGGTCTTACGGGCCATGCAAATCGCCCTGGAACCCCAAAGTCGAGGGCAACAGCTCATGAAAACAATGGTAAAATGCGAAAACGACAAGTTTTTGGTCATAATATCAAACATGTATTGGGTTTTACGGTTGTTGTAAATCGCCGTTGTACCCCAAAACTGTGGGCAATAGCTCATGAAAACGGCTATAAAACGAGAAAACAATGAGTTTTTCGTTGTAACTCGTAAACATGTATCGGGTCTTGTGGTCATTGTAAGTCTCTCTTGAATGCCAAAAATGGTCGCCAAACACAAAAACGACAAGTTTTTGGTCATATCTAACAAACATGTATGGAGTCTTACGGGCCATCCAAGTCGCCCTGGTACCCCAAAAATGTGGGCAATAGCTCATGAAAACGACCTTAAAACAAGAAAATAATGAGTTTTTGGTCATATCTCTCAAACATGTATTGGGTCTTACGGGCCATGCAAATCGCCATGGAGCCCCAAAACTATGGGCAATAGTTCATGAAAACGGTCATAAAACGCGAAATCAATTTTTTTGTTGTGGTCTTGTGTTCATTGTAAATCTCTCTAGGACACCAAAAACGGTCGTCAATCACAAAAACGACGAGTTTTTGGTCATATCTCTCAAACATGTATCGAGTCTTACGGGCCATCGAAGTCGCCCTAATACCCCCAAACTGTGGGCAATAGCTCATGAAAAGGGCCTTAAAATGAGAAAACAATGAGTTTCTGGTCATATCTCTCAAATATGTATCGGGTCTTACGGGCCATGAAATTCGCCCTGGAGCCCCAAAACTAAGGGCAATAGCTCATGAAAACGGTCATAAAACACGAAAAAGACGAGTTTTTGGTCATAACTCTCAAACATGTACCGGGTCTTACAAAATGGAAATCGCCATGAAACCTCAAAATTGTGGGCAATGAAACATGAAAACGGTCGTAAAAGACGAAAAAGCGGATTTTTTGTTCACAGCTCTCAAAAAATGAATCGGGTCTTACGGGCCTTGCAAATCGCCCTGGAACCCCAAAACCGTGGGCAATAGCTCATAAAAACGGTCATAAAACGCGAAAACGACAAGTTTTTGGTCATAAGTATCAAACATGTACCGGGTCTTACAGAAATGTAAATCGTCATGAAACCTCAAAATTGTGGGCAAAAACCCATGATAACAGCCATAAAAGACGAAAACGCGGAGTTTTTGTTCATAACTCTCGAAAAATATATCGGGTCTTACAGGCCTTGCAAATCGCCCTGGAACCCCTAAATCGAGGGAAATAGCTCATGAAAACAATGGTAAAATGCGAAAACGACAAGTTTTTGGTCATAACTATCAAACATGTATTGGGTTTTACGGTCGTTTTAAATCGCCGCGGTACCCCAATACTTGTGGGCAATAGCTCATGAAAACGGCTATAAAACGAGAAAACAATGAGTTTTTGGTTGTGGTCTTGTGGTCATTGTAAATCTCCCTAGGACGCCAAAAACGGTCTCAAACATAAAAATGACGAGTTTTTGGTCAGATATCTCAAACATGTATCGAGTCTTACGGGCCATCCAAGTCGCCCTCATACCCCAAAACTGTGGGCAATAGCTCATGAAAACGGCCTTAAAACGAGAAAACAATGAGTTTCTGGTCATATCTCTCAAACATGTATCAGGTCTTACGGGCCATGAAAATCGCCCTGGAGCCCCAAAACTAAGGGCAATAGCTAATGAAAACGGTCATAAAACACGAAAAAGACGAGTTTTTGGTCATATCTCTCAAACATGTACCGGGACTTATAGAATGTAAATCGCCATGAAACCTCAAAATTGTGGGCAGTAACCCATGAAAACGGTCGTAAAGGACGAACACATGGAGTTTTTGTTCATAACTCTCAAAAAATGTAACGTGTCTTACGGGCCTTGCAAATCGCCCTAGAACCCCAAAACCGTGGGCAATAGCTCAAGGAAACAGTGGTAAAATTAGAAAACGACGATTTTTTGGTCATAACTATCAAACATGTACCAGGTCTTACAGAAATGTAAATCGCCATGAAACGTCAAAATTGTGGGCAATAACCCATGAAAACAGTCATAAAAGACGAAAACGCGGAGTTTTTGTTCATAACTTTCAAAAAATGTATCGGGTCTTACGGGCCTTGCAAATCGCCCTGGAACCCCAAAACCGTGGGCAATAGCTCATGAAAACGGTCATAAAACACGAAAACGACAAGTTTTTGGTCATAAGTATCAAACATGTACCGGGTCTTACAGAAATGTAAATCGTCATGATACCTCAAAATTGTGGGCAAAAACCCATGATAACAGCCATAAAACACGTAAACGCGGAGTTTTTGTTCATAACTCTCAAAAAATATATCGGGTCTTATGGGCCTTGCAAATCGCCCTGGAACCCCTAAATCGAGGGAAATAGCTCATGAAAACAGTGGTAAAAGGCGAAAACGACAAGTTTTTGGTCATAACTATCAAACACGTATTGGGTTTTACGGTCGTTTTAAATCGCCGCGGTACCCCAAAACTATGGGCAATAGCTCATGAAAACGGCTATAAAACGAGAAAAACACTGAGTTTTTCATTGTAACTCGCAAACATGTATCGGGTCTTGTGGTCATTGTAAATCTCCCTTGAACGCCAAAAACGACAAGTTTTTGGTCATATCTATTAAACATGAATGGAGTCTTACGGGCCATCCAAGTCGCCCTGGTACCCCAAAACCGTGGGCAATAGCTCATGAAAACGACCTTAAAACAAGAAAACAATAAGTTTTTGGTCATATCTCTCAAACATCTATCGGGTCTTACGGGCCATGAAAATCGCCCTGGAGCCCCAAAACTATGGGAAATAGCTCATGAAAACGGTCAGAAAACGCGAAATCAAAAAGTTTTTGTTATAACTCTCAAAAATGTATCTAGTCTTAATGTTGTTGTAAATCTCAGTGGAACCCCAAAATTGTAGGCAATAGCTCATGAAAACGGCCTTCAAATGCAAAAAATGCGGAGTTTTTTGTCATATCTCTCAAACATGTATCGGGTCTTACGGGCCATCCAAATCTCCCCGGAGCCCCAAAACTGTGGGCAATAGCTCATGAAAAAGTGGTAAAATGTAATAACGACAAGTTTTTGGTCATAACTATCAAATATTTATTGGGTTTTACGATCGTTGTAAATCGCCGCGGTACCCCAAAACTTGTGGGCAATAGCTCATGAAAACGGCTATAAAACGAGAAAACAATGAGTTTTTTGTTGTGGTCTTGTGGTCATTGTAAATCTCCCTAGGACCCCAAAATAGGTTGTCAAACACAAAAATGACGAGTTTTTGGTCATATATCTCAAACATGTATCGAGTCTTACTGGCCATCAAGTCGCCCTTATACCCCAAAACTGTGGGCAATAGCTCATGTAAACGACCTTAAAACGAGAAAACAATGAGTTTCTGGTCATATCTCTCCAACATGTATCGGGTCTTACGGGCCATGGAAATCGCCCTCGAGCCCCAAAACTATGGGCAATAGCTCATGAAAACGGTTAGAAAACGCGAAAAAGACGAGTTTTTGGTCATAACTCTCAAACATGTACCGGATCTTACAGAATGTAAATCGCCATGAAACCTCAAAATTGTGGGCAATAACCCATGAAAATAGTCATAAAAGACAAAAACGCGGAGTTTTTGTTCATAACTCTCAAAAAATGTAACGGGTCTTATGGGCCATGCAAATCGCCCTGGAACCCCAAAGTCGAGGGCAACAGCTCATGAAAAGAATGGTAAAATGCGAAAACGACAAGTTTTTGGTCATAATATCAAACATGTATTGGGTTTTACAGAAATGTAAATCGCCATGAAACGTCAAAATTGTGGGCAATAACCCATGAAAACAGTCATAAAAGACGAAAACGCGGAGATTTTGTTCATCACTCTCAAAAAATGTATCGGGTCTTACGGGCCTTGCAAATCGCCCTAGAACCCCAAAACCGTGGGCAATAGCTCATGAAAACGGTCATAAAACGCGAAAACGACAAGTTTTTGGTCATAAGTATCAAACATGTACCGGGTCTTACAGAAATGTAAATCGTCATGAAACCTCAAAATTGTTGGCAAAAACCCATGATAACAGCCATAAAAGACGAAAACGCGGAGTTTTTGTTCATAACTCTCAAAAAATATACCGGATCTTACGGGCTTTGCAAATCGCCCTGGAACCCCTAAATCGAGGGAAATAGCTCATGAAAACAGTGGTAAAATGCGAAAACGACAAGTTTTTGGTCATAACTATCAAACATGTATTGGGTTTTACGGTCGTTTTAAATCGCCGCGGTATCCCAAAACTATGGGCAATAGCTCATGAAAACGGCTATAAAACGAGAAAACACTGAGTTTTTCGTTGTAACTCGCAAACATGTATCGGGTCTTGTGGTCATTGTAAATCTCCCTTGAACGCCAAAAACGGTCGCCAAACACAAAAACGACAAGTTTTTGGTCATATCTATCAAACATGTATGGATTCTTACGGGCCATCCAAGTCGCCCTGGTACCCCAAAACCGTGGGCAATAGCTCATGAAAACGTCCTTAAAACGAGAAAACAATGAGTTTTTGGTCATATTTCTCAAACATGTATCGGGTCTTACGGGCCATGAAAATCGCCCTGGAGCCCCAAAACTATGGGCAATAGCTCATGAAAACGGTCAGAAAACGCGAAATCAAAAAGTTTTTGTTATAACTCTCAAACATGTATCTAGTCTTAATGTTGTTGCAAATCTCAATGACCCCCAAAATTGTAGTCAATAGCTCCTGAAAACAGCCTTCAAATGCAAAAAACGCGGAGTTTTTTTGTCATATCGCTTAAACATGTATCGGGTCTTACGGGCCATCCAAATCTCCCCGGAGCCCCAAAACTGTGGGCAATAGCTCATGTAAAAGTGGTAAAATGTGATAACGACAAGTTTTTGGTCATAACTATCAAATATGTATTGGGTTTTACGATCGTTGTAAATCGCCGCGGTACCCCAAAACCTGTGGGCAATAGCTCATGAAAACGGCTATAAAACGAGAAAACAATGAGTTTTTCGTTGTGGCCTTGTGGTCATTGTAAATCTCCCTAGGACCCCAAAAACGGTTGTCAAACACAAAAACGACGAGTTTTTGGTCATATATCTCAAACATGTATCGAGTCTTTTGGGCCATCCAAGTCGCCCTAATACCCCAAAACTGTGGGCAATAACTCATGAAAACGGCCTTAAAACGAGAAATAATGAGTTTCTGGTCATATATCTCAAACATGTATCGGGTCTTATGGGCCATGAAAATCGCCCTCGAGCCCCAAAACTAAGGGCAATAGCTCATGAAAACGGTCATAAAATGCGAAAAAGACGAGTTTTTGGTCATAACTCTCAAACTTGTAGCGGGTCTTACATAATGTAAATCGCCATGAAACCTCAAAATTGTGGGCAATAACCCGTGAAAACAGTCGTAAAGGACGAAAACGTGGAGTTTTTGTTCATAACTCTCAAAAAATGTAACTTGTCTTACGGGCGTTGCAAATCGCCCTGGAACCCCAAAACCGTGGGCAATAGCTCAAGGAAACAGTGGTAAAAAGAGAAAACAACGACTTTTTGGTCATAACTATCAAACATGTACCAGGTCTTACAGAAATGTAAATCGCAATGAACCGTCAAAATTATGGGCCATCCAAATCTCCCCGAAGCCCCAAAACTATGGGCAATAGCTCATGAAAAAGTGGTAAAATGTGATAACGACAAGTTTTTGGTCATAACTATCAAATATGTATTGGGTTTTACAATCGTTGTAAATCGCCGCGGTACCCCAAAACCTGTGGGCAATAGCTCATGAAAACGGCTATAAAACGAAAAAACAATGAGTTTTTCGTTGTGGCCTTGTGGTCATTGTAAATCTCCCTAGGACCCCAAAAACGGTTGTCAAACACAAAAACGACGAGTTTTTGGTCATATATCTCAAACATGTATCGAGTCTTACGGGCCATCCAAGTCGCCCTAATACCCCAAAACTGTGGGCAATAGCTCATGAAAACGACCTTAAAACGAGAAAGCAATGAGTTTCTGGTCATATCTCTCAAACATGTATCGGGTCTTACGGGCCATGAAAATCGCCCTGGAGCCCCAAAACTAAGGGCAATAGCTCATGAAACCGGTCATAAAACTCGAAAAAGACGATTTTTTGGTCATAACTCTCAAACATGTACCGGGTCATACAAAATGTTAATCGCCATGAAACCTCAAAATTGTGGGCAATAAACCATGAAAACGGTCGTAAAAGACGAAAAAGCGGACTTTTTGTTCATAACTCTCAAAAAATGTAACTTGTCTTACGGGCCTTGCAAATCATACGAACCCCAAAACCGTGGGCAATAGCTCAAGGAAACAGTGGTAAAATAAGAAAACGACGATTTTTTGGTCATAACTATCAAACATGTACCAGGTCTTACAGAAATGTAAATCGCCATGAAACGTCAAAATTGTGGGCAATAACCCATGAAAACAGTCATAAAAGACGAAAACACGGAGTTTTTGTTCATAACTCTCAAAAAATGTATCGGGTCTTACGGGCCTTGAAAATCGGCCTGGAACACCAAAACCGTGGGCAATAGCTCATGAAAACGGTCATAAAACGCGAAAACGACAAGTTTTTGGTCATAAGTATCAAACATGTACCGGGTCTTATAGAAATGTAAATCATCATGAAACCTCAAAATTGTGGGCAAAAACCCATGATAACAGCCATAAAAGACAAAAACGTGGAGTTTTTGTTCATAACTCCCAAAAAATGTATCGGGTCTTACGGGCCTTGCAAATCGCCCTGGAACCCCAAAACCGTGGGCAATAGCTCATGAAAACGGTCATAAAACGCGAAAACGACAAGTTTTTGGTCATAAGTATCAAACATGTACGGGGTCTTACAGAAATGTAAATCGTCATGAAACCTCAAAATTGTGGGCAAAACCCCATGATAACAGCCATAAAAGACGAAAACGCGGAGTTTTTGTTCATAACTCTCAAAAAAATATATCGGATCTTACGGGCTTTGCAAATCGCCCTGGAACCCCTAAATCGAGGGAAATAGCTCATGAAAACAGTGGTAAATGCGAAAACGACAAGTTTTTGGTCATAACTATCAAACATATATTGGGTTTTACGTTTGTTTTAAATCGCCGTGGTACCCTAAAACTATGGGCAATAGCTCATGAAAACAGCTATAAAACGAGAAAACACTGAGTTTTTCGTTGTAACTCGCAAACATGTATCGGGTCTTGTGGTCATTGTAAATCTCCCTTGAACGCCAAAAACGGTCGCCAAACACAAAAACGACAAGTTTTTGGTCATACCTATCAAACATGTATGGATTCTTACGGGCCATCCAAGTCGCCCTGGTACCCCAAAACCGTGGGCAATAGCTCATGAAAACGTCCTTAAAACGAGAAAACAATGAGTTTTTGGTCATATTTCTCAAACATGTATCGGGTCTTACGGGCCATGAAAATCGCCCTGGAGCCCCAAAACTATGGGCAATAGCTCATGAAAACGGTCAGAAAACGCGAAATCAAAAAGTTTTGGTTATAACTCTCAAACATGTATCTAGTCTTAATGTTGTTGCAAATCTCAATGAACCCCAAAATTGTAGTCAATAGCTCATGAAAACAGCCTTCAAATGCAAAAAACGCGGAGTTTTTTTGTCATATCGCTTAAACATGTATCGGGTCTTACGGGCCATCCAAATCTCCCCGGAGCCCCAAAACTGTGGGCAATAGCTCATGTAAAAGTGGTAAAATGTGATAACGACAAGTTTTTGGTCATAACTATCAAATATGTATTGGGTTTTACGATCGTTGTAAATCGCCGCGGTACCCCAAAACCTGTGGGCAATAGCTCATGAAAACGGCTATAAAACGAGAAAACAATGAGTTTTTCGTTGTGGCCTTGTGGTCATTGTAAATCTCCCTAGGACCCCAAAAGCGGTTGTCAAACACAAAAGCAGAGTTTTGGTCATATATCTCAAACATGTATCGAGTCTTATGGGCCATCCAAGTCGCCCTAATACCCCAAAACTGTGGGCAATAACTCATGAAAACGGCCTTAAAACGAGAAATAATGAGTTTCTGGTCATATATCTCAAACATGTATCGGGTCTTATGGGCCATGAAAATCGCCCTCGAGCCCCAAAACTAAGGGCAATAGCTCATGAAAACGGTCATAAAATGCGAAAAAGACGAGTTTTTGGTCATAACTCTCAAACTTGTAGCGGGTCTTACATAATGTAAATCGCCATGAAACCTCAAATTTGTGGGCAATAAACCGTGAAAACGGTCGTAAAGGACAAAAACGTGGAGTTTTTGTTCATAACTCTCAAAAAATGTAACTTGTCTTACGGGCCTTGCAAATCGCCCTGGAACCCCAAAACCGTGGGCAATAGCTCAAGGAAACAGTGGTAAAAAGAGAAAACAACGACTTTTTGGTCATAACTATCAAACATGTACCAGGTCTTACAGAAATGTAAATCGCAATGAACCGTCAAAATTATGGGCCATCCAAATCTCCCAGAGCCCCAAAACTATGGGCAATAGCTCATGAAAAAGTGGTAAAATGTGATAACGACAAGTTTTTGGTCATAACTATCAAATATGTATTGGGTTTTACAATCGTTGTAAATCGCCGCGGTTCCCCAAAACCTGTGGGCAATAGGTCATGAAAACGGCTATAAAACGAGAAAACAATGAGTTTTTCGTTGTGGCCTTGTGGTCATTGTAAATCTCCCTAGGACCCCAAAAACGGTTGTCAAACACAAAAACGACGAGTTTTTGGTCATATATCTCAAACATGTATCGAGTCTTACGGGCCATCCAAGTCGCCCTAATACCCCAAAACTGTGGGCAATAGCTCATGAAAACGACCTTAAAACGAGAAAACAATGAGTTTCTGGTCATATCTCTCAAACATGTATCGGGTCTTACGGGCCATGAAAATCGCCCTGGAGCCCCAAAACTAAGGGCAATAGCTCATGAAACCGGTCATAAATCTCGAAAAAGACGATTTTTTGGTCATAACTCTCAAACATGTACCGGGTCATACAAAATGTTAATCGCCATGAAACCTCAAAATTGTGGGCAATAAACCATGAAAACGGTCGTAAAAGATGAAAAAGCGGACTTTTTGTTCATAACTCTCAAAAAATGTAACTTGTCTTACGGGCCTTGCAAATCGCCCTGGAACCCCAAAACCGTGGGCAATAGCTCAAGGAAACAGTGGTAAAATGAGAAAACGACGATTTTTTGGTCATAACTATCAAACATGTACCAGGTCTTACAGAAATGTAAATCGCCATGAAACGTCAAAATTGTGGGCAATAACCCATGAAAACAGTCATAAAAGACGAAAACACGGAGTTTTTGTTCATAACTCTCAAAAAATGTATCGGGTCTTACGGGCCTTGCAAATCGCGCTGGAACCCCAAAACCGTGGGCAATAGCTCATGAAAACGGTCATAAAACGCGAAAACGACAAGTTTTTGGTCATAAGTATCAAACATGTACCGGGTCTTACAGAAATGTAAATCGTCATGAAACCTCAAAATTGTGGGCAAAACCCCAAGATAACAGCCATAAAAGACGAAAACGCGGAGTTTTTGTTCATAACTCTCAAAAAATATATCGGATCTTACGGGCTTTGCAAATCTCCCTGGAACCCCTAAATCGAGGGAAATAGCTCATGAAAACAGTGGTAAATGCGAAAACGACAAGTTTTTGGTCATAACTATCAAACATATATTGGGTTTTACGGTTGTTTTAAATCGCCGTGGTACCCTAAAACTATGGGCAATAGCTCATGAAAAAGGCTATAAAACGAGAAAACACTGAGTTTTTCGTTGTAACTCGCAAACATGTATCGGGTCTTGTGGTCATTGTAAATCTCCCTTAAACGCCAAAAACGGTCGCCAAACACAAAAACGACAAGTTTTTGGTCATATCTATCAAACATGTATGGAGTCTTACGGGCCATCCAAGTCGCCCTGGTACCCTAGAACCGTGGGCAATAGCTCATGAAAACGACCTTAAAACGAGAAAACAATGAGTTTTTGGTCATATCTCTCAAACATGTATCGGGTCTTACGGGCCATGAAAATCGCCCCGGAGCCCCAAAACTATGGGCAATAGCTCATGAAAACGGTCACAAAACGCGAAATCAAAAAGTTTTTGTTATAACTCTCAAACATGTATCTAGTCTTAATGTTGTTGTAAATCTCAAAGAACCCCAAAATTGTAGTCAATAGCTCATGAAAACGGCCTTCAAATGCAAAAAAACGCGGAGTATTTTTCATATCTCTCAAACATGTATCGGGTCTTATGGGCCATCCAAATCTCCCCGAAGCCCCAAAACTGTGGGCAATAGCTCATGAAAAACTGGTAAAATGTGATAACGACAAGTTTTTGGTCATAACTATCAAATATGTATTGGGTTTTACGATCGTTGTAAATCGCCGCGGTACCCCAAAACCTGTGGGCAATAGCTCATGATAACGGCTATAAAACGAGAAAACAATGAGTTTTTCGTTGTGGTCTTGTGTTCATTGTAAATCTCCCTAGGACCCCAAAAATGGTTGTCAAACACAAAAACGACGAATTTTTGGTCATATATCTCAAACATGTATCGTGTCTTACGGGCCATCCAAGTCGCCCTAATACCCCAAAACTGTGGGCAATAGCTCATGAAAACGACCTTAAAACGAGAAAACAATGAGTTTCTGGTCATATCTCTCAAACATGTATCGGGTCTTACGGCCCATGAAAATCGCCCTCGAGCCCCAAAACTAAGGGCAATAGCTCATTAAAACGGTCATAAAATGCGAAAAGGACGAGTTTTTGGTCATAACTCTCAAACATGTACCGGGCCTTACATAATGTAAATCGCCATGAAATCTCAAAATTGTGGGCAATAACCCATGAAAACGGTCGTAAAGGACAAAAACGCGGAGTTTTTGTTCATAACTCTCAAAAAATGTAACGTGTCTTACGGGCCTCGCAAATCGCCCTGGAACCCCAAAACCGTGGGCTATAGCTCAAGGAAACAGTGGTAAAGTGAGAAAACGACGATTTTTTGGTCATAACTATCAAACATGTACCAGGTCTTACAGAAATGTAAATCGCCATGAAACGTTAAAATTGTTGGCACTAACCCATGAAAACAGTCATAAAAGACGAAAACGCGGAGTTTTTGTTCATCACTCTCAACAGATGTATCGGGTCTTACGGGCCATGCAAATCACCCTGGAACCCCAAAGTCGAGGGCAAAAGCTCATGAAAACAATGGTAAAATGCGAAAACGCCATGTTTTTGGTCATAATATCAAACATGTATTAGGTTTTACGGTTGTTGTAAATCGCCGTTGTACCCCAAAACTATGGGCAATAGCTCATGAAAACGGCTATAAAATGAGAAAACAATGAGTTTTTCGTTGTAACTTGCAAACATGTATCGGGTCTTGTGGTCATTGTAAATCTCCCTTGAATGCCAAAGATGGTCGCCAAACACAAAAATGACAAGTTTTTGGTCATGTCTATCAAACATGTATGGAGTCTTATGGGCCATCCAAGTCGCCCTGGTGCCCCAAAACTGTGGGCAATAGCTCATGAAAACGACCTTAAAACGAGAAAACAATGAGTTTTGGTGATATCTCTCAAACATGTATCGGGTCTTACTGGCCATGAAAATCGCCTTGGAGCCCCAAAACTATGGGGAATAGCTCATGAAAACGGCTATAAAACGAGAAAACAATTAGTTTTTTGTTGTGGTCTTGTGGTCACTGTAAATCTCCCTAGGACACCAAAAACGGTCGTCAAACACAAAAATGACGAGTTTTTGTTCATATCTCTCAAACATGTATCGAGTCTTACGAGCTATCCAAGTCGCCCTAATACCCCCAAACTGTGGGCAATAGCTCATGAAAACGGCCTTAAAACAAGAAAACAATGAGTTTCGGATCATATCTCTCAAACATGTATCGGGTCTTACGGGCCATGAAAATCGCCCTGGAGCCCCAAAACTAAGGGCAATAGGTCATGAAAACGGTAATAAAACTCGAAAAAGACAAGTTTTTGGTCATAACTCTCAAACATGTACCGGGTCTTACAAAATGTAAATCGCCATGAATCCTCAAAATTGTGGGCAATAAACCATGAAAACGTTTGCAAAAGATGAAAATGCGGATTTTTTGTTCATAACTCTCAAAAAATGTATCGGGTCTTACGGGCCATGCAAATCGCCCTGGAACCCCAAAAACGCGAAAACGAACAGTTTTTGGTCATAAGTATCAAACATGTACCGGGTCATACAGAAATGTAAATCGTCATGAAACCTCAAAATTGTGGACAAAAACCCATGATAACAGCCATAAAAGACGAAAGTGCGGAGTTTTTGTTCATAACTCTCAAGAAATATATCGGGTCTTACGGGCCATGCAAATCGCCCTGGAACCCCTAAACCGAGGGAAATAGCTCATGAAAACAGTGGTAAAATGCGAAAACGACAAGTTTTTGGTCATAACTATCAAACATGTATTGGGTTTTACGGTCGTTGTAAATCGCCGCGGTACCCCAAAACTGTGGGCAATAGCTCATGAAAAATGCTATAAAACGAGAAAACACTGAGTTTTTCATTGTAACTCGCAAACATGTATCGGGTCTTGTGGTCATTGTAAATCTCCCTTGAACGCCAAAAACGGTCGGCAAACACAAAAACGACAAGTTTTTGGTCAGGTTTATCAAACATGTGTGGAGTCTTATGGGCCATCCAAGTCGCCCTGTTACCCCAAAACTGTGGGCAATAGCTCATGAAAACGTACTTAAAACAAGAAAACAATGAGTTTTTGGTCATATCTCTCAAACATGTATCGGGTTTTACGGGCCATGAAAATCGTGTGGTGCCCCAAAACTATGGGCAATAGCTCATGAAAACGGTCATAAAACGCGAAATCAAAAAGTTTTTGTTCATAACTCTCAAACATGTATCTAGTCTTACTGTTGTTGTAAATCTCAATGGAACCCCAAAATTGTAGGCAATAGCTCATGAAAACGGCCTTAAAATGCAAAAAAAACATGGAGTTTTTGTTGTCATATCTCTCAAGCATGTATCGGGTCTTACGGGCCATCCAAATCTCTCCGGAGCCCCAAAACTGTTGGCAATAGCTCATGAAAAAGAGGTAAAATGTGATAACGACAAGTTTTTGGTCATAACAATCAAACATGTACTGGGTTTTATGGTCGTTGTAAATTGCCGCGGTACCCCAAAACTGTGGGCAATAGCTCATGAAAACGGCTATAAAACGAGAAAACAATGATTTTTTCATTGTGGTCTTGTGGTCATTGTAAATCTCCGTACGATGCCAAAAACGATCGTCAAACACAAAAATGACGAGTTTTTGGTCATATCTCTCAAACATGTATCGAGTCTTACAGGCCATGAAAATCGCCCTGGAGCCCCAAAACTAAAGGCAATAGCTCATTAAATCGTTCATAAAACACGAAAAGACGATTTTTTGGTCATAACTCTCAAACATGTACCGGGTCTTATAGAAATGTAAATCGCCATGAAACCTCGAAATTGTGGGCAATAACCCATGAAAACGGTGGTAAAAGACGAAAACGCAGAGTTTTTATTCATAACTCTGAAAAAATGTATCGGGTCTTATGGGCCTTGCAAATCGCCCTGGAACCCCAAAACCGTGGGCAATAGCCCATGAAAACGGTCATAAAACGCGAAAACGAGAAGTTTTTGGTCCTAATTATCAAATATGGACCAGGTCTTACAGAAATGTAAATCGCCATGAAACCTCAAAATTGTGGGCAATAACCCATGAAATCGGTCGTAAAAGACGAAAACGCCGAGTTTTTATTCATAACTCTCAAAAAATGTATCGGGTCTTACGGGCCTTGCAAATCGCCCTGGAACCCCAAAACCGTGGGCAATAGCTCATGAAAACGCTCATAAAACACGAAAACGACAAGTTTTTGGTCATAATTGTCAAACATGTACCAGGTCTTACAGAAATGTAAATCTCCATAAAACCTCAAAATTGTGGGCAATAACCCATGATAACAGCCATAAAAGACGAAAACGCGGAGTTTTTGTTCATAACTCTCAAAAAATGTATCGGGACTTACGGGCCATGCAAATCGCCCTGGAAACCCAAAATCGAGGGCAACAGCTCATGAAAACAATGGTAAAATGCGAAAGCGACAAGTTTTTGGTCATAACTATCAAACATGTATTGGGTTTTACGGTCGTTGTAAATCGCCACGGTACCCCAAAACTATAGGCAATAGCTCATGAAAACGACCTTAAAACGAGAAAACAATGAGTTTTTGGTCATATCTCTCAAACATGTATCGGGTCTTACGGGCCATGAAAATCGCCATGGAGCCCAAAAACTATGGGCAATAGCTCATGAAAACGGCTATAAAACGAGAAAACAATTAGTTTCTTGTTGTGGTCTTGTGGTCATTGTAAATCTCCCTAGGACACCAACAACGGTCGTCAAAAACAAAAACGACGAGTTTTTGGTCATATCTCTCAAACATGTATCGAGTCTTACGAGCCATCCAAGTCGCCCTAATACCCCCAAACTGTGGGCAATAGCTCATGAAAATGGCCTTAAAACGAGAAACCAATGAGTTTCTGGTCATATCTCTCAAACATGTATCAGGTCTTACGGGCCATGAAAATCTCTCTAGAGCCCCAAAACTAAGGGCAATAGGTCATGAAAACGGTCATAAACCTCGAAAAAGACAAGTTTTTGGTCATAACTCGCTAACATGTACCGGGTCTTACAAAATGTAAATCGCCATGAATCCTCAAAATTGTGGGCAATAAACCATGGAAACGTTCGCAAAAGATGAAAAAGCGTATTTTTTGTTCATAACTCTCAAAAATGTATCGGGTCTTACGGGCCTTGCAAATAGCCCTGGAACCCCAAAACCGTGGGCAATAGCTCATGAAAACGGTCATAAAACGCGAAAACGATAAGTTTTTGGTCATAAGTATCAAACATGTACCGGGTCTTACAGAAATATAAATCGTCATGAAACCTCAAAATTGTGGGCAAAAACCCATGCAGCCATAAAAGACGAAAACACGGAGTTTTTGTTCATAACTCTCAAAAAATATATCGGGTCTTACGGGCCATGGAAATCACCCTGGAACCCCTAAACCGAGGGAAATAGCTCATGAAAACAGAGGTAAAATGGGAAAACGACAAGCTTTTGGTCATAATTATCAAACATGTATTGGGTTTTACGGTCATTGTAAATCGCTGCGATACCCCAAAACTGTGGGCAATAGCTCATGAAAAAGGCTATAAAACGAGAAAACACTGAGTTTTTCGTTGTAACTCGCAAACATGTATCGGGTCTTGTGGTCATTGTAAATCTCCCTTGAACGCCAAAAACGGTCGGCAAACACAAAAACAACAAGTTTTTGGTCAGATCTATCAAACATGTTTGGAGTCTTACGGGCCATCCAAGTCGCCCTGGTACCTCAAAACTGTGGGCAATAGCTCATGAAAACGACCTTAAAACGAGAAAACAATGAGTTTTTGGTCATATCTCTCAAACATGTATCGGGTCTTACGGGCCATGAAAATCTCCCTGGAGCCCCAAAACTATGGGCAATAGCTCATGAAAACGGTCATAAAACGCGAAATCAAAAAGTTTTTGTTCATAACTCTCAAACATGTATCTAGTCTTATTGTTGTTGTAAATCTCAATGGAACCGCAAAATTGAAGGCAATAGCTCATGAAAACGGCCTTAAAATGCAAAAAACGCGGAGTTTTTGTTGCCATACCTCTCAAACATGTATCGGGTCTTACGGGCCATCCAGATCTCCTTGGAGCCCCAAAACCGTTGGCAATAGCCCATGAAAAAGTGGTAAAATGTGATAACGACAAGTTTTTGGTCATAACTATCAAACATGTATTGGGTTTTATGGTGGTTGTAAATCGCCGCTACCACAAAATTGTAGGCAATAGCTCATGAAAACGGGTATATAATGATAAAACAATGAGTTTTTCGTTGTGGTCTTGTGGTCATTGTAAATCTCCGTTATACGCCAAAAAGGTCGTCAAACACAAAAATGACGAGTTTTTGGTCATATCTATCAAACATGTATCGAGTCTTACGGGCCATCCAAGTCGCCCTAATACCCCCAAACTGTGGGTAATAGCTCATGAAAATGGCCTTAAAACGAGGAAACAATGAGTTTTTGGTCATATCTCTCAAACATGTATCGGGTCTTACAGGCCCTGAAAATCGCCCTGGAGCCCCAAAACTAAAGGCAATAGCTCATTAAATCGGTCATAAAACGTGAAAAGACGAATTTTTGGACATAATCTCAAACATGTACCGGGTCTTACAGAAATGTAAATCGCCATGAAACCTCAAAATTGTGGGCAATAACCAATGAAAACAGTCGTAAAAGAGAAAACGCGGAGTTTTTATTCATAACTCTCCAAAAATGTATCGGGTCTTACGGGCCTTGCAAATCGCCCTGGAACCCCAAAATCGTGAGCAATAGCTCATGAAAACGGTTATAAAACACGAAAACGACAAGTTTTTGTTCATACCTGTCAAACATGTACCGGGTCTTACAGAAATGTAAATCTCCATGAAACCTCAAAATTATGGGCAATAACCAATGATAACAGCCATAAAAGACGAAAACGCGGAGTTTTTGTTCATAACTCTCAAAAAATGTATCGGGTCTTACGGGCCTGCAAATCGCCCTGGAACCTGAAAATCGAGGGCAACAGCTCATGAAAAAATGGTAAAATGCGAAAACGACAAGTTTTTGGTCATAACTATGAAACATGTATTGGGTTTTATGGTCGTTGTAAATCACCAGGTACCCCAAAACTGTGTGCAATAGCTCATGAAAACGGCTATAAAACGAGAAAACAATGAGTTTTTCGTTGTAACTTGCAAACATGTATCGGGTCTTGTGGTCATTGTAAATCTCCCTTGAACGCAAAAAACGATCGCCAAACACAAAAACGATAAGTTTCTGGTCAGATCTATCAAACATGTATGGAGTCTTACGGGCCATCCAACTCGCCCTGGTACCCCAAAACTATGGGCAATAGCTCATGAAAACGACCTTAAAACGAGAAAACAAAAAGTTTTTGGTCATATCTCTCAAACATGTATCTAGTCTTACTGTTGTTGTAAATCCCAATGGAACCCCAAAATTGTAGGCAATAGCTCATGAAATCGGCCTTAAAATGCAAAAAACACGGAGTTTTTGTTGTCATATCTCTCAAACATGTATCGGGTTTTACGGGCCATCCAAATCTCCCTGGAGGAGCCCCAAAACTGGTGGCAATAGCTCATGAAAAAGTGGTAAAATGTGATAACGACAAGTTTTTGGTCGTAACTATTAAACATGTATTGGGTTTTACGGTCGTTGTAAATCGCCATGGTACCCCAAAACTTGTGGGCAATAGCTCATGAAAACGGCTATAAAACAAGAGAGCAATGAGTTTTTCGTTGTGGTCTTATGGTCATTGTAAATCTCCCTAGGACGCCAAAAACGGTCGTCAAACACAAAAACGACGAGTTTTTGGTCATATATCTCAAACATGTATCGAGTCTTACGGGCCATCTAGGTCGCCCTAATACCCCAAAACTGTGGGCAATAGCTCATGAAAACGGCCTTAAAACGAGAAAACAATGAGTTTCTGGTCATATCTCTCAAACATGTATCGGGTCTTACGGGCCATGAAAATCGTCCTGGAGCTCCAAAACTAAAGGCAATAGCTCATTAAACCGGTTATAAAACGCGAAAAGACGATTTTTTGGTCATATCTCTCAAACATGTATCGAGTCTTACGGGCCATCCAAGACGCCCTAATACCCCAAAACTGTGGGCAATACCTCATGAAAACGGCCTTAAAACGAGAAAACAATGAGTTTTTGGTCATAGCTCTCAAACATGTATCGGGTCTTACAGGCCATGAAAATCGCCCTGGAGCCCCAAAACTACAGGCAATATCTCATTAAATCGGTCATAAAACGCGAAAAGACGATTTTTTGGTCATAACTCTCAAACATGTATCGGGTCTTACAGAAATGTAAATCTCCATGAAACCTCAAAATTGTGAGCAATAACCCATGATAACAGCCATAAAAGACGAAAACTCGGAGTTTTTGTTCATAACTCTCAAAAAATGTATCGGGTCTTACGGGCCATGCAAATTTCCCTGGAACGCAAAAATCAAGGGCAACAGCTCATGAAAACAATGGTAAAATGTGAAAACGACAAGTTTTTGGTCATAACTATCAAACATGTATTGGGTTTTACTATCGTTGTAAATCTCCACGGTACCCCAAAACTGTGTGCAATAGCTCATGAAAACGATTATAAAACGTGAAAATAATGAGGTTATCGTTGTAAATCGAAAACATGTATCGGGTCTTGTGGTCATTGTAAATCTCCATTGAATGCCAAAAACGGTCGCCAAACACAAAAACGACAAGTTTTTGGTCATATCTATCAAACATGTATGGAGTCTTACGGGCCATCCAGGTCGCCCTGGTACCCCAAAACTGTGGGCAATAGCTCATGAAAACGACCTTAAAACGAGAAAACAATGAGTTTTTGGTCATATCTCTCAAACATGTATCGGGTCTTAGGGGACATGAAAATTGCCCTGGAGCCCCAAAACTATGGGCAATAGCTCATGAAAACGGCTATAAAACGAGAAAACATTTAGTTTTTCGTTGTGGTCTTGTGGTCATTGTAAATCTCCCTAGGACACAAAAAACGGTCACCAAACACAAAAATGACTAGTTTTTGGTCATATCTCTCAAACATGTATCGAGTCTTACGAGTCATCCAATTCGCCCTAATACCCCCAAACTGTGGGCAATAGCTCATGAAAACGGCCTTAAAATGAGAAAACAATGAGTTTCTGGTCATATCTCTCAAACATGTATCGGGTCTTACGGGCCATGAAAATCGCCCTGGAGCCCCAAAACTAAAGGCAATAGCTCATGAAATGGTCATAAAACTCAAAAAAGACGAGTTTTTGGTCATAACTCTCAAACATGTAACGGGTCTTACAAAATGTAAATCGCTATGAAACCTCAAAATTGTGGGCAATAAACCATGAAAATGGTTGTAAAAGACAAAAACGCGGATTTTTTGTTCATAACTCTCAAAAAATGTATCGGGTCTTACGGGCCTTGCAAATCGCCCTGGAACCCCTAAACCGAGGGAAATAGCTCATGAAAACAGTGGTAGAATGCGAAAACGACCAGTTTTTGGTCATAACTGTCAAACATGTATTGGGTTTTATGGTCGTTGCAAATCGCCACGATACCCTAAAACTGTGGGCAATAGCTCATGAAAAAGGCTATAGAACGAGAAAACACTGAGTTTTTCGTTGTAACTCGCAAACATGTATCGGGTCTTGTGGTCATCGTAAATCTCCCTTGAACGCCAAAAACGGTCGGCAAACACAAAAACGACAAGTTTTTGGTCAAATCTATCAAACATGTATGGAGTCTTACGGGCCATCCAAGTCATACAGTACCCCAAAGCGTAGGCAATAGCTCATGAAAACGACCTTAAAACGAGAAAACAATGAGTTTTTGGTCATATCTCTCAAACATGTATCGAGTCTTACGGGCCATGAAAACCTCCCTGAAGCCCCAAAACTATGGGCAATAGCTCATGAAAACGGTCATAAAACGCGAAATCAATTTTTTTTGTTCATAACTCTCAAACATGTAGTGGGTTTTACTGTTGTTGTAAATCTCAATGGAACCCCAAAATTGTAGGAAATAGCTCATGAAAACGGCCTTAAAATGCAAAAAACATGGAGTTTTTTTGTCATATCTCTCAAACATGTATCGGGTCTTACGGGCCATCCAAATCTCCCCGGAGCCCCAAAAATGTGGGCAATAGCTCATGAAAAAGAGGTAATGCGATAACGACAAGTTTTTGGTCATAACTATCAATATGTATTGGGTTTTACGATCGTTGTAAATCGCCGCGGTACCCCAAAACTGTGGGCAATAGCTCATGAAAACGTCTATAAAATGAGAAAACAATGAGTTTTTCGTTGTGGTCTTGTGGTCATTGTAAATCTCCGTAGGACGCTAAAAAGGTCGTCAAACACAAAAATGACGAGTTTTTGGTCATATCTCTCAAACATGTATCGAGTCTTACGGGCCATCCAAGTCGCCCTAATACCCCAAAGCTGTGGGCAATAGCTCATGAAAACTACCTTAAAACGAGAAAACAATGAGTTTTTGGTCATATCTCTCAAACATGTATCGAGTCTTACAAGCCATGAAAATCGCCCTGGAGCCCCAAAACTAAAGGCAATAGCTCATTAAATCGATCATAAAACGCGAAAAGAGGAATTTTTGGTCATAATCTCAAACATGTACCGGGTCTTACAGAAATGTAAATCGCCATGAAACCTCAAAATTGTGGGCAATAACCCATGAAAACGGTTGTAAAAGATGAAAACGCGGAGTTTTTGTGCATAACTCTCAAAAAATGTATTGGGTCTTACGGGCCTTGCAAATCGCCCTCGAACCCCAAAACCATGGGCAATAGCTCATGAAAACGGTCATAAAACACGAAAACGACAAGTTTTTGTTCATAACTATCAAACATGTACCGGGTTTTACAGAAATGTAAATCTCCATGAAACCTCAAAATTGTGGGCAATAACCCATGATAACAGCCATAAAAGACGAAAACGCGGAGTTTTTGTTCATAACTCTCAAAAAATGTATCGGGTCTTACGGGCCATGCAAATCGCCCTAGAACCCGTAAATCGAGGACAACAGCTCATGAAAACAATGGTAAAATGCGAAAACGACAAGTTTTTGGTCATAACTATCAAACATGTATTGGGTTTTATGGTCGTTGTGAATCACCAGGGTACCCCAAAACTGTGTGCAATAGCTCATGAAAACGGCTATAAAACGAGAAAACAATGAGTTTTTCGTTGTAACTCGCAAACATGTATCGGGTCTTGTGGGCATTGTAAAAGACGAAAAAGCGGATTTTTTGTTCATAACTCTAAAAAATGTATCTGGTCTTACGAGTCTTGCAAATCATACGGAACCCCAAAACCGTAAGCGATAGCTCATGAAAAGCGGTCATAAAAGCGCGAAAGCGACAAGTTTTTGGTCATAATTATCAAACATGTCTGGTCTTACGAAATGTAAATCTTCATGAAACCTCAAAATTGTAGGCGATAACCGTGATAACATGACCATAAAAAAGGCAGCGTGGAGTTTTTGTTCATAACTCTCAAAATATATCGGTCTTACGGGCCATGGAAATCACCTGGAACCCCTAAGCCGAGAAATAGCTCATGAAAAGCAGGTGGTAAAATCACGAAAGCGACAAGTTTTTAGTCATAAATATAAACATGTATTGGGTTTCTTTGTCGTTGTAAATCGCATACGGTCATAAAGCGTAGGCAATAGCTCATGAAAACGGCTATAAAACGAGAAAACAATGAGTTTTTCGTTGTGGTCTTGTGGTCATTGTAAATCTCCGTAGGACGCCAAAAGGTCGTCAAACACAAAAATGACGAGTTTTTGGTCATATCTCTCAAACATGTATCGAGTCTTACGGGCCATCCAAGTCGCCCTAATACCCCAAAATTGTGGGCAATAGCTCATGAAAACGGCCTTAAAACGAGAAAACAATGAGTTTTTGGTCATAGCTCTCAAACATGTATCGGGTCTTACAGGCCATGAAAATCATACAGAGCCCCAAAACTAAAGGCAATATCTCATTAATCGGTCGAAAAGCGAAAAGAGCGATTTTTGGTCATAACTCTCAAACATGTACCGGGTCTTACAGAAATGTAAATCTCCATAAAACCTCAAAATTGTGGGCAATAACCCATGATAACAGCCATAAAAGACGAAAACACGGAGTTTTTGTTCATAACTCTCAAAAAATGTATCGGGTCTTACGGGCCATGCAAATGCATACGGAACTCGAAAATCGAGAACACGACTCATGAAAACAATGGTGAAATCACAGCGACAAGTTTTGGTCATAACTATCGAACATGTATTGGGTTTTATGGTCGTTGTAAATCACCACAGTACCCCAAAAGCGTGCAATAGCTCATGAAGCGGCTATAAACGAGAAAACAATGAGTTTTTCGTTGTAACTTCATAAACATGTATCGGGTCTTGTGGTCATTGTAAAAAGGCGAAAAAGCGGATTTTTGTTCATAACTCTCAAAAATGTATCGGTCTTCTGAGTCTTGCAAATCGCCTGGAACCCCAAAACCGAAGCGATAGCTCATGAAAAGCGTCATAAAAGCAGCAACGACAAGTTTTTGGTCATAATTGTCGAACATGTCTGGGTCTTACGAAATGTAAATCTCCATGAAACCTCAAAATTGTGGGAAATAACCCATGATAACAGCCATAAAAAAGGCGAAAACACGGAGTTTTGTTCATAACTCTCAAAAATATATCGGGTCTTACAGACCATGGAAATCACCTAGAACCCCTAAGCAGGGAAATAGCTCATGAAAAGTGGTAAAATCACGAAAATGACAAGTTTTTCATAACAATTAAACATGTATTGGGTTTCGGTCGTTGTAAATCGCGGTACCCCAAAAGCGTAGGCAATAGCTCATGAAAACGGCTATAAAACGAGAAAACAATGAGTTTTTCGTTGTGGTCTTGTGGTCATTGTAAATCTCCGTGGGACTCCAAAAACGGTCGTCAAACACAAAAATGACGAGTTTTTGGTCATATCTCTCAAACATGTATCGAGTCTTACGGGCCATCCAAGTCGCCCTAATACCCCAAAAGCGTAGGCGATAGCTCATGAAAACGACCTTAAAGCGAGAAAACAATGAGTTTTTGGTCATAGCTCTCAAACATGTATCGGGTCTTACGAGGCCATGAAAATCGCATACAGAGCCCCCAAAACTAAAGGCAATATCTCATTAAATCGGTGAAAAGCGAAAAGACGATTTTTGGTCATAACTCTCAAACATGTCTGGGTCTTACGAAATGTAAATCTCCATAAAACCTCAAAATTGTGGGCAATAACCCATGATAACAGCCATAAAAGCGAAAACACGGAGTTTTTGTTCATAACTCTCAAAAATGTATCGGGTCTTAGGGGCATGCAAATGCATGGAACCCAAATCGAAACAACAACTCATGAAAACAATGGTAAAATCGAAAGCGACAAGTTTTTGGTCATAACTATCAAACATGTATTGGGTTTTATGGTCGTTGTAAATCACCACGGTACCCCAAAGCGTGTGCAATAGCTCATGAAAGCGGCTATAAAACGAGAAAACAATGAGTTTTCGTTGTAACTTCATAAACATGTATCGGGTCTTGTGGGCATTGTAAAAGGCGAAAAAGCGGATTTTTGTTCATAACTCTAAAAAATGTATCACGGTCTTACTGAGTCTTGCAAATCATACAGAACCCCAAAACCGTAAGCAATAGCTCATGAAAAGCGGTCATAAAGCGAAGCAGCGACAAGTTTTTGGTCATAATTGTCAAACATGTACCGGGTCTTACAGAAATGTAAATCTTCATGAAACCTCAAAATTGTGGGCAATAACCGATGATAACAGCCATAAAAGACGAAAACGTGGAGTTTTTGTTCATAACTCTCAAAAATATATCGGGTCTTACGGGCCATGGAAATCACCCTGGAACCCCTAAGCAGAAATAGCTCATGAAAAGCAGTGGTAAAATCACGAAAAGCGACAAGTTTTTAAGTCATAAATAATAAACATGTATTGGGTTTCTACGGTCGTTGTAAATCGCATACTGCATAAAGCGTAGGCAATAGCTCATGAAAACGGCTATAAAACGAGAAAACAATGAGTTTTTCGTTGTGGTCTTGTGGTCATTGTAAATCTCCGTAGGACGCCAAAAGGTCGTCAAACACAAAAATGACGAGTTTTTGGTCATATCTCTCAAACATGTATCGAGTCTTACGGGCCATCCAAGTCGCCCTAATACCCCAAAATTGTGGGCAATAGCTCATGAAAAGCTTAAAGCGAGAAAACAATGAGTTTTGGTCATAGCTCTCAAACATGTATCGGGTCTTACAGGCCATGAAAATATACAGAGCCCCAAAACTAAAGGCAATATCTCATTAAATCGGTCGAAAGCGAAAAGGCGATTTTTGGTCATAACTCTCAAACATGTAGGGTCTTACGAAATGTAAATCTCCATAAAACCTCAAAATTGTGGCGATAACCCATGATAACAGCCATAAAAGCGAAAACACGGAGTTTTTGTTCATAACTCTCAAAAATGTGTATCGGGTCTTACGGGCCATGCAAATCATACAGAACTTCGAAAATCGAGGCAACGACTCATGAAAACAATGGTGAAATGGGAAACGACAAGTTTTTGGTCATAACTATCAAACATGTATTGGGTTTTATGGTCGTTGTAAATCACTGCAGTACCCCAAAAGCTGTGCAATAGCTCATAAGCGGCTATAAAGCGAGAAAACAATGAGTTTTTCGTTGTAACTTCATAAACATGTATCGGGTCTTGTGGTCATTGTAAAAGAAAAAAGCGGATTTTTTGTTCATAACTCTCAAAAATGTATCTGGTATTCTGAGTCTTGCAAATCGCCTGGAACCCCAAAACCGAGGGATAGCTCATGAAAAGCTGTCATAAAGCAGCGAACGACAAGTTTTTGGTCATAATTGTCAAACATGTATCGGGTCTTACAGAAATGTAAATCTCCATGAAACCTCAAAATTGTGGGAAATAACCCATGATAACAGCCATAAAAGACGAAAAAACGGAGTTTTTGTTCATAACTCTCAAAAAATATATCGGGTCTTACGGGCCATGGAAATCACCCTAGAACCCCTAAGCAGGGAAATAGCTCATGAAAGCAGTGGTAAAATCACGAAAATGACAAGTTTTCGTCATAACAATTAAACATGTATTGGGTTTTACTGATCGTTGTAAATCGCCGCGGTACCCCAAAGCGTAGGCTCATAAGCTCATGAAATGGCTATAAAACGAGAAAACAATGAGTTTTTCGTTGTGGTCTTGTGGTCATTGTAAATCTCCGTAGGACGCCAAAAGGTCGTCAAACACAAAAATGACGAGTTTTTGGTCATATCTCTCAAACATGTATCGAGTCTTACGGGCCATCCAAGTCGCCCTAATACCCCAAAACTGTGGGCAATAGCTCATGAAAATGGCCTTAAAACGAGAAAACAATGAGTTTTTGGTCATAGCTCTCAAACATGTATCGGGTCTTACAGAGCCATGAAAATCATACAGAGCCCCAAAACTAAAGGCAATATCTCATTAAATCGGTCGGAAAAGCGAAAAAGGCGATTTTTTGGTCATAACTCTCAAACATGTCTGGGTCTTACAGAAATGTAAATCTCCATAATACCTCAAAATTGTGGGCAATAACCCATGATAACAGCCATAAAAGACGAAAACACGGAGTTTTTGTTCATAACTCTCAAAAAATGTATCGGGTCTTACGGGCCATGCAAATCGCCCTGGAACTCGAAAATCGAGGGCAACAGCTCATGAAAACAATGGTGAAATGCGAAAACGACAAGTTTTTGGTCATAACTATCAAACATGTATTGGGTTTTATGGTCGTTGTAAATCACCACGGTACCCCAAAACTGTGTGCAATAGCTCATGAAAACGGCTATAAAACGAGAAAACAATGAGTTTTTCATTGTAACTCGCAAACATGTATCGGGTCTTGTGGTATTTGTAAAAGACGAAAAAGCGGATTTTTTGTTCATAACTCTCAAAAAATGTATCTGGTCTTACGAGTCTTGCAAATCGCCTGGAACCCCAAAACCGTGCGATAGCTCATGAAAACGGTCATAAAACGCGAAAACGACAAGTTTTTGGTCATAAATGTCAAACATGTACCGGGTCTTACAGAAATGTAAATCTCCATGAAACCTCAAAATTGTGGGCAATAACCCATGATAACAACCATAAAAGACGAAAACGCGGAGTTTTTGTTCATAACTCTCAAAAAATATATTGGGACTTACGGGCCATGGAAATCACCCTGGAACCCCTAAACCGAGGGAAATAGCTCATGAAAACAGTGGTAAAATGCGAAAACGACAACTTTTTCGTCATAACTATTAAACATGTATTGGGTTTTAGGTCGTTGTAAATCTCCATGGTACCCCAAAACTGTGGGAAATAGCTCATGAAAACGGCTATAAAACGAGAAAACAATGAGTTTTTCGTTGTGGTCTTGTGGTCATTGTAAATCTCCGTGGGATGCCAAAAACGGTCGTCAAACAAAAAAATGACGAGTTTTTGGTCATATCTCTCAAACATGTATCGAGTCTTACGTGCCATCCAAGTCGCCCTAATACCCCAAAACTGTGGGCAATAGCTCATGAAAACGGTCTTAAAACGAGAAAACAATGAGTTTTTGGTCATAGCTCTCAAACATGTATCGGGTCTTACAGGCCATGAAAATCGCCCTGGAGCCCCAAAACTAAAGGCAATATCTCATTAAATCGGTCAGAAAACGCGAAAAGATGATTTTTTGGTCATAACTCTCAAACATGTACCGGGTCTTACAGAAATGTAAATCTCCATAAAACCTCAAAATTGTGGGCAATAACCCATGATAACAGCCATAAAAGACGAAAACACGGAGTTTTTGTTCATAACTCTCAAAAAATGTATCGGGTCTTACGGGGCATGCAAATCGCCCTGGAACCCGAAAATCGAGGGCAACAACTCATGAAAACAATGGTAAAATGCGAAAACGACAAGTTTTTGGTCATAACTATCAAACATGTATTGGGTTTTATGGTCGTTGTAAATCACTGCAGTACCCCAAAGCGTGTGCAATAGCTCATGAAACGGCTATAAAGCAGAAAACAATGAGTTTTTCGTTGTAACCGCATACATGTATCGGGTCTTGTGCTATTTGTAAAAACGAAAAAACCGATTTTTGTTCATAAGTCTAAAAAATGTATCTGGTCTTACAGGCCATGAAAATCATACAGCCCCAAAACTAAAGGCAATATCTCATTAAATCGATTGAAAAGCATAAAAAGGCGATTTTTGGTCATAACTCTCAAACATGTGCCGGGTCTTACAGAAATGTAAATCTCCATAAAACCTCAAAATTGTGGGCAATAACCCATGATAACAGCCATAAAAGACGAAAACACGGAGTTTTTGTTCATAACTCTCAAAAAATGTATCGGGTCTTACGGGGCATGCAAATCGCCCTGGAACCCGAAAATCGAGGGCAAACAACGACTCATGAAAACAATGGTAAAATGCGAAAGCGACAAGTTTTGGTCATAACTATCAAACATGTATTGGGTTTTATGGTCGTTGTAAATCACTGCAGTACCACAAAGCGTGTGCAATAGCTCATGAAAGCGGCTATAAACGAAAAACAATGAGTTTTTCGTTGTAACTATAAACATGTATCGGGTCTTGTGGTCATTGTAAAAAGGCGAAAAGCGGATTTTTGTTCATAACTCTCAAAAAATGTATCGGGTCTTACGGGTCTTGCAAATCGCCCTGGAACCCCAAAGCCGTGGGCAATAGCTCATGAAAACTGTTATAAAGCAGCAACGACAAGTTTTGGTCATAATTGTCAAACATGTATCGGGTCTTCTGAAATGTAAATCTCCATGAAACCTCAAAATTGTGGGCAATAACCCATGATAACAGCCATAAAAGACGAAAACACGGAGTTTTTGTTCATAACTCTCAAAAAATATATCGGGTCTTACGGGCCATGGAAATCACCCTGGAACCCCTAAGCAGGGAAATAGCTCATGAAAACAGTGGTAAAATGCGAAAATGACAAGTTTTTCGTCATAACAATTAAACATGTATTGGGTTTTACGGTCGTTGTAAATCGCCGCGGTACCCCAAAACTGTGGGCAATAGCTCATGAAAACGGCTATAAAACGAGAAAACAATGAGTTTTTCGTTGTGGTCTTGTGGTCATTGTAAATCTCCGTGGGACTCCAAAAACGGTCGTCAAACACAAAAATGACGAGTTGTTGGTCATATCTCTCAAACATGTATCGAGTCTTACGGGCCATCCAAGTCGCCCTAATACCCCAAAACTGTGGGCAATAGCTCATGAAAACGGCCTTAAAACGAGAAAACAATGAGTTTTTGGTCATAGCTCTCAAACATGTATCGGGTCTTACAGGCCATGAAAATGCATACGGAGCCCCAAAACTAAAGGCAATATCTCATTAAATCGGTCAGAAAACGCGAAAAGATGATTTTTTGGTCATAACTCTCAAACATGTACCGGGTCTTACAGAAATGTAAATCTCCATAAAACCTCAAAATTGTGGGCAATAACCCATGATAACAGCCATAAAAGACGAAAACACGGAGTTTTTGTTCATAACTCTCAAAAAATGTATCGGGTCTTAGGGGGCATGCAAATCGCCCTGGAACCCGAAAATCGAGGGCAACAACTCATGAAAACAATGGTAAAATGCGAAAACGACAAGTTTTTGGTCATAACTATCAAACATGTATTGGGTTTTATGGTCGTTGTAAATCACCACGGTACCCCAAAACTGTGTGCAATAGCTCATGAAAACGGCTATAAAACGAGAAAACAATGAGTTTTTCGTTGTAACTCGCACACATGTATCGGGTCTTGTGCTATTTGTAAAAGACGAAAAAACCGATTTTTTGTTCATAAGTCTAAAAAATGTATCTGGTCTTACAGGCCATGAAAATCGCCCTGGAGCCCCAAAACTAAAGGCAATATCTCATTAAATCGGTCAGAAAACGCAAAAAGACGATTTTTTGGTCATAACTCTCAAACATGTGCCGGGTCTTACAGAAATGTAAATCTCCATAAAACCTCAAAATTGTGGGCAATAACCCATGATAACAGCCATAAAAGACGAAAACACGGAGTTTTTGTTCATAACTCTCAAAAAATGTATCGGGTCTTACGGGGCATGCAAATATACAGAACCCGAAAATCGAGGCAACGACTCATGAAAACGGTAAAATCGTAAAACGACAAGTTTTTGGTCATAACTATCAAACATGTATTGGGTTTTATGGTCGTTGTAAATCACCACGGTACCACAAAACTGTGTGCAATAGCTCATGAAAACGGCTATAAAACGAGAAAACAATGAGTTTTTCGTTGTAACTCGCAAACATGTATCGGGTCTTGTGGTCATTGTAAAAGACGAAAAAGCGGATTTTTTGTTCATAACTCTCAAAAAATGTATCTGGTCTTACGAGTCTTGCAAATCGCCCTGGAACCCCAAAACCGTGGGCAATAGCTCATGAAAACTGTCATAAAACGCGAAAACGACAAGTTTTTGGTCATAATTGTCAAACATGTATCGGGTCTTACAGAAATGTAAATCTCCATGAAACCTCAAAATTGTGGGAAATAACCCATGATAACAGCCATAAAAGACGAAAACACGGAGTTTTTGTTCATAACTCTCAAAAAATATATCGGGTCTTACGGGCCATGGAAATCACCCTAGAACCCCTAAACCGAGGGAAATAGCTCATGAAAACAGTGGTAAAATGCGAAAATGACAAGTTTTTCGTCATAACAATTAAACATGTATTGGGTTTTACGGTCGTTGTAAATCGCCGCGGTACCCCAAAACTGTGGGCAATAGCTCATGAAAACGGCTATAAAACGAGAAAACAATGAGTTTTTCGTTGTGGTCTTGTGGTCATTGTAAATCTCCGTGGGACTCCAAAAACGGTCGTCAAACACAAAAATGACGAGTTGTTGGTCATATCTCTCAAACATGTATCGAGTCTTACGGGCCATCCAAGTCGCCCTAATACCCCAAAACTGTGGGCAATAGCTCATGAAAACGGCCTTAAAACGAGAAAACAATGAGTTTTTGGTCATAGCTCTCAAACATGTATCGGGTCTTACAGGCCATGAAAATCGCCCTGGAGCCCCAAAACTAAAGGCAATATCTCATTAAATCGGTCAGAAAACGCGAAAAGATGATTTTTTGGTCATAACTCTCAAACATGTACCGGGTCTTACAGAAATGTAAATCTCCATAAAACCTCAAAATTGTGGGCAATAACCCATGATAACAGCCATAAAAGACGAAAACACGGAGTTTTTGTTCATAACTCTCAAAAAATGTATCGGGTCTTAGGGGGCATGCAAATCGCCCTGGAACCCGAAAATCGAGGGCAACAACTCATGAAAACAATGGTAAAATGCGAAAACGACAAGTTTTTGGTCATAACTATCAAACATGTATTGGGTTTTATGGTCGTTGTAAATCACCACGGTACCCCAAAACTGTGTGCAATAGCTCATGAAAACGGCTATAAAACGAGAAAACAATGAGTTTTTCGTTGTAACTCGCAAACATGTATCGGGTCTTGTGGTCATTGTAAAAGACGAAAAAGCGGATTTTTTGTTCATAACTCTCAAAAAATGTATCTGGTCTTACGAGTCTTGCAAATCGCCCTGGAACCCCAAAACCGAGGGCAATAGCTCATGAAAACTGTCATAAAACGCGAAAACGACAAGTTTTTGGTCATAATTGTCAAACATGTATCGGGTCTTACAGAAATGTAAATCTCCATGAAACCTCAAAATTGTGGGAAATAACCCATGATAACAGCCATAAAAGACGAAAACACGGAGTTTTTGTTCATAACTCTCAAAAAATATATCGGGTCTTACGGGCCATGGAAATCACCCTAGAACCCCTAAACCGAGGGAAATAGCTCATGAAAACAGTGGTAAAATGCGAAAATGACAAGTTTTTCGTCATAACAATTAAACATGTACTGGGTTTTACGGTCGTTGTAAATCGCCACGGTACCCCAAAACTGTGGGCAATAGCTCATGAAAACGGCTATAAAACGAGAAAACAATGAGTTTTTCGTTGTAACTCGCAAACATGTATCGGGTCTTGTGGTCATTGTAAAAGACGAAAAAGCGGATTTTTTGTTCATAACTCTCAAAAAATGTATCTGGTCTTACGAGTCTTGCAAATCATACGGAACCCCAAAACCGTGGGCAATAGCTCATGAAAACTGTCATAAAACGCGAAAACGACAAGTTTTTGGTCATAATTGTCAAACATGTATCGGGTCTTACAGAAATGTAAATCTCCATGAAACCTCAAAATTGTGGGAAATAACCCATGATAACAGCCATAAAAGACGAAAACACGGAGTTTTTGTTCATAACTCTCAAAAAATATATCGGGTCTTACGGGCCATGGAAATCACCCTAGAACCCCTAAACCGAGGGAAATAGCTCATGAAAACAGTGGTAAAATGCGAAAATGACAAGTTTTTCGTCATAACAATTAAACATGTATTGGGTTTTACGGTCGTTGTAAATCGCCGCGGTACCCCAAAACTGTGGGCAATAGCTCATGAAAACGGCTATAAAACGAGAAAACAATGAGTTTTTCGTTGTGGTCTTGTGGTCATTGTAAATCTCCGTGTGACTCCAAAAACGGTCGTCAAACACAAAAATGACGAGTTGTTGGTCATATCTCTCAAACATGTATCGAGTCTTACGGGCCATCCAAGTCGCCCTAATACCCCAAAACTGTGGGCAATAGCTCATGAAAACGGCCTTAAAACGAGAAAACAATGAGTTTTTGGTCATAGCTCTCAAACATGTATCGGGTCTTACAGGCCATGAAAATCGCCCTGGAGCCCCAAAACTAAAGGCAATATCTCATTAAATCGGTCAGAAAACGCGAAAAGATGATTTTTTGGTCATAACTCTCAAACATGTACCGGGTCTTACAGAAATGTAAATCTCCATAAAACCTCAAAATTGTGGGCAATAACCCATGATAACAGCCATAAAAGACGAAAACACGGAGTTTTTGTTCATAACTCTCAAAAAATGTATCGGGTCTTAGGGGGCATGCAAATCGCCCTGGAACCCGAAAATCGAGGGCAACAACTCATGAAAACAATGGTAAAATGCGAAAACGACAAGTTTTTGGTCATAACTATCAAACATGTATTGGGTTTTATGGTCGTTGTAAATCACCACGGTACCCCAAAACTGTGTGCAATAGCTCATGAAAACGGCTATAAAACGAGAAAACAATGAGTTTTTCGTTGTAACTCGCAAACATGTATCGGGTCTTGTGGTCATTGTAAAAGACGAAAAAGCGGATTTTTTGTTCATAACTCTCAAAAAATGTATCTGGTCTTACGAGTCTTGCAAATCGCCCTGGAACCCCAAAACCGAGGGCAATAGCTCATGAAAACTGTCATAAAACGCGAAAACGACAAGTTTTTGGTCATAATTGTCAAACATGTATCGGGTCTTACAGAAATGTAAATCTCCATGAAACCTCAAAATTGTGGGAAATAACCCATGATAACAGCCATAAAAGACGAAAACACGGAGTTTTTGTTCATAACTCTCAAAAAATATATCGGGTCTTACGGGCCATGGAAATCACCCTAGAACCCCTAAACCGAGGGAAATAGCTCATGAAAACAGTGGTAAAATGCGAAAATGACAAGTTTTTCGTCATAACAATTAAACATGTATTGGGTTTTACGGTCGTTGTAAATCGCCGCGGTACCCCAAAACTGTGGGCAATAGCTCATGAAAACGGCTATAAAACGAGAAAACAATGAGTTTTTCGTTGTGGTCTTGTGGTCATTGTAAATCTCCGTGTGACTCCAAAAACGGTCGTCAAACACAAAAATGACGAGTTGTTGGTCATATCTCTCAAACATGTATCGAGTCTTACGGGCCATCCAAGTCGCCCTAATACCCCAAAACTGTGGGCAATAGCTCATGAAAACGGCCTTAAAACGAGAAAACAATGAGTTTTTGGTCATAGCTCTCAAACATGTATCGGGTCTTACAGGCCATGAAAATCGCCCTGGAGCCCCAAAACTAAAGGCAATATCTCATTAAATCGGTCAGAAAACGCGAAAAGATGATTTTTTGGTCATAACTCTCAAACATGTACCGGGTCTTACAGAAATGTAAATCTCCATAAAACCTCAAAATTGTGGGCAATAACCCATGATAACAGCCATAAAAGACGAAAACACGGAGTTTTTGTTCATAACTCTCAAAAAATGTATCGGGTCTTAGGGGGCATGCAAATCGCCCTGGAACCCGAAAATCGAGGGCAACAACTCATGAAAACAATGGTAAAATGCGAAAACGACAAGTTTTTGGTCATAACTATCAAACATGTATTGGGTTTTATGGTCGTTGTAAATCACCACGGTACCCCAAAACTGTGTGCAATAGCTCATGAAAACGTCTATAAAACGAGAAAACAATGAGTTTTTCGTTGTAACTCGCAAACATGTATCGGGTCTTGTGCTATTTGTAAAAGACGAAAAAGCGGATTTTTGTTCATAAGTCTAAAAAATGTATCTGGTCTTACAGGCCATGAAAATCGCCCTGGAGCCCCAAAACTAAAGGCAATATCTCATTAAATCGTTCAGAAAACGCGAAAAGACGATTTTTTGGTCATAACTCTCAAACATGTGCCGGGTCCTACAGAAATGTAAATCTCCATAAAACCTCAAAATTGTGGGCAATAACCCATGATAACAGCCATAAAAGACGAAAACACGGAGTTTTTGTTCATAACTCTCAAAAAATGTATGGGGTCTTACGGGGCATGCAAATCGCCCTGGAACCCGAAAATCGAGGGCAACAACTCATGAAAACAATGGTAAAATGCGAAAACGACAAGTTTTTGGTCATAACTATCAAACATGTATTGGGTTTTATGGTCGTTGTAAATCACCACTACCCCAAAACTGTGCAATAGCTCATGAAAACGGCTATAAAACGAGAAAACAATGAGTTTTTCGTTGTAACTCGCAAACATGTATCGGGTCTTGTGGTCATTGTAAAAGACGAAAAAGCGGATTTTTTGTTCATAACTCTCAAAAAATGTATCTGGTCTTACGAGTCTTGCAAATCGCCCTGGAACCCCAAAACCGTGGGAAATAGCTCATGAAAACTGTCATAAAACGCGAAAACGACAAGTTTTTGGTCATAATTGTCAAACATGTATCGGGTCTTACAGAAATGTAAATCTCCATGAAACCTCAAAATTGTGGGAAATAACCCATGATAACAGCCATAAAAGACGAAAACACGGAGTTTTTGTACATAACTCTCAAAAAATATATCGGGTCTTACGGGCCATGGAAATCACCCTGGAACCCCTAAACCGAGGGAAATAGCTCATGAAAACAGTGGTAAAATGCGAAAATGACAAGTTTTTCGTCATAACTATTAAACATGTATTGGGTTTTACGGTCGTTGTAAATCGCCGCGGTACCCCAAAACTGTGGGCAATAGCTCATGAAAACGGCTATAAAACAAGAAAACAATGAGTTTTTCGTTGTGGTCATTGTAAATCTCCGTGGGACTCCAAAAACGGTCGTCAAACACAAAAATGACGAGTTGTTGGTCATATCTCTCAAACATGTATCGAGTCTTACGGGCCATCCAAGTCGCCCAAATACCCCAAAACTGTGGGCAATAGCTCATGAAAACGGCCTTAAAACGAGAAAACAATGAGTTTTTGGTCATAGCTCTCAAACATGTATCGGGTCTTACAGGCCATGAAAATCGCCCTGGAGCCCCAAAACTAAAGGCAATATCTCATTAAATCGGTCAGAAAACGCGAAAAGACGATTTTTTGGTCATAACTCTCAAACATGTACCGGGTCTTACAGAAATGTAAATCTCCATAAAACCTCAAAATTGTGGGCAATAACCCATGATAACAGCCATAAAAGACGAAAACACGGAGTTTTTGTTCATAACTCTCAAAAAATGTATCGGGTCTTACGGGCCATGCAAATCGCCCTGGAACCCGAAAATCGAGGGCGACAACTCATGAAAACAATGGTAAAATGCGAAAACGACATGTTTTTGGTCATAACTATCAAACATGTATTGGGTTTTATGGTCGTTGTAAATCACCACGGTACCCCAAAACTGTGTGCAATAGCTCATGAAAACGGCTATAAAACGAGAAAACAATGAGTTTTTCGTTGTAACTCGCAAACATGTATCGGGTCTTGTGGTATTTGTAAAAGACGAAAAAGCGGATTTTTCGTTCATAACTCTCAAAAAATGTATCTGGTCTTACGAGTCTTGCAAATCGCCCTGGAACCCCAAAACCGTGGGCAATAGGTCATGAAAACGGTCATAAAACGCGAAAACGACAAGTTTTTGGTCATAATTGTTAAACATGTACCGGGTCTTAAAAAAATGTAAATCTCCATGAAACCTCAAAATTGTGGGCAATAACCCATGATAACAGCCATAAAAGACGAAAACGCGGAGTTTTTGTTCATAACTCTCAAAAAATATATCGGTCTTACGGCCATGGAAATCACCGAACCCCTAAACCGAGGGAAATAGCTCATGAAAATAAAGTGGTAAAATGCGAAAATGACAAGTTTTTCGTCATAACTATTAAACATGTATTGGTTTCTGATGCGTTGTAAATCGCATGTACCCCAAAAACTGTGGGCAATAGCTCATGAAAACGGCTATAAAACGAGAAAACAATGAGTTTTTCGTTGTGGTCATTGTAAATCTCCGTGGGACGCCAAAAATGGTCGTCAAACACAAAAATGACGAGTTTTTGGTCATATCTCTCAAACATGTATCGAGTCTTACGGGCCATCCAAGTCGCCCTAATACCCCAAAACTGTGGGCAATAGCTCATGAAAACGGCCTTAAAACGAAAACAATGAGTTTTGGTCATAGCTCTCAAACATGTATCGGGTCTTACAGCCATGAAAGTCGCCTCGAGCCCCAAAACTAAAGGCAATATCTCATTAAATCGGTCGAAAACGAAAAGACGATTTTTGTCATAACTCTCAAACATGTACCGGTCTTACGTAAATATAAATCTCCATAAAACCTCAAAATTGTGGGCAATAACCCATGATAACAGCCATAAAAGACGAAAACACGGAGTTTTTGTTCATAACTCTCAAAAAATGTATCGGGTCTTACGGGCCATGCAAATCGCCCTGGAACCCGAAAATCGAGGGCAAAAGCTCATGAAAACAATGGTAAAATGCGAAAACGACAAGTTTTTGGTCATAACTATCAAACATGTATTGGGTTTTATGGTCGTTGTAAATCACCACGGTACCCCAAAACTGTGTGCAATAGCTCATGAAAACGGCTATAAAATGAGAAAACAATGAGTTTTTCGTTGTAACTCGCAAACATGTATCGGGTCTTGTGGTATTTGTAAAAGACGAAAAAGCGGATTTTTCGTTCATAACTCTCAAAAAATGTATCTGGTCTTACGAGTCTTGCAAATCGCCCTGGAACCCCAAAACCGTGGGCAATAGGTCATGAAAACGGTCATAAAACGCGAAAACGACAAGTTTTTGGTCATAATTGTTAAACATGTACCGACTCTTACAAAAATGTAAATCTCCATGAAACCTCAAAATTGTGGGCAATAACCCATGATAACAGCCATAAAAGACGAAAACGCGGAGTTTTTGTTCATAACTCTCAAAAAATATATCGGGTCTTACGGGCCATGGAAATCACCCTGGAACCCCTAAACCAAGGGAAATAGCTCATGAAAACAGTGGTAAAATGCGAAAATGACAAGTTTTTCGTCATAACTATTAAACATGTATTGGGTTTTACGGTCGTTGTAAATCGCCGCGGTACCCCAAAACTGTGGGCAATAGCTCATGAAAACGGCTATAAAACGAGAAAACAATGAGTTTTTCGTTGTGGTCTTGTGGTCATTGTAAATCTCCGTGGGACGCAAAAAACGGTCGTCAAACACAAAAATGACGAGTTTTTGGTCATATCTCTCAAACATGTATCGAGTCTTACGGGCCATCCAAGTCGCCCAAATACCCCAAAACTGTGGGCAATAGCTCATGAAAACGGCCTTAAAACGAGAAAACAATGAGTTTTTGGTCATAGCTCTCAAACATGTATCGGGTCTTACAGGCCATGAAAATCGCCCTGGAGCCCCAAAACTAAAGGCAATATCTCATTAAATCGGTCAGAAAACGCGAAAAGACGATTTTTTGGTCATAACTCTCAAACATGTACCGGGTCTTACAGAAATGTAAATCTCCATAAAACCTCAAAATTGTGGGCAACCCATGATAACAGCCATAAAGACGAAAACACGGAGTTTTTGTTCATAACTCTCAAAAATGTATCGGGTCTTACGGCCATGCAAATCGCCTCGAACCCGAAAAAATCGAGGGCAACAACTCATGAAAACAATGGTAAATGCGAAAACGACATGTTTTGGTCATAACTATCAAACATGTATTGGGTTTTATGGTCGTTGTAAATCACCACGCACCCCAAAACTGGTGCAATAGCTCATGAAAACGCTATAAACGAGAAAACAATGAGTTTTTCGTTGTAACTCGCAAACATGTATCGGGTCTTGTGGTATTTGTAAAAGACAAAAGCGGATTTTTCGCTTCATAACTCTCAAAAATGTATCCGGTCTTACGAGTCTTGCAAATCGCTCGAACCCCAAAACCGTAAGGCAATAGGTCATGAAAACGGTCATAAAACGCGAAAACGACAAGTTTTTGGTCATAATTGTTAAACATGTACCGGGTCTTACAAAAATGTAAATCTCCATGAAACCTCAAAATTGTGGGCAATAACCCATGATAACAGCCATGAAAGACGAAAACGCGGAGTTTTTGTTCATAACTCTCAAAAAATATATCGGGTCTTACGGCCCATGGAAATCACCCTGGAACCCCTAAACCGAGGGAAATAGCTCATGAAAACAGTGGTAAAATGCGAAAATGACAAGTTTTTCGTCATAACTATTAAACATGTATTGGGTTTTACGGTCGTTGTAAATCGCCAGTACCCCAAAAACTGTGGCAATAGCTCATGAAACGGCTATAAAACGAGAAAACAATGAGTTTTTCGTTGTGGTCATTGTAAATCTCCGTGGACGCCAAAATGGTCACAAACACAAAAATGACGAGTTTTTGGTCATATCTCTCAAACATGTATCGAGTCTTACGGGCCATCCAAGTCGCCCTAATACCCCAAAACTGTGGGCAATAGCTCATGAAAACGGCCTTAAAACAAGAAAACAATGAGTTTTTGGTCATAGCTCTCAAACATGTATCGGGTCTTACAGGCCATGAAAATCGCCCTGGAGCCCCAAAACTAAAGGCAATATCTCATTAAATCGGTCAGAAAACGCGAAAAGACGATTTTTTGGTCATAACTCTCAAACATGTACCGGGTCTTACAGAAATGTAAATCTCCATAAAACCTAAAAATTGTGGGCAATAACCCATGATAACAGCCATAAAAGACGAAATAACGGAGTTTTTGTTCATAACTCTCAAAAAATGTATCGGGTCTTACGGGCCATGCAAATCGCCCTGGAACCCGAAAATCGAGGGCAACAGCTCATGAAAACAATGGTAAAATGCGAAAACGACATGTTTTTGGTCATAACTATCAAACATGTATTGGGTTTTATGGTCGTTGTAAATCACCACGGTACCCCAAAACTGTGTGCAATAGCTCATGAAAACGGCTATAAAATGAGAAAACAATGAGTTTTCCGTTGTAATTCGCAAACATGTATCGGGTCTTGTGGTATTTGTAAAAGACGAAAAAGCGGATTTTTTGTTCATAACTCTCAAAAAATGTATCTGGTCTTACGAGTCTTGCAAATCGCCCTGGAACCCCAAAACCGTGGGCAATAGCTCATGAAAACGGTCATAAAACGCGAAAACGACAAGTTTTTGGTCTTAATTGTCAAACATGTACCGGGTCTTACAGAAATGTAAATCTCCATGAAACCTCAAAATTGTGGGCAATAACCCATGATAACAGCCATAAAAGACGAAAACGCGGAGTTTTGGTTCATAACTCTCAAAAAATATATCGGGTCTTACGGGCCATGGAAATCACCCTGGAAGCCCTAAACCGAGGGAAATAGCTCATGAAAACAGTGGTAAAATGCGAAAACGACAAGTTTTTCGTCATAAATATTAAACATGTATTGGGTTTTAAGGTCGTTGTAAATCGTCGCGGTACCCCAAAACTGTGGGCAATAGCTCATGAAAACGGCTATAAAACGAGAAAACAATGAGTTTTTCGTTGTTGTCTTGTGGTCATTGTAAATCTCCGTAGGACGCCAAAAAGGTCGTCAAACACAAAAATGACGAGGTTTTGGTCATATCAATCAAACATGTATCGAGTCTTACGGGCCATCCAAGTCGCCCTAATACATCAAAACTGTGGGCAATAGCTCATGAAAACGGCCTTAAAACGAGAAAACAATGAGTTTTTGGTCATATCTCTCAAACATGTATCGAGTCTTACAAGCCATGAAAATCGCCCTAGAGCCCCAAAACTAAAGGCAATAGCTCATTAAATCGGTCATAAAACGCGAAAAGAGGAATTTTTGGTCATAATCTCAAACATGTACCGGGTCTTACAGAAATGTAAATCGCCATGAAACCTCAAAATTGTGGGCAATAACCCATGAAAACGGTCATAAAAGATGAAAACGCGGAGTTTTTGTTCATAACTCTCAAAAAATGTATGGGGTCTTACGGGCCATGCAAATTGCCCTGGAACCCGAAAATCGAGGGCAACAGCTCATGAAAACAATGGTAAAATGCGAAAACGACAAGTTTTTGGTCATAACTATCAAACATGTATTGGGTTTTATGGTCGTTGTAAATCACCACGCCAAAACTGTGCAATAGCTCATGAAAACGGCTATAAAACGAGAAAACAATGAGTTTTTCGTTGTAACTCGCAAACATGTATCGGGTCTTGTGGTATTTGTAAAAGACGAAAAAGCGGATTTTTCGTTCATAACTCAAAAAAAATGTATCTGGTGTTACGAGTCTTGCAAATCGCCCTGGAACCCCAAAACCGTGGGCAATAGTGCATGAAAACGGTCATAAAACGCGAAAACGACAAGTTTTTGGTCATAATTGTTAAACATGTACCGGGTCTTACAAAAATGTAAATCTCCATGAAACCTCAAAATTGTGGGCAATAACCCATGATAACAGCCATAAAAGACGAAAACACGGAGTTTTTGTTCATAACTCAAAAAATATATCGGGTCTTACGGGCCATGGAAATCACCCTGGAACCCCTAAACCAAGGGAAATAGCTCATGAAAACAGTGGTAAAATGCGAAAATGACAAGTTTTTCGTCATAACTATTAAACATCTATTGGGTTTTATGGTCGTTGTAAATCGCCGCGGTACCCCAAAACTGTGGGCAATAGCTCATGAAAACGGCTATAAAACGAGAAAACAATGAGTTTTTCGTTGTGGTCTTGTGGTCATTGTAAATCTCCGTGGGACGCCAAAAACGGTCGTCAAACACAAAAATGATGAGTTTTTGGTCATATCTCTCAAACATGTATCGAGTCTTACGGGCCATCCAAGTCGCCCAAATACCCCAAAACTGTGGGCAATAGCTCATGAAAACGGCCTTAAAACGAGAAAACAATGAGTTTTTGGTCATAGCTCTCAAACATGTATCGGGTCTTACAGGCCATGAAAATCGCCCTGGAGCCCCAAAACTAAAGGCAATATCTCATTAAATCGGTCAGAAAACGCGAAAAGACGATTTTTTGGTCATAACTCTCAAACATGTACCGGGTCTTACAGAAATGTAAATCTCCATAAAACCTCAAAATTGTGGGCAATAACCCATGATAACAGCCATAAAAGATTTTAAACACGGAGTTTTTGTTCATAACTCTCAAAAAATGTATCGGGTCTTACGGGCCATGCAAATCGCCCTAGAACCCGAAAATCGAGGGCAAAAGCTCATGAAAACAATGGTAAAATGCGAAAACGACATGTTTTTGGTCATAACTATCAAACATGTATTGGGTTTTATGGTCGTTGTAAATCACCACGGTACCCCAAAACTGTGTGCAATAGCTCATGAAAACGGCTATAAAACGAGAAAACAATGAGTTTTTCGTTGTAACTCGCAAACATGTATCGGGTCTTGTGGTATTTGTAAAAGACGAAAAAGCGGATTTTTCGTTCATAACTCTCAAAAAATGTATCTGGTCTTACGAGTCTTGCAAATCGCCCTGGAACCCCAAAACCGTGGGCAATAGGTCATGAAAACGGTCATAAAACGCGAAAACGACAAGTTTTTGGTCATAATTGTTAAACATGTACCGGGTCTTACAAAAATGTAAATCTCCATGAAACATCAAAATTGTGGGCAATAACCCATGATAACAGCCATAAAAGACGAAAACGCGGAGTTTTTGTTCATAACTCTCAAAAAATATATCGGGTCTTACGGGCCATGGAAATCACCCTGGAACCCCTAAACCGAGGGAAATAGCTCATGAAAACAGTGGTAAAATGCGAAAATGACAAGTTTTTCGTCATAACTATTAAACATGTATTGGGTTTTACGGTCGTTGTAAATCGCCGCGGTACCCCAAAACTGTGGGCAATAGCTCATGAAAACGGCTATAAAACGAGAAAACAATGAGTTTTTCGTTGTGGTCATTGTAAATCTCCGTGGGACGCCAAAAATGGTCGTCAAACACAAAAATGACGAGTTTTTGGTCATATCTCTCAAACATGTATCGAGTCTTACGGGCCATCCAAGTCGCCCTAATACCCCAAAACTATGGGCAATAGCTCATGAAAACGGCCTTAAAACAAGAAAACAATGAGTTTTTGGTCATAGCTCTAAAACATGTATCGGGTCTTACAGGCCATGAAAATCGCCCTGGAGCCCCAAATCTAAAGGCAATATCTCATTAAATCGGTCAGAAAACGCGAAAAGACGATTTTTTGGTCATAACTCTCAAACATGTACCGGGTCTTACAGAAATGTAAATCTCCATAAAACCTCAAAATTGTGGGCAATAACCCATGATAACAGCCATAAAAGACGAAAACACGGAGTTTTTGTTCATAACTCTCAAAAAATGTATCGGGTCTTACGGGCCATGCAAATCGCCCTGGAACCCGAAAATCGAGGGCAACAGCTCATGAAAACAATGGTAAAATGCGAAAACGACATGTTTTTGGTCATAACTATCAAACATGTATTGGGTTTTATGGTCGTTGTAAATCACCACGGTACCCTAAAACTGTGTGCAATAGCTCATGAAAACGGCTATAAAATGAGAAAACAATGAGTTTTTCGTTGTAACTCGCAAACATGTATCGGGTCTTGTGGTATTTGTAAAAGACGAAAAAGCGGATTTTTCGTTCATAACTCTCAAAAAATGTATCTGGTCTTACGAGTCTTGCAAATCGCCCTGGAACCCCAAAACCGTGGGCAATAGCTCATGAAAACGGTCATAAAACGCGAAAACGACAAGTTTTTGGTCATAATTGTCAAACATGTACCGGGTCTTACAGAAATGTAAATCTCCATGAAACCTCAAAATTGTGGGCAATAACCCATGATAACAGCCATAAAAGACGAAAACGCGGAGTTTTGGTTCATAACTCTCAAAAAATATATCGGGTCTTACGGGCCATGGAAATCACCCTAGAAGCCCTAAACCGAGGGAAATAGCTCATGAAAACAGTGGTAAAATGCGAAAACGACAAGTTTTTCGTCATAAATATTAAACATGTATTGGGTTTTACGGTCGTTGTAAATCGCCGCGGTACCCCAAAACTGTGGGCAATAGCTCATGAAAACGGCTATAAAACGAGAAAACAATGATTTTTTCGTTGTGGTCTTGTGGTCATTGTAAATCTCCGTAGGACGCCAAAAAGGTCGTCAAACACAAAAATGACGAGTTTTTGGTCATATCAATCAAACATGTATGGAGTCTTACGGGCCATCCAAGTCGCCCTAATACATCAAAACTGTGGGCAATAGCTCATGAAAACGGCCTTAAAACGAGAAAACAATGAGTTTTTGGTCATATCTCTCAAACATGTATCGAGTCTTACAAGCCATGAAAATCGCCCTGGAGCCCCAAAACTAAAGGCAATAGCTCATTAAATCGGTCATAAAACGCGAAAAGAGGAATTTTTGGTCATAATCTCAAACATGTACCGGGTCTTACAGAAATGTAAATCGCCATGAAACCTCAAAATTGTGGGCAATAACCCATGAAAACGGTCGTAAAAGATGAAAACGCGGAGTTTTTGTTCATAACTCTCAAAAAATGTATGGGGTCTTACGGGCCATGCAAATTGCCCTGGAACCCGAAAATCGAGGGCAACAGCTCATGAAAACAATGGTAAAATGCGAAAACGACAAGTTTTTGGTCATAACTATCAAACATGTATTGGGTTTTATGGTCGTTGTAAATCACCACGGTACCCCAAAACTGTGTGCAATAGCTCATGAAAACGGCTATAAAATGAGAAAACAATGAGTTTTTCGTTGTAACTCGCAAACATGTATCGGGTCTTGTGGTCATTGTAATAGATGAAAAAGAGGATTTTTTGTTCATAACTCTCAAAAAATGTATCTGGTCTTACGAGTCTTGCAAATCGCCCTGGAACCCCAAAACCGTGGGCAATAGCTCATGAAAACGGTCATAAAACGCGAAAACGACAAGTTTTTGGTCATAATTGTTAAACATGTACCGGGTCTTACAGAAATGTAAATCACCACGAAACCTCAAAATTGTGGGCAATAACCCATGATAACAGCCATAAAAGACGAAAACACGGAGTTTTTGTTCATAACTCAAAAAATATATCGGGTCTTACGGGCCATGGAAATCACCCTGGAACCCCTAAACCGAGGGAAATAGCTCATGAAAACAGTGGTAAAATGCGAAAACAACAAGTTTTTCGTCATAACTATTAAACATGTATTGGGTTTTACTGTCGTTGTAAATCGCCATGCATTTCAAAACTGTGGGCAATAGCTCATGAAAACGGCTATAAAACAAGAAAACAATGAGTTTTTCGTTGTGGTCTTGTGGTCATTGTAAATCTCCGTGGGACGCCAAAAACGGTCGTGAAACACAAAAATGACGAGTTTTTGGTCATATCTCTCAAACATGTATCGAGTCTTACGGGCCATCCAAGTCGCCCTAATACCCCAAAACTGTGGGCAATAGCTCATGAAAACGTCCTTAAAACGAGAAAACAATGAGTTTTTGGTCATAGCTCTCAAACATGTATCAGGTCTTACAGGCCATGAAAATTGCCCTGGAGCCCCAAAACTAAAGGCAATATCTCATTAAATCGGTCAGAAAACGCGAAAAGACGATTTTTTGGTCATAACTCTCAAACATGTACCGGGTCTTACAGAAATGTAAATCTCCATAAAACCTCAAAATTGTGGGCAAAAACCCATGATAACAGCCATAAAAGACGAAAACACGGAGTTTTTGTTCATAACTCTCAAAAAATGTATCGGGTCTTACGGGCCATGCAAATCGCCATGGAACCCGAAAATCGAGGGCAACAGGTCATGAAAACAATGGTAAAATGCGAAAACGACAAGTTTTTGGTCATAACTATCAAACATGTATTGGGTTTTATGGTCGTTGTAAATCACCACGGTACCCCAAAACTGTGTGCAATAATTCATGAAAATGGCAATAAAACGAGAAAACAATGAGTTTTTCGTTGTAACTCGCAAACATGTATCGGGTCTTGTGGTCATTGTAAAAGACGAAAAAGCGGATTTTTTGTTCATAACTCTCAAAAAATGTATCTGGTCTTACGAGTCTTGCAAATCGCCCTGGAAGCCCAAAACCGTGGGCAATATCTCATGAAAACGGTCATAAAACGCGAAAACGACAAGTTTTTGGTCATAATTGTCAAACATGTACCGGGTCTTACAGAAATGTAAATCTCCATGAAACCTAAAAATTGTGGGCAATAACCCATGATAACAGCCATAAAAGACGAAAACGCGGAGTTTTTGTTCATAACTCTCAAAAAATATATCGGGTCTTACGGGCCATGGAAATCACCCTGGAACCCCTAAACCGAGGGAAATAGCTCATGAAAACAGTGGTAAAATGCGAAAATGACAAGTTTTTCGTCATAACTATTAAACATGTATTGGGTTTTACGGTCGTTGTAAATCGCCATGGTACCCCAAAACTGTGGGCAATAGCTCATGAAAACGGCTATAAAACGAGAAAACAATGAGTTTTTCGTTGTGGTCTTGTGGTCATTGTAAATGTCCGTGGGACGCCAAAAACGGTCGTCAATCACAAAAATGACGAGTTTTTTATCATATCTCTCAAACATGTATCGAGTCTTACGGGCCATCCAAGTCGCCCTAATACCCCAAAACTGTGGGCAATAGCTCATGAAAACGGCCTTAAAACAAGAAAACAATGAGTTTTTGGTCATAGCTCTCAAACATGTATCGGGTCTTACATGCCATGAAAGTCGCCCTCGAGCCCCAAAACTAAAGGCAATATCTCATTAAATCGGTCAGAAAACGCGTAAAGACGATTTTTTGGTCATAACTCTCAAACATGTACCGGGTCTTACAGAAATGTAAATCTCGATAAAACCTCAAAATTGTGGGCAATAACCCAATATAACAGCCATAAAAGACGAAAACACGGAGTTTTTGTTCATAACTCTCAAAAAATGTATCGGGTCTTACGGGCCATGCAAATCGCCCTGGAACCCAAAAATCGAGGGCAACAGCTCATGAAAACAATGGTAAAATGCGAAAACGACAAGTTTTTGGTCATAACTATCAATCATGTATTGGGTTTTATGGTCGTTGTAAATCACCACGGTACCCCAAAACTGTGTGCAATAGCTCATGAAAACGGCTATAAAACGAGAAAACAATGAGTTTTTCGTTGTAACTCGCAAACATGTATCGGGTCTTGTGGTCATTGTAAAAGACGAAAAAGCGGATTTTTTGTTCATAACTCTCAAAAAATGTATCTGGTCTTACAAGTCTTGCAAATCGCTCTGGAACCCCAAAACCGTGGGCAATAGCTCATGAAAACGGTCATAAAACGTGAAAACGACAAGTTTTTGGTCATAATTGTCAAACATGTACCGGGTCTTACAGAAATGTAAATCTCCATGAAACCTCAAAATTGTGGGCAATAACCCATGATAACAGCAATAAAAGACGAAAACACGGAGTTTTTGTTCATAACTCTCAAAAATATATCGGGTCTTACGGGCCATGGAAATCACCCTGGAAGCCCTAAACCGAGGGAAATAGCTCATGAAAACAGTGGTAAAATGCGAAAACGACAAGTTTTTCATAAATATTAAACATGTATTGGGTTTTACGTTGTAAATCGCCCCGGAACCCCAAAACTGTGGGCAATAGCTCATGAAAACGGCTATAAAACGAGAAAACAATCAGTTTTTCGTTGTGGTCTTGTGGTCGTTGTAAATCTCCGTAGGACGCCAAAAAGGTCGTCAAACACAAAAATGACGAGTTTTTGGTCATATCAATCAAACATGTATCGAGTCTTACGGGCCATCCAAGTCGTCCTAATACCTCAAAGCGTAGGCAATAGCTCATGAAAACGGCCTTCAAACGAGAAAACAATGAGTTTTGGTCATATCTCTCAAACATGTATCGAGTCTTACAAGCCATGAAAATCGCCACGAGCCCCAAAACTAAAGGCAATAGCTCATTAAATCGGTCATAAAAGCGAAAAGGAATTTTGGTCATAATCTCAAACATGTACGGGTCTTACAGAAATGTAAATCGCCATGAAACCTCAAAATTGTGGGCAATAACCCATGAAAACGGTCGTAAAAGATGAAAACGCGGAGTTTTTGTTCATAACTCTCAAAAAATGTATGGGGTCTTACGGGCCATGCAAATCGCCCTGGAACCCGAAAATCGAGGGCAACAGCTCATGAAAACAATGGTAAAATGCGACAAGTTTTGGTCATAACAATCAAACATGTATTGGGTTTTCTGGTCGTTGTAAATCACCACGGTACCCCAAAACTGTGTGCAATAGCTCATGAAAGCGGCTATAAAGCGAAAACAATGAGTTTTTCGTTGTAACTTCATAAACATGTATCGTGTCTTGTGGTCATTGTAAAAGACGAAAAAGCTGATTTTTTGTTCATAACTGTCAAAAAATGTATCTGGTCTTACGAGTCTTGCAAATCACCCTGGAACCCCAAAACCGTGGGCAATAGCTCATGAAAACGGTCATAAAACGCGAAAACGACAAGTTTTTGGTCATAATTGTCAAACATGTACCGGGTCTTACTGATGTAAATCTCCATGAAACCTCAAAATTGTGGCGATAACCCATGATAATGACCATAAAAGACGAAAACGCGGAGTTTTTGTTCATAACTCTCAAAAATATATCGGGTCTTACGGGCCATGGAAATCACCCTGGAAGCCCTAAAACGAGGGAAATAGCTCATGAAAACGGTGGTAAAATGCGAAAACGGCAAGTTTTTCGTCATAACTATTAAACATGTATTGGGTTTTACGGTCGTTGTAAATCGCCATGGTACCCCAAAACTGTGGGCAATAGCTCACGAAAACGGCTATAAAACGAGAAAACAATGAGTTTTTCGTTGTGGTCTTGTGGTCATTGTAAATGTCCGTGGGACGCCAAAAACGGTCGTCAATCACAAAAATGACGAGTTTTTGGTCATATCAATCAAACATGTATCGAGTCTTACGGGCCATCCAAGTCGCCCTAATACCCCAAAACTGTGGGCAATAGCTCATGAAAACGGCCTTAAAACGAGAAAACAATGAGTTTTTGGTCATAGCTCTCAAACATGTATCGGGTCTTACAGGCCATGAAAGTCGCCCTCGAGCCCCAAAACTAAAGGCAATATCTCATTAAATCGGTCAGAAAACGCGTAAAGACGATTTTTTGGTCATAACTCTCAAACATGTACCGGGTCTTACAGAAATGTAAATCTCGATAAAACCTCAAAATTGTGGGCAATAACCCAATATAACAGCCATAAAAGACGAAAACACGGAGTTTTTGTTCATAACTCTCAAAAAATGTATCGGGTCTTACGGGCCATGCAAATCGCCCTGGAACCCAAAAATCGAGGGCAACAGCTCATGAAAACAATGGTAAAATGCGAAAACGACAAGTTTTTGGTCATAACTATCAAACATGTATTGGGTTTTATGGTCGTTGTAAATCACCACGGTACCCCAAAACTGTGTGCAATAGCTCATGAAAACGGCTATAAAACGAGAACAATGAGTTTTTCGTTGTAACTTCATAAACATGTATCAGTCTTGTGGTCATTGTAAAGACGAAAAAAGCTGATTTTTGTTCATAATCGTCAAAAATGTATCTGGTCTTACGAGTCTTGCAAATCACCCTGGAACCCCAAAACCGTGGGCAATAGCTCATGAAAACGGTCATAAAACGCGAAAACGACAAGTTTTTGGTCATAATTGTCAAACATGTACCGGGTCTTACAGAAATGTAAATCTCCATGAAACCTCGAAATTGTGGGCAATAACCCATGATAACAGCCATAAAAGACGAAAACGCGGAGTTTTTGTTCATAACTCTCAAAAATATATCGGGTCTTATGGGCCATGGAAATCACCCTGGAAGCCCTAAAACGAGGGAAATAGCTCATGAAAACAGTGGTAAAATGCGAAAACGGCAAGTTTTTCGTCATAAATATTAAACATGTATTGGGTTTTACGGTCGTTGTAAATCGCCGCGGTACCCCAAAACTGTGGGCAATAGCTCATGAAAACGGCTATAAAACGAGAAAACAATGAGTTTTTCGTTGTGGTCTTGTGGTCATTGTAAATGTCCGTGGGACGCCAAAAACGGTCGTCAAACACAAAAATGACGAGTTTTTGGTCATATCTCTCAAACATGTATCGAGTCTTACGGGCCATCCAAGTCGCCCTAATACCCCAAAACTGTGGGCAATAGCTCATGAAAACGGCCTTAAAACGAGAAAACAATGAGTTTTTGGTCATAGCTCTCAAACATGTATCGGGTCTTACAGGCCATGAAAGTCGCCCTCGAGCCCCAAAACTAAAGGCAATATCTCATTAAATCGGTCAGAAAACGCGTAAAGACGATTTTTTGGTCATAACTCTCAAACATGTACCGGGTCTTACAGAAATGTAAATCTCCATAAAACCTCAAAATTGTGGGCAATAACCCAATATAACAGCCATAAAAGACGAAAACACGGAGTTTTTGTTCATAACTCTCAAAAAATGTATCGGGTCTTACGGGCCATGCAAATCGCCCTGGAACCCAAAAAATCGAAACAACAGCTCATGAAAACAATGGTAAAATGCGAAAACGACAAGTTTTTGGTCATAACTATCAATCATGTATTGGGTTTTATGGTCGTTGTAAATCACCACGGTACCCCAAAACTGTGTGCAATAGCTCATGAAAACGGCTATAAAACGAGAAAACAATGAGTTTTTCGTTGTAACTCGCAAACATGTATCGGGTCTTGTGGTCATTGTAAAAGACGAAAAAGCGGATTTTTTGTTCATAACTCTCAAAAAATGTATCTGGTCTTACAAGTCTTGCAAATCGCTCTGGAACCCCAAAACCGTGGGCAATAGCTCATGAAAACGGTCATAAAACGTGAAAACGACAAGTTTTTGGTCATAATTGTCAAACATGTACCGGGTCTTACAGAAATGTAAATCTCCATGAAACCTCAAAATTGTGGGCAATAACCCATGATAACAGCAATAAAAGACGAAAACATGGAGTTTTTGTTCATAACTCTCAAAAATATATCGGGTCTTACGGGCCATGGAAATCACCCTGGAAGCCCTAAACCGAGGGAAATAGCTCATGAAAACAGTGGTAAAATGCGAAAACGACAAGTTTTTCGCCATAATTATTAAACATGTATTGGGTTTTACGGTCGTTGTAAATCGTCGCGGTACCCCAAAACTGTGGGCAATAGCTCATGAAAACGGCTATAAAACGAGAAAACAATGAGTTTTTCGTTGTGGTCTTATGGTCGTTGTAAATCTCCGTAGGACGCCAAAAAGGTCGTCAAACACAAAAATGACGAGTTTTTGGTCATATCAATCAAACATGTATCGAGTCTTACGGGCCATCCAAGTCGTCCTAATACCTCAAAACTGTGGGCAATAGCTCATGAAAACGGCCTTCAAACGAGAAAACAATGAGTTTTTGGTCATAGCTCTCAAACATGTATCGAGTCTTACAAGCCATGAAAATCGCCCTGGAGCCCCAAAACTAAAGGCAATAGCTCATTAAATCGGTCATAAAACGCGAAAAGAGGAATTTTTGGTCATAATCTCAAACATGTACCGGGTCTTACAGAAATGTAAATCGCCATGAAACCTCAAAATTGTGGGCAATAACCCATGATAACAGCCATAAAAGACGAAAACGCGGAGTTTTTGTTCATAACTCTCAAAAAATGTATGGGGTCTTACGGGCCATGCAAATCGCCCTGGAACCCGAAAATCGAGGGCAACAGCTCATGAAAACAATGGTAAAATGCGAAAACGACAAGTTTTTGGTCATAACTATCAAACATGTATTGGGTTTTATGGTCGTTGTAAATCACCACGGTACCCCAAAACTGTGTGCAATAGCTCATGAAAACGGCTATAAAACGAGAAAACAATGAGTTTTTCGTTGTAACTCGCAAACATGTATCAGGTCTTGTGGTCATTGTAAAAGACGAAAAAGCTGATTTTTTGTTCATAACTCTCAAAAAATGTATCTGGTCTTACGAGTCTTGCAAATCACCCTGGAACCCCAAAACCGTGGGCAATAGCTCATGAAAACGGTCATAAAACGCGAAAACGACAAGTTTTTGGTCATAATTGTCAAACATGTACCGGGTCTTACAGAAATGTAAATCTCCATGAAACCTCAAAATTGTGGGCAATAACCCATGATAATGACCATAAAAGACGAAAACGGAGTTTTTGTTCATAACTCTCAAAAATATATCGGGTCTTACGGGCCATGGAAATCACCCTAGAAGCCCTAAAACGAGGGAAATAGCTCATGAAAACAGTGGTAAAATGCGAAACGACAAGTTTTTAAATCATAAATAAACATGTATTGGGTTTTACGGTCGTTGTAAATCGCCGCGGTACCCCAAAACTGTGGGCAATAGCTCATGAAAACGGCCTTAAAACGTGAAAACAATGAGTTTTTGGTCATAGCTCTCAAACATGTATCGAGTCTTACGGGCCATCCAAGTCGCCCTAATACCCCAAAACTGTGGGCAATAGCTCATGAAAACGGCCTTAAAACGAGAAAACAATGAGTTTTTGGTCATAGCTCTCAAACATGTATCGGGTCTTACATGCCATGAAAGTCGCCCTCGAGCCCCAAAACTAAAGGCAATATCTCATTAAATCGGTCGAAACGCAGCGTAAAGACGATTTTTGGTCATAACTCAAACATGTACGGGTCTTATGTAAATGTAAATCTCCATAAAACCTCAAAATTGTGGGCAATAACCCAATATAACAGCCATAAAAGACGAAAACACGGAGTTTTTGTTCATAACTCTCAAAAAATGTATCGGGTCTTACGGGCCATGCAAATCGCCCTGGAACCCAAAAATCGAGGGCAACAGCTCATGAAAACAATGGTAAAATGCGAAAACGACAAGTTTTTGGTCATAACTATCAAACATGTATTGGGTTTTATGGTCGTTGTAAATCACCACGGTACCCCAAAACTGTGTGCAATAGCTCATGAAAACGGCTATAAAACGAGAAAACAATGAGTTTTTCGTTGTAACTCGCAAACATGTATCGGGTCTTGTGGTCATTGTAAAAGACGAAAAAGCGGATTTTTTGTTCATAACTCTCAAAAAATGTATCTGGTCTTACGAGTCTTGCAAATCGCCCTGGAACCCCAAAACCGTGGGCAATAGCTCATGAAAACGGTCATAAAACGCGAAAACGACAAGTTTTTGGTCATAATTGTCAAACATGTACCGGGTCTTACAGAAATGTAAATCTCCATGAAACCTCAAAATTGTGGGCAATAACCCATGATAACAGCCATAAAAGACGAAAACACGGAGTTTTTGTTCATAACTCTCAAAAATATATCGGGTCTTACGGGCCATGGAAATCACCCTGGAAGCCCTAAACCGAGGGAAATAGCTCATGAAAACAGTGGTAAAATGCGAAAACGACAAGTTTTTCGTCATAAATATTAAACATGTATTGGGTTTTACGGTCGTTGTAAATCGCCGCGGTACCCCAAAACTGTGGGCAATAGCTCATGAAAACGGCTATAAAACGAGAAAACAATGAGTTTTTCGTTGTGGTCTTGTGGTCGTTGTAAATCTCCGTAGGACGCCAAAAAGGTCGTCAAACACAAAAATGACGAGTTTTTGGTCATATCAATCAAACATGTATCGAGTCTTACGGGCCATCCAAGTCGTCCTAATACCTCAAAACTGTGGGCAATAGCTCATGAAAACGGCCTTCAAACGAGAAAACAATGAGTTTTTGGTCATAGCTCTCAAACATGTATCGAGTCTTACAAGCCATGAAAATCGCCCTGGAGCCCCAAAACTAAAGGCAATAGCTCATTAAATCGGTCATAAAACGCGAAAAGAGGAATTTTTGGTCATAATCTCAAACATGTACCGGGTCTTACAGAAATGTAAATCGCCATGAAACCTCAAAATTGTGGGCAATAACCCATGATAACAGCCATAAAAGACGAAAACGCGGAGTTTTTGTTCATAACTCTCAAAAAATGTATGGGGTCTTACGGGCCATGCAAATCGCCCTGGAACCCGAAAATCGAGGGCAACAGCTCATGAAAACAATGGTAAAATGCGAAAACGACATGTTTTTGGTCATAACTATCAAACATGTATTGGGTTTTATGGTCGTTGTGAATCACCAGGGTACCCCAAAACTGTGTGCAATAGCTCATGAAAACGGCTATAAAACGAGAAAACAATGAGTTTTTCGTTGTAACTCGCAAACATGTATCAGGTCTTGTGGTCATTGTAAAAGACGAAAAAGCTGGTTTTTTGTTCATAACTCTCAAAAAATGTATCTGGTCTTACGAGTCTTGCAAATCACCCTGGAACCCCAAAACCGTGGGCAATAGCTCATGAAAACGGTCATAAAACGCGAAAACGACAAGTTTTTGGTCATAATTGTCAAACATGTACCGGGTCTTACAAAAATGTAAATCTCCATGAAACCTCAAAATTGTGGGCAATAACCCATGATAACAGCCATAAAAGACGAAAACGCGGAGTTTTTGTTCATAACTCTCAAAAATATATCGGGTCTTACGGGCCATGGAAATCACCCTAGAAGCCCTAAAACGAGGGAAATAGCTCATGAAAACAGTGGTAAAATGCGAAAACGACAAGTTTTTCGTCATAAATATTAAACATGTATTGGGTTTTACGGTCGTTGTAAATCGCATGTACCCCAAAACTGTGGGCAATAGCTCATGAAAACGGCTATAAAACGAGAAAACAATGAGTTTTTCGTTGTGGTCTTGTGGTCATTGTAAATGTCCGTGGGACGCCAAAAACGGTCGTCAAACACAAAAATGACGAGTTTTTGGTCATATCTCTCAGACATGTATCGAGTCTTACGGGCCATCCAAGTCGCCCTAATACCCCAAAACTGTGGGCAATAGCTCATGAAAACGGCCTTAAAACGAGAAAACAATGAGTTTTTGGTCATAGCTCTCAAACATGTATCGGGTCTTACAGGCCATGAAAGTCGCCCTCGAGCCCCAAAACTAAAGGCAATATCTCAGTAAATCGGTCGAAAAAGAGCGATTTTTGGTCATAACTCTCAAACATGTACCGGGTCTTACAGAAATGTAAATCGCCATGAAACCTCAAAATTGTGGGCAATAACCCATGATAACAGCCATAAAAGACGAAAACGCAGAGTTTTTGTTCATAACTCTCAAAAAATGTATGGGGTCTTACGGGCCATGCAAATCGCCCTGGAACCCGAAAATCGAGGGCAACAACTCATGAAAACAATGGTAAAATGCGAAAACGACAAGTTTTTGGTCATAACTATCAAACATGTATTGGGTTTTATGGTCGTTGTAAATCACCACGGTACCCCAAAACTGTGTGCAATAGCTCATGAAAACGGCTATAAAACGAGAAAACAATGAGTTTTTCGTTGTAACTCGCAAACATGTATCAGGTCTTGTGGTCATTGTAAAAGACGAAAAAGCTGATTTTTTGTTCATAACTGTCAAAAAATGTATCTGGTCTTACGAGTCTTGCAAATCACCCTGGAACCCCAAAACCGTGGGCAATAGCTCATGAAAACGGTCATAAAACGCGAAAACGACAAGTTTTTGGTCATAATTGTCAAACATGTACCGGGTCTTACAGAAATGTAAATCTCCATGAAACCTCAAAATTGTGGGCAATAACCCATGATAACAGCCATAAAAGACGAGAACGCGGAGTTTTTGTTCATAACTCTCAAAAATATATCGGGTCTTACGGGCCATGGAAATCACCCTAGAAGCCCTAAAACGAGGGAAATAGCTCATGAAAACAGTGGTAAAATGCGAAAACGGCAAGTTTTTCGTCATAAATATTAAACATGTATTGGGTTTTACGGTCGTTGTAAATCGCCGCGGTACCCCAAAACTGTGGGCAATAGCTCATGAAAACGGCTATAAAACGAGAAAACAATGAGTTTTTCGTTGTGGTCTTGTGGTCATTGTAAATGTCCGTGGGACGCCAAAAACGGTCGTCAAACACAAAAATGACGAGTTTTTGGTCATATCTCTCAAACATGTATCGAGTCTTACGGGCCATCCAAGTCGCCCTAATACCCCAAAACTATGGGCAATAGCTCATGAAAACGGCCTTAAAACGAGAAAACAATGAGTTTTTGGTCATAGCTCTCAAACATGTATCGGGTCTTAGCCATGAAAGTCGCCCTCGAGCCCCAAAACTAAAGGCAATATCTCATTAAATCGGTCAGAAAACGCGAAAAGACGATTTTTTGGTCATAACTCTCAAACATGTACCGGGTCTTACAGAAATATAAATCTCCATAAAACCTCAAAATTGTGGGCAATAACCCATGATAACAGCCATAAAAGACGAAAACACGGAGTTTTTGTTCATAACTCTCAAAAAATGTATCGGGTCTTACGGGCCATGCAAATCGCCCTGGAACCCGAAAATCGAGGGCAACAGCTCATGAAAACAATGGTAAAATGCGAAAACGACAAGTTTTTGGTCATAACTATCAAACATGTATTGGGTTTTATGGTCTTTGTAAATCACCACGGTACCCCAAAACTGTGTGCAATAGCTCATGAAAACGGCTATAAAACGAGAAAACAATGAGTTTTTCGTTGTAACTCGCAAACATGTATCGGGTCTTGTGGGCATTGTAAAAGACGAAAAAGCGGATTTTTTGTTCATAACTCTAAAAAATGTATCTGGTCTTACGAGTCTTGCAAATCGCCCTGGAACCCCAAAACCGTGGGCAATAGCTCATGAAAACGGTCATAAAACGCGAAAACGACAAGTTTTTGGTCATAATTGTCAAACATGTACTGGGTCTTACAGAAATGTAAATCTCCATGAAACCTCAAAATTGTGGGCAATAACCCATGATAACAGCCATAAAAGACGAAAACACGGAGTTTTTGTTCATAACTCTCAAAAATATATCGGGTCTTACGGGCCATGGAAATCACCCTGGAAGCCCTAAACAGGGAAATAGCTCATGAAAAGCGTGGTAAAATGCGAAACGACACGTTTTTCGTCATAAATATTAAACATGTATTGGGTTTTACGGTCGTTGTAAATCGCCGCGGTACCCCAAAACTGTGGGCAATAGCTCATGAAAACGGCTATAAAACGAGAAAACAATGAGTTTTTCGTTGTGGTCTTGTGGTCATTGTAAATCTCCGTAGGACGCCAAAAAGGTCGTCAAACACAAAAATGACGAGTTTTTGGTCATATCAATCAAACATGTATCGAGTCTTACGGGCCATCCAAGTTGTCCTAATACCTCAAAACTGTGGGCAATAGCTCATGAAAACGGCCTTCAAACGAGAAAACAATGAGTTTTTGGTCATAGCTCTCAAACATGTATCGAGTCTTACAAGCCATGAAAATCATACAGCCCCAAAACTAAAGGCAATAGCTCATTAAATCGGTCATAAAACGCGAAAAGAGGAATTTTTGGTCATAATCTCAAACATGTACCGGGTCTTACAGAAATGTAAATCGCCATGAAACCTCAAAATTGTGGGCAATAACCCATGATAACAGCCATAAAAGACGAAAACGCGGAGTTTTTGTTCATAACTCTCAAAAAATGTATGGGGTCTTACGGCCATGCAAATCGCCTCGAACCGAAAATCGAGGGCAAAAACTCATGAAAACACTGGTATTCTGCGAAACCGACAAGTTTTTGGTCATAACTATCATACCTGTATTGGGTTTTATGGTCGCTTGTAAATCACCACAGTACCCCAAAAACTGTGCAATAGCTCATGAAAACGGCTATAAAACGAGAAAACAATGAGTTTTTCGTTGTAACTCGCAAACATGTATCAGGTCTTGTGGTCATTGTAAAAGACGAAAAAGCTGATTTTTTGTTCATAACTCTCAAAAAATGTATCTGGTCTTACGAGTCTTGCAAATCACCCTGGAACCCCAAAACCGTGGGCAATAGCTCATGAAAACGGTCATAAAACGCGAAAACGACAAGTTTTTGGTCATAATTGTCAAACATGTACCGGGTCTTACAGAAATGTAAATCTCCATGAAACCTCAAAATTGTGGGCAATAACCCATGATAACAGCCATAAAAGACGAGAACGCGGAGTTTTTGTTCATAACTCTCAAAAATATATCGGGTCTTACGGGCCATGGAAATCACCCTAGAAGCCCTAAAACGAGGGAAATAGCTCATGAAAACAGTGGTAAAATGCGAAAACGGCAAGTTTTTCGTCATAAATATTAAACATGTATTGGGTTTTACGGTCGTTGTAAATCGCCGCGGTACCCCAAAAGCGTAAGCGATAGCTCATGAAAACGGCTATAAAACGAGAAAACAATGAGTTTTTCGTTGTGGTCTTGTGGTCATTGTAAATGTCCGTGGGACGCCAAAAACGGTCGTCAAACACAAAAATGACGAGTTTTTGGTCATATCTCTCAAACATGTATCGAGTCTTACGGGCCATCCAAGTCGCCCTAATACCCCAAAACTGTGGGCAATAGCTCATGAAAACGGCCTTAAAACGAGAAAACAATGAGTTTTTGGTCATAGCTCTCAAACATGTATCGGGTCTTACAGGCCATGAAAGTCGCCCTCGAGCCCCAAAACTAAAGGCAATATCTCATTAAATCGGTCAGAAAACGCGAAAAGACGATTTTTTGGTCATAACTCTCAAACATGTACCGGGTCTTACAGAAATATAAATCTCCATAAAACCTCAAAATTGTGGGCAATAACCCATGATAACAGCCATAAAAGACGAAAACACGGAGTTTTTGTTCATAACTCTCAAAAAATGTATCGGGTCTTACGGGCCATGCAAATCGCCCTGGAACCCGAAAATCGAGGGCAACAGCTCATGAAAACAATGGTAAAATGCGAAAACGACAAGTTTTTGGTCATAACTATCAAACATGTATTGGGTTTTATGGTCGTTGTAAATCACCACGGTACCCCAAAACTGTGTGCAATAGCTCATGAAAACGGCTATAAAACGAGAAAACAATGAGTTTTTCGTTGTAACTCGCAAACATGTATCGGGTCTTGTGTTCATTGTAAAACACGAAAAAGCGGATATTTTGTTCATAACTCTCAAAAAATGTATCTGGTCTTACGAGTCTTGCAAATCACCCTGGAACCCCAAAACCGTGGGCAATAGCTCATGAAAACGGTCATAAAACGCGAAAACGACAAGTTTTTGGTCATAATTGTCAAACATGTACCGGGTCTTACAGAAATGTAAATCTCCATGAAACCTCAAAATTGTGGGCAATAACCCATGATAACAGCCATAAAAGACGAAAACACGGAGTTTTTGTTCATAACTCTCAAAAAATATATCGGGTCTTACGGGCCATGGAAATCACCCTGGAACCCCTAAACCGAGGGAAATAGCTCATGAAAACAGTGGTAAAATGCGAAAATGACAAGTTTTTCTTCATAACTATTAAACATGTATTGGGTTTTACGGTCGTTGTAAATCGCCGCGGTACCCCAAAACTGTGGGCAATAGCTCATGAAAACAGCTATAAAACGAGAAAACAATGAGTTTTTCGTTGTGGTCTTGTGGTCATTGTAAATGTCCGTGGGACGCCAAACACGGTCGTCAAACACAAAAATGACGAGTTTTTGGTCATATCTCTCAAACATGTATCGAGTCTTACGGGCCATCCAAGTCGCCCTAATACCCCAAAACTGTGGGCAATAGCTCATGAAAACGGCCTTAAAACGAGAAAACAATGAGTTTTTGGTCATAGCTCTCAAACATGTATCGGGTCTTACAGGCCATGAAAATCGCCCTGGAGCCCCAAAACTAAAGGCAATATCTCATTAAATCGGTCAGAAAACGCGAAAAGACGATTTTTTGGTCATAACTCTCAAACATGTACCGGGTCTTACAGAAATGTAAATCTCCATAAAACCTCAAAATTGTGGGCAGTAACCCATGATAACAGCCATAAAAGACGAAAACACGGAGTTTTTGTTCATAACTCTCAAAAAATGTATCGGGTCTTACGTGCCATGCAAATCGCCCTGGAACCCGAAAATCGAGGGCAACAGCTCATGAAAACAATGGTAAAATGCGAAAACGACAAGTTTTTGGTCATAACTATCAAACATGTATTGGGTTTTATGGTCGTTGTAAATCACCACGGTACCCCAAAACTGTGTGCAATAGCTCATGAAAACGGCTATAAAACGAGAAAACAATGAGTTTTTCGTTGTAACTCGCAAACATGTATCGGGTCTTGTGGTCATTGTAAAAGACGAAAAAGCGGATTTTTTGTTCATAACTCTCAAAAAATGTATCTGGTCTTACGAGTCTTGCAAATCGCCCTGGAACCCCAAAACCGTGGGCAATAGCTCATGAAAACGGTCATAAAACGCGAAAACGACAAGTTTTTGGTCATAATTGTCAAACATGTATCGGGTCTTACAGAAATGTAAATCTCCATGAAACCTCAAAATTGTGGGCAATAACCCATGATAACAGCCATAAAAGACGAAAACGCGGAGTTTTTGTTCATAACTCTCAAAAAATATATCGGGTCTTACGGGCCATGGAAATCACCCTGGAACCCCTAAACCGAGGGAAATAGCTCATGAAAACAGTGGTAAAATGCGAAAACGACAAGTTTTTCGTCATAACTATTAAACATGTATTGGGTTTTACGGTCGTTGTAAATCGCCGCGGTACCCCAAAACTGTGGGCAATAGCTCATGAAAACGGCTATAAAATGAGAAAACAATGAGTTTTTCGTTCTGGTCTTGTGGTCATCGTAAATCTCCGTGGGACGCCAAAAACGGTCGTCAAACACAAAAATGACGAGTTTTTGGTCATATCTCTCAAACATGTATCGAGTCTTACGGGCCATCCAAGTCGCCCTAATACCCCAAAACTGTGGGCAATAGCTCATGAAAACAGCCTTAAAACGAGAAAACAATGAGTTTTTGGTCATAGCTCTCAAACATGTATTGGGTCTTACATGCCATGAAAATCGCCCTGGAGCCCCAAAACTAAAGGCAATATCTCATTAAAACGGTCAGAAAACGCGAAAAGACGATTTTTTGGTCATAACTCTCAAACATGTACCGGGTCTTACAGAAATTTAAATCTCCATAAAACCTCAAAATTGTGGGCAGTAACCCATGATAACAGCCATAAAAGACGAAAACACGGAGTTTTTGTTCATAACTCTCAAAAAATGTATCGGGTCTTACGGGCCATGCAAATCGCCCTGGAACCCGAAAATCGAGGGCAACAGCTCATGAAAACAATGGTAAAATGTGAAAACGACAAGTTTTTGGTCATAACTATCAAACATGTATTGGGTTTTATGGTCGTTGTAAATCACCACGGTACCCCAAAACTGTGTGCAATAGCTCATGAAAATGGCTATAAAACGAGAAAACAATGAGTTTTTCGTTGTAACTCGCAAACATCTATCGGGTCTTGTGGTCATTATAAAAGACGAAAAAGCGGATTTTTTGTTCATAACTTTCAAAAAATGTATCTGGTCTTACGAGTCTTGCAAATCGCCCTGGAACACCAAAACCGTGGGCAATAGCTCATGAAAACGGTCATAAAACGCGAAAACGACAAGTTTTTGGTCATAATTGTCAAACATGTACCGGGTCTTACAGAAATGTAAATCTCCATGAAACCTCAAAATTGTGGGCAATAACCCATGATAACAGCCATAAAAGACGAAAACGCGGAGTTTTTGTTCATAACTCTCAAAAAATATATCGGGTCTTACCGGCCATGGAAATCACCCTGGAACCCCTAAACCGAGGGAAATAGCTCATGAAAACAGTGGTAAAATGCGAAAACGACAAGTTTTTCGTCATAACTATTAAACATGTATTGGGTTTTACGGTCGTTGTAAATCGCCGCGGTACCCCAAAACTGTGGGCAATAGCTCATGAAAACGGCTATAAAACGAGAAAACAATGAGTTTTTCGTTCTGGTCTTGTGGTCATTGTAAATCTCCGTGGGACGCCAAAAACGGTCGTCAAACACAAAAATGACGAGTTTTTGGTCATATCTCTCAAACATGTATCGAGTCTTACGGGCCATCCAAGTCGCCCTAATACCCCAAAACTGTGGGCAATAGCTCATGAAAACGGCCTTAAAACGAGAAAACAATGAGTTTTTGGTCATAGCTCTCAAACATGTATCGGGTCTTACAGGCCATGAAAATCGCCCTGGACCCCAAAACTAAAGGCAATATCTCATTAAATCGGTCAGAAAACGCGAAAAGACGATTTTTTGGTCATAACTCTCAAACATGTACCGGGCCTTACAGAAATGTAAATGTCCATAAAACCTCAAAATTGTGGGCAATAACCCATGATAATAGCCATAAAAGACGAAAACACGGAGTTTTTGTTCATAACTCTCAAAAAATGTATCGGGTCTTACGGGCCATGCAAATCGCCCTGGAACCCGAAAATCGAGGGCAACAGCTCATGAAAACAATGGTAAAATGCGAAAACGACAAGTTTTTGGTCATAACTATCAAACATGTATTGGGTTTTATGGTCTTTGTAAATCACCACGGTACCCCAAAACTGTGTGCAATAGCTCATGAAAACGGCTATAAAACGAGAAAACAATGAGTTTTTCGTTGTAACTCGCAAACATGTATCGGGTCTTGTGGTCATTGTAAAAGACGAAAAAGCGGATATTTTGTTCATAACTCTCAAAAAATGTATCTGGTCTTACGAGTCTTGCAAATCGCCCTGGAACCCCAAAACCGTGGGCAATAGCTCATGAAAACGGTCATAAAACGCGAAAACGACAAGTTTTTGGTCATAATTGTCAAACATGTACTGGGTCTTACAGAAATGTAAATCTCCATGAAACCTCAAAATGGTGGGCAATAACCCATGATAACAGCCATAAAAGACGAAAACACGGAGTTTTTGTTCATAACTCTCAAAAATATATCGGGTCTTACGGGCCATGGAAATCACCCTGGAAGCCCTAAACCGAGGGAAATAGCTCATGAAAACAGTGGTAAAATGCGAAAACGACAAGTTTTTCGTCATAAATATTAAACATGTATTGGGTTTTACGGTCGTTGTAAATCGCCGCGGTACCGCAAAGCTGTAAGGATAGCTCATGAAAAAAGCCGAGAAAACAATGAGTTTTTCGTTGTGGTCTTGTGGTCATTGTAAATCTCCGTGGGACGCCTAAAACGGTCGTCAAACACAAAAATGACGAGTTTTTGGTCATATCTCTCAAACTTGTATCAAGTCTTACGGGCCATCCAAGTCGCCCTAATACCCCAAAACTGTGGGCAATGGCTCATGAAAACGGCCTTAAAACGAGAAAACAATGAGTTTTTGGTCATAGCTCTCAAACATGTATCGGGTCTTACAGGCCATGAAAGTCGCCCTCGAGCCCCAAAACTAAAGGCAATATCTCATTAAATCGGTCAGAAAACACGAAAAGACGATTTTTTGGTCATAACTCTCAAACATGTACCGGGTCTTACAGAAATGTAAATCTCCATAAAACCTCAAAATTGTGGGCAATAACCCATGATAACAGCCATAAAAGACGAAAACACGGAGTTTTTGTTCATAACTCTCAAAAAATGTATCGGGTCTTACGGGCCATGCAAATCGCCCTGGAACCCGAAAATCGAGGGCAACGGCTCATGAAAACAATGGGAAAATGCGAAAACGACAAGTTTTTGGTCATAACTATCAAACATGTATTGGGTTTTATGGTCGTTGTAAATCACCACGGTACCCCAAAACTGTGTGCAATAGCTCATGAAAACGGCTATAAAACGAGAAAACAATGAGTTTTTCGTTGTAACTCGCAAACATGTATCGGGTCTTGTGGTCATTGTAAAAGACGAAAAAGCAGATTTTTTGTTCATAACTCTCAAAAAATGTATTTGGTCTTACGAGTCTTGCAAATCGCCCTGGAACCCCAAAACCGTGGGCAATAGCTCATGAAAACGGTCATAAAACGCGAAAACGACAAGTTTTTGGTCATAATTGTCAAACATGTACCGGGTCTTACAGAAATGTAAATCTCCATGAAACCTCAAAATTGTCGGCAATAACCCATGATAACAGCCATAGAAGACGAAAACGCGGAGTTTTTGTTCATAACTCTCAAAAATATATCGGGTCTTACGGGCCATGGAAATCACCCTGGAACCCCTAAACCGAGGGAAATAGCTCATGAAAACAGTGGTAAAATGCGAAAACGACAAGTTTTTCGTCATAAATATTAAACATGTATTGGGTTTTACGGTCGTTGTAAATCGCCGCGGTACCCCAAAACTGTGGGCAATAGCTCATGAAAACGGCTATAAAATGAGAAAACAATGAGTTTTTCGTTGTGGTCTTGTGGTCATTGTAAATCTCCGTAGGTCGCCAAAAAGGTCGTCAAACACAAAAATGACGAGTTTTTGGTCATATCAATCAAACATGTATCGAGTCTTATGGGCCACCCAAGTCGCCCTAATACCTCAAAACTGTGGGCAATAGCTCATGAAAACGGCCTTAAAACGAGAAAACAAATGAGTTGTTGGTCATAGCTCTCAAACATGTATCGGGTCTTACAGGCCATGAAAATCGCCCTGGAGCCCCAAAACTAAAGGCAATAGCTCATTAAATCGGTCATAAAACGCGAAAAGAGGAATTTTTGGTCATAATCTCAAACATGTACCGGGTCTTACAGAAATGTAAATCGCCATGAAACCTCAAAATTGTGGGCAATAACCCATGAAAACGGTCGTAAAAGATGAAAACGCGGAGTTTTTGTTCATAACTCTCAAAAAATGTATGGGGTCTTACGGGCCATGCAAATTGCCCTGGAACCCGAAAATCGAGGGCAACAGCTCATGAAAACAATGGGAAAATGCGAAAACGACAAGTTTTTGGTCATAACTATCAAACATGTATTGGGTTTTATGGTCGTTGTAAATCACCACGGTACCCCAAAACTGTGTGCAATAGCTCATGAAAACGGCTACAAAATGAGAAAACAATGAGTTTTTCGTTGTAACTCGCAAACATGTATCGGGTCTTGTGGTCATTGTAAATCTCCATTGAATGCCAAAAACGGTCGCCAAACACAAAAACGACAAGATTTTGGTCATATCTATTAAACATGTATGGAGTCTTACGGGCCATCAGATCGCCCTGGTACCCCAAAACTGTGGGCAATAGCTCATGAAAACGACCTTAAATCGAGAAAACAATGAGTTTTTGGTCATATCTCTCAAACATGTATCGGGTCTTACGGGCCATGAAAATTGCCCTGGAGCCCCAAAACTATGGGAAATAGCTCATGAAAACGGCTATAAAACGAGAAAACAATTAGTTTTTCGTTGTGGTCTTGTGGTCATTGTAAATCTCCCTAGGACACCAAAAACGGTCATCAAACACAAAAACGACGAGTTTTTGGTCATATCTCTCAAACATGTATCGAGCCTTACGAGCCATCCAATTCGCCCTAATACCCCCAAACTGTGGGCAATAGCTCATGAAAACGTCCTTAAAACGAGAAAACAATGAGTTTCTGGTCATATCTCTCAAACATGTATCGGGTCTTACGGGCCATGAAAATCGCCCTGGAGCCCCAAAACTAAAGGCAATAGCTCATGAAAAGGTCATAAAACTGAAAAAAGACGAGTTTTTGGTCATAACTCTCAAACATGTACCGGGTCTTACAAAATGTAAATAGCTATGAAACCTCAAAATTATGGGCAATAAACTATGAAAATGGTTGTAAAAGACGAAAACGCGGATTTTTTGTTCATAACTCTCAAAAAATGTATCGGGTCTTACGGGCCTTGCAAATCGCCCTGGAACCCCAAAACCATGGGCAATAGCTCATGAAAACGGTCATAAAACGCGAAAATGACAAGTTTTTGGTCATAAGTATCAAACATTTACCGGGTCTTACAGAAATGTAAATCGTCATGAAACCTCAAAATTGTGGGCAAAAACCCATGATAACAGCCATAAAAGACGAAAACGCGGAGTTTTTGTTCATAACTCTCAAAAAATATATCGGGTCTTACGGGCCATGCAAATCACCCTGGAACCCCTAAACCGAGGGAAATAGCTCATGAAAACAGTGGTAAAATGCGAAAACAACCAGTTTTTGGTCATAACTATCAAATATGTATTGGGTTTTATGGTCGTTGTAAATCGCCGCGATACCCCAAAACTGTGGGCAATAGCTCACGAAAAAGGCTATAAAACGAGAAAACACTGAGTTTTTCGTTGTAACTCGCGAACATGTATCGGGTCTTGTGTTCATTGTAAATCTCCCTTGAACGCCAAAAACGGTCGGCAAACACAAAAACGACAAGTTTTTGGTCAGATGTATCAAACATGTATGGACTCTTGCGGGCCATCCAAGTCGCTCTGGTACCCCAAAACTGTGGGCAATAGCTCATGAAAACGACCTTAGAACGAGAAAATAATGAGTTTTTGGTCATATCTCTCAAACATGTATCGAGTCTTACGGGCCATGAAAACCTCCCTGAAGCCCCAAAACTATGGGCAATAGCTCATGAAAGCGGTCATAAAACGCGAAATCAATTTTTTTGTTCATAACTCTCAAACATGTAGTGGGTTTTACTGTTGTTGTAAATCTCAATGGAACCCCAAAATTGTAGGAAATAGCTCATGAAAACGGCCTAAAATGCAAAAAACACGGAGTTTTTTTTGTCATATCTCTCAAGCATGTATCGGGTCTAACGGGCCATCCAAATATCCCCGGAGCCCCAAAAATGTGGGCAATAGCTCGTGAAAAAGAGGTAATGTGATAACGACAAGTTTTTGGTCATAACTATCAAATATGTATTGGGTTTTACGATCGTTGTAAATCGCAGCGGTACCCCAAAACTGTGGGCAATAGCTCATGAAAACGGCTATAAAACGAGAAAACAATGAGTTTTTCGTTGTGGTCTTGTGGTCATTGTAAATCTCCATAGGACGCCAAAAAGGTCGTCAAACACAAAAATGACGAGTTTTTGGTCATATCTCTCAAACATGTATCGAGTCTTACGGGTTATCCAAGTCGCCCTAATACCCCAAAACTGTGGGCAATAGCTCATGAAAACGGCCTTAAAACGAGAAAACAATGAGTTTTTGGTCATATCTCTCAAACATGTATCGAGTCTTACAAGCCATGAAAATCGCCCTGGAGCCCCAAAACTAAAGGCAATAGCTCATTAAATCGGTCATAAAACGCGAAAAGAGGAATTTTTGGTCATAATCTCAAACATGTACCGGGTCTTACAGAAATGTAAATCGCCATGAAACCTCAAAATTGTGGGCAATAACCCATGAAAACGGTCGTAAAAGACGAAAACGCGGAGTTTTTGTTCATAACTCTCAAATAATGTATCGGGTCTTACGGGCCATGCAAATCGCCCTGGAACCCGAAAATCGAGGGCAACAGCTCATGAAAACAATGGTAAAATGCGAAAACGACAAGTTTTTGGTCATAACTATTAAACATGTATTGGGTTTTATGGTCGTTGTAAATCACCACGGTACCTCAAAACTGTGTGCAATAGCACAAGAAAATGGCTATAAAACGAGGAAACAATGAGTTTTTCGTTGTAACTCGCAAACATGTATCGGGTCTTGTGGTCATTGTAAATCTCCCTTGAACGCCAAAAACGATCGCCAAACACAAAAACGACAAGTTTCTGGTCAGATCTATCAAACATGTATGGAGTCTTACGGGCCATCCAAGTCACCCTGTTACCCCAAAACTGTGGGTAATAGGTCATGAAAACAACCTTGAAACGAGAAAACAATGAGATTTTGGTCATATCTCTCAAACATGTATCGGGTCTTACGGGCCATGAAAATCGCCCTGGAGCCCCAAAACTATGGGCAATAGGTCATGAAAACGGTCATAAAACGCGAAATCAAAAAGTTTTTGTTCATAACTCTCAAACATGTATCTAGTCTTACTGTTGTTGTAAATCTCAATGGAACCCCAAAATTGTAGGCAATAGGTCATGAAAACGGCCTTCAAATGCAAAAAACGCGGAGTTTTTTTGTCATATCTCTCAAACATGTATCGGATCTTATGGGCCATCCAAATCTCCCCGGAGCCCCAAAACTGTGGGCAATAGCTCATGAAAAAGTGGTAAAATGTGATAACGACAAGTTTTTGGTCATAACTATCAAATATGTATTGGGTTTTACGATCGTTGTAAATCGCCGTGGTACCCCAAAACTTGTGGGCAATAGCTCTTGAAAACGGCTATAAAACGAGAAAGCAATGAGTTTTTCATTGTGGGCTTATGGTCATTGTAAATCTCCCTAGGACGCCAAAAACGGTCGTCAAACACAAAAACGACGAGTTTTTGGTCATATATCTCAAACATGTATCGAGTCTTACGGGCCATCCAGGTCGCCCTAATACCCCAAAACTGTGGGCAATAGCTCATGAAAACGGCCTTAAAACGAGAAAACAATGAGTTTATGGTCATATCTCTCAAACATGTATCGGGTCTTACGGGCCATGAAAATCGCCCCGGAGCTCCAAAACTAAAGGCAATAGCTCATTAAACAGGTTATAAAACGCGAAAAGACGATTTTTTGGTCATAACTCTCAAACATGTATCGGGTCTTACAGAAATGTAAATCGCCATGAAACCTCAAAATTGTGGGCAATAAAACATGAAAACGGTCGTAAAAGACGAAAAAGTGGATTTTTTGTTCATAACTCTCCAAAAATGTATCTGGTCTTACGGGTCTTGCAAATCGCCTTGGAACCCCAAAACTGTGGGCACTGGATCATGAAAACGGTCATAAAACGCGAAAACGACAAGTTTTTGGTCATAATTGTCAAACATGTACCGGGTCTTACAGAAATGTAAATATCCATGAAACCTCAAAATTGTGAGCAATAACCCATGATAACAGCCATAAAAGACGAAAACACGGAGTTTTTGTTCATAACTCTCAAAAAATGTATTGGGTCTTACAGGCCATGCAAATCGCCCTGGAACGCCAAAATCAGGGCAACAGCTCATGAAAACAATGGTAAAATGCGAAAACGACAAGTTTTTGGTCATAACTATCAAACATGTATTGGGTTTTATGGTCTTTGTAAATCACCACGGTACCCCAAAACTGTGGGCAATAGCTCATGAAAACGGCTATAAAACGAGAAAACAATGAGTTTTTCGTTGTAACTCGTAAACATGTATCGGGTCTTGTGGTCATTGTAAATCTCCCTTGAATGCCAAAAATGGTCGCCAAACACAAAACGACAAGTTTTTGGTCATATCTAACAAACATGTATGGAGTCTTATGGGCCATCCAAGTCGCCCTGGTACCCCAAAACTGTGGGCAATAGCTCATGAAAACGACCTTAAAACGAGAAAAATAATCAGTTTTTGGTCATATCTCCCTGGAGCCCCAAAAAACTATGGGCAATAGCTCATGAAAACGGTCATAAAACGCGAAATCAAAAAGTTTTTGTTCATAACTCTCAAACATGTATCTAGTCTTACTGTTGTTGTAAATCTCAATGGAACCCCAAAATTGTAGGCAATAGCTCATGAAAACGGCCTTCAAATGCAAAAAACGCGGAGTTTTTTTGTCATATCTCTCAAACATGTATCGGATCTTACGGGCCATCCAAATCTCCCCAGAGCACCAAAACTATGGGCAATAGCTCATGAAAAAGTGGTAAAATGTGATAACGACAAGTTTTTGGTCATAACTATCAAATATGTATTGGGTTTTACGATCGTTGTAAATCGCCGTGGTACCCCAAAACTTGTGGGCAATAGCTCATGAAAACGGCTATAAAACGAGAAAGCAATGAGTTTTTTGTTGTGGGCTTATGGTCATTGTAAATCTCCCTAGGACGCCAAAAGCGGTCGTCAAACACAAAAACGACGAATTTTTGGTCATATATCTCAAACATGTATCGAGTCTTACGGGCCATCCAGGTTGCCCTAATACCCCAAAACTATGGGCAATAGCTCATGAAAACGGCCTTAAAACGAGAAAACAATGAGTTTCTAGTCATATCTCTCAAACATGTACCGGGTCTTACGGGCCATGAAAATCGCCCTAGGGCTCCAAAACTAAAGGCAATAGCTCATTAAACTGGTTATAAAACGCGAAAAGACGATTTTTTGGTCATAACTCTCAATCATGTATCGGGCCTTACAAAAATCTCCATCATGAAACGGTCATAACTCTCAATCATGAAAACGGTCATAAAAGACGAGTTTTTGGTCATAACTCTCAAACATGTACCGGGTCTTACAAAATGTAAATCGCCATGAAACCTCAAAATTGTGGGCAATAAACCATGAAAACGGTCATAAAAGACGAAAAAGCGAATTTTTGGTTCATAACTCTCAAAAAATGTAACGGGTCTTACGGGCCTTGCAAATCGCCCTGGAACCCCAAAGCCGTGGGGAATAGCTCATGAATACGGTCATAAAACGCGAAAACGACAAGTTTTTGGTCGTAATTATCAAACATGTACCGGGTCTTACAGAAATGTAAATCGTCATGAAACCTCAAAATTGTGGACAAAAACCCATGATAACAGCCATAAAAGACGAAAACACGGAGTTTTTGTTCATAACTCTCAAAAAATATATCGGGTCTTACGGGCCATGCAAATCACCCTGGAACCCCTAACCCGAGGGAAATAGCTCATGAAAATAGTGGTAAAATGCGAAAACGACAAGTTTTTTGTCATAACTATCAAAGATGTATTGGGTTTTACGGTCGTCGCCACGGTACCGCAAAACTGTGGGCAATAGCTCATGAAAAAGGCTATAAAACGAGAAAACACTGACTTTTTTGTTCTAACTCGCAAACATGTATCGGGTCTTGTGGTCATTGTAACTCTCCCTTGAACGCCAAAAACGGTCGCCAAACACAAAAACGACAAGTTTTTGGTCATATCTATCAAACATGTATGGAGTCTTACGGGCCATCCAAGTCGCCCTGGTACCCCAAAACCATGGGCAATAGCTCATGAAAACGACCTTAAAACGAGAAAACAATGAGTTTTTGGTCATATCTCTCAAACATGTATCGGGTCTTACGGGCCATGAAAATCGCTCTGGAGCCTCAAAACTATGGGCAATTGCTCATGAAAACGGTCAGAAAACGCGAAATCAAAAAGTTTTTGTTATAACTCTCAAACATGTATCTAGTCTTACTGTTGTTGTAAATCTCAATGGAACCGCAAAATTGTAGGCAATAGCTCATGAAAACGGCCTTCAAATGCAAAAAACGCGGAGTTTTTTGTCATATCTCTCAAACATGTATCGGGTCTTACGGGCCATCCAAAATCCCCGGAGCCCCAAAACTGTGGGCAATAGCTCATGAAAAAGTGGTAAAATGTGATAACGACAAGTTTTTGGTCATAACTATCAAATATTTATTGGGTTTTACGATCGTTGTAAATCGCCGCGGTACCCCAAAACTTGTGGGCAATAGCTCAGGAAAACAGCTATAAAACGAGAAAACAATGATTTTTTAGTTGTGGTCTTGTGGTCATTGTAAATCTCCCTAGGACCCCAAAAATGGTTGTCAAACACAAAAACGACGAGTTTTTGGTCATATATCTCAAACATGTATCGAGTCTTTTGGGCCATCCAAGTCACCCTAATACCTCAAAACTGTGGGCAATAGCTCATGAAAATGGCCTTAAAACGAGAAAACAATGAGTTTCTGGTCATATCTCTCAAACATGTATCGGGTCTTACGGGCCATGAAAATCGCCGTCGAGCCCCAAAACTATGGGCAATAGCTCATGAAAACGGTCAGAAAACGCGAAAAAGACGAGTTTTTGGTCATAACTCTCAAACATGTACCGGGTCTTATAGAATGTAAATCGCCATGAAACCTCAAAATTGTGGGCAATAAACCATGAAAACGGTCGTAAAGGACGAAAACATGGAGTTTTCTTTCATAACTCTCCAAAAATGCAACATGTCTTACGGGCCTTGCAAATCGCCCTAGAACCCAAAAACCGTGGGCAATAGCTCAAGGAAACAGTGGTAAAATGAGAAAACGACGATTTTTTGGTCATAACTATCAAACATGTACCAGGTCTTACAAAAATGTAAATCGCCATGAAACGTCAAAATTGTGGGCAATAAACCATGAAAACAGTCATAATAGACGAAAACGCGGAGTTTTTGTTCATAACTCTCAACAAATGTATCGGGTCTTACGGGCCATGCAAATCGCCCTAGAACCCCAAAGTCGAGGGCAATAGCTCATGAAAACAATGGTAAAATGCAAAAACGACAAGTTTTTGGTCATAATATCAAACATGTATTGGGTTTTACGGTTGTTGTAAATCGCAGTCGTACCCCAAAACTGTGGCCAATAGCTCATGAAAACGGCTATAAAACGAGAAGTCAATGAGTTTTTCGTTGTAACCTGCAAACAAGTATCGGGTCTTGTGGTCATTGTAAATCTCCCATCAATGCCAAAAATGGTCGCCAAACACAAAAACGACAAGTTTTTGTTCATATCTATCAAACATGTATGGAGTCTTACGGGCCATCCAAGTCTCCCTGGTACCCCAAAACTATGGGCAATAGCTCATGAAAACGACCTTAAAACGAGAAAACAATGAGTTTCTGGTCATATCTCTCAAACATGTATCGGGTCTTACGGGCCATGAAAATCGCCCTGGAGCTCCAAAACTAAAGGCAATAGCTCATTAAACCGGTCATAAAACGCGAAAAGACGATTTTTTGGTCATAACTCTTAAACATGTACCGGGTCTTACAGAAATGTAAAACGCCATGAAACCTCAAAATTGTGGGCAATAACCCATGAAAACGGTCATAAAAGACGAAAACGCGGAGTTTTTATTCATAACTCTCAAAAAATGTATCTGGTCTTACGGGCCTTGCAAATCGCCCTGGAACCCCAAAACTGTGGGCAATAGCTCATGAAGACGGTCATAAAACGCGAAAACGACAAGTTTTTGGTCATAATTGTCAAACATGTACCGGGTCTTACAGAATTGTAAATCTCCATGAAACCTCAAAATTGTGGGCAATAACCCATGATAACAGCCATAAAATACGAAAACGCGGAGTTTTTGTTCATAACTCTCAAAAAATATATCGGGTCTTACGGGCCATGCAAATCACCCTGGAACCCCTAACCCGAGGGAAATAGCTCATGAAAATAGTGGTAAAATGCGAAAACGACAAGTTTTTTGTCATAACTATCAAAGATGTATTAGGTTTTACGGTCGTTGTAAATCGCTGCGGTACCCCAAAACTGTGGGCAATAGCTCATGAAAAAGGCTATAAAACGAGAAAACACTGAGTTTTTTGTTCTAACTCGCAAACACGTATCGCATCTTGTGGTCATTGTAAATCTCCCTTGAACGCCAAAAACGGTCGCCAAACACAAAAACGACAAGTTTTTGGTCAGATCTATCAAACATGTATGGACTCTTACAGGCCATCCAAGTCGCCCTGGTACCCTAAAACTGTGGTCAATAGCTCATGAACACGACCTTAAAACGAGAAACAGTGAGTTTTTTGTCACATCTCTCAAACATGTATCGGGTCTTACGGGCAATGAAAATCTCCCTGGAGCCCCAAAAAACTATGGGCAATAGCTCATGAAAACGGTCATAAAACGCGAAATCAAAAAGTTTTTGTTCATAACTCTCAAACATGTATCTAGTCTTACTGGTGTTGTAAATCTCAATGGAAGCCCAAAATTGTAGGCAATAGCTCATGAAAACGGCCTTAAAATGCAAAAAACGCGGAGTTTTTTGTCATATCTCTCAAACATGTATCGGGTCTTACGGGCCATCCAAATCTCCCCGGAGCCCCAAAACTGTGGGCAATAGCTCATGAAAAAGTGGTAAAATGTGATAACGACAAGTTTTATGTCATAACTATCAAATATGTATTGGCTTTTACGATCGTTGTAAATCACCGTGGTACCCCACAACTTGTGGGCAATAGCTCATGAAAACGGCTATAAAACGAGAAAACAATGAGTTTTTCGTTGTGGTCTTATGGTCATTGTAAATCTCCCTAGGACGCCAAAAACGGTCATCAAACACAAAAACGACGAGTTTTTGGTCATATATCTCAAACATGTATCGAGTCTTACGGGCCATCCAAGTCGCCCTAGTACCCCAAAATTGTGGGCAATAGCTCATGAAAACGGCCTTAAAACGAGAAAACAATGAGTTTCTGGTCATATCTCTCAAACATGTATCGGGTCTTACGGGCCATGAAAATCGCCCTGGAGCTCCAAAACTAAAGGCAATAGTTTAAACCGGTCATAAAACGCGAAAAGACGATTTTTTTGTCATAACTCTCAAACATGTACTGGGTCTTACAGAAATGTAAATCGCCACGAAACCTCAAAATTGTGGGCAATAACCCATGAAAACGGTCGTAAAAGACGAAAACGTGGAGTTTTTATTCATAACTCTCAAAAAATATATCGGGTCTTACGGGCCATGCAAATCACCCTGGAACCCAAATATCGAGGGCATCAACTCATGAAAACAATGGTAAAATGCGGAAGCGACAAGTTTTTGGTCATAACTATCAAACATGTATTGGGTTTTATGGTCGTTGTAAATCTCCACGGTACCCCAAAACTGTGGGAAATAGCTCCTGAAAACGGCTATAAAACGAGAAAACAATGAGGTTTTCGTTGTAACTCGCAAACATGTATCGGGTCTTGTGGTCATTGTAAATCTCCATTGAATGCCAAAAATGGTCGCCAAACACAAAAACGACAAGTTTTTGGTCAGATCTATCAAACATGTATGGAGTCTTACGGGCCATCCAAGTCGCCCTGGTACCCCAAAACTGTGGTCAATAGCTCATGAAAACGACCTTAAAAACGAGAAAACAATGAGTTTTTTGTCATATCTCAAACATGTATCGGGTCTTACGGGCAATGAAAATCTCCCTGGAGCACCAAAAACTATGGGCAATAGCTCATGAAAACGGTCATAAAACGCGAAATCAAAAAGTTTTTGTTCATAACTGTCAAACATGTATCTAGTCTTACTGTTGTTGTAAATCTCAATGGAACCCCAAAATTGTAGGCAATAGCTCATGAAAACGGCCTTAAAATGCAAAAAACGCGGAGTTTTTGTTGTAATATCTCTCAAAAAGGTATCGGGTCTTACGGGCCATCCATATCTCCCCGGAGCCCCAAAACTGCTGGCAATAGCTCATGAAAAAGTGGTAAAATTTGATAATGACAGGTTTTTGGTCATAACAATCAAACATGTATTGGGTTTTATGGTCGTTGTAAATCGCCGTGGTACCCCAAAACTGTGGGCAATAGCTCAAGAAAACGGCTATAAAACTAGAAAACAATGAGTTTTTCGTTGTGGTCTTCTAGTAATAGTAAATCTCCGTAGGATGCCAAAAACGGTCGTCAAACACAAAAATGACGAGTTTTTGGTCATATCTCTAAAACATGTATCGAGTCTTACGGATCATCCAAGTCGCCCTAATACCCCAAAACTGTGGGCAATACCTCATGAAAACGGCCTTAAAACGAGAAAACAATGAGTTTTTGGTCATAGCTCTCAAACATGTATCGGGTCTTACAGGCCATGAAAATCTCCCTAGAGCCCCAAAACTAAAGGCAATAGCTCATTAAATCGGTCATAAAACGCGAAAAGACGATTTTTTGGTCATAACTCTCAAACATGTGTCGGGTCTTACAGAAATGTAAATCGCCAAGAAACCTCAAAATTGTGGGCAATAACCCATGAAACGGTCGTAAAAGACGAAAACGCGGAGTTTTTATTCATAACTCTCAAAAAATGTATCGGGTCTTACGGGCCTTGCAAATCACCCTGGAACCCCAAAACCGTGGGCAATAGCCCATGAAAACGGTCATAAAACGCGAAAACGACAAGTTTTTGGTCATACTTGTCAAATATGTACCGGGTCTTACAGAAATGTAAATCTCCATGAAACCTCAAAATTGTGGGCAATAACCCATGATAACAGCCATAAAAGACGAAAACGCGGAGTTTTTGTTCATAACTCTCAAAAAATGTATCGGGTCTTACGGGCCATGTAAATCGCCCTGGAACCCCAAAATCGAGGGCATCAGCTCATGAAAACAATGGTAAAATGCGAAAGCGACAAGTTTTTGGTCATAACTATCAAACATGTATTGGGTTTTACGGTCGTTCTAAATCGCCACGGTACCCTAAAACTATGGGCAATAGCTCCTGAAAACGGCTATAAAATGAGAAAACAATGAAGTTTTCGTTGTAACTCGCAAACATGTATCGGGTCTTGTGGTCATATCTATCAAACATGTATGGAGTCTTATGGGCCATCCAAGTCACCCTAGTACCCCAAAACTGTGGGCAATAGCTCATGAAAATGGCCTTAAAACGAGAAAACAATGAGTTTCTGGTCATATCTCTCAAACATGTATCGGGTCTTACAGGCCATGAAAATCGCCCTGGAGCCCCAAAACTAAAGGCAATAGCTCATTAAATCGGTCATAAAACGCGAAAAGACGAATTTTTGGTCATAATCTCAAACATGTACCGGGTCTTACAGAAATGTAAATCGAAATGAAACCTCAAAATTGTGGGCAATAACCCATGAAAACGGTCGTAAAAGACGAAAACGCGGAGTTTTTGTTCATAACTCTCAAAAAATGTATTGGGTCTTACGGGCCTTGCAAATCGCCTTGGAACCCCAAAACCGTGGGCAATAGCTCATGAAAACGGTCATAAAACACGAAAACGACAAGTTTTTGTTCATAACTGTCAAACATGTACCAGGTCATACAGAAATGTAAATTGTCATGAAACCTCAAAATTGTGGGCAATAACCCATGATAATAGCCATTAAAGACGAAAATGCGGAGTTTTTGTTCATAACTCTCAAAAAATGTATCGGGTCTTACGGGCCATGCAATTCACCCTGGAACCCCTAAACCGAGGGAAATAGCTCATAAAAACAGTGGTAAAATGCGAAAACGACCAGTTTTTGATCATAACTATCAAACATGTATTGGGTTTTACGGTCGTTGTAAATCGCCGCGATACCCCAAAACTGTGGGCAATAGCTCATGCAAAAGGCTATAAAACGAGAAAACACTGAGTTTTTCGTTGTAACTCGCAAACATGTATCGGGTCTTGTGGTCATTGTAAATCTCCCTTGAACGCCAAAAACGGTCGGCAAACACAAAAACGACAAGTTTTTGGTCAGATCTATCAAACATGTATGGAGTCTTACGGGACATCCAAGTCGCCCTAATACCCCAAAACTGTGGGCAATAGCTCATGAAAACAACCTTAAAACGAGAAAACAATGAGTTTTTGGTTATATCTCTCAAACATGTATCGGGTCTTACAGGCCATGAAAATCGCCCTAGAGCCCCAAAACTAAGGGCAATAGCTCATGAAAACGGTCATAAAACTCGAAAAGACGAATTTTTGGTCATAATCTCAAACATGTACCGGGTCTTACAGAAATGTAAATCGCCATGAAACCTCAAAATTGTGGGCAATAACCCATGAAAACGGTCGTAAAAGACGAAAATGCGGAGTTTTTATTCATAACTCTCAAAAAATGTATTGGGTCTTACGGGCCTTGCAAATCGCCCTGGAACCCCAAAACCATGGGCAATAGTTCATGAAAACGGTCATAAAACACGAAAACGACAAGTTTTTGTTCATAACTGCCAAACATGTACCGGGTCTTACAGAAATGTAAATCTCCATGAAACCTCAAAATTGTGGGCAATAACCCATGATAACAGCCATAAAAGATAAAAACGCGGAGTTTTTGTTCATAACTCGCAAAAGATGTATCAGGTCTTACAGGCCATGCAAATCGCCCTAGAACCCGAAAATCAAGGGCAACAGCTCATGAAAACAATGGTAAAATGCGAAAACGACAAGTTTCTGGTCATAACTATCAAACATGTATTGGGTTTTATGGTCGTTGTAAATTGCCACGGTACCCCAAAACTGTGTGCAATAGCTCATGAAAACGGCTATAAAACGAGAAAACAATGAGTTTTTCGTTGTAACTCGCAAACATGTATCGGGTCTTGTGGTCATTGTAAATCTCCCTTGAACGCCAAAAACGATCGCCAAACACAAAAACGACAAGTTTCTGGTCAGATCTATCAATCATGTATGGAGTCTTACGGGCCATCCAAGTCGCCCTGGTACCCCAAAACTGTGGGCAATAGCTCATAAAAACGAGCTTAAAACGAGAAAACAATGAGTTTTTGGTCATATCTCTCAAACATGTATCGGGTCTTACGGGCCAGGAAAACCTCCCTGGAGCCCCAAAACTATGGGCAATAGCTCATGAAAATGTTCATAAAACACGAAATCAATTTTTTTGTTCATAACTCTCAAACATGTAGTGGGTTTTACTGTTGTTATTGTAAATCTCAATGGAACCCCAAAATTGTAGGAAATAGCTCATGAAAACGGCCTTAAAATGCAAAAAACACGGAGTTTTTTTGTCATATCTCTCAAACATGTATCCAGTCTTACGGGCCATCCAAATATCCCCGGAGCCCCAAAACTGTGGGCAATAGATCATGAAAAAGAGGTAATGTGATAACGACAAGTTTTTGGTCATAACTATCAAATATATATTGGGTTTTACGATCGTTTTAAATCGCCGCGGTACCCCAAAACTGTGGGCAATAGCTCATGAAAACGGCTATAAAACGATAAAACAATGAGTTTTCGTTGTGGTCTTGTGGCCATTGTAAATCTCCGTAGGACGCCAAAAACGTCGTCAAACACAAAAATGACCAGTTTTTGGTCATATCTCTCAAACATGTATCGAGTCTTACGGGCCATCCAAGTCGCCCTACTACCCCAAAACTGTGGATAATAGCTCATGAAAACGGCCTTAAAACGAGAAAACAATGAGTTTTTGGTCATATCTCTCAAACATGTATCGGGTCTTACAGGCCATGAAAATCGCCCTAGAGCCCCAAAACTAAAGGCAATAGCTCACTAAATCGGTCATAAAACGCGAAAAGATGAATTTTTGGTCATAATCTCAAACATATACCGGGTCTTACAGAAATGTAAATCACCATGAAACCTCAAAATTGTGGGCAATAACCCATGAAAACGGTCGTAAAAGACGAAAACGCGGAGTTTTTATTCATAACTCTCAAAAAATGTATCGGGTCTTACGGGCCTTGCAAATCGCCCTGGAACCCCAAAACCGTGGGCAATAGCTCATGAAAACGGACATAAAACGCGAAAACGACAAGTTTTTGTTCATAACTGTCAAACATGTACCGGGTCTTACAGAAATGTAAATCTCCATGAAACCTCAAAATTGTGGGCAAAAACCCATGATAACAGCCATAAAAGACGAAAACGCGGAGTTTTTGTTCATAACTCTCAAAAAATATATCGGGTCTTACGGGCCATGCAAATCACCCTGGAACCCCTAAACCGAGGGAAATAGCTCATGAAAACAGTGGTAAAATGCGAAAACGACCAGTTTTTGATCATAACTATCAAACATGTATTGGGTTTTACGGTCGTTGTAAATCGCCGCGATACCCCAAAACTGTGGGCAATAGCTCATGCAAAAGGCTATAAAACGAGAAAACACTGAGTTTTTCGTTGTAACTCGCAAACATGTATCGGGTCTTGTGGTCATTGTAAATCTCCCTTGAACGCCAAAAACGGTCGGCAAACACAAAAACGACAAGTTTTTGGTCAGATCTATCAAACATGTATGGAGTCTTACGGGACATCCAAGTCGCCCTGGTACCCCAAAACTGTGGGCAATAGCTCATGAAAACAACCTTAAAACGAGAAAACAATGAGTTTTTGGTCATATCTCTCAAACATGTATCGGTCTTACGGGCCATGAAAACCTCCCTGGAGCCCCAAAACTATGGGCAATAGCTCATGAAAACGGTCATAAAATGCAAAATCAATTTTTTTTGTTCATAACTCTCAAACATGTAGTGGGTTTTACTGTTGTTGTTGTAAATCTCAATGGAACCCCAAAATTGTAGGAAATAGCTCATGAAAACGGCCTTAAAATGCAAAAAACACGGAGTTTTTTTGTCATATCTCTCAAACATGTATCCAGTCTTACGGGCCATCCAAATATCCCCGGAGCCCCAAAACTGTGGGCAATAGATCATGAAAAAGAGGTAATGTGATAACGACAAGTTTTTGGTCATAACTATCAAATATGTATTGGGTTTTACGATCGTTGTAAATCGCCGCGGTACCCCAAAACTGTGGGCAATAGCTCATGAAAACGGCTATAAAAAGAGAAAACAATGAGTTTTCGTTGTGGTCTTGTGGTCATTGTAAATCTCCGTAGGACGCTAAAAAGGTCGTCAAACACAAAAATGACGAGTTTTTGGTCATATCTCTCAAACATGTATCGATTCTTACGGGCCATCCAAGTCGCCCTAATACCCGAAAACTGTGGGCGATAGCTCATGAAAACGGCCTTAAAACGAGAAAACAATGAGTTTTTGGTCATATCTCTCAAACATGTATCGGGTCTTACAGGCCATGAAAATCGCCCTGGAGCCCCAAAACTAAGGGCAATAGCTCATGTAAACGGTCATAAAACTCGAAAAGACGAATTTTTGGTCATAATCTCAAACATGTACCGGGTCTTACAGAAATGTATATCGCCATGAAACCTCAAAATTGTGGGCAATAACCCATGAAAACGGTCGTAAAAGACGAAAACGCGGAGTATTTATTCATAACTCTCATTAAATGTATTGGTTCTTACGGGCCTTGCAAATCGCCCTAGAACCCCAAAACCATGGGCAATAGCTCATGAAAACGGTCATAAAACATGAAAACGACAAGTTTTTGTTCATAACTGTCAAACATGTACCGGGTCTTACAGAAATGTAAACTCCATGAAACCTCAAAATTATGGGCAATAACCCATGATAACAGCCATAAAAGACGAAAACACGGAGTTTTTGTTCATAACTCGCAAAAAATGTATCGGGTCTTACAGGCCATGCAAATCGCCCTGGAACCCGAAAATCGAGGGAAACTGCTCATGAAAACAATGGTAAAATGCGAAAACGACAAGTTTCTGGTCATAACTATCAAACATGTATTGGGTTTTATGGTCGTTGTAAATCGCCGCGGTACCCCAAAACTATGGGCAATAGCTCATGGAAAAGGCTATAAAACGAGAAAACCGGTTTTCGTTGTAACTATAAACATGTATCGGGTCTTGTGGTCATTGTAAATCTCCCTTGAACGCCAAAAACGGTCGGCAAACACAAAAAATGACAAGTTTTTGGTCATATCTATCAAACATATATGGAGTCTTATGGGCTATCCAAGTCGCCCTGGTACCCCAAAATTGTGGGCAATAGCTCATGAAAACGACCTTAAAACGAGAAAACAATGAGTTTTTGGTCATATCTCTCAAACATGTATCGGGTCTTACGGGCCATGAAAATCTCCCTGGAGCCCCAAAAACTATGGGCAATAGCTCATGAAAACGGTCATAAAACGTGAAATCAAAAAGTTTTTGTTGATAACTCTCAAACATGTATCTAGTGTTACTGTTGTTGTAAATCTCAATGGAACCCCAAAATTGTAGGCAATAGCTCATGAAAACGGCCTTAAAATACAAAAAACGCGGAGTTTTTGTTGTCATATCTCTCAAACATGTATCGGGTCTTACGGGCCATGAAAATCGCCCTGGAGCCCCAAAACTATGGGCAATAGCTCATGAAAACGGCTATAAAACGAGAAAACAATAAGTTTTTCGTTGTGGTCATGTGGTCATTGTAAATCTCCCTAGGACACCAAAAACGGTCGTCAAACACAAAAACGACGAGTTTTTGGTCATATCTCTCAAACATGTATCGAGTCTTACAAGCCATCCAAGTCGCCCTAATACCCCCAAACTGTGGGCAATAGCTCATGAAAATGGCCTTAAAACAAGAAAACAATGAGTTTCTGGTCATATCTCTCAAACATGTATCGGGTCTTACGGGCCATGAAAATCGCCCTGGAGCCCCAAAACTAAGGCCAATAGCTCATGAAAACGGTCATAAAACTCGAAAAAGACGAATTTTTGGTCATAACTCTCAAACATGTACCGGGTCTTACAAAATGTAAATCGCCATGAATCCTCAAAATTGTGGGCAATAAACCATGAAAACGTTCGCAAAAGACGAAAACGCGGATTTTTTGTTCATCACTCTCAAAAAATGTATCGGGTCTTACGAGCCTTGCAAATCGCCCTGGAACCCCAATACCGTGGGCAATAGCTCATGAAAACGGTCATAAAACGCGAAAACGAGAAGTTTTTGGTCATAAGTATCAAACATGTACCGGGTCTTATAGAAATGTAAATCGCCGTGAAACATCAAAATTGTGGGCAATAACCCATGATAACAGCCATAAAAGACGAAAACGCGGAGTTTTTGTTCATAACTCTCCTAAAATGTATCGGGCCTTACGGGCCTTGCAAATCGCCCTGGAACCCCAAAACCGTGGGCAATAGCTCATGAAAACGGTCATAAAACGCGAAAACGACAAGTTTTTGGTCATAATTGTCAAACATGTACCGTGTCTTACAAAAATGTAAATCTCCATCAAACCTCAAAATTGTGGGCAATAACCCATGATAACAGCCATAAAAGAAGAAAACACGGAGTTTTTGTTCATAACTCTCAAAAAATGTATCGGGTCTTACGGGCCATGCAAATCGCCCTGGAACCCCTAAACCGAGGGAAATAACTCATGAAAACAGTGGTAAAATGCGAAAATGACAAGTTTTTGGTCATAATTATCAAACATGTATTAGGTTTTACGGTCATTGTAAATCTTTGCGATACCCCAAAACTATGAGCAATAGCTCATGAAAAAGGCTATAAAACGAGAAAACACTAAGTTTCGTTGTAACTCCTAAACATGTATCGGGTCTTGTGGTCATTGTAAATCTCCCTTGAACGCCAAAACGGTCGGCAAACACAAAAACGACAAGTTTTTGGTCAGATCTATCAAACATGTATGGAGTCTTACGGGCCATCCAAGTCGCCCTAGTACCCCAAAACTGTGGGCAATAGCTCATGAAAACGACCTTAAAACGAGAAAACAATGAGTTTTTGGTCATATCTCTCAAACATGTATCGGGTCTTAGGGGCCATGAAAATCTCCCTGGAGCCCAAAAACTGTGGGCAATAGCTCAGGAAAACGGTCATAAAACGCGAAATCAAAAAGTTTTTGTTCATAACTCTCAAACATGTAGTGGGTTTTACGATCGTTGTAAATCTCCGCGGTACCCCAAAACTTGTGGGCAATAGGTCATGAAAACGGCTATAAAACGAGAAAACAATGAGTTTTTCGTTGTGGTCTTGTGGTCATTGTAAATCTCCCTAGGACGCCAAAAAAGCAGCCAAACACACAAAAACGAGTTTTTGGTCATATATCTCAAACATGTATCGAGTCTTACGGGCCATCCAATTTGCCCTAATACCCCAAAACTGTGGGCAATAGCTCATGAAAATGGCCTTAAAACGAGAAAACAATGAGTTTCTGGTCATATCTCTCAAACATGTATCTGGTCTTACGGGACATGAAAATCGCCTTGGAGCTCCAAAACTAAAGGCAATAGCTCATTAAACCGGTCATAAAACGTGAAAAGTCGATTTTTTGGTCATAACTCTCAAACATGTACCGGGTCTTACAGAAATGTAAATCGCCATGAAACCTCAAAATTGTGGGCAACCCATGAAAGCGGTCGTAAAACGAAAACGTGGAGTTTTGTTCATAACTCTCAAAAAATGTATCGAGTCTTACGGGCCTTGCAAATCGCCCTGGAACCCCTAAACCGAGGGAAATAGCTCATGAAAAAAGTGGTAAAATGCGAAAACGACAAGTTTTTGGTCATAACTATCTAACATGTATTGGGTTTTACGGTCGTAGTAAATCGCCACGGTACCCCAAAATTGTGTGTAATAGCTCATGAAAACGATTATAAAACGAGAAAACAATGAGGTTTTCGTTGTAAATCGCAAACATGTATCGGGTCTTGTGGTCATTGTAAATCTCCATTGAATGCCAAAAACGGTCGCCAAACATAAAAACGACAAGTTTTTGGTCATATCTATCAAACATGTATGGAGTCTTACGGGCTATCCAAGTCGCCTGTATCCCAAAAGCGTAGGCAATAGCTCATGAAAACCTTAAAACGAGAAAACAATGAGTATTTGGTCATATGTCTCAAACATGTATCGGGTCTTACGCGGGCCATGAAAATCGCCCTGGAGCCCCAAAACTATGGGCAATAGCTCATGAAAACGGCTATAAAACGAGAAAACAATTAGTTTTTCGTTGTGGTCTTGTGTTCATTGTAAATCTCCCTAGGACAAAACACAAAAGCGACGAAGTTTTGGTCATATCTCTCAAACATGTATCGAGTCTTACAAGCCATCCAAGTCGCCTAATACCCCCAAATCAGGCAATAGCTCATGAAAATGGCCTTAAAACAAGAAAACAATGAGTTCGGTCATATCTCTCAAACATGTATCGGGTCTTACGGGCCATGAAAATATACAGAGCCCCAAAACTAAGGCCAATAGCTCATGAAAGCGGTCATAAATCTAAAAGACGAATTTTTGGTCATAACTCTCAAACATGTACCGGGTCTTACAAAATGTAAATCGCCATGAATCCTCAAAATTGTGGGCAATAAACCATGAAAACGTTCGCAAAAGACGAAAATGCGGATTTTTTGTTCACAACTCTCAAAAAATGTATCGGGTCTTACGGGCCTTGCAAATCGCCTTGGAACCCTAAAACCGTGGGCAATAGCTCATGAAAACGGTCATAAAACGCGAAAACGAGAAGTTTTTGGTCATAAGTATCAAACATGTACCGGGTCTTATAGAAATGTAAATCGCCGTGAAACATCAAAATTGTGGGCAATAACCCATGATAACAGCCATAAAAGACGAAAACGCGGAGTTTTTGTTCATAACTCTCCTAAAATGTATCGGGTCTTACGGGCCTTGCAAATCGCCCTGGAACCCCAAAACCGTGGGCAATAGCTCATGAAAACGGTCATAAAACGCGAAAACGACAAGTTTTTGGTCATAATTGTCAAACATGTACCGTGTCTTACAAAAATGTAAATCTCCATCAAACCTCAAAATTGTGGGCAATAACCCATGATAACAGCCATAAAAGAAGAAAACACGGAGTTTTTGTTCATAACTCTCAAAAAATGTATCGGGTCTTACGGGCCATGCAAATCGCCCTGGAACCCCTAAACCGAGGGAAATAACTCATGAAAACAGTGGTAAAATGCGAAAATGACAAGTTTTTGGTCATAATTATCAAACATGTATTAGGTTTTACGGTCATTGTAAATCTTTGCGATACCCCAAAACTATGAGCAATAGCTCATGAAAAAGGCTATAAAACGAGAAAACACTAAGTTTCTCGTTGTAACTCACAAACATGTATCGGGTCTTGTGGTCATTGTAAATCTCCCTTGAACGCCAAAAAGCGGTGCCAAACACAAAAAGCGACAAGTTTTTGGTCATCTATCAAACATGTATGGAGTCTTACGGCCATAAGTCGCCTAGTACCCCAAAACTGTAGGGCGATAGCTCATGAAAACGACCTTAAAACGAGAAAACAATGAGTTTTTGGTCATATCTCTCAAACATGTATCGGGTCTTAGGGGCCATGAAAATCTCCCTGGAGCCCAAAAACTGTGGGCAATAGCTCAGGAAAACGGTCATAAAACGCGAAATCAAAAAGTTTTTGTTCATAACTCTCAAACATGTAGTGGGTTTTACGATCGTTGTAAATCTCCGCGGTACCCCAAAACTTAGGGCAATAGGTCATTAAAACGGCAATAAAACGAGAAAACAATGAGTTTTTCGTTGTGGTCTTGTGGTCATTGTAAATCTCCCTAGGACGCCAAAAACGGTCGCCAAACACAAAAACGACGAGTTTTTGGTCATATATCTCAAACATGTATCGAGTCTTACGGGCCATCCAATTCGCCCTAATACCCCAAAACTGTGGGCAATAGCTCATGAAAATGGCCTTAAAACGAGAAAACAATGAGTTTCTGGTCATATCTCTCAAACATGTATCTGGTCTTACGGGACATGAAAATCGCCTTGGAGCTCCAAAACTAAAGGCAATAGCTCATTAAACCGGTCATAAAACGTGAAAAGTCGATTTTTTGGTCATAACTCTCAAACATGTACCGGGTCTTACAGAAATGTAAATCGCCATGAAACCTCAAAATTGTGGGCAATAACCCATGAAAACGGTCGTAAAAGACGAAAACGTGGAGTTTTTGTTCATAACTCTCAAAAAATGTATCGAGTCTTACGGGCCTTGCAAATCGCCCTGGAACCCCTAAACCGAGGGAAATAGCTCATGAAAACAGTGGTAAAATGCGAAAACGACAAGTTTTTGGTCATAACTATCTAACATGTATTGGGTTTTACTGCGTAGTAAATCGCCATGCACCCCAAAATTGTGTGTAATAGCTCATGAAAGCGATAAAACGAGAAAACAATGAGGTTTTCGTTGTAAATCGCAAACATGTATCGGGTCTTGTGGTCATTGTAAATCTCCATTGAATGCCAAAAACGGTCGCCAAACATAAAAACGACAAGTTTTTGGTCATATCTATCAAACATGTATGGAGTCTTACGGGCTATCCAAGTCGCCCTGGTATCCCAAAACTGTGGGCAATAGCTCATGAAAACGACCTTAAAACGAGAAAACAATGAGTTTTTGGTCATATGTCTCAAACATGTATCGGGTCTTACGCGGGCCATGAAAATCGCCCTGCAGCCCCAAAACTATGGGCAATAGCTCATGAAAACGGCTATAAAACGAGAAAACAATTAGTTTTTCGTTGTGGTCTTGTGTTCATTGTAAATCTCCCTAGGACACCAAAAACGGTCGTCAAACACAAAAACGACGAGTTTTGGTCATATCTCTCAAACATGTATCGAGTCTTACAAGCCATCCAAGTCGCCCTAATACCCCCAAACTGTGGGCAATAGCTCATGAAAATGGCCTTAAAACAAGAAAACAATGAGTTTCTGGTCATATCTCTCAAACATGTATCGGGTCTTACGGGCCATGAAAATCGCCCTGGAGCCCCAAAACTAAGGCCAATAGCTCATGAAAACGGTCATAAATCTCGAAAAAGACGAATTTTTGGTCATAACTCTCAAACATGTACCGGGTCTTACAAAATGTAAATCGCCATGAATCCTCAAAATTGTGGGCAATAAACCATGAAAACGTTCACAAAAGACGAAAACCGGATTTTTTTCATAACTCTCAAAAATGTATCGGTCTTACGGCCTTGCAAATCGCCTTGGAACCCTAAAACCGTGGGCAATAGCTCATGAAAACGGTCATAAAACGGGAAAACGACATGTTTTTGGTCATAAGTATCAAACATGTACCGGGTCTTACAGAAATGTAAATCGCCATTAAACATCAAAATTGTGGGCAATAACCAATGAAAACGGTCGTAAAAGAAGTAAACACTTATTTTTTGTTCATAACTCTCCTAAAATGTATCGGGTATTACTGGCCTTGCAAATCGCCCTGGAACCCCAAAAACCGTAAGTAATAGCTCATGAAACGGTCATAAAACGCGAAAACGACAAGTTTTTGGTCATAATTGTCAAACATGTACCGTGTCTTACAAAAATGTAAATCTCCATCAAACCTCAAAATTGTGGGCAATAACCCATGATAACAGCCATAAAAGAAGAAAACACGGAGTTTTTGTTCATAACTCTCAAAAAATGTATCGGGTCTTACGGGCCATGCAAATCGCCCTGGAACCCCTAAACCGAGGGAAATAACTCATGAAAACAGTGGTAAAATGCGAAAATGACAAGTTTTTGGTCATAATTATCAAACATGTATTAGGTTTTACGGTCATTGTAAATCTTTGCGATACCCCAAAACTATGAGCAATAGCTCATGAAAAAGGCTATAAAACGAGAAAACACTAAGTTTCTCGTTGTAACTCACAAACATGTATCGGGTCTTGTGGTCATTGTAAATCTCCCTTGAACGCCAAAAACGGTCGGCAAACACAAAAACGACAAGTTTTTGGTCAGATCTATCAAACATGTATGGAGTCTTACGGGCCATCCAAGTCGCCCTAGTACCCCAAAACTGTGGGCAATAGCTCATGAAAACGACCTTAAAACGAGAAAACAATGAGTTTTTGGTCATATCTCTCAAACATGTATCGGGTCTTAGGGGCCATGAAAATCTCCCTGGAGCCCAAAAACTGTGGGCAATAGCTCAGGAAAATGGTCATAAAACGCGAAATCAAAAAGTTTTTGTTCATAACTCTCAAACATGTAGTGGGTTTTACGATCGTTGTAAATCTCCGCGGTACCCCAAAACTTGTGGGCAATAGGTCATGAAAACGGCTATAAAACGAGAAAACAATGAGTTTTTCGTTGTGGTCTTGTGGTCATTGTAAATCTCCCTAGGACGCCAAAAACGGTCGCCAAACACAAAAACGACGAGTTTTTGGTCATATATCTCAAACATGTATCGAGTCTTACGGGCCATCCAATTTGCCCTAATACCCCAAAACTGTGGGCAATAGCTCATGAAAATGGCCTTAAAACGAGAAAACAATGAGTTTCTGGTCATATCTCTCAAACATGTATCTGGTCTTACGGGACATGAAAATCGCCTTGGAGCTCCAAAACTAAAGGCAATAGCTCATTAAACCGGTCATAAAACGTGAAAAGTCGATTTTTTGGTCATAACTCTCAAACATGTACCGGGTCTTACAGAAATGTAAATCGCCATGAAACCTCAAAATTGTGGGCAATAACCCATGAAAACGGTCGTAAAAGACGAAAACGTGGAGTTTTTGTTCATAACTCTCAAAAAATGTATCGAGTCTTACGGGCCTTGCAAATCGCCCTGGAACCCCTAAACCGAGGGAAATAGCTCATGAAAACAGTGGTAAAATGCGAAAACGACAAGTTTTTGGTCATAACTATCTAACATGTATTGGGTTTTACGGTCGTAGTAAATCGCCACGGTACCCCAAAATTGTGTGTAATAGCTCATGAAAACGATTATAAAACGAGAAAACAATGAGGTTTTCGTTGTAAATCGCAAACATGTATCGGGTCTTGTGGTCATTGTAAATCTCCATTGAATGCCAAAAACGGTCGCCAAACATAAAAACGACAAGTTTTTGGTCATATCTATCAAACATGTATGGAGTCTTACTTTATCAAGTCGCCTGGTATCCCAAAACTGTAGGCAATAGCTCATGAAAACGACCTTAACGAGAAAAAACAATGAGTTTTGGTCATATGTCTCAAACATGTATCGGGTCTTACGGGCCATGAAAATCGCCTCAGACCCCCAAAACTATGGGCAATAGCTCATGAAAACGGCTATAAAACGAGAAAACAATTAGTTTTTCGTTGTGGTCTTGTGTTCATTGTAAATCTCCCTAGGACACCAAAAACGGTCGTCAAACACAAAAACGACGAGTTTTTGGTCATATCTCTCAAACATGTATCGAGTCTTACAAGCCATCCAAGTCGCCCTAATACCCCCAAACTGTGGGCAATAGCTCATGAAAATGGCCTTAAAACAAGAAAACAATGAGTTTCTGGTCATATCTCTCAAACATGTATCGGGTCTTACGGGCCATGAAAATCGCCCTGGAGCCCCAAAACTAAGGCCAATAGCTCATGAAAACGGTCATAAATCTCGAAAAAGACGAATTTTTGGTCATAACTCTCAAACATGTACCGGGTCTTACAAAATGTAAATCGCCATGAATCCTCAAAATTGTGGGCAATAAACCATGAAAACGTTCGCAAAAGACGAAAATGCGGATTTTTTGTTCACAACTCTCAAAAAATGTATCGGGTCTTACGGGCCTTGCAAATCGCCTTGGAACCCTAAAACCGTGGGCAATAGCTCATGAAAACGGTCATAAAACGCGAAAACGAGAAGTTTTTGGTCATAAGTATCAAACATGTACCGGGTCTTATAGAAATGTAAATCGCCGTGAAACATCAAAATTGTGGGCAATAACCCATGATAACAGCCATAAAAGACGAAAACGCGGAGTTTTTGTTCATAACTCTCCTAAAATGTATCGGGTCTTACGGGCCTTGCAAATCGCCCTGGAACCCCAAAACCGTGGGCAATAGCTCATGAAAGCGGTCATAAAAGCGAAACGACAAGTTTTGGTCATAAGTGTCAAACATGTACCGTGTATTACAAAAATGTAAATCTCCCTCAAACCTCAAAAATTTGGGCAATAAACCAGGATAACAGACATAAAACAATAAAACACGTAGATTTTGTTCATAACTCTCAAAAAATGTATCGGGTCTTACGGGCCATGCAAATCGCCCTGGAACCCCTAAACCGAGGGAAATAACTCATGAAAACAGTGGTAAAATGCGAAAATGACAAGTTTTTGGTCATAATTATCAAACATGTATTAGGTTTTACGGTCATTGTAAATCTTTGCGATACCCCAAAACTATGAGCAATAGCTCATGAAAAAGGCTATAAAACGAGAAAACACTAAGTTTCTCGTTGTAACTCACAAACATGTATCGGGTCTTGTGGTCATTGTAAATCTCCCTTGAACGCCAAAAACGGTCGGCAAACACAAAAACGACAAGTTTTTGGTCAGATCTATCAAACATGTATGGAGTCTTACGGGCCATCCAAGTCGCCCTAGTACCCCAAAAGCTAGGCAATAGCTCATGAAAACGACCTTAAAACGAGAAAACAATGAGTTTTTGGTCATATCTCTCAAACATGTATCGGGTCTTAGGGGCCATGAAAATCTCCCTGGAGCCCAAAAACTGTGGGCAATAGCTCAGGAAAACGGTCATAAAACGCGAAATCAAAAAGTTTTTGTTCATAACTCTCAAACATGTAGTGGGTTTTACGATCGTTGTAAATCTCCGCGGTACCCCAAAACTTGTGGGCAATAGGTCATGAAAACGGCTATAAAACGAGAAAACAATGAGTTTTTCGTTGTGGTCTTGTGGTCATTGTAAATCTCCCTAGGACGCCAAAAACGGTCGCCAAACACAAAAACGACGAGTTTTTGGTCATATATCTCAAACATGTATCGAGTCTTACGGGCCATCCAATTCGCCCTAATACCCCAAAACTGTGGGCAATAGCTCATGAAAATGGCCTTAAAACGAGAAAACAATGAGTTTCTGGTCATATCTCTCAAACATGTATCTGGTCTTACGGGACATGAAAATCGCCTTGGAGCTCCAAAACTAAAGGCAATAGCTCATTAAACCGGTCATAAAACGTGAAAAGTCGATTTTTTGGTCATAACTCTCAAACATGTACCGGGTCTTACAGAAATGTAAATCGCCATGAAACCTCAAAATTGTGGGCAATAACCCATGAAAACGGTCGTAAAAGACGAAAACGTGGAGTTTTTGTTCATAACTCTCAAAAAATGTATCGAGTCTTACGGGCCTTGCAAATCGCCCTGGAACCCCTAAACCGAGGGAAATAGCTCATGAAAACAGTGGTAAAATGCGAAAACGACAAGTTTTTGGTCATAACTATCTAACATGTATTGGGTTTTACGGTCGTAGTAAATCGCCACGGTACCCCAAAATTGTGTGTAATAGCTCATGAAAACGATTATAAAACGAGAAAACAATGAGGTTTTCGTTGTAAATCGCAAACATGTATCGGGTCTTGTGGTCATTGTAAATCTCCATTGAATGCCAAAACGGTCGCCAAACATAAAACGACAAGTTTTGGTCATATCTATCAAACATGTATGGAGTCTTACGCCATCCAAGTCGCCCTGGTATCCCAAAACTGTGGGCAATAGCTCATGAAAACGACCTTAAAACGAGAAAACAATGAGTTTTTGGTCATATGTCTCAAACATGTATCGGGTCTTACGCGGGCCATGAAAATCGCCCTGCAGCCCCAAAACTATGGGCAATAGCTCATGAAAACGGCTATAAAACGAGAAAACAATTAGTTTTTCGTTGTGGTCTTGTGTTCATTGTAAATCTCCCTAGGACACCAAAAACGGTCGTCAAACACAAAAACGACGAGTTTTTGGTCATATCTCTCAAACATGTATCGAGTCTTACAAGCCATCCAAGTCGCCCTAATACCCCCAAACTGTGGGCAATAGCTCATGAAAATGGCCTTAAAACAAGAAAACAATGAGTTTCTGGTCATATCTCTCAAACATGTATCGGGTCTTACGGGCCATGAAAATCGCCCTGGAGCCCCAAAACTAAGGCCAATAGCTCATGAAAACGGTCATAAATCTCGAAAAAGACGAATTTTTGGTCATAACTCTCAAACATGTACCGGGTCTTACAAAATGTAAATCGCCATGAATCCTCAAAATTGTGGGCAATAAACCATGAAAACGTTCACAAAAGACGAAAACCCGGATTTTTTTTCATAACTCTCAAAAAATGTATCGGGTCTTACGGGCCTTGCAAATCGCCTTGGAACCCTAAAACCGTGGGCAATAGCTCATGAAAACGGTCATAAAACGCGAAAACGACATGTTTTTGGTCATAAGTATCAAACATGTACCGGGTCTTACAGAAATGTAAATCGCCATGAAACATCAAAATTGTGGGCAATAACCCATGAAAACGGTCGTAAAAGACGAAAACACGGAGTTTTTGTTCATAACTCTCCTAAAATGTATCGGGTCTTACGGGCCTTGCAAATCGCCCTGGAACCCCAAAACCGTGGGCAATAGCTCATGAAAACGGTCATAAAACGCGAAAACGACAAGTTTTTGGTCATAATTGTCAAACATGTACCGTGTCTTACAAAAATGTAAATCTCCATCAAACCTCAAAATTGTGGGCAATAACCCATGATAACAGCCATAAAAGAAGAAAACACGGAGTTTTTGTTCATAACTCTCAAAAAATGTATCGGGTCTTACGGGCCATGCAAATCGCCCTGGAACCCCTAAACCGAGGGAAATAACTCATGAAAACAGTGGTAAAATGCGAAAATGACAAGTTTTTGGTCATAATTATCAAACATGTATTAGGTTTTACGGTCATTGTAAATCTTTGCGATACCCCAAAACTATGAGCAATAGCTCATGAAAAAGGCTATAAAACGAGAAAACACTAAGTTTCTCGTTGTAACTCACAAACATGTATCGGGTCTTGTGGTCATTGTAAATCTCCCTTGAACGCCAAAAACGGTCGGCAAACACAAAAACGACAAGTTTTTGGTCAGATCTATCAAACATGTATGGAGTCTTACGGGCCATCCAAGTCGCCCTAGTACCCCAAAACTGTGGGCAATAGCTCATGAAAACGACCTTAAAACGAGAAAACAATAAGTTTTTGGTCATATCTCTCAAACATGTATCGGGTCTTACGGGCCATGAAAATCTCCCTGGAGCCCAAAAACTATGGGCAATAGCTCAGGAAAACGGTCATAAAACGCGAAATCAAAAAGTTTTTGTTCATAACTCTCAAACATGTAGTGGGTTTTACGATCGTTGTAAATCTCCGCGGTACCCCAAAACTTGTGGGCAATAGGTCATGAAAACGGCTATAAAACGAGAAAACAATGAGTTTTTCGTTGTGGTCTTGTGGTCATTGTAAATCTCCCTAGGAGGCCAAAAACGGTCGCCAAACACAAAAACGACGAGTTTTTGGTCATATATCTCAAACATGTATCGAGTCTTACGGGTCATCCAATTCGCCCTAATACCCCAAAACTGTGGGCAATAGCTCATGAAAATGGCCTTAAAACGAGAAAACAATGAGTTTCTGGTCATATCTCTCAAACATGTATCTGGTCTTACGGGACATGAAAATCGCCTTGGAGCTCCAAAACTAAAGGCAATAGCTCATTAAACCGGTCATAAAACGTGAAAAGTCGATTTTTTGGTCATAACTCTCAAAAATGTACAGTGTCTTACGAAATGTAAATCGCCATGAAACCTCAAAATTGTGGGTAACCCATGAAAACGGTCGTAAAAGACGAAAACGTGGAGTTTTTGTTCATAACTCTCAAAAAATGTATCGAGTCTTACGGGCCTTGCAAATCGCCCTGGAACCCCTAAACCGAGGGAAATAGCTCATGAAAACAGTGGTAAAATGCGAAAACGACAAGTTTTTGGTCATAACTATCTAACATGTATTGGGTTTTACGGTCGTAGTAAATCGCCACTTGCATTCCAAAATTGTGTGTAATAGCTCATGAAAACGATTATAAAACGAGAAAACAATGAGGTTTTCGTTGTAAATCGCAAACATGTATCGGGTCTTGTGGTCATTGTAAATCTCCATTGAATGCCAAAAACGGTCGCCAAACATAAAAACGACAAGTTTTTGGTCATATCTATCAAACATGTATGGAGTCTTACGGGCTATCCAAGTCGCCCTGGTATCCCAAAACTGTGGGCAATAGCTCATGAAAACGACCTTAAAACGAGAAAACAATGAGTTTTTGGTCATATGTCTCAAACATGTATCGGGTCTTACGCGGGCCATGAAAATCGCCCTGCAGCCCCAAAACTATGGGCAATAGCTCATGAAAACGGCTATAAAACGAGAAAACAATTAGTTTTTCGTTGTGGTCTTGTGTTCATTGTAAATCTCCCTAGGACACCAAAAACGGTCGTCAAACACAAAAACGACGAGTTTTTGGTCATATCTCTCAAACATGTATCGAGTCTTACAAGCCATCCAAGTCGCCCTAATACCCCCAAATCGTAGGCAATAGCTCATGAAAATGGCCTTAAAACAAGAAAACAATGAGTTTCTGGTCATATCTCTCAAACATGTATCGGGTCTTACGGGCCATGAAAATCGCCCTGGAGCCCCAAAACTAAGGCCAATAGCTCATGAAAACGGTCATAAAACTCGAAAAAGAGGAATTTTTGGTCATAACTCTCAAACATGTACCGGGTCTTACAAAATGTAAATCGCCATGAATCCTCAAAATTGTGGGCAATAAACCATGAAAACGTTCACAAAAGACGAAAACCCGGATTTTTTTTTCATAACTCTCAAAAAATGTATCGGGTCTTACGGGCCTTGCAAATCGCCTTGGAACCCTAAAACCGTGGGCAATAGCTCATGAAAACGGTCATAAAACGGGAAAACGACATGTTTTTGGTCATAAGTATCAAACATGTACCGGGTCTTACAGAAATGTAAATCGCCATGAAACATCAAAATTGTGGGCAATAACCCATGAAAACGGTCGTAAAAGACGAAAACGCGGAGTTTTTGTTCATAACTCTCCTAAAATGTATCGGGTCTTACGGGCCTTGCAAATCGCCCTGGAACCCCAAAACCGTGGGCAATAGCTCATGAAAACGGTCATAAAACGCGAAAACGACAAGTTTTTGGTCATAATTGTCAAACATGTACCGTGTCTTACAAAAATGTAAATCGCCATGAAACCTCAAAATTGTGTGCAATAACCCATGATAACAGCCATAAAAGACGAAAACGTGGAGTTTTTGTTCATAACTCTCAAAAAATGTATCGAGTCTTACGGGCCTTGCAAATCGCCCTGGAACCCCTAAACCGAGGGAAATAGCTCATGAAAACAGTGGTAAAATGCGAAAACGACAAGTTTTTGGTCATAACTAACTAACATGTATTGGGTTTTACGGTCGTAGTAAATCGCCATTGCATTCAAAATTGTGTGTAATAGCTCATGAAAACGATTATAAAACGAGAAAACAATGAGGTTTTCGTTGTAAATCGCAAACATGTATCGGGTCTTGTGGTCATTGTAAATCTCCATTGAATGCCAAAAACGGTCGCCAAACATAAAAACGACAAGTTTTTGGTCATATCTATCAAACATGTATGGAGTCTTACGGGCTATCCAAGTCGCCCTGGTATCCCAAAACTGTGGGCAATAGCTCATGAAAACGACCTTAAAACGAGAAAACAATGAGTATTTGGTCATATGTCTCAAACATGTATCGGGTCTTACGCGGGCCATGAAAATCGCCCTGGAGCCCCAAAACTATGGGCAATAGCTCATGAAAACGGCTATAAAACGAGAAAACAATTAGTTTTTCGTTGTGGTCTTGTGTTCATTGTAAATCTCCCTAGGACACCAAAAACGGTCGTCAAACACAAAAACGACGAGTTTTTGGTCATATCTCTCAAACATGTATCGAGTCTTACAAGCCATCCAAGTCGCCCTAATACCCCCAAATCAGGCAATAGCTCATGAAAATGGCCTTAAAACAAGAAAACAATGAGTTTGGTCATATCTCTCAAACATGTATCGGGTCTTACGCATGAAAATCGCCCTGGAGCCCCAAAACTAAGGCCAATAGCTCATGAAAACGGTCATAAAACTCGAAAAAGACGAATTTTTGGTCATAACTCTCAAACATGTACCGGGTCTTACAAAATGTAAATCGCCATGAATCCTCAAAATTGTGGGCAATAAACCATGAAAACGTTCACAAAAGACGAAAACCCGGATTTTTTTTTCATAACTCTCAAAAAATGTATCGGGTCTTACGGGCCTTGCAAATCGCCCTGGAACCCCAATACCGTGGCAATAGATCATGAAACGGTCATAAAAGCGGAAAAACGACATGTTTTTGGTCATAAGTATCAAACATGTACCGGGTCTTACAGAAATGTAAATCGCCATGAAACATCAAAATTGTGGGCAATAACCCATGAAAACGGTCGTAAAAGACGAAAATGCGGAGTTTTTATTCATAACTCTCAAAAAATGTATCGGGTCTTACGGGCCTTGCAAATCGCCCTGGAACCCCAAAACCGTGGGCAATTGCTCATGAAAACGGTCATAAAACGGGAAAACGACAAGTTTTGGTCATAAGTATCAAACATGTACCGGTCTTACAAATGTAAATCGCCATGAAACCTCAAAATTGTGTGCAATAACCCATGATAACAGCCATAAAAGACGAAAACGTGGAGTTTTTGTTCATAACTCTCAAAAAATGTATCGAGTCTTACGGGCCTTGCAAATCGCCCTGGAACCCCTAAACCGAGGGAAATAGCTCATGAAAACAGTGGTAAAATGCGAAAACGACAAGTTTTTGGTCATAACTAACATGTATTGGGTTTCTGATCGTAGTAAATCGCCACGGTACCCCAAAATTGTGTGTAATAGCTCATGAAAACGATTATAAAACGAGAAAACAATGAGGTTTTCGTTGTAAATCGCAAACATGTATCGGGTCTTGTGGTCATTGTAAATCTCCATTGAATGCCAAAAACGGTCGCCAAACATAAAAACGACAAGTTTTTGGTCATATCTATCAAACATGTATGGAGTCTTACGGGCTATCCAAGTCGCCCTGGTATCCCAAAACTGTGGGCAATAGCTCATGAAAACGACCTTAAAACGAGAAAACAATGAGTATTTGGTCATATGTCTCAAACATGTATCGGGTCTTACGCGGGCCATGAAAATCGCCCTGCAGCCCCAAAACTATGGGCAATAGCTCATGAAAACGGCTATAAAACGAGAAAACAATTAGTTTTTCGTTGTGGTCTTGTGTTCATTGTAAATCTCCCTAGGACACCAAAAACGGTCGTCAAACACAAAAACGACGAGTTTTTGGTCATATCTCTCAAACATGTATCGAGTCTTACAAGCCATCCAAGTCGCCCTAATACCCCCAAACTGTGGGCAATAGCTCATGAAAATGGCCTTAAAACAAGAAAACAATGAGTTTCTGGTCATATCTCTCAAACATGTATCGGGTCTTACGGGCCATGAAAATCGCCCTGGAGCCCCAAAACTAAGGCCAATAGCTCATGAAAACGGTCATAAAACTCGAAAAAGACGAATTTTTGGTCATAACTCTCAAACATGTACCGGGTCTTGCAAAATGTAAATCGCCATGAATCCTCAAAATTGTGGGCAATAAACCATGAAAACGTTCGCAAAAGACGAAAACCCGGATTTTTTGTTCATAACTCTCAAAAAATGTATCGGGTCTTACGGGCCTTGAAAATCGCCCTGGAACCCCAATACCGTGGGCAATAGATCATGAAAACGGTCATAAAACCGGAAAACGACATGTTTTTGGTCATAAGTATCAAACATGTACCGGGTCTTACAGAAATGTAAATCGCCATGAAACATCAAAATTGTGGGCAATAACCCATGAAAACGGTCGTAAAAGACGAAAATGCGGAGTTTTTATTCATAACTCTCAAAAAATGTATCGGGTCTTACGGGCCTTGCAAATCGCCCTGGAACCCCAAAACCGTGGGCAATTGCTCATGAAAACGGTCATAAAACGGGAAAACGACAAGTTTTTGGTCATAAGTATCAAACATGTACCGGGTCTTACAGAAATGTAAATCGCCATGAAACCTCAAAATTGTGTGCAATAACCCATGATAACAGCCATAAAAGACGAAAACGTGGAGTTTTTGTTCATAACTCTCAAAAAATGTATCGAGTCTTACGGGCCTTGCAAATCGCCCTGGAACCCCTAAACCGAGGGCAACAGCTCATGAAAATAGTGGTAAAATGCGAAAACGACAAGTTTTTGGTCATAACTATCTAACATGTATTGGGTTTTACGGTCGTAGTAAATCGCCACGGTACCCCAAAATTGTGTGTAATAGCTCATGAAAACGATTATAAAACGAGAAAACAATGAGGTTTTCGTTGAAAATCGCAAACATGTATCGGGTCTTGTGGTCATTGTAAATCTCCATTGAATGCCAAAAACGGTCGCCAAACATAAAAACGACAAGTTTTTGGTCATATCTATCAAACATGTATGGAGTCTTACGGGCTATCCAAGTCGCCCTGGTATCCCAAAACTGTGGGCAATAGCTCATGAAAACGACCTTAAAACGAGAAAACAATGAGTTTTTGGTCATATGTCTCAAACATGTATCGGGTCTTATGCGGGCCATGAAAATCGCCCTGGAGCCCCAAAACTATGGGCAATAGCTCATGAAAACGACTATAAAACGAGAAAACAATTAGTTTTTCGTTGTGGTCTTGTGTTCATTGTAAATCTCCCTAGGACACCAAAAACGGTCGTCAAACACAAAAACGACGAGTTTTTGGTCATATCTCTCAAACATGTATCGAGTCTTACAAGCCATCCAAGTCGCCCTAATACCCCCAAACTGTGGGCAATAGCTCATGAAAATGGCCTTAAAACAAGAAAACAATGAGTTTCTGGTCATATCTCTCAAACATGTATCGGGTCTTACGGGCCATGAAAATCGCCCTGGAGCCCCAAAACTAAGGCCAATAGCTCATGAAAACGGTCATAAAACTCGAAAAAGACGAATTTTTGGTCATAACTCTCAAACATGTACCGGGTCTTACAAAATGTAAATCGCCATGAATCCTCAAAATTGTGGGCAATAAACCATGAAAACGTTCGCAAAAGACGAAAACCCGGATTTTTTGTTCATAACTCTCAAAAAATGTATCGGGTCTTACGGGCCTTGAAAATCGCCCTGGAACCCCAATACCGTGGGCAATAGATCATGAAAACGGTCATAAAACGGGAAAACGACATATTTTTGGTCATAAGTATCAAACATGTACCGGGTCTTACAGAAATGTAAATCGCCATGAAACATCAAAATTGTGGGCAATAACCCATGAAAACGGTCGTAAAAGACGAAAATGCGGAGTTTTTATTCATAACTCTCAAAAAATGTATCGGGTCTTACGGGCCTTGCAAATCGCCCTGGAACCCCAAAACCGTGGGCAATTGCTCATGAAAACGGTCATAAAACGGGAAAACGACAAGTTTTTGGTCATAAGTATCAAACATGTACCGGGTCTTACAGAAATGTAAATCGCCATGAAACCTCAAAATTGTGTGCAATAACCCATGATAACAGCCATAAAAGACGAAAACGTGGAGTTTTTGTTCATAACTCTCAAAAAATGTATTTGGTCTTACAGGCCATGCAAATCGCCCTGGAACGCCAAAATCAGGGCAACAGCTCATGAAAACAATGGTAAAATGCGAAAACGACAAGTTTTTGGTCATAACTATCTAACATGTATTGGGTTTTACGGTCGTAGTAAATCGCCACGGTACCCCAAAATTGTGTGTAATAGCTCATGAAAACGATTATAAAACGAGAAAACAATGAGGTTTTCGTTGTAAATCGCAAACATGTATCGGGTCTTGTGGTCATTGTAAATCTCCATTGAATGCCAAAAGCGGTTAAACATAAAACGACAAGTTTTTGGTCATATCTATCAAACATGTATGGAGTCTTACGGGCTATCCAAGTCGCCCTGGTATCCCAAAACTGTGGGCAATAGCTCATGAAAACGACCTTAAAACGAGAAAACAATGAGTATTTGGTCATATGTCTCAAACATGTATCGGGTCTTACGCGGGCCATGAAAATCGCCCTGGAGCCCCAAAACTATGGGCAATAGCTCATGAAAACGGCTATAAAACGAGAAAACAATTAGTTTTTCGTTGTGGTCTTGTGTTCATTGTAAATCTCCTAGGACACCAAAAGCGGTCGTCGAAACACAAAACGACGAGTTTTTGGTCATATCTCTCAAACATGTATCGAGTCTTACAAGCCATCCAAGTCGCCCTAATACCCCCAAACTGTGGGCAATAGCTCATGAAAATGGCCTTAAAACAAGAAAACAATGAGTTTACGTCATATCTCTCAAACATGTATCGGGTCTTACGGCCATGAAAATGCGCCGGAGCCCCAAAACTATGGCCAATAGCTCATGAAAACGGTCATAAAACTTCGAAAAGACGAATTTTTGTCATAACTCTCAAACATGTACCGGGTCTTGCAAAATGTAAATCGCCATGAATCCTCAAAATTGTGGGCAATAAACCATGAAAACGTTCGCAAAAGACGAAAACCCGGATTTTTTGTTCATAACTCTCAAAAAATGTATCGGGTCTTACGGCCTTGAAAATCATACGAACCCCAATACCGTAGGCGATAGATCATGAAAAACGGTCATAAAACCGGAAAGCGACATGTTTTTGGTCATAAGTATCAAACATGTACCGGTCTTACGAAATGTAAATCGCCATGAAACATCAAAATTGTGGGCGATAACCCATGAAAACGGTTAAGTAAAATGCGGAGTTTTTATTCATAACTCTCAAAAAATGTATCGGGTCTTACGCCTTGCAATCGCCTGGAACCCCAAAACCGTGGCAATTGCTCATGAAAACGGTCATAAAGCGAAAACGACAAGTTTTGGTCATAAGTATCAAACATGTACCGGTCTTACAATGTAAATCGCCATGAAACCTCAAAATTGTGTGCAATAACCCATGATAACAGCCATAAAAGACGAAAACGTGGAGTTTTTGTTCATAACTCTCAAAAAATGTATCGAGTCTTACGGGCCTTGCAAATCGCCCTGGAACCCCTAAACCGAGGGCAACAGCTCATGAAAACAGTGGTAAAATGCGAAAACGACAAGTTTTTGGTCATAACTATCTAACATGTATTGGGTTTTACGGTCGTAGTAAATCGCCACGGTACCCCAAAATTGTGTGTAATAGCTCATGAAAACGATTATAAAACGAGAAAACAATGAGGTTTTCGTTGAAAATCGCAAACATGTATCGGGTCTTGTGGTCATTGTAAATCTCCATTGAATGCCAAAAACGGTCGCCAAACATAAAAACGACAAGTTTTTGGTCATATCTATCAAACATGTATGGAGTCTTACGGGCTATCCAAGTCGCCCTGGTATCCCAAAACTGTGGGCAATAGCTCATGAAAACGACCTTAAAACGAGAAAACAATGAGTTTTTGGTCATATGTCTCAAACATGTATCGGGTCTTATGCGGGCCATGAAAATCGCCCTGGAGCCCCAAAACTATGGGCAATAGCTCATGAAAACGACTATAAAACGAGAAAACAATTAGTTTTTCGTTGTGGTCTTGTGTTCATTGTAAATCTCCCTAGGACACCAAAAGCGGTCGTCAAACACAAAAAGCGAGTTTTGGTCATATCTCTCAAACATGTATCGAGTCTTACAAGCCATCCAAGTCGCCCTAATACCCCCAAACTGTGGGCAATAGCTCATGAAAATGGCCTTAAAACAAGAAAACAATGAGTTTCTGGTCATATCTCTCAAACATGTATCGGGTCTTACGGGCCATGAAAATCGCCCTGGAGCCCCAAAACTAAGGCCAATAGCTCATGAAAAGCGGTCATAAAACTCAAAAAGAATTTTTGGTCATCTCAAACATGTACCGGGTCTTACAAAATGTAAATCACCATGAATCCTCAAAATTGTGGGCAATAAACCATGAAAACGTTCGCAAAAGACGAAAACCCAGATTTTTTGTTCATAACTCTCAAAAAATGTATCGGGTCTTACGGGCCTTGAAAATCGCCCTGGAACCCCAATACCGTGGGCAATAGATCATGAAAACGGTCATAAAACGGGAAAACGACATGTTTTTGGTCATAAGTATCAAACATGTACCGGGTCTTACAGAAATGTAAATCGCCATGAAACATCAAAATTGTGGGCAATAACCCATGAAAACGGTCGTAAAAGACGAAAATGCGGAGTTTTTATTCATAACTCTCAAAAAATGTATCGGGTCTTACGGGCCTTGCAAATCGCCCTGGAACCCCAAAACCATGGGCAATTGCTCATGAAAACGGTCATAAAACGGGAAAACGACAAGTTTTTGGTCATAAGTATCAAACATGTACCGGGTCTTACAGAAATGTAAATCGCCATGAAACCTCAAAATTGTGTGCAATAACCCATGATAACAGCCATAAAAGACGAAAACGTGGAGTTTTTGTTCATAACTCTCAAAAAATGTATTGGGTCTTACAGGCCATGCAAATCGCCCTGGAACGCCAAAATCGAGGGCAACAACTCATGAAAACAATGGTAAAATGCGAAAACGACAAGTTTTTGGTCATAACTATCTAACATGTATTGGGTTTTACGGTCGTAGTAAATCGCCACGGTACCCCAAAATTGTGTGTAATAGCTCATGAAAACGATTATAAAACGAGAAAACAATGAGGTTTTCGTTGTAAATCGCAAACATGTATCGGGTCTTGTGGTCATTGTAAATCTCCATTGAATGCCAAAAACGGTCGCCAAACATAAAAACGACAAGTTTTTGGTCATATCTATCAAACATGTATGGAGTCTTACGGGCTATCCAAGTCGCCCTGGTATCCCAAAACTGTGGGCAATAGCTCATGAAAACGACCTTAAAACGAGAAAACAATGAGTATTTGGTCATATGTCTCAAACATGTATCGGGTCTTACGCGGGCCATGAAAATCGCCCTGGAGCCCCAAAACTATGGGCAATAGCTCATGAAAACGGCTATAAAACGAGAAAACAATTAGTTTTTCGTTGTGGTCTTGTGTTCATTGTAAATCTCCCTAGGACACCAAAAACGGTCGTCAAACACAAAAACGACGAGTTTTTGGTCATATCTCTCAAACATGTATCGAGTCTTACAAGCCATCCAAGTCGCCCTAATACCCCCAAACTGTGGGCAATAGCTCATGAAAATGGCCTTAAAACAAGAAAACAATGAGTTTCTGGTCATATCTCTCAAACATGTATCGGGTCTTACGGGCCATGAAAATCGCCCTGGAGCCCCAAAACTAAGGCCAATAGCTCATGAAAACGGTCATAAAACTCGAAAAAGACGAATTTTTGGTCATAACTCTTAAACATGTACCCGGTCTTACAAAATGTAAATCGCCATGAATCCTCAAAATTGTGGGCAATAAACAATGAAAACGGTCGTAAAAGACGAAAACGCGGTGTTTTTATTCATAACTCTCAAAAAATGTATAGCGTCTTACGGGCCTTGCAAATCGCCCTGGAACCCCAAAACCGTGGGCAATAGCCCATGAAAACGGTCATAAAACGCGAAAACCACAAGTTTTTGGTCATAATTGTCAAATATGTACCGGGTCTTACAAAAATGTAAATCTCCATGAAACCTCAAAATTGTGGGCAATAACCCATGATAACAGCCATAAAAGACGAAAACGCGGAGTTTTTGTTCATAACTCACAAAAAATGTATCGGGTCTTACGGGCCATGCAAATCGCCCTGGAACCCCAAAATCGAGGGCATCAGCTCATGAAAACAATGGTAAAATGCGAAAGCGACAAGTTTTCGGTCATAACTATCAAACATGTATTGGGTTTTACAGTCGTTGGAAATCGCCACAGTACCCCAAAACTGTGGGCAATAACTCCTGAAAACGGCTATAAAACGAGAAAACAATGAGGTTTTCGTTGTAAGTCGCAAACATGTATCGGGTCTTGTGGTCATTGTAAATCTCCATTGAATGCCAAAAACGGTAGCCAAACACAAAAATGACAAGTTTTTGGTCATATCTATCAAACATGTATGGAGTCTTACGGGCTATCCAAGTCGCCCTGGTACCCCAAAACTGTGGGCAATAGCTCATGAAAACGACCTTAAAACGAGAAAACAATGAGTTTTTGGTCATATCTCTCAAACATGTATCGGGTCTTACGAGCCATGAAAATCGCCCTGGAGCCCCAAAACTATGGGCAATAGCTCATGAAAACGGCTATAAAACGAGAAAACAATTAGTTTTTCGTTGTGGTCTTGTGGTCATTGTAAATCTCCCTAGCACACCAAAAACGGTCGTCAAACACAAAAACGACGAGTTTTTGGTCATATCTCTCAAACATGTATCGAGTCTTACAAGCCATCCAAGTCGCCCTAATACCCCCAAACTGTGGGCAATAGCTCATGAAAATTGCCTTAAAACAAGAAAACAATGAGTTTCTGGTCATATCTCTCAAACATGTATCGGGTCTTACGGGCCATGAAAATGCATACAGAGCCCCAAAACTAAGGGCAATAGCTCATGAAAACGGTCATAAAACTCGAAAAAGACGAATTTTTGGTCATAACTCTTAAACATGTACCGGGTCTTACAAAATGTAAATCGCCATGAATCCTCAAAATTGTGGGCAATAAACCATGACAACGTTCGCAAAAGACGAAAACGCGGATTTTTTGTTCATAACTCTCAAAAAATGTATCGGGTCTTACGGGCAATGCAAATCGCCCTGGAACCCCAATACCGTGGGCAATAGCTCATGAAAACGGTCATAAAACGCGAAAACGACAAGTTTTTGGTCATAATTGTCAAACATGTACCGTGTCTTACAGAAATGTAAATCTCCATCAAACCTCAAAATTGTGGGCAATAACCCATGATAACAGCCATAAAAGACGAAAAACGGAGTTTTTGTTCATAACTCTCAAAAAATGTGTCGGGTCTTACGGGCCATGCAAATCGCCCTGGAACCCCTAAACCGAGGGAAATAACTCATGAAAACAGTGGTAAAATGCAAAAATGACAAGTTTTTGCTCATAATTATCAAACATGTATTGAGTTTTACGGTCATTGTAAATTGTTGCGATACCCCAAAACTATGGGCAATAGCTCATGAAAAAGGCTATCAAACGAGAAAACACTAAGTTTTTCGTTGTAACTCACAAACATGTATCGGGTCTTGTGGTCATTGTAAATCTCCCTTAAACGCCAAAAACGGTCGGCAAACACAAAAACGACAAGTTTTTGGTCAGATCTATCAAGCATGTATGGAGTCTTACGGGCCATCCAAGTCGCCCTGGTACCCCAAAACTGTGGGCAATAGCTCATGAAAACGACCTTAAAACGAGAAAACAATGAGTTTTTGGTCATATCTCTCAAACATGTATCGGGTCTTACGGGCCATGAAAATCTCCCTGGAGCCCAAAAACTATGGGCAATAGCTCATGAAAACGGTCATAAAACGCGAAATCAAAAAGTTTTTGTTCATAACTCTCAAACATGTAGTGGGTTTTACGATCGTTGTAAATCGCCGCGGTACCCCAAAACTTGTGGGCAATAGGTCATGAAAATGGCTACAAAACGAGAAAACAATGAGTTTTTCGTTGTGGTCTTGTGGTTATTGTAAATCTCCCTATGACGCCAAAAACGGTCGCCAAACACAAAAACGACGAGTTTTTGGTCATATATCTGAAACATGTATCGAGCCTTACGGGCCATCCAATTCGCCCTAATACCCCAAAACTGTGGGCAATAGCTCATGAAAACGGCCTTAAAACGAGAAAACAATGTGTTTCTGGTCATATCTCTCAAACATGTATCGGGTCTTACGGGACATGAAAATCGCCCTAGAGCTCCAAAAATAAAGGCAATAGCTCATTAAAACGTGAAAAGTCGATTTTTTGCTCATAACTCTCAAACATGTACCGGGTCTTACAGAAATGTAAATCGCCATGAAACCTCAAAATTGTGGGCAATAACCCATGAAAACGGTCGTAAAAGACGAAAACGCGGAGCTTTTGTTCATAACTCTTAAAAAATGTATCGGGTCTTACGGGCCTTGCAAATCGCCTTGGAACCCCAAAACCGTGGGCAATAGCTCATGAAAACGGTCATAAAACGCGAAAACGACAAGTTTTTGGTCATAATTGTCAAACATGTACCGGGTCTTATAGAAATGTAAATCTCCATGAAACCTCAAAATTGTGGGCAATAACCCATGATAACAGCCATAAAAGACGAAAACGCGGAGTTTTTGTTCATAACTCTCAAAAAAATATCGGGTCATACGGGCCATGCAAATCACCCTGGAACCCCTAAACCGAGGGAAATAGCTCATGAAAACAGTGGAAAAATGCGAAAATGACAAGTTTTTGGTCATAACTATCAAACATGTATTGGGTTTTACGGTCGTTGTAAATCGCCGCGGTACCCCAAAACTATGGGCAATAGCTCATGAAAAAGGCTATAAAGCGAAAACAGAGTTTTTTCGTTGTAACTCGCAAACATGTATCGGGTCTTGTGGTCATTGTAAATCTCCCTTGAACGCCAAAAACGGTCGGCAAACACAAAAAACGACAAGTTTTTGGTCAGATCTATCAAACATGTATGGAGTCTTACGGGCCATCCAAGTCGCCCTGGTACCCCAAAACTGTGGGCAATAGCTCATGAAAACGACCTTAAAACGAGAAAACAATGAGTTTTTTGTCATATCTCTCAAACATGTATCAGGTCTTACGGGACATGAAAATCGCCCTGGAGCTCCAAAACTAAAGGCAATAGCTCATTAAACCGGATATAAAACGTGAAAAGTCGATTTTTTTCTCATAACTCTCAAACATGTACCGGGTCTTACAGAAATGTAAATCGCCATGAAACCTCAAAATTGTGGGCAATAACCCATGAAAACGGTCGTAAAAGACGAAAACGCGGAGCTTTTGTTCATAACTCTTAAAAAATGTATCGGGTCTTACGGGCCTTGCAAATCGCCTTGGAACCCCAAAACCGTGGGCAATAGCTCATGAAAACGGTCATAAAACGCGAAAACGACAAGTTTTTGGTCATAATTGTCAAACATGTACCGGGTCTTATAGAAATGTAAATCTCCATGAAACCTCAAAATTGTGGGCAATAACCCATGATAACAGCCATAAAAAACGAAAACGCGGAGTTTTTGTTCATAACTCTCAAAAAAATATCGGGTCATACAGGCCATGCAAATCACCCTGGAACCCCTAAACCGAGGGAAATAGCTCATGAAAACAGTGGTAAAATGCGAAAACGACAAGTTTTTGGTCATAACTATCAAACATGTATTGGGGTTTACGGTCGTTGTAAATCGCCGCGGTACCCCAAAACTATGGGCAATAGCTCATGAAAAAGGCTATAAAACGAGAAAACACTGAGTTTTTCGTTGTAACTCGCAAACATGTATCGGGTCTTGTGGTCATTGTAAATCTCCCTTGAACGCCAAAAACGGTCGGCAAACACAAAAAACGACAAGTTTTTGGTCAGATCTATCAAACATGTATGGAGTCTTACGGCCATCCAAGTCGCCAGTACCCCAAAAGCGTAAGCAATAGCTCATGAAAACGACCTTAAAACGAGAAAACAATGAGTTTTTTGTCATATCTCTCAAACATGTATCAGGTCTTACGGGACATGAAAATCGCCCTGGAGCTCCAAAACTAAAGGCAATAGCTCATTAAACCGGATATAAAACGTGAAAAGTCGATTTTTTTCTCATAACTCTCAAACATGTACCGGGTCTTACAGAAATGTAAATCGCCATGAAACCTCAAAATTGTGGGCAATAACCCATGAAAACGGTCGTAAAAAGATTAAAACGCGAGCTTTGTTCATAACTCTTAAAAAATGTATCGGGTCTTACGGGCCTTGCAAATCGCCTTGGAACCCCAAAACCGTGGGCAATAGCTCATGAAAACGGTCATAAAACACGAAAACGACAAGTTTTTGGTCATAATTGTCAAACATGTACCGGGTCTTATAGAAATGTAAATCTCCATGAAACCTCAAAATTGTGGGCAATAACCCATGATAACAGCCATAAAAAACGAAAACGCGGAGTTTTTGTTCATAACTCTCAAAAAAATATCGGGTCATACAGGCCATGCAAATCACCCTGGAACCCCTAAACCGAGGGAAATAGCTCATGAAAACAGTGGTAAAATGCGAAAACGACAAGTTTTTGGTCATAACTATCAAACATGTATTGGGTTTTACGGTCGTTGTAAATCGCCGCGGTACCCCAAAACTATGGGCAATAGCTCATGAAAAAGGCTATAAAACGAGAAAACACTGAGTTTTTCGTTGTAACTCGCAAACATGTATCGGGTCTTGTGGTCATTGTAAATCTCCCTTGAACGCCAAAAACGGTCGGCAAACACAAAAAACGACAAGTTTTTGGTCAGATCTATCAAACATGTATGGAGTCTTACGGGCCATCCAAGTCGCCCTGGTACCCCAAAACTGTGGGCAATAGCTCATGAAAACGACCTTAAAACGAGAAAACAATGAGTTTTTGGTCATATCTCTCAAACATGTATCGGGTCTTATGGGTAATGAAAATCTCCCTGGAGCCTAAAAACTATGGGCAATAGCTCATGAAAACGGTCATAAAACGCGAAATCAAAAAGTTTTTGTTCATAACTCTCAAACATGTAGTGGGTTTTACGATCGTTGTAAATCGCCGCGTTACCCCAAAACTTGTGGGCAATAGGTCATGAAAACGGCTATAAAACAAGAAAACAATGAGTTTTTCGTTGTGGTCTTGTGGTCATTGTAAATCTCCCTATGACGCCAAAAACGGTCGCCAAACACAAAAACGACGAGTTTTTGGTCATATATCTGAAACATGTATCGAGCCTTACGGGCCATCCAATTCGCCCTAATACCCCAAAACTGTGGGCAATAGCTCATGAAAACGGCCTTAAAACGAGAAAACAATGTGTTTCTGGTCATATCTCTCAAACATGTATCGGGTCTTACGGGACATGAAAATCGTCCTAGAGCTCCAAAAATAAAGGCAATAGCTCATTAAACCAGTCATAAAACGTGAAAAGTCGATTTTTTGCTCATAACTCTCAAACTTGTACCGGGTCTTACAAAAATGTAAATCGCCATGAAACCTCAAAATTGTGGGCAATAACCCATGAAAACGGTCGTAAAAGACGAAAACGCGGAGTTTTTGTTCATAACTCTTAAAAAATGTATCGGGTCTTACGGGCCTTGCAAATCGCCTTGGAACCCCAAAACCGTGGGCAATAGCTCATGAAAACGGTCATAAAACGCGAAAACGACAAGTTTTTGGTCATAATTGTCAAACATGTACCGGGTCTTACAGAAATGTAAATCTCCATGAAACCTCAAAATTGTGGGCAATAACCCATGATAACAGCCATAAAAGACGAAAACGCGGAGTTTTTGTTCATAACTCTCAAAAAAATATCGGGTCATACGGGCCATGCAAATCACCCTGGAACCCCTAAACCGAGGGAAATAGCTCATGAAAACAGTGGAAAAATGCGAAAATGTCAAGTTTTTGGTCATAACTATCAAACATGTATTGGGTTTTACGGTCGTTGTAAATCGCCGCGGTACCCCAAAACTATGGGCAATAGCTCATGAAAAAGGCTATAAAACGAGAAAACACTGAGTTTTTCGTTGTAACTCGCAAACATGTATCGGGTCTTGTGGTCATTGTAAATCTCCCTTGAACGCCAAAATCGGTCGGCAAACACAAAAAACGACAAGTTTTTGGTCAGATCTATCAAACATGTATGGAGTCTTACGGGCCATCCAAGTCGCCCTGGTACCCCAAAACTATGGGCAATAGCTCATGAAAACGACCTTAAAACGAGAAAGCAATGAGTTTTTTTGTCATATCTCTCAAACATGTATCGGGTCTTACGGGACATGAAAATCGCCCTGGAGCTCCAAAACTAAAGGCAATAGCTCATTAAACCAGATATAAAACGTGAAAAGTCGATTTTTTGCTCATAACTCTCAAACATGTACCGGGTCTTACAGAAATGTAAATCGCCATGAAACCTCAAAATTGTGGGCAATAACCCATGAAAACGGTCGTAAAAGACGAAAACGCGGAGTTTTTGTTCATAACTCTTAAAAAATGTATCGGGTCTTACGGGCCTTGCAAATCGCCTTGGAACCCCAAAACCGTGGGCAATAGCTCATGAAAACGGTCATAAAACGCGAAAACAACAAGTTTTTGGTCATAATTGTCAAACATGTACCGGGTCTTACAGAAATGTAAATCGCCATGAAACCTCAAAATTGTGGGCAATAGCCCATGAAAACGGTCGTAAAAGACAAAAACGCGGAGTTTTTGTTCATAACTCTCAAAAAATATATCGGGTCATACGGGCCATGCAAATCACCCTGGAACCCCTAAACCGAGGGAAATAGCTCATGAAAACAGTGGTAAAATGCGAAAACGACAAGTTTTTGGTCATAACTATCAAACATGTATTGGGTTTTATTTGTAAATCGCCAGTACCCCAAAACTATGGGCAATAGCTCATGGAAAAGGCTATAAAACGAGAAAACACTGAGTTTTTCGTTGTAACTCGCAAACATGTATCGGGTCTTGTGGTCATTGTAAATCTCCCTTGAACGCCAAAAACGGTCGGCAAACACAAAAAACGACAAGTTTTTGGTCAGATCTATCAAACATGTATGGAGTCTTTAGGGCCATCCATGTCATACGGTACCCCAAAATGTGCAATAGCTCATGAAAACGACCTTAAAACGAGAAAACAATGAGTTTTTGGTCATATCTCTCAAACATGCATCGGGTCTTACGGGCCATGAAAATCTCCCTGGAGCTCAAAAACTATGGGCAATAGCTCATGAAAACAGTCATAAAACGCGAAATCAAAAAGTTTTTGTTCATAACTCTCAAACATGTAGTGGGTTTTACGATCGTTGTAAATCGCCGCGGTACCCCAAAACTTGTGGGCAATAGGTCATGAAAACGGGAATAAAACAAGAAAACAATGAGTTTTTCGTTGTGGTCTTGTGGTCATTGTAAATCTCCCTAGGATGCCAAAAATGGTCGCCAACACAAAAACGACGTGTTTTTGGTCATATATCTGAAACATGTATCGAGTCTTACGGGCCATCCAATTCGCCCTAATACCCCAAAACTGTGGGCAATAGCTCATGAAATAGGCCTTAAAACGAGAAAACAATGAGTTTCTGGTCATATCTCTCAAACATGTATCGGGTCTTACGGGACATGAAAATCGCCCTGAAGCTCCAAAACTAAAGGCAATAGCTCATTAAACCGGTCATAAAACGTGAAAAGTCGATTTTGTGGTCATAACTCTCAAACATGTACCGGGTCTTATAGAAATGTAAATCGCCATGAAACCTCAAAATTGTGGGCAATAACCCATGAAAACGGTCGTAAAAGACGAAAACGCGGAGTTTTTGTTCATAACTCTTAAAAAATGTATCGGGTCTTACGGGCCTTGCAAATCGCCTTGGAACCCCAAAACCGTGGGCAATAGCTCATTAAAACGGTCATAAAACGTGAAAAGTCGATTTTGTGGTCATAACTCTCAAACATGTACCGGGTCTTATAGAAATGTAAATCGCCATGAAACCTCAAAATTGTGGGCAATAACCCATGAAAACGGTCGTAAAAGACGAAAACGCGGAGTTTTTGTTCATAACTCTTAAAAAATGTATCGGGTCTTACGGGCCTTGCAAATCGCCTTGGAACCCCAAAACCGTGGGCAATAGCTCATGAAAACGGTCATAAAACGCGAAAACGACAAGTTTTTGGTCATAATTGTCAAACATGTACCGGGTCTTACAGAAATGTAAATCTCCATGAAACCTCAAAATTGTGGGCAATAACCCATGATAACCATAAAAAGGCAAAACGCGGAGTTTTTGTTCATAACTCTCAAAAAAATATCGGGTCATACGGGCCATGCAAATCACCCTGGAACCCCTAAACCGAGGGAAATAGCTCATGAAAACAGTGGAAAAATGCGAAAATGACAAGTTTTTGGTCATAACTATCAAACATGTATTGGGTTTTACAGTCGACATTGTAAAGCGGTACCCCAAAACTATGGGCAATAGCTCATGAAAAAGGCTATAAACGAAAACACGAAGTTTTTCGTTGTAACTCGCAAAAATGTATGGGGTCTTGTGGTCATTGTAAATCTCCTTGAACGCCAAAAAGCAAGCAAAACACAAAAATGACAAGTTTTTGGTCGATCTATAAAACATGTATGGAGTCTTACGGGCCATCCAAGTCGCCCTGGTACCCCAAAACTGTGGGCAATAGCTCATGAAAACGACCTTAAAACGAGAAAACAATGAGTTTTTGGTCATATCTCTCAAACATGTATCGGGTCTTACGGGCCACGAAAATCTCCCTGGAGCCCAAAAACTATGGGCAATAGCTCATGAAAACGGTCATAAAACGCGAAATCAAAAGTTTTGTTCATAACTCTCAAACATGTAGTGGGTTTACGATCGTTGTAAATCGCCGCGTTACCCCAAAACTTGTGGGCAATAGGTCATGAAAACGGCTATAAAACAAGAAAACAATGAGTTTTTCGTTGTGGTCTTGTGGTCATTGTAAATCTCCCTATGACGCCAAAAACGGTCGCCAAATACAAAAACGACGAGTTTTTGGTCATATATCTGAAACATGTATCGAGTCTTACGGGCCATCCAATTCGCCCTAATACCCCAAAACTGCGGGCAATAGCTCATGAAAACGGCCTTAAAACGAGAAAACAATGAGTTTCTGGTCATATCTCTCAAACATGTATCGGGTCTTACGGGACATGAAAATCGCCCTGGAGCTTCAAAACTAAAGGCAATAGCTCATTAAACCGGTCATAAAACGCGAAAAGACGATTTTTTGGTCATAACTCTCAAACATGTACCGGGTCTTACAGAAATGTAAATCGCCATGAAACCTCAAAATTGTGGGCAATAACCCATGAAAACGGTCGTAGAAGACGAAAATGCGGATTTTTTGTTCATAACACTCAAAAAATGTATCGGGTCTTACGGGCCTTGCAAATCGCCCTGGAACCACAAAACCGTGGGCAATAGCTCATGAACACGGTCATAAAACGCGAAAACGACAAGTTTTTGGTCATAATTGTCAAACATGTATTGGGTTTTACGGTCGTTGTAAATCGCCGCGGTACCCGAAAACTGTGGGCAATAGCTCATGGAAGAGGCTATAAAACGAGAAAACACTGAGTTTTCCTTGTAACTCGCAAACATGTATCGGGTCTTGTGGTCATTGTAAATTTCCCTTGAACGCCAAAAACGGTCGCCAAACACAAAAAATGACAAGTTTTTGGTCAGATCTATCAAACATGTATGTAGTCTTACGGGCCATCCAAGTCGCCCTGGTACCCCAAAATTGTGGGCAATAGCTCATGAAAACGACCTTAAAACGAGAAAACAATGAGTTTTTTTGTCATATCTCTCAAACATGTATCGGGTCTTATGGGCAATGAAAATCTCCCTAGGGCCCCAAAAAACTATGGGCAATAGCTCATGAAAACGGTCATAGAACGCGAAATCAAAAAGTTTTTGTTCATAACTCTCAAACACGTATCTAGTCTTATTGTTGTTGTAAATCTCAATGGAACCCCAAAATTGCAGGCAATAGCTCATGAAAACGGCCTTAAAATGCAAAAAACGCGGAGTTTTTGTTGTCATATCTCTCAAACATGTATCGGGTCTTACGAGCCATCCAAATCTCCCCGGAGCCCAAAAACTATTGGCAATAGCTCATGAAAAAGTGGTAAAATGTGATAACGACAAGTTTTTGGTCATAACTATCAAACATGTATTGGGTTTTATGGTCATTTTAAATTGCCGCGGTACCCCAAAACTGTGGGCAATAGCTCATGAAAACGGCTATAAAACGAGAAAAAAATGAGTTTTTCGTTGTGGTCTTGTGGTCATTGTAAATCTCCGTAGGACGCCAAAAACGGTTGTCAAACACAAAAATGAGAGTTTTTGGTCATATCTCTCAAACATGTATCGAGTCTTACGGGACATCCAAGTCGCCCTAATTCCCCAAAACTGAGGACAATAGCTCATGAAAACGGCCTTAAAACGAGAAAACAATGAGTTTTTGGTCATATCTCTCAAACATGTATCGGGTCTTACAGGCCATGAAAATTGCCCTGGAGCCCCAAAACTAAAGGCAATAGCTCATGAAAACGACCTTAAAACGAGAAAACAATGAGTTTTTTTGTCATATCTCTCAAACATGTATCGGGTCTTACGGGCAATGAAAATCTCCCTAGAGCCCCAAAAAACTATGGGCAATAGCTCATGAAAACGGTCATAGAACACGAAATGAAAAAGTTTTTGTTCATAACTCTCAAACACGTATCTAGTCTTATTGTTGTTGTAAATCTCAATGGAACCCCAAAATTGCAGGCAATAGCTCATGAAAACGGCCTTAAAATGCAAAAAACGCGGAGTTTTTGTTGTCATATCTCTCAAACAGGTATCAGGTCTTACGAGCCATCTAAATCTCCCCGGAGCCCAAAAACTGTTGGCAATAGCTCATGAAAAAGTGGTAAAATGTGATAATGACAAGTTTTTGGTCATAACTATCAAACATGTATTGGGTTTTATGGTCGTTTTAAATTGCCGCGGTACCCCAAAACTGTGGGCAATAGCTCATGAAAACGGCTATAAAACGAGAAAACAATGAGTTTTTCGTTGTGGTCTTGTGGTCATTGTAAATCTCCGTAGGACGCCAAAAACGGTTGTCAAACACAAAAATGAGAGTTTTTGGTCATATCTCTCAAACATGTATCGAGTCTTACGGGACATCCAAGTCACCCTAATTCCCCAAAACTGAGGACAATAGCTCATGAAAACGGCCTTAAAACGAGAAAACAATGAGTTTTTGGTCATATCTCTCAAACATGTATCGGGTCTTATAGGCCATGAAAATCGCCCTGGAGCCCCAAAACTAAAGGCAATAGCTCATTAAATCGGTCATTAAACGTGAAAAGACGATTTTTTGGTCATAACTCTCAAACATGTATCGGGTCTTACAGAAATGTAAATCGCCATGAAACCTCAAAATTGTGGGCAATAACCCATGAAAACGGTCGTAAAAGACGAAAACGCGGTGTTTTTATTCATAACTCTCAAAAATGTATCGGGTCTTACGTTCCTAGCAAATCGCCCTGGAACCCCAAAACCGTGGGCAATAGCTCATGAAAACGGTCATAAAACGCGAAAACGACAAGTTTTTGGTCATAACTGTCAAATATGTACCGGGTCTTACAGAAATGTAAATCTCCATGAAACCTCAAAATTGTGGGCAAAAACCCATGATAACAGCCATAAAAGACGAAAACGCGGAGTTTTTGTTCCTAACTCTCAAAAAATATATCGGGTCTTACGGGCCATGCAAATCGCCCTGGAACCCTAAACCGAGGGAAATAGCTCATGAAAACAGTGGTAAAATGCGAAAACGACAAGTTTTTGGTCATAACTATCAAACATGTATTGGGTTTTACGGTTGTTGTAAATCGCCGCGGTACCCCAAAACTGTGTGCAATAGCTCATGAAAACGGCTACAAAACGAGAAAACAATGAGGTTTTCGTTGTAACTCGCAAACATGTATCGGGTCTTGTTGTCATTGTAAATCTCCCTTGAACGCCAAAAACGGTCGCCAAACACAAAAACAAGTTTCTGGTCAGATCTCTCAAACATGTATGGAGTCTTACGGGCCATCCAAGTCGCCCTGATACCCCAAAACTGTGGGCAATAGCTCATGAAAACGACCTTAAAATGAGAAAACAATGACTTTTTGGTCATATCTCTCAAACATGTATCGGGTCTTACGGGCCATGAAAATCTCCCCAGAGCCCCAAAACTATGGGCAATAGCTCATGAAAAAGGTCATAAAACGCGAAATCAAAAAGTTTTTGTCCATAACTCTCAAACATGTATCTAGTCTTACTGTTGTTGTAAATCTCAATGGAACCCAAAATTGTAGGCAATAGCTCATGAAAACGGCCTTAAAATGCAAAAAACGCGGAGTTTTTGTTGTCATATCTCTCAAACATGTATCGGGTCTTACAGGCCATCCAAATCTCCACGGAGGCCCAAAACTGGTGGCAATAGCTCATGAAAAAGTGGTAAAATGTGATAACGACAAGTTTTTGGTCATAACTAATACTTTTTTGAAAGTTATGAACAAAAAATCATCGTTTTCGTGTTTTATGCTCGTTTTCATGAGTTATTGCCCACAGTTTTTGGGTTCTACGTGGATTTGCATGCCTCGTAAGAACCCTTACATGATTGAGAGATATGATCAAAAACTCATCGTTTTTCGCATATTATGGTCGTTTTCATGAGCTATTGCCAACAATCTTGGGGTTGTAGGGCGATTTATAATGACCTTAAGAACCAATACATGTTTCAGAGTTTATGACCAAAACCTCATTGTTTTCATTTTTTATGGTGTTTTCATGAGTTATTGCCCATCGTTTTCATTTTTTATGGTGTTTTCATGAGTTATTGCCCATAGTTTTTGGTCATAACAATCAAACATGTATTGGGTTTTATGGTCGTTGTAAATCGCTGCGGTACCCCACAACTGTGGGCAATAGCTCATGAAAACGGCTATAAAACGAGAAAACAATGAGTTTTTTGTTGTGGTCTTGTGGTCATTGTAAATCTCCGTAGGACGCCAAAACGGTCGTCAAACACAAAAATGACGAGTTTTTGGTCATATCTCTCAAACATGTACCGGGTCTTACAGAAATGTAAATCGCCATGAAACCTCAAAATTGTGGGCAATAGCCCATGAAAACGGTCGTAAAAGACAAAAACGCGGAGTTTTTGTTCATAACTCTCAAAAAATATATCGGGTCATACGGGCCATGCAAATCACCCTGGAACCCCTAAACCGAGGGAAATAGCTCATGAAAACAGTGCTAAAATGCGAAAACGACAAGTTTTTGGTCATAACTATCAAACATGTATTGGGTTTTACGGTCGTTGTAAATCGCCACGGTACCCGAAAACTATGGGCAATAGCTCATGAAAAAGGCTATAAAACAAGAAAACACTAAGTTTTTCGTTGTAACTCGCAAACATGTATCGGGTCTTGTGGTCATTGTAAATTTCCCTTGCACGCCAAAAACGGTCGCCAAACACAAAAAATGACAAGTTTTTGGTCAGATTTATCAAACATGTATGGAGTCTTACGGGCCATCCAAGTCGCCTACAGTACCCCAAAGCTGGGCAATAGCTCATGAAAACAACCTTAAAACGAGAAAATAATGAGTTTTTGGTCATATCTCTCAAACATGTATCGGGTCTTACGGGCCATGAAAATCTCCCTGGAGCCCCAAAACTAAAGGCAATAGCTCATGAAAACGGTCATAAAACGCGAAAAGACGATTTTTTGGTCATAACTCTCAAACATGTACCGGGTCTTACAGAAATGTAAATCGCCATGAAACCTCAAAATTATGGGCAATAACCCATGAAAACGGTCGAAGATTAAACGGAGTTTTTGTTCATAACTCTCAAAAATGTATCGGGTCTTACGGCCTTGCAAATCGCTTTGGAACCCCAAAACCGGCAATAGCTCATGAAAACGGTCATAAAACGCGAAAACGACAAGTTTTTGGTCATAATTGTCAAACATGTACCGGGTCTTACAGAAATGTAAATCTCCATGAAACCTCAAAATTGTGGGCAATAACCCATGATAACAGCCATAAAAGACGAAAACGCGGAGTTTTTGTTCATAACTCTCAAAAAATATATCGGGTCATACGGGCCATGCAAATCACCCTGGAACCCCTAAACAGAGGGAAATAGCTCATGAAAAGAGTGGTAAAATGCGAAAATGACAAGTTTTTGGTCATAAATATCTAAGATGTATTGGGTTTTACGGTCGTTGTAAATCGCCGCGGTACCCGAAAAATGTGAGCAATAGCTCATGAAAAAGGCTATAAAACGAGAAAACACTAAGTTTTTCGTTGTAACTCGCAAACATGTATCGGGTCTTGTGGTCATTGTAAATTTCCCTTGAACGCCAAAAACGGTCGCCAAACACAAAAAATGACAAGTTTTTGGTCAGATCTATCAAACATGTATGTAGTCTTACGGCCATCCAAGTCGCCTGGTACCCCAAAATCAGGCAATAGCTCATGAAAATAACCTTAAAACGAGAAAATAATGAGTTTTTGGTCATATCTCTCAAACATGTATCGGGTCTTACGGGCCATGAAAATCTCCCTGGAGCCCCAAAACTAGGGGCAATAGCTCATGAAAACGGTCATAAAACGCGAAATCAAAAAGTTTTTATTCATAACTCTCAAACATGTAGTGGGTTTTACGATCGTTGTAAATCACTGCATTACCCCAAAAACTTGTGGGAAATAGGTCATGAAAACGGCTATAAAACGAGAAAACAATGAGTTTTTCGTTGTGGTCTTGTGGTCATTGTAAATCTCCCTAGGACGCCAAAAACGGTCGTCAAACACAAAAACGACGAGTTTTTGGTCATTTATCTGAAACATGTATCGAGTCTTACGGGCCATCCAAGTCGCCCTAATACCCCAAAACTGTGGGCAATAGCTCATGAAAACGGCCTTAAAACGAGAAAACAATGAGTTTCTGGTCATATCTCTCAAACATGTATCGGGTCTTACGGGACATGAAAATCGCCCTGGAGCTCCAAAACTAAAGGCAATAGCTCATTAAACCGGTCATAAAACGCGAAAAGACGATTTTTTGGTCATAACTCTCAAACATGTACCGGGTCCTACAGAAATGTAAATCGCCATGAAACCTCAAAATTGTGGGCAATAACCCATGAAAACGGTCGTAGAAGACGAAAACGCGGAGTTTTTGTTCATAACACTCAAAAAATGTATCGGGTCTTACGGGCCTTGCAAATCGCCCTGAAACCCCAAAACCGTGGGCAATAGCTCATGAAAACGGTCATAAAACGCGAAAACGACAAGTTTTTGGTCATAATTGTCAAACATGTACCGGGTCTTACAGAAATGTAAATCTCCATGAAACCTCAAAATTGTGGGCAATAACCCATGATAACAACCATAAAAGATGAAAACGCGGAGTTTTTGTTCATAACTCTCAAAAAATATATCGGGTCATACGGGCCATGCAAATCACCCTGGAACCCCTAAACCGAGGGAAATAGCTCATGAAAACAGTGGTAAAATGCGAAAACGACAAGTTTTTGGTCATAACTATCTAAGATGTATTGGGTTTTACGGTCGTTGTAAATCATGATTCGAAAAATGTGAGCAATAGCTCATGAAAAAGGCTATAAAACGAGAAAACACTGAGTTTTTCGTTGCAACTCGCAAACATGTATCGGGTCTTGTGGTCATTGTAAATTTCCCTTGAAAGCCAAAAACGGTCGCCAAACACAAAAAATGACAAGTTTTTGGTCAGATCTATCAAACATGTATGGAGTCTTACGGGCCATCCAAGTCGCCCTGGTACCCCAAAACTGTGGGCAATAGCTCATGAAAACGACCTTAAAACGAGAAAACAATGAGTTTTTTTGCCATATCTCTCAAACATGTATCGGGTCTTATGGGCAATGAAAATCTCCCTAGAGCCCCAAAAAACTATGGGCAATAGCTCATGAAAACGGTCATAGAACACGAAATCAAAAAGTTTTTGTTCATAACTCTCAAACACATATCTAGTCTTATTGTTGTTGTAAATCTCAATGGAACCCCAAAATTACAGGCAATAGCTCATGAAAACGGCCTTAAAATGCAAAAAACGCGGAGTTTTTGTTGTCATATCTCTCAAACATGTATCGGGTCTTACGAGCCATCCAAATCTCCTCGGAGCCCAAAAACTGTTGGCCATAGCTCATGAAAAAGTGGTAAAATGTGATAACGACAAGTTTTTGGTCATAACTATCAAACATGTATTGGGTTTTATGGTCGTTTTAAATTGCCGCATTCAAAAAGTGGCAATAGCTCATGAAAACGGCTATAAAACGAGAAGACAATGAGTTTTTCGTTGTGGTCTTGTGGTCATTGTAAATCTCTGTAGGACGCCAAAAACGGTTGTCAAACACAAAAATGAGAGTTTTTGGTCATATCTCTCAAACATGTATTGAGTCTTACGGGACATCCAAGTCGCCCTAATTCCCCAAAACTGAGGACAATAGCTCATGAAAACGGCCTTAAAACGAGAAAACAATGAGTTTTTGGTCATATCTCTCAAACATGTATCGGGTCTTACAGGCCATGAAAATCGCCCTGGAGCCCCAAAACTAAAGGCAATAGCTCATTAAACCGGTCATAAAACGCGAAAAGACGATTTTTTGGTCATAACTCTCAAACATGTACCGGGTCTTACAGAAATGTAAATCGCCATGAAACCTCAAAATTGTGGGCAATAACCCATGAAAACGGTCGTAAAAGACGAAAACGCGGTGTTTTTATTCATAATTCTCAAAAATGTATCGGGTCTTACGTGCCTAGCAAATCGCCTTGGAACCCCAAAACCGTGGGCAATAGCTCATGAAAACGGTCATAAAACGCGAAAACGACAAGTTTTTGGTCATAATTGTCAAACATGTACCGGGTCTTACAGAAATGTAAATCTCCATGAAACCTCAAAATTGTGGGCAATGACCCATGATAACAGCCATAAAAGACGAAAACGCGGAGTTTTTGTTCATAACTCTCAAAAAATATATCGGGTCATACGGGCCATGCAAATCACCCTGGAACCCCTAAACCGAGGGAAATAGCTCATGAAAACAGTGGTAAAATGCAAAAACGACAAGTTTTTGGTCATAACTATCTAACATGTATTGGGTTTTACGGTTGTAAATCGCCACTTGCACCGAACTGGGCAATAGCTCATGAAAAGGCTATAAACGAGAAAACACTAAGTTTTTCGTTGTAACTCACAAACATGTATCGGGTCTTGTGGTCATTGTAAATTTCCCTTGCACGCCAAAAACGGTCGCCAAACACAAAAAATGACAAGTTTTTGGTCAGATCTATCAAACATGTATGGAGTCTTACGGGCCATCCAAGTCGCCCTGGTACCCCAAAACTGTGGGCAATAGCTCATGAAAATAACCTTAAAACGAGAAAATAATGAGTTTTTGGTCATATCTCTCAAACATGTATCGGGTCTTACGGGCCATGAAAATCTCCCTGGAGCCCCAAAACTAAAGGCAATAGCTCATGAAAACGGTCATAAAACGCGAAAAGACGATTTTTTGGTCATAACTCTCAAACATGTACCGGGTCTTACAGAAATGTAAATCGCCATGAAACCTCAAAATTATGGGCAATAACCCATGAAAACGGTCGTAGAAGACGGAAACGCGGAGTTTTTGTTCATAACTCTCAAAAAATGTATCGGGTCTTACGGGCCTTGCAAATCGCCTTGGAACCCCAAAACCGTAAGATAGCTCATGAAAACGGTCATAAAACGCGAAAACGACAAGTTTTTGGTCATAATTGTCAAACATGTACCGGGTCTTACAGAAATGTAAATCTCCATGAAACCTCAAAATTGTGGGCAATAACCCATGATAACAACCATAAAAGATGAAAACGCGGAGTTTTTGTTCATAACTCTCAAAAAATATATCGGGTCATACGGGCCATGCAAATCACGCTGGAACCCCTAAACCGAGGGAAATAGCTCATGAAAACAGTGGTAAAATGCGAAAACGACAAGTTTTTGGTCATAACTATCTAAGATGTATTGGGTTTTACGGTCGTTGTAAATCGCCGCGGTACCCGAAAAATGTGAGCAATAGCTCATGAAAAAGGCTATAAAACGAGAAAACACTGAGTTTTTCGTTGCAACTCGCAAACATGTATCGGGTCTTGTGGTCATTGTAAATTTCCCTTGAACGCCAAAAACGGTCGCCAAACACAAAAAATGACAAGTTTTTGGTCAGATCTATCAAACATGTATGGAGTCTTACGGGCCATCCAAGTCGCCCTGGTACCCCAAAACTGTGGGCAATAGCTCATGAAAACGACCTTAAAACGAGAAAACAATGAGTTTTTTTGTCATATCTCTCAAACATGTATCGGGTCTTATGGGCAATGAAAATCTCCCTAGAGCCCCAAAAAACTATGGGCAATAGCTCATGAAAACGGTCATAGAACACGAAATCAAAAAGTTTTTGTTCATAACTCTCAAACACATATCTAGTCTTATTGTTGTTGTAAATCTCAATGGAACCCCAAAATTACAGGCAATAGCTCATGAAAACGGCCTTAAAATGCAAAAAACGCGGAGTTTTTGTTGTCATATCTCTCAAACATGTATCGGGTCTTACGAGCCATCCAAATCTCCTCGGAGCCCAAAAACTGTTGGCCATAGCTCATGAAAAAGTGGTAAAATGTGATAACGACAAGTTTTTGGTCATAACTATCAAACATGTATTGGGTTTTATGGTCGTTTTAAATTGCCGCGGTACCCCAAAACTGTGGGCAATAGCTCATGAAAACGGCTATAAAACGAGAAGACAATGAGTTTTTCGTTGTGGTCTTGTGGTCATTGTAAATCTCTGTAGGACGCCAAAAACGGTTGTCAAACACAAAAATGAGAGTTTTTGGTCATATCTCTCAAACATGTATTGAGTCTTACGGGACATCCAAGTCGCCCTAATTCCCCAAAATTGAGGACAATAGCTCATGAAAACGGCCTTAAAACGAGAAAACAATGAGTTTTTGGTCATATCTCTCAAACATGTATCGGGTCTTACAGGCCATGAAAATCGCCCTGGAGCCCCAAAACTAAAGGCAATAGCTCATTAAACCGGTCATAAAACGCGAAAAGACGATTTTTTGGTCATAACTCTCAAACATGTACCGGGTCTTACAGAAATGTAAATCGCCATGAAACGTCAAAATTGTGGGCAATAACCCATGAAAACGGTCGTAAAAGACGAAAACGCGGTGTTTTTATTCATAACTCTCAAAAATGTATCGGGTCTTACGTGCCTAGCAAATTGCCTTGGAACCCCAAAACCGTGGGCAATAGCTCATGAAAACGGTCATAAAACGCGAAAACGACAAGTTTTTGGTCATAATTGTCAAACATGTACCGGGTCTTACAGAAATGTAAATCTCCATGAAACCTCAAAATTGTGGGCAATAACCCATGATAACAGCCATAAAAGACGAAAACGCGGAGTTTTTGTTCATAACTCTCAAAAAATATATCGGGTCATACGGGCCATGCAAATCACCCTGGAACCCCTAAACCGAGGGAAATAGCTCATGAAAACAGTGGTAAAATGCAAAAACGACAAGTTTTTGGTCATAACTATCTAACATGTATTGGGTTTTACGGTCGTTGTAAATCGCCACGGTACCCGAAAACTGTGGGCAATAGCTCATGAAAAAGGCTATAAAACGAGAAAACACTAAGTTTTTCGTTGTAACTCACAAACATGTATCGGGTCTTGTGGTCATTGTAAATTTCCCTTGCACGCCAAAAACGGTCGCCAAACACAAAAAATGACAAGTTTTTGGTCAGATCTATCAAACATGTATGGAGTCTTACGGGCCATCCAAGTCGCCCTGGTACCCCAAAACTGTGGGCAATAGCTCATGAAAACAACCTTAAAACGAGAAAATAATGAGTTTTTGGTCATATCTCTCAAACATGTATCGGGTCTTACGGGCCATGAAAATCTCCCTGGAGCCCCAAAACTAAAGGCAATAGCTCATGAAAACGGTCATAAAACGCGAAAAGACGATTTTTTGGTCATAACTCTCAAACATGTACCGGGTCTTACAGAAATGTAAATCGCCATGAAACCTCAAAATTATGGGCAATAACCCATGAAAACGGTCGTAGAAGACGGAAACGCGGAGTTTTTGTTCATAACTCTCAAAAAATGTATCGGGTCTTACGGGCCTTGCAAATCGCCTTGGAACCCCAAAACCGTGGGCAATAGCTCATGAAAACGGTCATAAAACGCGAAAACGACAAGTTTTTGGTCATAATTGTCAAACATGTACCGGGTCTTACAGAAATGTAAATCTCCATGAAACCTCAAAATTGTGGGCAATAACCCATGATAACAGCCATAAAAGACGAAAACGCGGAGTTTTTGTTCATAACTCTCAAAAAATATATCGGGTCATACGGGCCATGCAAATCACCCTGGAACCCCTAAACAGAGGGAAATAGCTCATGAAAACAGTGGTAAAATGCGAAAATGACAAGTTTTTGGTCATAAATATCTAAGATGTATTGGGTTTTACGGTCGTTGTAAATTGCCGCGGTACCCGAAAATGTGAGCAATAGCTCATGAAAAAGGCTATAAAACGAGAAAACACTAAGTTTTTTGTTGTAACTCGCAAACATGTATCGGGTCTTGTGGTCATTGTAAATTTCCCTTGAACGCCAAAAACGGTCGCCAAACACAAAAAATGACAAGTTTTTGGTCAGATCTATCAAACATGTATGGAGTCTTACGGGCCATCCAAGTCGCCCTGGTACCCCAAAACTGTGGGCAATAGCTCATGAAAACAACCTTAAAACGAGAAAATAATGAGTTTTTGGTCATATCTCTCAAACATGTATCGGGTCTTATGGGCCATGAAAATCTCCCTGGAGCCCCAAAACTATGGGCAATAGCTCATGAAAACGGTCATAAAACACGAAATCAAAAAGTTTTTGTTCATAACTCTCAAACATGTAGTGGGTTTTACGATCGTTGTAAATCGCCACGGTACCCCAAAACTTGTGGGAAATAGGTCATGAAAACGGCTATAAAACGAGAAAACAATGAGTTTTTCGTTGTGGTGTTGTGGTCATTGTAAATCTCCCTAGGACGCCATAAACGGTCGTCAAACACAAAAACGACGAGTTTTTGGTCATTTATCTGAAACATGTATCGAGTCTTACGGGCCATCCAAGTCGCCCTAATACCCCAAAACTGTGGGCAATAGCTCATGAAAACGGCCTTAAAACGAGAAAACAATGAGTTTCTGGTCATATCTCTCAAACATGTATCGGGTCTTACGGGACATGAAAATCGCCCTGGAGCTCCAAAACTAAAGGCAATAGCTCATTAAACCGGTCATAAAACGCGAAAAGACGATTTTTTGGTCATAACTCTCAAACATGTACCGGGTCTTAGAGAAATGTATATCGCCATGAAACCTCAAAATTGTGGGCAATAACCCATGAAAACGGTCGTAGAAGACGAAAACGCGGCATTTTTGTTCATAACACTCAAAAAATGTATCGGGTCTTACGGGCCTTGCAAATCGCCCTGGAACCCCAAAACCGTGGGCAATAGCTCATGAAAACGGTCATAAAACGCGAAAATGACAAGTTTTTGGTCATAATTGTCAAACATGTATCGGGTCTTACAGAAATGTAAATCTCCATGAAACCTCAAAACTGTGGGCAATAGCTCATGAAAACGACCTTAAAACGAGAAAAGAATGAGTTTTTTTGTCATATCTCTCAAACATGTATCGGGTCTTATGGGCAATGAAAATCTCCCTAGAGCCCCAAAAAACTATGGGCAATAGCTCATGAAAACGGTCATAGAACGCGAAATCAAAAAGTTTTTGTTCATAACTCTCAAACACGTATCTAGTCTTATTGTTGTTGTAAATCTCAATGGAACCCCAAAATTACAGGCAATAGCTCATGAAAACGGCCTTAAAATGCAAAAAGCGCGGAGTTTTTGTTGTCATATCTCTCAAACATGTATCGGGTCTTACGAGCCATCCAAATCTCCCCGGAGCCCAAAAACTGTTGGCCATAGCTCATGAAAAAGTGGTAAAATGTGATAACGACAAGTTTTTGGTCATAACTATCAAACATGTATTGGGTTTTATGGTCGTTTTAAATTGCCGCCCCAAAACTGTAAGGTAGCTCATGAAAACGGCTAAAACGAGAAAACAATGAGTTTTTCGTTGTGGTCTTGTGGTCATTGTAAATCAGAGGACGCCAAAAACGGTTGTCAAACACAAAATGAGAGTTTTTGGTCATATCTCAAACATGAATTGAGTCTTACGACATCCAAGTCGCCTAATTCCCCAAAAGCGAGGACAATAGCTCATGAAAACGGCCTTAAAACGAGAAAACAATGAGTTTTTGGTCATATCTCTCAAACATGTATCGGGTCTTACAGGCCATGAAAATCGCCCTGGAGCCCCAAAACTAAAGGCAATAGCTCATTAAACCGGTCATAAAACGCGAAAAGACGATTTTTTGGTCATAACTCTCAAACATGTACCGGGTCTTACAGAAATGTAAATCGCCATGAAACCTCAAAATTGTGGGCAATAACCCATGAAAACGGTCGTAAAAGACGAAAACGCGGTGTTTTTATTCATAACTCTCAAAAATGTATCGGGTCTTACGTGCCTAGCAAATCGCCTTGGAACCCCAAAACCGTGGGCAATAGCTCATGAAAACGGTCATAAAACGCGAAAACGACAAGTTTTTGGTCATAATTGTCAAACATGTACCGGGTCTTACAGAAATGTAAATCTCCATGAAACCTCAAAATTGTGGGCAATAACCCATGATAACAGCCAGAAAAGACGAAAACGCGGAGTTTTTGTTCATAACTCTCAAAAAATATATCGGGTCATACGGGCCATGCAAATCACCCTGGAACCCCTAAACCGAGGGAAATAGCTCATGAAAATAGAGGTAAAATGCGAAACCGACAAGTTTTTGGTCATAACTATCTAAGATGTATTGGGTTTTACGGTCGTTGTAAATCGCCGCGGTACCCGAAAAATGTGAGCAATAGCTCATGAAAAAGGCTATAAAACGAGAAAACACTGAGTTTTTCGTTGCAACTCGCAAACATGTATCGGGTCTTGTGGTCATTGTAAATTTCCCTTGAACGCCAAAAACGGTCGCCAAACACAAAAAATGACAAGTTTTTGGTCAGATCTATCAAACATGTATGGAGTCTTACGGGCCATCCAAGTCGCCCTGGTACCCCAAAACTGTGGGCAATAGCTCATGAAAACGAACTTAAAACGAGAAAACAATGAGTTCTTTTGTCAAATCTCTCAAACATGTATCGGGTCTTACGGGCAATGAAAATCTCCCTAGAGCCCCAAAAAACTATGGGCAATAGCTCATGAAAACGGTCATAAAACGCGAAATCAAAAAGTTTTTGTTCATAACTCTCAAACATGTATCTAGTCTTACTGTTGTTGTAAATCTCAATGGAACCCCAAAATTGTAGGCAATAGCTCATGAAAACGGCCTTAAAATGCAAAAAAAACATGGAGTTTTTGTTGTCATATCTCTCAAGCATGTATCGGGTCTTACGAGCCATCCAAATCTCCCCGGAGCCCAAAAACTGTTGGCAATAGCTCATGAAAAAGTGGTAAAATGTGATAACGACAAGTTTTTGGTCATAACTATCAAACATGTATTGGTTTTTATGGTCGTTTTAAATTGCCGCGGTACCCCAAAACTGTGGGCAATAGCTCATGAAAACGGCTATAAAACGAGAAAACAATGAGTTTTTCGTTGTGGTCTTGGGGTCATTGTAAATCTCCGTAGGATGCCAAAAACGGTTGTCAAACACAAAAATGAGAGTTTTTGGTCATATCTCTCAAACATGTATTGAGTCTTACGGGACATCCAAGTCGCCCTAATACCCAAAACTGAGGACAATAGCTCATGGAAATGGCCTTAAAACGAGAAAACAATGAGTTTTTGGTCATATCTCTCAAACATGTATCGGGTCTTACAGGCCATGAAAATCGCCCTGGAGCCCCAAAACTAAAGGCAATAGCTCATTAAATCGGTCATAAAACACGAAAAGACAATTTTTTGGTCATAACTCTCAAACATGTACCAGGTCTTACAGAAATGTAAATCGCCATGAAACCTCAAAATTGTGGGCAATAACCCATGAAAACGGTCGTAAAAGACGAAAACACGGAGTTTTTATTCATAACTCTCAAAAATATATCGGGTCTTACGTGCCTAGCAAATCGCCCTGGAACCCCAAAACCGTGGGCAATAGCTCATGAAAACGGTCATAAAACGCGAAAACGACAAGTTTTTGGTCATAACTGTCAAATATGTACCGGGTCTTACAGAAATGTAAATCTCCTTGAAACCTCAAAATTGTGGGCAAAAACCCATGATAACAGCCATAAAAGACGAAAACGCGGACTTTTTGTTCCTAACTCTCAAAAAATATATCGGGTCTTACGGGCCATGCAAATCGCCCTGGAACCCCTAAACCGAGGGAAATAGCTCATGAAAACAGTGGTAAAATGCGAAAACGACAAGTTTTTGGTCATAACTATCAAACATGTATTGGGTTTAACGGTTGTTGTAAATCGCCGCGGTACCCCAAAACTGTGTGCAATAGCTCATGAAAACGGCTATAAAACGAGAAAACAATGAGGTTTTCGTTGTAACTCGCAAACATGTATCGGGTCTTGTTGTCATTGTAAATCTCCCTTGAACGCCAAAAACGGTCGCCAAACACAAAAACAAGTTTCTGGTCAGATCTCTCAAACATGTATGGAGTCTTACGGGCCATCCAGGTCGCCCTGGTACCCCAAAACTTTGGGTAATAGCTCATGAAAACGACCTTAAAACGAGAAAACAATGAGTTTTTGGTCATATCTCTCAAACATGTATCGGGTCTTACGGGCCATGAAAATCTCCCTAGAGCCCCAAAACTATGGGCAATAGCTCATGAAAAAGGTCATAAAACGCGAAATCAAAAAGTTTTTGTTCATAACTCTCAAACATGTATCTAGTCTTACTGTTGTTGTAAATCTCAATGGAACCCAAAATTGTAGGCAATAGCTCATGAAAACGGCCTTAAAATGCAAAAAACGCGGAGTTTTTGTTATCATATCTCTCAAACATGTATCGGGTCTTACAGGCCATCCAAATCTCCACCGAGGCCCAAAACTGGTGGCAATAGCTCATGAAAAAGTGGTAAATTGTGATAACGACAAGTTTTTGCTCATAACTAATACTAGTTTAAAAATTATGAACAAAAAATCATCGTTTTCGTGTTTTATGCTTGTTTTCATGACTTATTGACCACAGTTTTTGGGTTCTACGTGGATTTGCATGCCTCGTAAGAACCCTTACATGATTGAGAGATATGATCAAAAACTCATCGTTTTTCGCATTTTATGTTCGTTTTCATGAGCTATTGCCAACAATTTTGGGGTTGTAGGGCGATTTATAATGACCTTAAGAACCAATACATGTTTCAGAGTTTATGACCAAAACCTCATCGTTTTCATTTTTTATGGTGTTTTCATGAGTTATTGCCCATCGTTTTCATTTTTATGGTGTTTTCATGAGTTATTGCCCATAGTTTTTGGTCATAACATTCAAACATTTATTGGGTTTTATGGTCGTTGTAAATCGCCGCGGTACCCCAAAACTGTGGGCAATAGCGCATGAAAACGGCTATAAAACGAGAAAACAATGAGTTTTTTGTTGTGGTCTTGTGGTCATTGTAAATCTCCGTAGGACGTCAAAACGGTCGTCAAACACAAAAATGACGAGTTTTTGGTCATATCTCTCAAACATGTACCGGGTCTTACAGAAATGTAAATCGCCATGAAACCTCAAAATTGTGGGCAATAACCCATGAAAACGGTCGTAAAATACGAAAACGTGGAGTTTTTGTTCATAACTCTCAAAAAATGTATCGGGTCTTACGGGCCTTGCAAATCGCCCTGGAACACCAAAACCGTGGGCAATAGCTCATGAAAACGGTCATAAAATGCGAAAACGACAAGTTTTTGGTCATAATTGTCAAACATGTACCGGGTCTTACAGAAATGTAAATCTCCATGAACCCTCAAAATTGTGGGCAATAACCCATGATAACAGCCATAAAATACGAAAACGCAGAGTTTTTGTTCATAACTCTCAAAAAATATATCGGGTCATACGGGCCATGCAAATCACCATGGAACCCCTAAACCGAGGGAAATAGCTCATGAAAATAGTGGTAAAATGCGAAAACAACAAGTTTTTGGTCATAACTATCTAACATGTATTGGGTTTTACGGTCGTTGTAAATCGCCGCGGTACCCCAAAACTTGTGGGCAATAGGTCATGAAAATGGCAATAAAACGAGAAAACAATGAGTTTTTCGTTGTGGTCTTGTGGTCATTGTAAATCTCCCTAGGACGCCAAAAATGGTCGTCAAACACAAAAACGACGAGTTTTTGGTCATATATCTGAAACATGTATCGAGTCTTACGGGCCATCCAAGTCGCCCTAATACCCCAAAACTGTGGGCAATAGCTCATGGAAATGGCCTTAAAACGAGAAAACAATGAGTTTTTGGTCATATCTCTCAAACATGTATCGGGTCTTACAGGCCATGAAAATCGCCCTGGAGCCCCAAAACTAAAGGCAATAGCTCATTAAATCGGTCATAAAACGCGAAAAGACGATTTTTTGGTCATAACTCTCAAACATGTACCGGGTCTTACAGAAATGTAAATCGCCATGAAATCTCAAAATTGTGGGCAATAACCCATGAAAACGGTCATAAAAGACGAAAACGCGGTGTTTTTATTCATAACTCTCAAAAATGTATCGGGTCTTACGTGCCTAGCAAATTGCCCTGGAACCCCAAAACCGTGGGCAATAGCTCATGAAAACGATCATAAAACGCGAAAACGACAAGTTTTTGGTTATAACTGTCAAATATGTACCGGGTCTTACAGAAATGTAAATCTCCATGAAACCTCAAAATTGTGGGCAAAAACCCATGATAACAGCCATAAAAGACGAAAACACGGATTTTTTGTTCCTAACTCTCAAAAAATATATCGGGTCTTACGGGCCATGCAAATCGCCCTGGAACCCCTAAACCGAGGGAAATAGCTCATGAAAACAGTGGTAAAATGCGAAAACGAGAAGTTTTTGGTCATAACTATCAAACATGTATTGGGTTTTACGGTTGTTGTAAATCGCCGCGGTACCCCAAAACTGTGTGCAATAGCTCATGCAAACGGCTATAAAACGAGAAAACAATGAGGTTTTCGTTGTAACTCGCAAACATGTATCGGGTCTTGTTGTCATTGTAAATCTCCCTTGAATGCCAAAAACGGTCGCCAAACACAAAAACAAGTTTCTGGTCAGATCTATCAAACATGTATGGAGTCTTACGGGCCATCCAAGTCGCCCTGGTACCCCAAAACTGTGGGCAATAGCTCATGAAAACGACCTTAAAACGAGAAAACAATGAGTTTTTGGTCATATCTCTCAAACATGTATCGGGTCTTACGGGCCATGAAAATCTCCCTGGAGCCCCAAAACTATGGGCAATAGCTCATGAAAAAGGTCATAAAACGCGAAATCAAAAAGTTTTTGTTCATAACTCTCAAACATGTATCTAGTCTTACTGTTGTTGTAAATCTCAATGGAACCCAAAATTGAAGGCAATAGCTCATGAAAACGGCCTTAAAATGCAAAAAACGCGGAGTTTTTGTTATCATATCTCTCAAACATGTATCGGGTCTTACAGGCCATCCAAATCTCCACGGACGCCCAAAACTGGTGGCAATAGCTCATGAAAAAGTGGTAAATTGTGATAACGACAAGTTTTTGATCATAACTAATACTAGTTTAAAAATTATGAACAAAAAATCATCGTTTTCGTGTTTTATGCTTGTTTTCATGAGTTATTGCTTACGCTTTTGGGTTCTGATAGTTGCATGCCTCGAAGAACCTTACATGATTGAGATATGATCAAAACTCATCGTTTTCGCATTTTATGAGCTATTGCCAACAATTTTGGGGTTGTAGGGCGATTTATAATGACCTTAAGAACCAATACATGTTTCAGAGTTTATGACCAAAACCTCATCGTTTTCATTTTTTATGGTGTTTTCATGAGTTATTGCCCATCGTTTTCATTTTTATGGTGTTTTCATGAGTTATTGCCCATAGTTTTTGGTCATAACATTCAAACATTTATTGGGTTTTATGGTCGTTGTAAATCGCCGCGGTACCCCAAAACTGTATAAGCGATAGCATGAAAACGGCTATAAAACGAGAAAACAATGAGTTTTTTGTTGTGGTCTTGTGGTCATTGTAAATCTCCGTAGGACGTCAAAACGGTCGTCAAACACAAAAATGACGAGTTTTTGGTCATATCTCTCAAACATGTACCGGGTCTTACAGAAATGTAAATCGCCATGAAACCTCAAAATTGTGGGCAATAACCCATGAAAACGGTCGTAAAATACGAAAACGTGGAGTTTTTGTTCATAACTCTCAAAAAATGTATCGGGTCTTAGGGGCCTTGCAAATCGCCCTGGAACCCCAAAACCGTGGGCAATAGCTCATGAAAACGGTCATAAAATGCGAAAAGGACAAGTTTTTGGTCATAATTGTCAAACATGTACCGGGTCTTACAGAAATGTAAATCTCCATGAACCCTCAAAATTGTGGGCAATAACCCATGATAACAGCCATAAAATACGAAAACGCAGAGTTTTTGTTCATAACTCTCAAAAAATATATCGGGTCATACGGGCCATGCAAATCACCATGGAACCCCTAAACCGAGGGAAATAGCTCATGAAAATAGTGGTAAAATGCGAAAACAACAAGTTTTTGGTCATAACTATCTAACATGTATTGGGTTTTACGGTCGTTGTAAATCGCCGCGGTACCCCAAAACTTGTGGGCAATAGGTCATGAAAATGGCAATAAAACGAGAAAACAATGAGTTTTTTGTTGTGGTCTTGTGGTCATTGTAAATCTCCCTAGGACGCCAAAAATGGTCGTCAAACACAAAAACGACGAGTTTTTGGTCATATATCTGAAACATGTATCGAGTCTTACGGGCCATCCAAGTCGCCCTAATACCCCAAAACTATGGGCAATAGCTCATGAAAACGGCCTTAAAACGAGAAAACAATGAGTTTCTGGTCATATCTCTCAAACATGTATCGGGTCTTACGGGACATGAAAATCGCCCTGGAGCTCCAAAACTAAAGGCAATAGCTCATTAAACCGGTCATATAACGAAAAAGATTTTTGGTCATAACTCTAAAACATGTACCGGGTCTTACAGAAATGTAAATCGCCATGAAACCTCAAAATTGTGGGCAATAACCCATGAAAACGGTCGTAAAAGACGAAAACGCGGAGATTTTGTTCATAACTCTCAAAAAATCTATCGGGTCTTACGGGCCTTGCAAATCGCCCTGGAACCCCAAAACCGTGGGCAATAACTCATGAACATGGTCATAAAACGCGAAAACAACAAGTTTTTGGTCATAATTGTCAAACATGTACCGGGTCTTACAGAAATGTAAATCTCCATGAAACCTCAAAATTGTGGGCAATAACCCATGATAACAGCCATAAAAGACGAAAACACGGAGTTTTTGTTCATCACTCTCAAAAAATATATCGGGTCATACGAGCCATGCAAATCACCCTGGAACCCCTAAACCGAGGGAAATAGCTCATGAAAACAGTGGTAAAATGCGAAAACGACAAGTTTTTGGTCATAACTATCAAACATGTATTGGGTTTTACGGTCGTTGTAAATCGCCGCGGTACCCCAAAACTTGTGGGCAATAGGTCATGAAAATGGCAATAAAACGAGAAAACAATGAGTTTTTTGTTGTGGTCTTGTGGTCATTGTAAATCTCCCTAGGACGCCAAAAATGGTCGTCAAACACAAAACGACGAGTTTTTGGTCATATATCTGAAACATGTATCGAGTCTTACGGGCCATCCAAGTCGCCCTAATACCCCAAAACTATGGGCAATAGCTCATGAAAACGGCCTTAAAACGAGAAAACAATGAGTTTCTGGTCATATCTCTCAAACATGTATCGGGTCTTACGGGACATGAAAATCGCCCTGGAGCTCCAAAACTAAAGGCAATAGCTCATCAAACCGGTCATATAACGCGAAAAGACGATTTTTTGGTCATAACTCTAAAACATGTACCGGGTCTTACAGAAATGTAAATCGCCATGAAACCTCAAAATTGTGGGCAATAACCCATGAAAACGGTCGTAAAAGACGAAAACGCGGAGATTTTGTTCATAACTCTCAAAAAATCTATCGGGTCTTACGGGCCTTGCAAATCGCCCTGGAACCCCAAAACCGTGGGCAATAACTCATGAACATGGTCATAAAACGCGAAAACAACAAGTTTTTGGTCATAATTGTCAAACATGTACCGGGTCTTACAGAAATGTAAATCTCCATGAAACCTCAAAATTGTGGGCAATAACCCATGATAACAGCCATAAAAGACGAAAACACGGAGTTTTTGTTCATCACTCTCAAAAAATATATCGGGTCATACGAGCCATGCAAATCACCCTGGAACCCCTAAACCGAGGGAAATAGCTCATGAAAACAGTGGTAAAATGCGAAAACGACAAGTTTTTGGTCATAACTATCAAACATGTATTGGGTTTTACGGTCGTTGTAAATCGCCACTGCATTCAAAACTGTGGGCAATAGCTCATGAAAAAGGCTATAAAACGAGAAAACACTAAGTTTTTCGTTGTAACTCGCAAACATGTATCGGGTCTTGTGGTCATTGTAAATTTCCCATGAACACCAAAAACGGTCGCCAAACACAAAAAATGAAAAGTTTTTGGGATCTATCAAACATGTATGGAGTCTTACGGGCCATCCAAGTCGCCCTGGTACCCCAAAACTATGGGCAATAGCTCATGAAAACAACCTTAAAACGAGAAAATAATGATTTTTTGGTCATATCTCTCAAACATGTATCGGGTCTTACGGGCCATGAAAATCTCCCTGGAGCCCCAAAACTATGGGCAATAGCTCATGAAAACGGTCATAAAACACGAAATCAAAAAGTTTTTGTTCATAACTCTCAAACATGTAGTGGGTTTTACGATCGTTGTAAATCGCCGCGGTACCCCAAAACTTGTGGGCAATAGGTCATGAAAACGGATATAAAACGAGAAAACAATGAGTTTTTTGTTGTGGTCTTGTGGTCATTGTAAATCTCCCTAGGACGCCAAAAAACGGTCGTCAAACACAAAAACGACGAGTTTTTGGTCATATATCTAATACATGTATCGAGTCTTACAGGCCATCCAAGTCGCCCTAATACCCCAAAACTATGGGCAATAGCTCATGAAAACGGCCTTAAAACAAGAAAACAATGAGTTTCTGGTCATATCTCTCAAACATGTATCGGGTCTTACGGGACATGAAAATCGCCCTGGAGCTCCAAACCTAAAGGAAATAGCTCATTAAACCGGTCATAAAACGCGAAAAGACGAGTTTTTGGTCATAACTCTCAAACATGTATCGGGTCTTACCGAAATGTAAATCGCGATGAAACCACAAAATTGTGGGCAATAACCCATGAAAACGGTGGTAAAAGACGAAAACGCGGAGTTTTTGTTCATAACTCTCAAAAAATGTATCGGGTCTTACGGGCCTTGCAAATCGCCCTGGAACCCCAAAACCGTGGGCAATAGCTCATGAAAACGGACATAAAACGTGAAAACGACAAGTTCTTGGTCATAACTGTCAAACATGTACCGGGTCTTACAGAAATGTAAATCTCCATGAAACCTCAAAATTGTGGGCAATAACCCATGATAACAGCCATAAAAGACGAAAACGCGGAGTTTTTGTTCAAAACTCTCAAAAAATATATCGGGTCATACGGGCCATGCAAATCACCCTGGAACCCCTAAACCGAGGGAAATAGCTCATGAAAACAGTGGTAAAATGCGAAAACGACAAGTTTTTGGTCATAACTATCTAACATGTATTGGGTTTTACGGTCGTTGTAAATCGCCGCGGTACCCAAAAAATGTGAGCAATAGGTCATGAAAAAGGCTATAAATCGAGAAAACACTGAGTTTTTCGTTGCAACTCGCAAACATGTATCGGGTCTTGTGGTCATTGTAAATTTCCATTGAACGTCAAAAACGGTCGCCAAACACAAAAAATGACAAGTTTTTGGTCAGATCTATCAAACATGTATGGAGTCTTATGGGCCATCCAAGTCGCCCTGGTACCCCAAAACTGTGGGCAATAGCTCATGAAAATGACCTTAAAACGAGAAAACAATGAGTTTTTTTTCTCATATCTCTCAAACATGTATCGGGTCTTACGGGCAATGAAAATCTCCCTAGAGCCCCAAAAATTATGGGCAATAGCTCATGAAAACGGTCATAGAACGCGAAATCAAAAAGTTTTTGTTCATAACTCTCAAACACGTATCTAGTCTTATTGTTGTTGTAAATCTCAATGGAACCCCAAAATTGCAGGCAATAGCTCATGAAAACGGCCTTAAAATGCAAAAAACGCGGAGTTTTTGTTGTCATATCTCTCAAACATGTATCGGGTCTTACGAGCCATCCAAATCTCCCCGGAGCCCAAAAACTATTGGCAATAGCTCATGAAAAAGTGGTAAAATGTGATAACGACGAGTTTTTGGTCATAACTATCAAACATGTATTGGGTTTTATGGTCGTTGTAAATTGCCGCGGTACCCCAAAACTGTGGGCAATAGCTCATGAAAACGGATATAAAACGAGAAAACAATGAGTTTTTCGTTGTGGTCTTGTGGTCATTGTAAATCTCCCTCGGACGCCAAAAACGGTCGTCAAACACAAAAACGACGAGTTTTTGGTCATTTATCTGAAACATGTATCGAGTCTTGCGGGCCATCCAAGTCGCCCTAATACCCCAAAACTGTGGGCAATAGCTCATGAAAACGGCCTTAAAACGAGAAAACAATGAGTTTCTGGTCATATCTCTCAAACATGTATCGGGTCTTACGGGACATGAAAATCGCCCTGGAGCTCCAAAACTAAAGGCAATAGCTCATTAAACCGGTCATAAAACGAGAAAAGACGATTTTTTGGTCATAACTCTCAAACATGTACCGGGTCTTACAGAAATGTAAATCGCCATGAAACCTCAAAATTGTGGGCAATAACCCATGAAAACGGTCGTAGAAGACAAAAACACGGAGTTTTTTTTCATAACTCTCAAAAAATGTATCCGGTCTTACGGGCCTTGCAAATCGCCCTGGAACCCCAAAACCATGGGCAATAGCTCATGAAAACGGTCATAAAACGCGAAAACGATAAGTTTTTGGTCATAATTGTCAAACATGTACCGGGTCAATGTAAATCTCCATGAAACCTCAAAATTGTGGGCAATAACCCATGATAACAACCATAAAAGACGAAAACGCGGAGTTTTTGTTCATAACTCTCAAAAAATATATCGGGTCATAAGGGCCATGCAAATCACCCTGGAACCCCTAAACCGAGGGAAATAGCTCATGAAAACAGTGGTAAAATGCGAAAACGACAAGTTTTTGGTCATAACTATCTAAGATGTATTGGGTTTTACGGTCGTTGTAAATCGCCGCGGTACCCGAAAAATGTGAGCAATAGGTCATGAAAAAGGCTATAAATCGAGAAAACACTGAGTTTTTCGTTGCAACTCGCAAACATGTATCGGGTCTTGTGGTCATTGTAAATTTCCCTTGAACGCCAAAAACGGTCGCCAAACACAAAAAATGACAAGTTTTTGGTCAGATCTATCAAACATGTATGGAGTCTTACGGGCCATCCAAGTCGCCCTGGTACCCCAAAACTGTGGGCAATAGCTCATGAAAACGACCTTAAAACGAGAAAACAATGAGTTTTTTTTCTCATATCTCTCAAACATGTATCGGGTCTTACGGGCAATGAAAATCTCCCTAGAGCCCCAAAAATTATGGGCAATAGCTCATGAAAACGGTCATAGAACGCGAAATCAAAAAGTTTTTGTTCATAACTCTCAAACACGTATCTAGTCTTATTGTTGTTGTAAATCTCAATGGAACCCCAAAATTGCAGGCAATAGCTCATGAAAACGGCCTTAAAATGCAAAAAACGCGGAGTTTTTGTTGTCATATCTCTCAAACATGTATCGGGTCTTACGAGCCATCCAAATCTCCCCGGAGCCCAAAAACTGTTGGCAATAGCTCATGAAAAAGTGGTAAAATGTGATAACGACAAGTTTTTGGTCATAACTATCAAACATGTATTGGGTTTGATGGTCGTTTTAAATTGTCATGGTACCCAAAAGCGTGGGCAATAGCTCATGAAAGCGGATATAAAGCGAAAACAATGAGTTTTCGTTGTGGTCTTGTGGTCATTGTAAATCTCCCTAGGACGCCAAAAACGGTCGTCAAACACAAAAACGACGAGTTTTTGGTCATTTATCTGAAACATGTATCGAGTCTTACGGGCCATCCAAGTCGCCCTAATACCCCAAAACTGTGGGCAATAGCTCATGAAAACGGCCTTAAAACGAGAAAACAATGAGTTTCTGGTCATATCTCTCAAACATGTATCGGGTCTTACGGGACATGAAAATCGCCCTGGAGCTCCAAAACTAAAGGCAATAGCTCATTAAACCGGTCATAAAACGCGAAAAGACGATTTTTTGGTCATAACTCTCAAACATGTACCGGGTCTTACAGAAATGTAAATCGCCATGAAACCTCAAAATTGTGGGCAATAACCCATGAAAACGGTCGTAGAAGACAAAAACACGGAGTTTTTTTTCATAACTCTCAAAAAATGTATCCGGTCTTACGGGCCTTGCAAATCGCCCTGGAACCCCAAAACCATGGGCAATAGCTCATGAAAACGGTCATAAAACGCGAAAACGATAAGTTTTTGGTCATAATTGTCAAACATGTACCGGGTCAATGTAAATCTCCATGAAACCTCAAAATTGTGGGCAATAACCCATGATAACAACCATAAAAGACGAAAACGCGGAGTTTTTGTTCATAACTCTCAAAAAATATATCGGGTCATAAGGGCCATGCAAATCACCCTGCAACCCCTAAACCGAGGGAAATAGCTCATGAAAACAGTGGTAAAATGCGAAAACGACAAGTTTTTGGTCATAACTATCTAAGATGTATTGGGTTTTACGGTCGTTGTAAATCGCCGCGGTACCCGAAAAATGTGAGCAATAGCTCATGAAAAAGGCTATAAAACGAGAAAACACTGAGTTTTTCGTGGCAACTCGCAAACATGTATCGGGTCTTGTGGTCATTGTAAATTTCCTTGAACGCATAAAAGCAGTCGCCAAACACAAAAAATGACAACTTTTTGGTCTGATCTATCAAAGATGTATGGAGTCTTACGGGCCATCCAAGTCGCCTACAGTACCCCAAAGCGTAGGCAATAGCTCATGAAAACGACCTTAAAACGAGAGAACAATGAGTTTTTTTTGTCATATCTCTCAAACATGTATCGGGTCTTACGGGCAATGAAAATCTCCCTAGAGCCCCAAAAAACTATGGGCAATAGCTCATGAAAACGGTCATAGAACATGAAATAAAAAAGTTTTTGTTCATAACTCTCAAACACGTATCTAGTCTTATTGCTGTTGTAAATCTCAATGGAACCCCAAAATTGCAGGCAATAGCTCATGAAAACGGCCTTAAAATGCAAAAAACGCGGAGTTTTTTCTGTCATATCTCTCAAACATGTATCGGGTCTTACGAGCCATCCAAATCTCCCCGGAGCGAAAAAACTGTTGGCAATAGCTCATGAAAAAGTGGTAAAATGTGATAACGACAAGTTTTTGGTCATAACTATCAAACATGTATTGGGTTTTATGGTCGTTGTAAATTGCCGCGGTACCCCAAAACTGTGGGCAATAGCTCATGAAAACGGATATAAAACGAGAAAACAATGAGTTTTTCGTTGTGGTCTTGTGGTCATTGTAAATCTCCCTCGGACGCCAAAAACGGTCGTCAAACACAAAAACGACGAGTTTTTGGTCATTTATCTGAAACATGTATCGAGTCTTGCGGGCCATCCAAGTCGCCCTAATACCCCAAAACTGTGGGCAATAGCTCATGAAAACGGCCTTAAAACGAGAAAACAATGAGTTTCTGGTCATATCTCTCAAACATGTATCGGGTCTTACGGGACATGAAAATCGCCCTGGAGCCCCAAAACTAAAGGCAATAGCTCATTAAACCGGTCATAAAACGCGAAAAGATGATTTTTTGTTCATAACTCTCAAACATGTACCGGGTCTTACAGAAATGTAAATCTCCATGAAACCTCAAAATTGTGGGCAATAACCCATGAAAACGGTCGTAAAAGACGAAAACGCGGTGTTTTTATTCATAACTCTCAAAAATGTATCGGATCTTACGTGCCTAGCAAATCGCCTTGGAACCCCAAAACCGTGGGCAATAGCTCATGAAAACGGTCATAAAACGCGAAAACGACAAGTTTTTGGTCATAATTGTCAAACATGTACCGGGTCTTACAGAAATGTAAATCTCCATGAAACCTCAAAATTGTGGGCAATAACCCATGATAACAGCCATAAAAGACGAAAACGCGGAGTTTTTGTTCATAACTCTCAAAAAAATATCGGGTCATACGGGCCATGCAAATCACCATGGAACCCCTAAACCGAGGGAAATAGCTCATGAAAACAGTGGTAAAATGCGAAAACGACAAGTTTTTTGTCATAACTATCTAAGATGTATTGGGTTTTACGGTCATTGTAAATCGCCGCGGTACCCGAAAAATGTGAGCAATAGCTCATGAAAAAGGCTATAAAACGAGAAAACACTGAGTTTTTCGTTGCAACTCGCAAACATGTATCGGGTCTTGTGGTCATTGTAAATTTCCCTTGAACGCCAAAAAGCAGTGTGAAACACAAAAATGACAAGTTTTTGGTCAGATCTATCAAACATGTATGGAGTCTTACGGGCCATCCAAGTCGCCCTGGTACCCCAAAACTGTGGGCAATAGCTTATGTAAACGACCTTAAAACGAGAAAACAATGAGTTTTTTTGTCATATCTCTCAAACATGTATCGAGTCTTATGGGCAATGAAAATCTCCCTAGAGCCCCAAAAAACTATGGGCAATAGCTGATGAAAACGGTCATAGAACGCGAAATCAAAAAGTTTTTGTTCATAACTCTCAAACACGTATCTAGTCTTATTGTTATTGTAAATCTCAATGGAACCCCAAAATTGCAGGCAATAGCTCATGAAAACGGCCTTAAAATGCAAAAAACACGGAGTTTTTGTTGACATATCTCTCAAACATGTATCGGGACTTACGAGCCATCCAAATCTCCCCAGAGCCCAAAAACTGTTGGCAATAGCTCATGAAAACAGTGGTAAAATGCGAAAACGACAAGTTTTTGGTCATAACTATCTAAGATGTATTGGGTTTTTCGGTCGTTGTAAATCGCCGCGGTACCCGAAAAATGTGAGCAATAGCTCATGAAAAAGGCTATAAAACGAGAAAACGCTGAGTTTTTCGTTGCAACTCGCAAACATGTATCAGGTCTTGTGGTCATTGTAAATTTCCCTTGAACGCCAAAAACGGTCGCCAAACACAAAAAATGACAAGTTTTTGGTCAGATCTATCAAACATGTATGGAGTCTTACGGGCCATCCAAGTCATACAGTACCCCAAAACTGTGGGCAATAGCTCATGAAAACGACCTTAAAACGAGAAAACAATGAGTTTTTTTGTCATATCTCTCAAACATGTATCGGGTCTTACGGGCAATGAAAATCTCCCTAGAGCCCCAAAAAACTATGGGCAATAGCTCATGAAAACGGTCATAGAACGCGAAATCAAAAAGTTTTTGTTCATAACTCTCAAACACGTATCTAGTCTTATGGTTGTTGTAAATCTCAATGGAACCCCAAAATTGCAGGAAATAGCTCATGAAAATGGCCTTAAAATGCAAAAAACACGGAGTTTTTGTTGTCATATCTCTCAAACATGTATCGGGTCTTACGAGCCATCCAAATCTCCCCGGAGCGCAAAAACTGTTGGCAATAGCTCATGAAAAAGTGGTAAAATGTGATAACGACAAGTTTTTTGTCATAACTATCAAACATGTATTGGTTTTATGGTCGTTTTAAATTGCCGCGGTACCCCAAAACAGTGGGCAATAGCTCATGAAAACGGCTATAAAATGAGAAAACAATGAGTTTTTCGTTGTGGTCTTGTGGTCATTGTAAATCTCCGTAGGACGCCAAAAACGGTTGTCAAACACAAAAATGAGAGTTTTTGGTCATATCTCTCAAACATGTATTGAGTCTTACGGGACATCCAAGTCGCCCTAATTCCCCAAAACTGAGGACAATAGCTCATGAAAAAGGCCTTAAAACGAGAAAACAATGAGTTTTTGGTCATATCTCTCAAACATGTATCGGGTCTTACAGGCCATGAAAATCGCCCTGGAGCCCCAAAACTAAAGGCAATAGCTCATTAAACCGGTCATAAAATGCGAAAAGACGATTTTTTGGTCATAACTCTCAAACATGTACCGGGTCTTACAGAAATGTAAATCGCCATGAAACCTCAAAATTGTGGGCAATAACCCATGAAAAGCAATTAAGTAAAAACGCAACCGGTATTTTATTCATAATTCTCAAAAATGTATCGGGTCTTACGTGCCTAGCAAATCGCCTTGGAACCCCAAAACCGTAAGGCAATAGCTCATGAAAGCGGTCATAAAAGCGAAACGACAAGTTTTTGGTCATAATTGTCGAACATGTCTGGGTCTTACGAAATGTAAATCTCCATGAAACCTCAAAATTGTGGGCAATAACCCATGATAACGACCATAAAAAGCGGAGTTTTTGTTCATAACTCTCAAAAAATATATCGGGTCATACGGGCCATGCAAATCACCATGGAACCCCTAAACCGAGGGAAATAGCTCATGAAAACAGTGGTAAAATGCGAAAACGACAAGTTTTTTGTCATAACTATCTAAGATGTATTGGGTTTTACGGTCGTTGTAAATCGCCGCGGTACTCGAAAAATGTGAGCAATAGCTCATGAAAAAGGCTATAAAACGAGAAAACACTGAGTTTTTCGTTGCAACTCACAAACATGTATCGGGTCTTGTGGTCGTTGTAAATTTCCCTTGAGCATAAAAGCAGTGCATAAACACAAAAAATGACAAGTTTTTGGTCAGATCTATCAAACATGTATGGAGTCTTACGGGCCATCTAAGTCGCCCTGGTACCCCAAAACTGTGGGCAATAGCTCATGAAAACGACCTTAAACGAGAAAACAATGAGTTTTTTTGTCATATCTCTCAAACATGTATCGGGTCTTCCGGACAATGAAAATATCCCTAGAGCCCCAAAAAATTATGGGCAATAGATCATGAAAACGGTCATAGAACGCGAAATTAAAAAGTTTTTTGTTCATAACTCTCAAACATGTATCTAGTCTTATTGTTGTTGTAAATCTCAATGGAACCCCAAAATTGCAGGCAATAGCTCATGAAAACGGCCTTAAAATGCAAAAAACACGGAGTTTTTGTTGTCATATCTCTCAAACATGTATCGGGTCTTACGAGCCATCCAAATCTCCCCGGAGCCCAAAAACTGTTGGCAATAGCTCATGAAAAAGTGCTAAATGTGATAACGACAAGTTTTTGGTCATAACTATCAAACATGTATTGGGTTTTATGGTCGTTTTAAATTGCCGCGGTACCCCAAAACTGTGGGCAATAGCTCATGAAAACGGCTATAAAACGAGAAAACAATGAGTTTTTCGTTGTGGTCTTGTGGTCATTGTAAATCTCCCTAGGACGCCAAAAACGGTTGTCAAACACAAAAACGACGAGTTTTTGGTCATATCTCTCAAACATGTATCGAGTCTTACGGGACATCCAAGTCGCCCTAATACCCAAAAACTATGGGCAATAGCTCATGAAAACGGCCTTAAAACGAGAAAACAATGAGTTTCTGGTCATATCTCTCAAACATGTATCGGGTCTTACGGGACATGAAAATCGCCCTGGAGCTCCAAAACTAAAGGCAATAGCTCATTAAACCGGTCATAAAACGCGAAAAGACGATTTTTTGGTCATAACTCTCAAACATGTACCGGGTCTTACAGAAATGTAAATCACCATGAAACCTCAAAATTGTGGGCAATAACCCATGAAAACGGTCGTAAAAGACGAAAACGCGGAGTTTTGGTTCATAACTCTCAAGAAATGTATCGGGTCTTACGGGCCTTGCAAATCGTCCTGGAACCCCAAAACCGTGGGCAATAGCTCATGAAAACGGTCATAAAATGCGAAAACGACAAGTTTTTGGTCATAATTGTCAAACATGTACCGGGTCTTACAGAAATGTAAATCTCGGTGAAACCTCAAAATTGTGGGCAATAACCCATGATAATAGCCATAAAAGACGAAAACGCGGAGTTTTTGTTCATAGCTCTCAAAAAATATATCGGGTCATACGGGCCATGCAAATCACCCTGGATCCCCTAAACCGAGGGAAATAGCTCATGAAACAGTGGTAAAATGCGAAAACGACAAGTTTTTGGTCATAACTATCTAACATGTATTGGGTTTTACGGTCGTTGTAAATCGCATACGATACCCAGCATGGGCAATAGCTCATGAAAAAGGCTATAAAACGAGAAAACACTAAGTTTTTCGTTGTAACTCGCAAACATGTATCGGGTCTTGTGGTCATTGTAAATTTCCCTTGAACACCAAAAACGGTCGCAAACACAAAAAATGAAAAGTTTTTGGTCAGATCTATCAAACATGTATGGTGTCTTACGGGCCATCCAAATGCATACAGTACCCCCAAAAGCGTAGGCAATAGCTCATGAAAACAACCTTAAAACGAGAAAATAATGATTTTTTGGTCATATCTATAAAACATGTATCGGGTCTTACGGGCCATGAAAATCTCCCTGGAGCCCCAAAACTATGGTCAATAGCTCCTGAAAACGGTCATAAAACGTGAAATCAAAAAGTTTTTGTTCATAACTCTCAAACATGTAGTGGGTTTTACGATCGTTGTAAATCGCCGCGGTACCCAAAACTTGTGGGCAATAGGTCATGAAAACGGCTATAAAACGAGAAAACAATGAGTTTTTCATTGTGGTCTTGTGGTCATTGTGAATCTCCCTAGGACGCCAAAAACGGTCTTCAAACACAAAAACGACGAGTTTTTGGTCATATATCTGAAACATGTATCGAGTCTTACGGGCCATCCAAGTCGCCCTAATACCCCAAAACTGTGGGCAATAGCTCATGAAAGCGGTAGTAAGCGAGAAAACAATGAGTTTCTGGTCATATCTCTCAAACATGTATCGGGTCTTACGGGACATGAAAATCGCCCTGGAGCTCCAAACCTAAAGGCAATAGCTCATTAAACCGGTCATAAAACGCGAAAAGACGAGTTTTTGGTCATAACTCTCAAACATGTACCGGGTCTTACAGAAATGTAAATCGCGATGAAACCTCAAAATTGTGGGCAATGACCCATGAAAACGGACGTAAAAGACGAAAACGCGGAGTTTTTGTTCATAACTCTTAAAAAATGTATCGGGTCTTACGGGCCTTGCAAATCGCCCTGGAACCCCAAAACCGTGGGCAATAGCTCATGAAAACGGTCATAAAGCAGCGACAAGTTTTGGTCATAATTGTCAAACATGTCTGGGTCTTACAAAATGTAAATCTCCATGAAACCTCAAAATTGTGGCGATAACCCATGATAACAGCCATAAAAAACGCAGCGGAGTTTTTGTTCATAACTCTCAAAAATATATCGGGTCATACTGGGCCATGCAAATCACCTGGAACCCCTAAGCAGGAAATATCTCATGAAAACAGTGGTAAAATGCGAAAACGACAAGTTTTTGGTCATAACTATCTAAGATGTATTGGGTTTTATGGTCGTTGTAAATCGCCGCGGTACCCGAAAAATGTGAGCAATAGCTCATTAAAAAGGCTATAAAACGAGAAAACACTGAGTTTTTCGTTGCAACTCGCAAACATGTATCGGGTCTTGTGGTCATTGTAAATTTCCCTTGAGCATAAAAGCGGTCGCAAACACAAAAAATGACAAGTTTTTGGGATCTATCAAACATTTATGGAGTCTTACGGCCATCCAAGTCATACAGTACCCCAAAAGCGTAGGCAATAGCTCATGAAAACGACCTTAAAAGCGAGAAAACAATGAGTTTTTTGTCATATCTCTCAAACATGTATCGGGTCTTACAGGCAATGAAAATCTCCCTAGAGCCCAAAAGAAAAACTATGAAGCGATAGCTCATGAAAACTGTCATAGAACGCGAAATCAAAAAGTTTTTGTTCATAACTCTCAAACACGTATCTAGTCTTATTGTTGTTGTAAATCTCAATGGAACCCCAAAATTGCAGGCAATAGCTCATGAAAACAGCCTTAAAATGCAAAAAACGCGGAGTTTTTGTTGTCATATCCCTCAAACATGTATCGGGTCTTACGAGCCATCCAAATCTCCCCGGATCCCCAAAACTGTTGGCAATAGCTCATGGAAAAGTGGTAAAATGTGATAACGACAAGTTATTGGTCATAACTATGAAACATGTATTGGGTTTTATGGTCGTTTTAAATTGCCGCGGTACCCCAAAGCGTAGCAATAGCTCATGAAAACGGCTATAAAACGAGAAAACAATGAGTTTTTCGTTGTGGTCTTGTGGTCATTGTAAATCTCCGTAGGACGCCAAAAACGGTTGTCAAACACAAAAATGAGAGTTTTTGGTCATATCTCTCAAACATGTATCGAGTCTTACGGGACATCCAAGTCGCCCTAATTCCCCAAAACTGAGGACAATAGCTCATGAAAACGGCCTTAAAACGAGAAAATAATGAGTTTTTGGTCATATCTCTCAAACATGTATCGGGTCTTACAGGCCATGAAAATCGCCCTGGAGCCCCAAAACTAAAGGCAATAGCTCATTAAATCGGTCATAAAACGTGAAAAGACGATTTTTTGGTCATAACTCTCAAATATGTACCGGGTCTTACAGAAATGTAAATCGCCATGAAACCTCAAAACTGTGGGCAATAACGCATGAAAACGGTCGTAAAAGACGAAAACGCGGTGTTTTCATTCATAACTCTCAAAAATGTATCGGGTCTTACGTGCCTAGCAAATCGCCCTGGAACCCCAAAACCGTGGGCAATAGCTCATGAAAACGGTCATAAAACGCGAAAACGACAAGTTTTTGGTCTTAAGCTATCGAATATGTCTGGGTCTTCTGAAATGTAAATCTCCATGAAACCTCAAAATTGTGGGCAAAAACCCATGATAACTTGACCATAGAAGAGAAAAGCGGAGTTTTTGTTCCTAACTCTCAAAAATATATCGGGTCTTCGGGCCATGCAAATGCATACTGGAACCCATAAGCAGAAATAGCTCATGAAAGCAGTGGTAAAATCACGAAAGCGACAAGTTTTTGGTCATAACTATCAAACATGTATTGGGTTTTACGGTTGTTGTAAATCGCCGCGGTACCCCAAAACTGTGTGCAATAGCTCATGAAAACGGCTATAAAACGAGAAAACAATGAGGTTTTCGTTGTAACTCGCAACCATGTATCGGGTCTTGTTGTCATTGTAAATCTCCCATGAGCATAAAAGCGGTGCAAACACAAAAACAAGTTTCTGGTCAGATCTATCAAACATGTATGGAGTCTTACGGGCCAACCAAGTCGCCCTGGTACCCCAAAACTGTGGGCAATAGCTCATGAGAACGACCTTAAAACGAGAAAACAATGAGTTTTTGGTCATATCTCTCAAACATGTATCGGTCTTACGGGCCATGAAAATCTCCCTGGAGCCCCAAAACTATGGGCAATAGCTCAGGAAAAAGGTCATAAAACGCGAAATCAAAAAGTTTTTGTTCATAACTCTCAAACATGTATCTAGTCTTACTGTTGTTGTAAATCTCAATGGAACCCAAAATTGTAGGCAATAGCTCATGAAAACGGCCTTAAAATGCAAAAAACGCGGAGTTTTTTTGTCATATCTCTCAAACATGTATCGGGTCTTACAGGCCATCCAAATCCCCACGAAGGCCCAAAACTGGTGGCAATAGCTCATGAAAAAGTGGTAAATTGTCATAACGACAAGATTTTGGTCATAACTAATACTTGTTTGAAAGTTATGAACAAAAAATCATCGTTTTCGTGTTTTATGCTCGTTTTCATGAGTTATTGCCCACAGTTTTTGGGTTCTACGTGGATTTGCATGCCTCGTAAGAACCCTTACATGATTGAGAGATATGATCAAAAACTCATGTTTTTCGCATTTTATGGTCGTTTTCATGAACTATTGCCAACAATTTTGGGGTTGTAGGGCGATTTATAATGACCTTAAGAACCAATACATGTTTCAGAGTTTATGACCAAAACCTCATCGTTTTCATTGTTTATGGTGTTTTCATGAGTTATTGCCCATCGTTTTCATTTTTTATGGTGTTTTCATGAGTTATTGCCCATAGTTTTTGGTCATAACAATCAAACATGTATTGGGTTTTATGGTCGTTGTAAATCGCTGCGGTACCCCACAACTGTGGGCAATAGCTCATGAAAACGGCTATAAAACGAGAAAACAATGAGTTTTTTGTTGTGGTCTTGTGGTCATTGTAAATCTCCGTAGGACGCCAAAACGGTCGTCAAACACAAAAATGACGAGTTTTTGGTCATATGTCTCAAACATGTACCGGGTCTTACAGATGTAAATCGCCATGAAACCTCAAAATGGTGGGCAATAACCCATGAAAACGGTCGTAAAAGACAAAAACGCGGAGTTTTTGTTCATAACTCTCAAAAAATATATCGGGTCTTACGGGCCTTGCAAATCGCCCTGGAACCCCAAAACCATGGGCAATAGCTCATGAAAACGGTCATAAAATGCGAAAACGACAAGTTTTTGGTCATAATTGTCAAACATGTACCGGGTCTTACGGAAATGTAAATCTCCATGAAACCTCAAAATTGTGGGCAATAACCCATGATAACAGCCATAAAAGAAGAAAACGCGGAGTTTTTGTTCATCACTCTCAAAAAATATATCGGGTCATACGGGCCATGCAAATCACCCTGGAACCCCTAAACCGAGGGAAATAGCTCATGAAAACAGTGGTAAAATGCGAAAACGACAAGTTTTTGGTCATAACTATCTAACATGTATTGGGTTTTACGGTCGTTGTAAATCTCCACGGTACCCGAAAACTGTGGGCAATAGCTCATGAAAAAGGCTATAAAACGAGAAACAGTAAGTTTTTCGTTGTAACTCGCAAACATGTATCGGGTCTTGTGGTCATTGTAAATTTCCCTTGAACGCCAAAAATGGTCGCCAAACACAAAAAATGACAAGTTTTTGGTCAGATCTATCAAACATGTATGGAGTCTTACGGGCCATCCAAGTCGCCCTGGTACCCCAAAAGCTAGGCAATAGCTCATGAAAACAACCTTAAAACGAGAAAATAATGAGTTTTTGGTCATATCTCTCAAACATGTATTGGGTCTTATGGGCCATGAAAATCTCCCTGGAGCCCCAAAACTATGGGCAATAGCTCATGAAAACGGTCATAAAACGCGAAATCAAAAAGTTTTTGTTCATAACTCTCAAACATGTAGTGGGTTTTACGATCGTTGTAAATCGCCACGGTACCCCAAAACTTGTGGGAAATAGGTCATGAAAATGGCTATAAAACGAGAAAGCAATGAGTTTTTCGTTGTGGTCTTGTGGTCATTGTAAATCTCCCTAGGACGCCAAAAACGGTCGTCAAACACAAAAACGACGAGTTTTTGGTCATTTATCTGAAACATGTATCGAGTCTTACGGGCCATCCAAGTCGCCCTAATACCCCAAAACTGGGGGCAATAGCTCATGAAAACGGCCTTAAAACGAGAAAACAATGAGTTTCTGGTCATATCTCTCAAACATGTATCGGGTCTTACGGGACATGAAAATCGCCCTGGAGCTCCAAAACTAAAAGCAATAGCTCATTAAACCGGTCATAAAAGCGAAAAGGCGATTTTTGGTCATAACTCTCAAACATGTCTGGGTCCTCTGAAATGTAAATCGCCATGAAACCTCAAAATTGTGGCGATAACCCATGAAAAGCAGTCGAGAAGACGAAGGCAACGAGTTTTTGGTCATATCTCTCAAACATGTATCGAGTCTTACGGGCCTTGCAAATCGCCCTGGAACCCCAAAACCGTGGGCAATAGCTCATGAAAACGGTCATAAAACGTGAAAACGACAAGTTTTTGGTCATAATTATCAAACATGTACCGGGTCTTACAGAAATGTAAGTCTCCATGAAACCTCAAAATTGTGGGCAATAACCCATGATAACAACCATAAAAGACGAAAACGAGGAGTTTTTGTTCATAACTCTCAAAAAATATATCGGGTCATACGGGCCATGCAAATCATCCTGGAACCCCTAAACCGAGGGAAATAGCTCATGCAAACAGTGGTAAAATGCGAAAATGACAAGTTTTTGGTCATAACTATCTAAGATGTATTCGGTTTTACGGTCGTTGTAAATCGCCGCGGTACCCGAAAAATGTGAGCAATAGCACATGAAAAAGGCTATAAAACGAGAAAACACTGAGTTTTTCGTTGCAACTCGCAAACATGTATCGGGACTTGTGGTCATTGTAAATTTCCCTTGAACACCAAAAACGGTCGCCTAACACAAAAAATGACAAGTTTTTGGTCAGATCTATCAAACATGTATGGAGTCTTACGGGCCATCCAAGTCGCCCTGGTGCCCCAAAACTATGGGCAATAGCTCATGAAAACGACCTTAAAACGAGAAAACAATGAGTTTTTTTGTCATATCTCTCAAACATGTATCGGGTCTTACGGGCAATGAAAATCTCCCTAGAGCCCCAAAAAACTATGGGCAATAGCTCATGAAAACGGTCATAGAACGCGAAAAAATGAAAGTTTTGGTCATATGTCTCAAACATGTATTGAGTCTTACAGAAATGTAAATCACCATGAAACCTCAAAATTGTGGGCAATAACCCATGAAAACGGTCGTAAAAGACAAAAACGCGGAGTTTTGTTCATAACTCTCAAAAAATGTATCGGGTCTTACGCCTTGCAAATCGCCTGGAACCCCAAAACTAAGTGGCAATAGCTCATGAAAACGGTCATAAAATGCGAAAACGACAAGTTTTTGGTCATAATTGTCAAACATGTACCGGGTCTTACAGAAATGTAAATCTCCATGAAACCTCAAAATTGTGGGCAATAACCCATGATAACAGCCATAAAAGAGGAAAACGCGGAGTTTTTGTTCATAACTCTCAAAAAATATATCGGGTCATACGGGCCATGCAAATCACCTTGGAACCCCTAAACCGAGGGAAATAGCTCATGAAAACAGTGGTAAAATGCGAAAACGACAAGTTTTTGGTCATAACTATCTAACATGTATTGGGTTTTATGGTCGTTGTAAATGCACAGACCAAAACTGTGGGCAATAGCTCATGATAAAGGCTATAAAACGAGAAAACACTAAGTTTTCGTTGTAACTCGCAAACATGTATCGGGTCTTGTGGTCATTGTAAATTTCCCTTGCACGCCAAAAACGATCGCCAAACACAAAAAATGACAAGTTTTTGGTCAGATCTATCAAACATGTATGGAGTCTTACGGGCCATCTAAGTCGCCCTGGTACCCCAAAACTGTGGGCAATAGCTCATGAAAACAACCTTAAAACGAGAAAATAATGAGTTTTTGGTCATATCTCTCAAACATGTATCGGGTCTTACGGGCCATGAAAATCTCCCTGGAGCCCCAAAACTAAAGGCAATAGCTCATGAAAACGGTCATAAAACGCGAAAAGATGATTTTTTGGTCATAACTCTCAAACATGTACCGGGTCTTACAGAAATGTAAATCGCCATGAAACCTCAAAATTGTGGGCAATAACCCATGAAAACGGTTGTAGAAGACGAAAACGCGGAGTTTTTGTTCATAACTCTCAAAAAATGTATCGGGTCTTACGGGCCTTGCAAATCGCCCTGGAACCCCAAAACCGTGGGCAATAGCTCATGAAAACGGTCATAAAACGCGAAAACAACAAGTTTTTGGTCATAATTGTCAAACATGTACCGGGTCTTACAGAAATGTAAATCTCCATGAAACCTCAAAATTGTGGGCAATAACCCATGATAACAGCCATAAAAGACGAAAATGCGGAGTTTTTGTTCATAACTCTCAAAAATATATCGGGTCATACGGGCCATGCAAATCACTCTGGAACCCCTAAACCGAGGGAAATAGCTCATGAAAACAGTGGTAAAATGCGAAAACGACAAGTTTTGGTCATAACTATCTAAGATGTATTGGGTTTTACGGTCGTTGTAAATCGCCGCGCTACCCGAAAAATGTGAGCAATAGCTCATGAAAAAGGCTATAAAACGAGAAAACACTAAGTTTTTCGTTGTAACTCGCAAACATGTATCGGGTCTTGTGGTCATTGTAAATTTCCCTTGAACGCCAAAAACGGTCGCCAAACACAAAAAATGACAAGTTTTTGGTCAGATCTATCAAACATGTATGGAGTCTTACGGGACATCCAAGTCGCCCTGGTACCCCAAAACTGTGGGCAATAGCCCATGAAAACGACCTTAAAACGAGAAAACAATGAGTTTTTTTGTCATATCTCTCAAACATGTATCGGGTCTTACGGGCAATGAAAATCTCCCTAGAGCCCCAAAAAACTATGGGCAATAGCTCATGAAAACGGTCATAGAACGCGAAATCAAAAAGTTTTTGTTCATAACTCTCAAACACGTATCTAGTCTTATTGTTGTTGTAAATCTCAATGGAACCCCAAAATTGTAGGCAATAGCTCATGAAAACGGCCTTAAAATGCAAAAAACGCGGAGTTTTTGTTGTCATATCTCTCAAACATGTATCAGGTCTTACGAGCCATCCAAATCTCCCCGGAGCCCAAAAACTGTTGGCAATAGCTCATGAAAAAGTGGTAAAATGTGATAACGACAAGTTTTTGGTCATAACTATCAAACATGTATTGGGTTTTACGGTCGTTTTAAATTGCTGCGGTACCCCAAAACTATGGGCAATAGCTCATGAAAACGGCTATAAAACGAGAAAACAATGAGTTTTTCGTTGTGGTCTTGTGGTCATTGTAAATCTCCGTAGGACGCCAAAAACGGTTGTCAAACACAAAAATGAGAGTTTTTGGTCATATCTCTCAAACATGTATCGGGTCTTACAGGCCATGAAAATCGCCCTGGAGCCCCAAAACTAAAGGCAATAGCTCATTAAATCGGTCATAAAACGCGAAAAGACGATTTTTTGGTCATAACTCTCAAACATGTACCGGGTCTTACAGAAATGTAAATCGCCATGAAACCTCAAAATTGTGGGCAATAACCCATGAAAACGGTCGTAAAAGACGAAAACGCGGTGTTTTTATCCATAACTCTCAAAAATGTATCGGGTCTTACGTGCCTAGCAAATCGCCCTGGAACCCCAAAACCGTGGGCAATAGCTCATGAAAACGGTCATAAAACGCGAAAACGACAAGTTTTGGGTCATAACTGTCAAATATGTACCGGGTCTTATAGAAATGTAAATCTCCATGAAACCTCAAAATTGTGGGCAAAAACCCATGATAACAGCCATAAAAGACGAAAACGTGGAGTTTTAGTTCCTAACTCTCAAAAAATATATCGGGTCTTACGGGCCATGCAAATCGCCCTGGAACCCCTAAACCGAGGGAAATAGCTCATGAAAACAGTGGTAAAATGTGAAAACGACAAGTTTTTGGTCATAACTATCAAACATGTATTGGGTTTTACGGTTGTTGTAAATCGCCGCGGTACCCCAAAACTGTGTGCAATAGCTCATGAAAACGGCTATAAAACGAGAAAACAATGAGGTTTTCGTTGTAACTCGCAAACATGTATCGGGTCTTGTTGTCATTGTAAATCTCCCTTGAACGCCAAAAACGGTCGCCAAACACAAAAACAAGTTTCTGGTCAGATCTCTCAAACATGTATGGAGTCTTACGGGCCATCCTAGTCGCCCTGGTACCCCAAATCTGTGGGCAATAGCTCATGAAAACGACCTTAAAACGAGAAAACAATGAGTTTTTGGTCATATCTCTCAAACATGTATCGGGTCTTACGGGCCATGAAAATCTCCCTGGAGCCCCAAAACTATGGGCAATAGCTCAGGAAAAAGGTCATAAAACGCGAAATCAAAAAGTTTTTGTTCATAACTCTCAAACATGTATCTAGTCTTACTGTTGTTGTAAATCTCAATGGAACCCAAAATTGTAGGCAATAGCTCATGAAAACGGCCTTAAAATGCAAAAAACGCAGAGTTTTTGTTGTCATATCTCTCAAACATGTATCGGGTCTTACAGGCCATCCAAATCTCCACGGAGGCCCAAAACTGGTGGCAATAGCTCATGAAAAAGTGGTAAAATGTGATAACGACAAGTTTTTGGTCATAACTAATACTTTTTTGAAGGTTATGAACAAAAAATCATCGTTTTCGTGTTTTATGCTCGTTTTCATGAGTTATTGCCCACAGTTTTTGGGTTCTACGTGGATTTGCATGCCTCGTAAGAATCCTTACATGATTGAGAGATATGATAAAAAACTCATCGTTTTCGCATTTATGGTTATGAGCTATTGCCAACAGGGGTTATAAGCGTTATAATGACCTTAAGAACCAATACATGTTTCAGAGTTTATGACCAAAATATCATTGTTTTCATTTTTTATGGTGTTTTCATGAGTTATTGCCCATCGTTTTCATTTTTTATGGTGTTTTCATGAGTTATTGCCCATAGTTTTTGGTCATAACAATCAGAAATGTATTGGGTTTTATGGTCGTTGTAAATCGGCGCGGTACCCCAAAACTGTGGGCAATAGCTCATGAAAACGGCTATAAAACGAGAAAACAATGAGTTTTTTGTTGTGGTCTTGTGGTCATTGTAAATCTCCGTAGGACGCCAAAACGGTCGTCAAACACAAAAATGACGAGTTTTTGGCCATATCTCTCAAACATGTACCGGGTCTTACAGAAATGTAAATCGCCATGAAACCTCAAAATTGTGGGCAATAACCCATGAAAACGGTCGTGAAAGACAAAAACGCGGAGTTTTGTTCATAACTCTCAAAAAATGTATCGGGTCTTACGGGCCTTGCAAATCGCCCTGGAACCCCAAAACCGTGGGCAATAGCTCATGAAAACGGTCATAAAATGCGAAAACGACAAGTTTTTGGTCATAATTGTCAAACATGTACCGGGTCTTATAGAAATGTAAATCTCCATGAAACCTCAAAATTGTGGGCAATAACCCATGATAACAGCCATAAAAGAAGAAAACGCGGAGTTTTTGTTCATAACTCTCAAAAAATATATCGGGTCATACGGGCCATGCAAATCACCCTGGAACCCCTAAACCGAGGGAAATAGCTCATGAAAACAGTGGTAAAATGCGAAAACGACAAGTTTTTGGTCATAACTATCTAACATGTATTGGGTTTTACGGTCGTTGTAAATCGCCACGGTACCCGAAAACTGTGGGCAATAGCTCATGAAAAAGGCTATAAAACGAGAAAACACTAAGTTTTTCGTTGTAACTCGCAAACATGTATCGGGTCTTGTGGTCATTGTAAATTTCCCTTGCACGCCAAAAACGGTCGCCAAACACAAAAAATGACAAGTTTTTTGTCAGATCTATCAAACATGTATGGAGTCTTACGGACCATCCAAGTCGCCCTGGTACCCCAAAACTGTGGGCAATAGCTCATGAAAACAACCTTAAAACGAGAAAATAATGAGTTTTTGGTCATATCTCTCAAACATGTATCGGGTCTTACGGGCCATGAAAATCTCCCTAGAGCCCCAAAACTAAAGGCAATAGCTCATGAAAACGGTCATAAAACGCGAAAAGACGATTTTTTGTTCATAACTCTCAAACATGTACCGGGTCTTACATAAATGTAAATCGCCATGAAACCTCAAAATTGTGGGTAATAACCCATGAAAACGGTCGTAGAAGACGAAAACACAGAGTTTTTGTTCATAACTCTCAAAAAATGTATCGGGTCTTACGGGCCTTGCAAATCGCCCTGGAACCCCAAAACCGTGGGCAATAGCTCATGAAAACGGTCATAAAACGCGAAAACGACAAGTTTTTGGTCATAATTGTCAAACATGTACCGGGTCTTACAGAAATATAAATCTCCATGAAACCTCAAAATTGTGTGCAAAAACCCATGATAACAGCCATAAAAGACGAAAACGCGGAGTTTTTGTTCATAACTCTCAAAAAATATATCGGGTCATACGGGCCATGCAAATCACCCTGGAACCCCTAAACCGAGGGAAATAGCTCATGAAAACAGTGGTAAAATGCGAAAACGACAAGTTTTGGTCATAACTATCTAAGATGTATTGGGTTTTACGGTCGTTGTAAATCGCCGCGGTACCCGAAAAATGTGAGCAATAGCTCATGAAAAAGGCTATAAAACGAGAAAACACTAAGTTTTTCGTTGTAACTCGCAAACATGTATCTGGTCTTGTGGTCATTGTAAATTTCCCTTGAACACCAAAAACGGTCGCCAAACACAAAAAATGACAAGTTTTTGGTCAGAACTATCAAACATGTATGGAGTCTTACGGGCCATCCAAGTCGCCCTGGTACCCCAAAATTGTGGGCAATAGCTCATGAAAACGACCTTAAAACGAGAAAACAATGAGTTTTTTTGTCATATCTCTCAAACATGTATCGGGCCTTACAGGCAATGAAAATCTCCCTAGAGCCCCAAAAAACTATGGGCAATAGCTCATGAAAACGGTCATAGAACACGAAATCAAAAAGTTTTTGTTCATAACTCTCAAACACGTATCTAGTCTTATTGTTGTTGTAAATCTCAATGGAACCCCAAAATTGTAGGCAATAGCTCATGAAAACGGCCTTAAAATGCAAAAAACGTGGAGTTTTTGTTGTCATATCTCTCAAACATGTATCGGGTCTTACGAGCCATCCAAATCTCCCCGGAGCCCAAAAACTGTTGGCAATAGCTCATGAAAAAGTGGTAAAATGTGATAACGACAAGTTTTTGGTCATAACTATCAAACATGTATTGGGTTTTATGGTCGTTTTAAATTGCCGCGGTACCCCAAAACTGTGGGCAATAGCTCATGAAAACGGCTATAAAACGAGAAAACAATGAGTTTTTCATTGTGGTCTTGTGGTCATTGTAAATCTCCGTAGGACGCCAAAAACGGTTGTCAAACACAAAAATGAGAGTTTTTGGTCATATCTCTCAAACATGTATTGAGTCTTACGGGACATCCAAGTCGCCCTAATTCCCCAAAACTGAGGACAATAACTCATGAAAACGGCCTTAAAACGAGAAAACAATGAGTTTTTGGTCATATCTCTCAAACATGTATCGGGTCTTACAGGCCATGAAAATCGCCCTGGAGCCCCAAAACTAAAGGCAATAGCTCATTACATCGGTCATAAAACGCGAAAAGACGATTTTTTGGTCATAACTCTCAAACATGTACCGGGTCTTACTGAAATGTAAATCGCCATGAAACCTCAAAATTGTGGGCAATAACCCATGAAAACGGTCGTAAAAGACGAAAACGTGGTGTTTTTATTCATAACTCTCAAAAATGTATTGTGTCTTACGTGCCTAGCAAATCGCCCTGGAACCCCAAAACCGTGGGCAATAGCTCATGAAAACGGTCATAAAACACGAAAACGACAAGTTTTTGGTCATAACTGTCAAATATGTACCGGGTCTTACAGAAATGTAAATCTCCATGAAACCTCAAAATTGTGGGCAAAAACCCATGATAACAGCCATAGAAGACGAAAACGCGGAGTTTTTGTTCCTAACTCTCAAAAAATATATCGGGTCTTACGGGCCATGCAAATCGCCCTGGAACCCCTAAACCGAGGGAAATAGCTCATGAAAACAGTGGTAAAATGCGAAAACGACAAGTTTTTGGTCATAACTATCAAACATGTATTGGGTTTTACGGTTGTTGTAAATCGCCGCGGTACCCCAAAACTGTGTGCAATAGCTCATGAAAACGGCTATAAAACGAGAAAACAATGAGGTTTTCGTTGTAACTCGCAAACATGTATCGGGTCTTGTTGTCATTGTAAATCTCCCATGAACGCCAAAAACGGTCGCCAAACACAAAAACAAGTTTCTGGTCAGATCTATCAAACATGTATGGAGTCTTACGGGCCATCCAAGTCGCCCTGGTACCCCAAAACTGTGGGCAATAGCTCATGAAAACGACCTTAAAACGAGAAAACAATGAGTTTTTGGTCATATCTCTCAAACATGTATCGGGTCTTACGGGCCATGAAAATCTCCCTGGAGCCCCAAAACTATGGGCAATAGCTCATGAAAAAGGTCATAAAACGCGAAATCAAAAAGTTTTTGTTCATAACTCTCAAACATGTATCTAGTCTTACTGTTGTTGTAAATCTCAATGGAACCCAAAATTGTAGGCAATAGCTCATGAAAATGGCCTTAAAATGCAAAAAACGCGGAGTTTTGTTATCATATCTCTCAAACATGTATCGGGTCTTACAGGCCATCTAATCTCCACGGACGCCCAAAACTGGTGGCAATAGCTCATGAAAAAGTGGTAAATTGTGATAACGACAAGTTTTTGCTCATAACTAATACTTGTTTGAAAGTTATCAACAAAAAATCATCATTTTTGGTGTTTTATGCTTGTTTTCATGAGTTATTGCCCATAGGTTTTGGGTTCTACGTGGATTTGCATGCCTCGTAAGAACCCTTCCATCATTGAGAGATATGATCAAAAACTCATCGTTTTTCGCATTTTATGGTCGTTTTCATGAGCTATTGCCAACAATTTTGGGGTTGTAGGGCGATTTATATTGACCTTAAGAACCAATACATGTTTCAGAGTTTATGACCAAAATCTCATCGTTTTCATTTTTTATGGTGTTTTCATGAGTTATTGCCCATCGTTTTCATTTTTTATGGTGTTTTCATGAGTTATTGCCCATAGTTTTTGGTCATAACAATCAAACATGTATTGGGTTTTATGGTCGTTGTAAATCGCCGCGGTACCCCAAAACTGTGGGCAATAGCTCATGAAAACGGCTATAAAACGAGAAAACAATGAGTTTTTTGTTGTGGTCTTGTGGTCATTGTAAATCTCCGTAGGACGCCAAAACGGTCGTCAAACACAAAAATGACGAGTTTTTGGTCATATCTCTCAAACATGTACCGGGTCTTACAGAAATGTAAATCGCCATGAAACCTCAAAATTGTGGGCAATAACCCATGAAAACGGTCGTAAAAGACGAAAACGCGGAGTTTTTGTTCATAACTCTCAAAAAATGTATCGGGTCTTACGGGCCTTGCAAATCGCCCTGGAACCCCAAAACCGTGGGCAATAGCTCATGAAAACGGTCATAAAATGCGAAAACGACAAGTTTTTGGTCATAATTGTCAAACATGTACCGGGTCTTACAGAAATGTAAATCTCCATGAAACCTCAAAATTGTGGGCAATAACCCATGATAACAGCCATAAAAGACGAAAACACGGAGTTTTTGTTCATAACTCTCAAAAAATATATCGGGTCATACGGGCCATGCAAATCACCATGGAACCCCTAAACCGAGGGAAATAGCTCATGAAAACAGTGGTAAAATGCGAAAACAACAAGTTTTTGGTCATAACTATCTAACATGTATTGGGTTTTACGGTCGTTGTAAATCGCCGCGGTACCCCAAAACTGTGGGCAATAGCTCATGAAAAAGGCTATAAAACAAGAAAACACTAAGTTTTTCGTTGTAACTCGCAAACATGTATCGGGTCTTGTGGTCATTGTAAATCTCCCTTGAACGCCAAAAACGGTCGCCAAACACAAAAAACGACACGTTTTTGGTCAGATCTATCAAACATGTATGGAGTCTTACGGGCCATCCAAGTCGCCCTGGTACCCCAAAACTGTGGGCAATAGCTCATGAAAACGACCCTAAAACGAGAAAACAATGAGTTTTTGGTCATATCTCTCAAACATGTATCGGGTCTTACGGGCCATGAAAATCTCCCTAGAGCCCCAGAACTATGGGCAATAGCTCATGAAAACGGTCATAAAACGCGAAATCAAATTTTTTTTGTTCATAACTCTCAAACATGTAGTGGGTTTTACGATCATTGTAAATCGTCGCGGTACCACAAAACTTGTGGGCAATAGGTCATGAAAACGGCTATAAAACGAGAAAACAATGAGTTTTTCGTTGTGGTCTTGTGGTCATTGTAAATCTCCCTAGGACGCCAAAAACGGTCATCAAACACAAAAACGACGAGTTTTTGGTCATTTATCTGAAACATGTATCGAGTTTTACGGGCCATCCAAGTCGCCCTAATACCCAAAAACTGTGGGCAATAGCTCATGAAAACGGCCTTAAAACGAGAAAACAATGAGTTTCTGGTCATATCTCTCAAACATGTATCGGGTCTTACGGGACATGAAAATCGCCCTGGAGCTCCAAAACTAAAGGCAATAGCTCATTAAACCGGTCATAAAACGCGAAAAGACGATTTTTTGGTCATAACTCTCAAACATGTACCGGGTCTTACAGAATTGTAAATCGCCATGAAACCTCAAAATTGTGGGCAATAACCCATGAAAACGGTCGTAAAAGACGAAAACGCGGAGTTTTTGTTCATAACTCTCAAAAAATGTATCGGGTCTTACGGGACTTGCAAATCGCCCTGGAACCCCAAAACCGTGGGCAATAGCTCATGAAAACGGTCATAAAATGCGAAAACGACAAGTTTTTGGTCATAATTGTCAAACATGTATCTAGTCTTATTGTTGTCGTAAATCTCAATGGAACCCCAAAATTGCAGGCAATAGCTCATGAAAACGGCCTTAAAATGCAAAAAATGCGGAGTTTTTGTTGTCATATCTCTCAAACATGTATCGGGTCTTACGAGCCATCCAAATCTCCCCGGAGCCCCAAAACTGTTGGCAATAGCTCATGAAAAAGTGGTAAAATGTGATAACGACAAGTTTTTGGTCATAACTATCAAACATGTATTGGGTTTTATGGTCGTTGTAAATTGCCGCGGTACCCCAAAACTATGGGCAATAGCTCATGAAAACGGCTATAAAACGAGAAAACAATGAGTTTTTCGTTGTGGTATTGTGGTCATTGTAAATCTCCGTAGGACGCCAAAAACGGTTGTCAAACACAAAAATGAGAGTTTTTGGTCATATCTCTCAAACATGTATCGAGTCTTACGGGACATCCAAGTCGCCCTAATTCCCCAAAACTGAGGATAATAGCTCATGAAAACGGCCTTAAAATGAGAAAATAATGAGTTTTTGGTCATATCTCTCAAACATGTATCGGGTCTTACAGGCCATGAAAATCACCCTGGAGCCCCAAAACTAAAGGCAATAGCTCATTAAATCGGTCATAAAACGCGAAAAGACGATTTTTTGGTCATAACTGTCAAACATGTACCGGGTCTTACAGAAATGTAAATCGCCATGAAACCACAAAATTGTGGGCAATAACCCATGAAAACGGTCGTAAAAGACGAAAACGCGGAGTTTTTATTCATAACTCTCAAAAATCTATCGCGTCTTACGGGCCTAGCAAATCGCCCTGGAACCCCAAAACCGTGGGCAATAGCTCATGAAAACGGTCATAAAACGCGAAAACGACAAGTTTCTGGTCATAAGTGTCAAACATGTATCGGGTCTTACAGAAATGTAAATCTCCATGAAACCTCAAAATTGTGGGCAATAACCCATGATAACAGCCATAAAAGACGAAAACGCGGAGTTTTTGTTCATAACTCTCAAAAAATATATCGGGTCATACGGGCCATGCAAATCACCCTGGAACCCCTAAACCAAGGGAAATAGCTCATGAAAACAGTGGTAAAATGCGAAAACGACAAGTTTTTGGTCATAACTATCTAACATGTATGGGTTTTACGGTCGTTGTAAATCGCCGCGGTACCCGAAAAATGTGGGCAATAGCTCATGAAAAAGGCTATAAAACGACAAAAACACTGAGTTTTTCGTTGTAACTCGCAAACATGTATCGGGTCTTGTGGTCATTGTAAATTTCCCTGGAACGCCAAAAACGGTCGCCAAACACAAAAAATGACAAGTTTTTGGTCAGATTTATCAAACATGTATGGAGTCTTACGGGCCATCCAATCGCCCTGGTACCCCAAAACTGTGGGCAATAGCTCATGAAAATGACCTTAAAACGAGAAAACAATGAGTTTTTTGTCATATCTCTCTAACATGTATCGGGTCTTACGGGCAATGAAAATCTCCCTAGAGCCCCAAAAAACTATGGGCAATAGCTCATGAAAACGGTCATAGAACACGAAATCAAAAAGTTTTTGTTCATAACTCTCAAACACGTATCTAGTCTTATTGTTGTTGTAAATCTCAATGGAACCCCAAAATTGCAGGCAATAGCTCATGAAAACGGCCTTAAAATGCAAAAAACGCGTAGTTTTTGTTGTCATATCTCTCAAACATGTATCGGGTCTTACGAGCCATCCAAATCTCCCCGGAGCCCCAAAACTGTTGGCAATAGCTCATGAAAAAGTGGTAAAATGTGATAACGACAAGTTTTTGGTTATAACTATCAAACATGTATTGGGTTTTATGGTCGTTGTAAATTGTCGTGGTACCCCAAAACTGTGGGCAATAGCTCATGAAAACGGCTATAAAACGAGAAAACAATGAGTTTTTCGTTGTGGTCTTGTGGTCATTGTAAATCTCCGTAGGACGCCAAAAACGGTTGTCAAACACAAAAATGAGAGTTTTTGGTCATATCTCTCAAACATGTATCGAGTCTTACGGGACATCCAAGTCGCCCTAATTCCCCAAAACTGAGGACAATAGCTCATGAAAACGGCCTTAAAACGAGAAAACAATGAGTTTTTGGTCATATCTCTCAAACATGTATCGGGTCTTACAAGCCATGAAAATCGCCCTGGAGCCCCAAAACTAAAGGCAATAGCTCATTAAATCGGTCATAAAACGCGAAAAGACGATTTTTTTGGTCATAACTGTCAAACATGTACCGGGTCTTACAGAAATGTAAATCGCCATGAAACCTCAAAATTGTGGGCAATAACCCATGAAAACGGTCGTAAAAGACGAAAACGCGTAGTTTTTATTCATAACTCTCAAAAATGTATCGGGTCTTACGGGCCTAGCAAATCGCCCTGGAAGCCCAAAACCGTGGGCAAATAGCTCATGAAAACGGTCATAAAACGCGAACACGACAAGTTTTTGGTCTTAACTGTCAAATAAGTTCCGGGTCTTACAGAAATGTAAATCTCCATGAAACCTCAAAATTGTGTGCAAAAACCCATGATAACAGCCATAAAAGACGAAAACGCGGAGTTTTTGTTCCTAACTCTCAAAAAATATATCGGGTCTTACGGGCCATGCAAATCGCCCTGGAACCCCTAAACCGAGGGAAATAGCTCATGAAAACAGTGGTAAAATGCGAAAACGACATGTTCTTCTTCATAACTATCAAACATGTATTGGGTTTTAGGTTGTTGTAAATCGCCGCGGTACCCCAAAACTGTGTGCAATAGCTCATGAAAACGGCTATAAAACGAGAAAACAATGAGGTTTTCGTTGTAACTCGCAAACATGTATCGGGTCTTGTGGTCATTGTAAATCTCCCTTGAACGCCAAAAACGGTCGCCAAACACAAAAACAAGTTTCTTGTCAGATCTATCAAACATGTATGGAGTCTTACGGGCCATCCAAGTATACAGTACCCAAAAGCTGGGATAGCTCATGAAAACGACCTTAAAACGAGAAAACAATGAGTTTTTGGTCATATCCCTCAAACATGTATCGGGTCTTACGGGCCATGAAAATCTCCGTGGAGCCCCAAAACTATGGGCAATAGCTCATGAAAAAGGTCATAAAACATGAAATCAAAAAGTTTTTGTTCATAACTCTCAAACATGTATCTAGTCTTACTGTTGTTGTAAATCTCAATGGAACCCAAAATTGTAGGCAATAGCTCATGAAAACGGCCTTAAAATGCAAAAAACGCGGAGTTTTTGTTGTCATATCTCTCGAACATGTATCGAGTCTTACGGGACATCCAAGTTGCCCTAATTCCCCAAAACTGAGGACAATAGCTCATGAAAACGGCCTTAAAATGAGAAAACAATGAGTTTTTGGTCATATCTCTCAAACATGTATCGGGTCTTACAGTCCATGAAAATCGCCCTGGAGCCCCAAAACTAAAGGCAATAGCTCATTAAATCGGTCATAAAACGCGAAAAGACGATTTTTTGGTCATAACTCTCAAACATGTACCGGGTCTTACAGAAATGTAAATCGCCATGAAACCTCAAAATTGTGGGCAATAACCCATGAAAACGGTCGTAAAAGACGAAAATGCGGAGTTTTTATTCATAACTCTCAAAAATCTATCGCGTCTTACGGGCCTAGCAAATCGCCCTCGAACCCCAAAACCGTGGGCAATAGCTCATGAAAACGGTCATAAAACGCGAAAACGACAAGTTTTTGGTCATAACTGTCAAATATGTACCGGGTTTTACAGAAATGTAAATCTCCATGAAACCTCAAAATTGTGGGCAAAACCCCATGATAACAGCCATAAAAGACGAAAACGCGGAGTTTTTGTTCCTAACTCTCAAAAAATATATCGGGTCTTACGGGCCATGCAAATCGCCCTGGAACCCCTAAACCAAGGGAAATAGCTCATGAAAACAGTGGTAAAATGTGAAAACGACAAGTTTTTGGTCATAACTATCAAACATGTATTGGATTTTACGGTTGTTGTAAATCGCCGCGGTACCCCAAAACTGTGTGCAATAGCTCATGAAAACGTCTATAAAACGAGAAAACAATGAGGTTTTCGTTGTAACTCGCAAGCATGTATCGGGTCTTGTGGTCATTGTAAATCTCCGTTGTATGCCAAAAACGGTCGCCAAACACAAAAACATGTATGGATTCTTACGGGCCATCCAAGTCGCCCTCGTACCCTAAAACTGTGGGCAATAGCTCATGAAAACGACCTTAAAACGAGAAAACAATGAGTTTTTGGTCATATCTCTGAAACATGTATCGGGTTTTACGGGCCATGAAAATCTCCCTGGAGCCCCAAAACTATGGGCAATAGCTCATGAAAAAGGTCGTAAAACGCGAAATCAAAAAGTTTTTGTTCATAACTCTCAAACATGTATCTAGTCTTACTGTTGTTGTAAATCTCAATGGAACCCAAAATTGTAGGCAATAGCTCATGAAAACGGCCTTAAAATGCATAAAACGCGGAGTTTTTGTTGTCATATCTCTCAAACATGTATCGGGTCTTACAGGCCATCCAAATCTCCACGGAGGCCCAAAACTGGTGGCAATAGCTCATGAAAAAGTGGTAAAATGTGATAAGGACAAGTTTTTGGTCATAACTAATACTTGTTTGAAAGTTATGAAAAAAAATTATCGTTTTCGTGTTTTATGCTCGTTTTCATGAGTTATTGCCCACAGTTTTTGGGTTCTACGTGGATTTGCATGCCTCGTAAGAACCCTTACATGATTGAGAGATATGATCAAAAACTCATCGTTTTCGCATTTTATGGTCGTTTTCATGAGCTATTGCCAACAATTTTGGGGTTGTAGGGCAATTTATAATGACCTTAAGAACCAATACATGTTTCAGAGTTTATGACCAAAACCTCATTGTTTTCATTTTTTATGGTGTTTTCATGAGTTATTGCCCCTCGTTTTCATTTTTTATGGTGTTTTCATGAGTTATTGCCCATAGTTTTTGGTCATAACAATCAAACATGTATTTGGTTTTATGGTCGTTGTAAATCGCCGCGGTACCCCAAAACTGTGGGCAATAGCTCATGAAAACGGCCTTAAAACGAGAAAACAATGAGTTTTTTGTCATATCTCTCAAACATGTATCGGGTCTTACAAGCCATGAAAATCGCCCTGGAGCCCCAAAACTAAAGGCAATAGCTCATTAAATCGGTCATAAAACGCAAAAAGACGATTTTTGGTCATAACTCTCAAACATGTATCGGGTCTTACAGAAATGTAAATCGCCATGAAACCTCAAAATTGTGGGCAATAACCCATGAAAACGGTCGTAAAAGACGAAAACGTGGAGTTTTTATTCATAACTCTCAAAAATGTATCGGGTCTTACGGGCCTAGCAAATCGCCCTGGAACCCCAAAACCGTGGGCAAATAGCTCATGAAAACGGTCATAAAACGCGAAAACGACAAGTTTTTGGTCATAACTGTCAAATAAGTACCGGGTCTTACAGAAATGTAAATCTCCATGAAACCTCAAAATTGTGTGCAAAAACCCATGATAACAGCCATAAAAGACGAAAACGCGGAGTTTTTGTTCCTAACTCTCAAAAAATATATCGGGTCTTACGGGCCATGCAAATCGCCCTGGAACCCCTAAACCGAGGGAAATAGCTCATGAAAACAGTGGTAAAATGCGAAAACGACATGTTCTTCTTCATAACTATCAAACATGTATTGGGTTTTAGGTTGTTGTAAATCGCCGCGGTACCCCAAAACTGTGTGCAATAGCTCATGAAAACGGCTATAAAACGAGAAAACAATGAGGTTTTCGTTGTAACTCGCAAACATGTATCGGGTCTTGTGGTCATTGTAAATCTCCCTTGAACGCCAAAAACGGTCGCCAAACACAAAAACAAGTTTCTTGTCAGATCTATCAAACATGTATGGAGTCTTACGGGCCATCCAAGTCGCCCTGGTACCCAAAAACTGTGGGCAATAGCTCATGAAAACGACCTTAAAACGAGAAAACAATGAGTTTTTGGTCATATCCCTCAAACATGTATCGGGTCTTACGGGCCATGAAAATCTCCGTGGAGCCCCAAAACTATGGGCAATAGCTCATGAAAAAGGTCATAAAACGTGAAATCAAAAAGTTTTTGTTCATAACTCTCAAACATGTATCTAGTCTTACTGTTGTAAATCTCAATGGAACCCAAAATTGTAGGCAATAGCTCATGAAAACGGCCTTAAAATGCAAAAAACACGGAGTTTTTGTTGTCATATCTCTCGAACATGTATCGAGTCTTACGGGACATCCAAGTTGCCCTAATTCCCCAAAACTGAGGACAATAGCTCATGAAAACGGCCTTAAAATGAGAAAACAATGAGTTTTTGGTCATATCTCTCAAACATGTATCGGGTCTTACAGTCCATGAAAATCGCCCTGGAGCCCCAAAACTAAAGGCAATAGCTCATTAAATCGGTCATAAAACGCGAAAAGACGATTTTTTGGTCATAACTCTCAAACATGTACCGGGTCTTACAGAAATGTAAATCGCCATGAAACCTCAAAATTGTGGGCAATAACCCATGAAAACGGTCGTAAAAGACGAAAATGCGGAGTTTTTATTCATAACTCTCAAAAATCGCCTGGAACCCCAAAACCGTGGGCAATTGCTCATTAAAACGGTCATAAAACGCGAAAACGACAAGTTTTTGGTCATAACTGTCAAATATGTACCGGGTTTTACAGAACTGTAAATCTCCATGAAACCTCAAAATTGTGGGCAAAAACCCATGATAACAACCATAAAAGACGAAAACGCGGAGTTTTTGTTCCTAACTCTCAAAAAATATATCGGGTCTTACGGGCCATGCAAATCGCCCTGGAACCCCTAAACCAAGGGAAATAGCTCATGAAAACAGTGGTAAAATGTGAAAACGACAAGTTTTTGGTCATAACTATCAAACATGTATTGGATTTTACGGTTGTTGTAAATCGCCGCGGTACCCCAAAACTGTGTGCAATAGCTCATGAAAACGTCTATAAAACGAGAAAACAATGAGGTTTTCGTTGTAACTCGCAAGCATGTATCGGGTCTTGTGGTCATTGTAAATCTCCGTTGTACGCCAAAAACGGTCGCCAAACACAAAAACATGTATGGATTCTTACGGGCCATCCAAGTCGCCCTCGTACCCTAAAACTGTGGGCAATAGCTCATGAAAACGACCTTAAAACGAGAAAACAATGAGTTTTTGGTCATATCTCTCAAACATGTATCGGGTTTTACGGGCCATGAAAATCTCCCTGGAGCCCCAAAACTATGGGCAATAGCTCATGAAAAATGTCATAAAACGCGAAATCAAAAAGTTTTTGTTCATAACTCTCAAACATGTATATAGTCTTACTATTGTTGTAAATCTCAATGGAACCCAAAATTGTAGGCAATAGCTCATGAAAACGGCCTTAAAATGCATAAAACGCGGAGTTTTTGTTGTCATATCTCTCAAACATGTATCGGGTCTTACAGGCCATCCAAATCTCCACGGAGGCCCAAAACTGGTGGCAATAGCTCATGAAAAAGTGGTAAAATGTGATAAGGACAAGTTTTTGGTCATAACTAATACTTGTTTGAAAGTTATGAAAAAAAATTATCGTTTTCGTGTTTTATGCTCGTTTTCATGAGTTATTGCCCACAGTTTTTGGGTTCTACGTGGATTTGCATGCCTCGTAAGAACCCTTACATGATTGAGAGATATGATCAAAAACTCATCGTTTTCGCATTTTATGGTCGTTTTCATGAGCTATTGCCAACAATTTTGGGATTGTAGGGCAATTTATAATGACCTTAAGAACCAATACATGTTTCAGAGTTTATGACCAAAACCTCATTGTTTTCATTTTTTATGGTGTTTTCATGAGTTATTGCCCATCGTTTTCATTTTTTATGGTGTTTTCATGAGTTATTGCCCATAGTTTTTGGTCATAACAATCAAACATGTATTTGGTTTTATGGTCGTTGTAAATCGCCACGGTACCCCAAAACTGTGGGCAATAGCTCATGAAAACGGCCTTAAAACGAGAAAACAATGAGTTTTTTGTCATATCTCTCAAACATGTATCGGGTCTTACAAGCCATGAAAATCGCCCTGGAGCCCCAAAACTAAAGGCAATAGCTCATTAAATCGGTCATAAAACGCGAAAAGACGATTTTTGGTCATAACTCTCAAACATGTATCGGGTCTTACAGAAATGTAAATCGCCATGAAACCTCAAAATTGTGGGCAATAACCCATGAAAATGGTCGTAAAAGACGAAAACGCAGAGTTTTTATTCATCACTCTCAAAAAATGTATCGGGTCTTACGGGCCTTGCAAATCGCCCTGGAACCCCAAAACCGTGGGCAATAGCTCATTAAAACGGTCATAAAACGTGGAAACGACAAGTTTTTGGTCATAACTGTCAAACATGTACCAGATCTTACAGAATTGTAAATTTCCATGAAACCTCAAAATTGTGGGCAATAACCCATGATAACAGCCATAAAAGACAAAAACACGGATTTTTTGATCATAACTCTCAAAAAATGTATCGGGTCTTACGGGCCATGCAAATCGCCCTGGAACCCCAAAATCGAGGGCAACAGCTCATAAAAACAATGGTAAAATGCAGAAACGACAAGTTTTTGTCATAACTATCAAACATGTATTGGGTTTTACGGTCGTTGTAAATCGCCACGGTACCCCAAAACTGTGGGCAATAGGTCATACAAACGGCTATAAAACGAGAAAACAATGAGGTTTTCGTTGTAACTCGCAAACATGTATCGGGTCTTCTGGTCATTGTAAATCTCCATTGAACGCCAAAAACGGTCGCCAAACACAAAAACGACAAGTTTTTGGTCATATCTATCAAACATGTATGGATTCTTACGGGCCATCCAAGTCGCCCTAGTACCCCAAAACTATGGGCAATAGATCATGAAAACGACCTCAAAACGAGAAAACAATGAGTTTTTGGTCATATCTCTCTAACATGTATCGGGTCTTACGGGCCATGAAAATCTCCCTAGAGCCCCAAAACTATGGGCAATAGCTCATGACAACGGTCATAAAACGCGAAATCAAAAAGTTTTTGTTCATAACTCTCAAACATGTATCTAGTCTTACTATTGTTGTAAATCTCAATGGAACCCCAAAATTGCAGCGACCTTATGGGTTTTTGTTGTCATATCTCTCAAACATGTATCGGGTCTTATGGGCATCCAAATCTCCCCGGAGCCCCAAAACTGGTGGCAATAGCTCATGAAAAAGTGGTAAAATGTGATAACGACAAGTTTTTGGTTATAACTAATACTTGTTTGAAAGTTATGACCAAAAAATCATCGTTTTCGTGTTTTATGGTCGTTTTCATGAGTTATTGCCCACAGTTTTTCGGTTCCAGGTCGATTTGCATGCCTCGTAAGAACCCTTACATGATTGAGAGATATGATCAAAAACTTGTCGTTTTCGCATTTATGGTCGTTTTCATGATCTATTGTCAACAATTTTTTGGTTCTAGGGCGATTTATAGCGACCTTAAGGACCAATACATGTTTCAGAGTTTATGACCAAAACCTCGTCGTTTTCATGTTTTATGGTGTTTTCATGAGTTATTGCCCATAGTTTTTGGGTTCCAGGCGGATTTGCATGCCTCATAAGAACCCTTACATGTTTGAGAGATATGACCTATAACTCGTCATTTTCACGATTTATGGCCCTATTCATGAGCTATTGCCCAAAGTTTGGGGTTCTAGGGCGATTTACAACGACCTTAAGAACCTATATATGTTTGAGAGTTTATGACCAAAACCTCATCGTTTTCGTGTTTTATGGCCGTTTTTATGACCTATTGCCCACTGTTTAGGGGTTCAAGGGCGATTTACAATGACACTAAGACCGGATACATGTTGTAGAGATATGACCCAAAACTCGCATTTTTCGTGTTTTATGGCCGTTTTCATGAGCTATTGCCCACAATTTCGGGGTTCCAAGGAGTTTTACATCAACCTTAAGACATGATTCATGTTTGAGAGTTATGACCAAAAAATCATCATTTTCGTGTTTTGTGGTCGTTTTCATGAGTTATTGGCCACATATTTTGGGTTCCTGGCGGATTAGCATGCCTCGTAAGAACCCTTACATGCTTCAGAGATATGACCAGGAACTCATCATTTTCACGATTTATGGCCATTTTCATGAGCTATTGCCCATAGTTTTAGGGTTTCGAGGGCGTGTTACATTAACCTTAAGACTCGATACATGTTTGAGATTTTTGACCAAAAACTCGTCGTTTTCATGTTTTATGGTCGTTTTCATGAGTTATTGCCCATAGTTTCGGGGTTCTAGGAGGATTTGCATGCCCCATAAGAACCCATACATGTTTGAGAGATATGAGCAGAAACTCGTTGTTTTCGTGTTTATGGTGGTTTTCATGAACTATTGCCCAAAGTTTTGGGGTTATAGGGCGATTTAAAATGACCTTAAGAACCAATACATGTTGGAGAGTTTATGACCAAAACCTCGTTGTTTTCGTGTTTATGGCCTTTCTCATGAGCTATTGCCCACAGTTCTGGGGTTCCAGGTGGATTTTCATGCCTCATAAGAATCCTTACATGTTTGAGAGATATGACCAGAAACTCGTCGTTTTTGTGTTTATGGCCATTTTCATGAGCTATTGTCCATAGTTTTTGGGTTCCTATTGGATATGCAAGGCCTGCAAGACCCGTTACATGATTGAGATATATGACTAAAAACTCGTAGTTTTCATGTTCTATGGCTGTTTTATGAGCTATTGCCCACTGTTTAGGGGTTCGAGGGCGATTTACAATGATATTAAGACCTGATACATGTTGGAGAGATATGACCCAAAACTCGCAGTTTTCTTGTTTTATGGCTGTTTTCATGAGCAATTGCCCACATTTTTGGGGTTCCAGGGCTTTTTACATCAACCCTAAGACCTGATACTTGTTTGAAATTTATGACCAAAAATTCATCGTTGTCGTGTTTTATGGTCGTTTTCATGAGTTATTGCCCATAGTTTTTGGGTTCCAGGCGGATTTGCATGCCTCGTAAGAACCCTTACATGTTTGAGAGATATGAGCAGAAACTCGTTGTTTTTGTGTTTATCGTGGTTTTCATGAACTATTGCCCAATGTTTTGGGGTTCTAGGGCGATTTAAAATGACCTTAAGAACCAATACATGTTGGAGAGTTTATGACCAAAACCTAATAGTTTTCGTGTTTATGGCCTTTCTCATGAGCTATTGCCCACAGTTTTGTGGTTCCAGGCGGATTATCATGCCTCATAAGAATCCTTACATGTTTGAGAGATATGACCAGAAACTCGTCGTTTTTGTGTCTAAGGTCATTTTCATGAGCTATTGTCCATAGTTTTGGGGTTCCTGTTGGATTTGCGAGGCCTGTAAGACCCGTTACATGATTGAGATATATGACTAAAAACTCGTAGTTTTCATGTTCTATGGCTGTTTTATGAGCTATTGCCCACTGTTTAGGGGTTCGAGGGCGATTTACAATGATATTAAGACCTGATACATGTTGGAGAGATATGACCCAAAACTCGCAGTTTTCTTGTTTTATGGCTGTTTTCATGAGCAATTGCCCACATTTTTGGGGTTCCAGGGCTTTTTACATCAACCCTAAGACCTGATACTTGTTTGAAAGTTATGACCAAAAAATCATCGTTTTCGTGTTTTATGGTCGTTTTCATGAGTTATTGCCTATAGTTTTTGGGTTCCAGGCGGATTTGCATGCCTCGTAAGAACCCTTACATGTTTGAGAGATATGAGCAGAAACTCGTTGTTTTTGTGTTTATGGTGGTTTTCATGAACTATTGCCCAAAGTTTTGGTGTTCAAGGGCGATTTAAAATGACCTTAAGAACCAATACATGTTGGAGAGTTTATGACCAAAACCTCGTCGTTTTCGTGTTTATGGCCTTTCTCATGAGCTATTGCCCACAGTTTTGTGGTTCAAGGCAGATTTTCATGCCTCATAAGAATCCTTACATGTTTGAGAGATATGACAAGAAACTCGTCGTTTTCGTGTCTAAGGTCATTTTCATGAGCTATTGTCCATAGTTTTGGGGTTTCTGTTGAATTTGCAAGGCCTGTAAGACCCGTGACATGATTGAGATATATGACTAAAAACTCGTAGTTTTCATGTTCTATGGCTGTTTTATGAGCTATTGCCCACTGTTTAGGGGTTCGAGGGCGATTTACAATGATATTAAGACCTGATACATGTTGGAGAGATATGACCCAAAACTTCGATTTCGTGTTTTATGGCTGTTTTCATGAGCAATTGTCCACATATTTGGGGTTCTAGGGCGTTTTACATCAACCTTAAGACCTGATACTTGTTTGAAAGTTATGACCAAAAAATCATCGTTTTCGTGTTTTATGGTCGTTTTCATGAGTTATTGCCCATAGTTTTTGGGTTCCAGGCGGATTTGCATGCCTCGTAAGAACCCTTTCATGTTTGAGAGATATGACCACGAACTCGTCATTTTCACGATTTATCGCCCTTTTCATGAGCTATTGCCCAAAGTTTTGGGGTTCTAGGGCGATTTACAACGACCTTAAGAACCAATACATGTTTGAGAGTTTATGACCAAAACCTCATCGTTTTCGTGTTTTATGGCCGATTTATGAGCTATTGCCCACTATTTAAGGGATTAAGGGCGATTTACAATGATATTTAGACCTGATACATGTTGGAGAGATATGTCCCAAAACTCGCAGTTTTTGTCTTTTATGGCTGTTTTCATGAGCTATTGCCCACATATTTGGGGTTCCAGGGTGTTTTACATCAACCTTAAGACCTGATACTTGTTAGAAAGTTATGACCAAAAAATCATCGTTTTCGTGTTTTATGGTCGTTTTCATGATTTATGGCCCATACTTTTTGGGTTCCAGGTGGATTTGCATTCCTCGTAAGAACCCTTTCATGTTTGAGAGATATGACCAGGAACTCGTCATTTTCACGATTTATCACCCTTTTCATGAGCTATTGCCCAAAGTTTAGGGGTTCTAGGGTGATTTACAACAAGCTTAAGAACCAATACATGTTTGAGAGTTTATGACTAAAACCTCATCGTTTTCGTGTTTTATGGGCGTTTTTATGAGCTATTGTCAACTGTTTAGGGGTTCGAGGGAGATTTACAATGACATGAAGACCTGATACATGTTAGAGAGATATGGCCCAAAACTCGCATTTTTCGTGTTTTATGGCCGTTTTCATGAGCTATTTCCCATAGTGTTGGGGTTCTAGGGAGTTCTACATCAACCTTAAGACCTGATTTTTGTTTGAGAGTTATGACCAAAAAATCATCATTTTCGTATTTTATGGTCGTTTTCATGAGTTATTGCCCACAGTTTTTGGGTTCCAGGCAGATTTGCATGCCTCGTAATAACCCTTACATGTTTGAGAGATATGACTTGGAACTCGTCATTTTCACGATTTATGGCCATTTGCATGAGAAATTTCCCATAGTTTTAGGGTTTCAAGGGCGTGTTACATTAACCTTAAGAACTGATACATGTTTGAGTGTTTCGACCCAAAACTCGTCGTTTTCATGTTTTATGGTCGTTTTCATGAGTTATTGCCCATAGTTTTTGGGTTCCACGCAGATTTGCATGCCTCGTAAGAACCCTTACATGTTTGAGAGATATGAGTAGAAACTCGTTGTTTTCGTGTTTATGGTGGTTTTCATGAACTATTGCCCAAAGTTTTGGGGTTCTAGGGCGATTTAAAATGACCTTAAGAACCAATACATGTTGGTGAGTTTATGACCAAAACCTCGCCGTTTTCGTGTTTATGGCCTTTCTCATGAGCCATTGCCGACAGTTTTGGGGTTCCAGCAGGATTTTTATGCCTCATAAGAACTGATACATGTTTGAGAGTTTTGACCCAAAACTCGTCGTTTTCATGAGTTATTGCCCATAGTTTTTGGGTTCCAGGCAGATTTGCATGCCTCGTAAGAACCCTTACATGTTTGAGAGATATGAGCAGAAACTCGTTGTTTTCGTGTTTATGGTGGTTTTCATGAACTATTGCCCAAAGTTTTGGGGTTGTAGGGCGATTTAAAATGACCTTAAGAACCAATACATGTTGGTGAGTTTATGACCAAAACCTCGCCGTTTTCGTGTTTATGGCCTTTCTCATGAGCTATTGCCGACAGGTTTTGGGTTCCAGGCGGATTTGCATGCCTCGTAAGAACCCTTACATGTTTGAGAGATTTGACCAGAAACTCGTCGTTTTTGTGTTTAAGGCCATTTTCATGAGATATTGTCCATAGTTTTGGGGTTCCTGTTGGATTTGCATGGCATGCAAGACCCGTTACATGTTTGAGATATTTGAGCCAAAATTCGAAGTTTTCGTGTTTTATGGCTATTTTCATGAGCAATTGCCCACATTTTTGCGGTTCTAGGGCGTTTTACATCAACCTTAAGACCTGATACTTGTTTGAAAGTTATGACCAAAAAATCATCGTTTTCGTATTTTATGGTCGTTTTCATGAGTTATTGCCCACAGTTTTTGGGTTCCAGGCAGATTTGCATGCCTCGTAATAACCCTTACATGTTTGAGAGATATGACTTGGAACTTGTCATTTTCACGATTTATGGCCATTTGCATGAGCAATTTCCCATAGTTTTAGGGTTTCAAGGGCGTGTTACATTAACCTTAATAACTGATACATGTTTGAGAGTTTTGACCCAAAACTCGTCGTTTTCATGTTTTATGGTCGTTTTCATGAGTTATTGCCCATAGTTTTTGTGTTCCAGGCGGATTTGCATGCCTCGTAAGAACCCTTACATGTTTGAGAGATATGACCAGAAACTCGTTGTTTTTGTGTTTATGGTGGTTTTCATGAACTATTGCCCAAAGTATTGGGGTTCTAGAGCGATTTAAAATGACCTTAAGAACCAATACATGTTGGTGAGTTTATGACCAAAACCTCGCCGTTTTCGTGTTTATGGCCTTTCTCATGAGCTATTGCTGACAATTTTGGGTTTCCAGCCGGATTTTCATGCCTCATAAGAACTCTTACATGATTGAGAGTTTTGACCCAAAACTCATCGTTTTCATGAGTTATTGCCCATAGTTTTTGCGTTCCAGGCGGATTTGCATGCCTCGTAAGAACCCTTACATGTTTGAGAGATAGGAGCAGAAAGTCGTTGTTTTCGTGTTTATGGTGGTTTTCATGAACTATTGCCCAAAGTTTTGGGGTTCTAGGGCGATTTAAAATGACCTTAAGAACCAATACATGTTGGTGAGTTTATGACCAAAACCTCGCCATTTTCGTGTTTATGGCCTTTCTCATGAGCTATTGCCGAGAGGATTGGGGTTCCAGCCGGATTTTCATGCCTCATAAGAACCCTTACATGTTTGAGAGATTTGACCAGAAACTCGTCGTTTTTGTGTTTAAGGCCATTTTCATGAGCTATTGTCCATAGTTTTGGGGTTCCTGTTGGACTTGCACGACATGCAAGACCCGTTACATGATTGAGATATTTGACCCAAAACTCATAGCTGTGTTTTATGGCTGTTTTCATAAGCTATTGCCCACATTTTTGGGGTTCCACGGAGTTTTACATCAACCTTAAGACCTGATACTTGTTTGAAAGTTATGACCAAAAAATCATCGTTTTCGTGTTTTATGGTCGTTTTCATGAGTTATTGCCCAGAGTTTTTCGGTTCTATGTGGATTTGCATGCCTCGTAAGAAACCTTACATGATTGAGAGATATGATCAAAAACTTGTCGTTTTCGCATTTTCTGGTTGTTTTCATGAGCTATTGCCAACAATTTTGTGGTTCTAGGGAGATTTATAGCGACCTTAAGAACCAATACATGTTTCAGAGTTTATGACCAAAACCTCGTCGTTTTCATGTTTTATGGTGTTTTCATGAGTTATTGCCCTTAGTTTTTGGGTTCCAGGCGGATTTGCATCCATCATAAGAACGCTTACATGTTTGAGAGGTATGACCAGGAACTCGTCATTTTCACGATTTATGGCCTTTTTCATGAGCTATTGCCCAAAGTTTTGGGGTTCTAGGGCGATTTACATCAACCTTAAGACCTGATTCGTGTTTGAGAGTTATGACCAAAAAATCATCATTTTCGTGTTTTATGGTCGTTTTCATGAGTTATTGGCCACAGTTTTTGGGTTCCTGGCGGATTAGCATGCCTCGTAAGAACCCTTACATGCTTGAGATATATGACTAGGAACTCGTCATTTTCACGATTTATGGCCATTTTCATGAGCTATTGCCCATAGTTTTAGGGTTTCCAGTGCGTGTTATATTAACCCTAAGACCCGATACATGTTTCAGAATTTTGACCCAAAACTCGTCGTTTTCATGTTTTATGGTCGTTTTCATGAGTTATTGCCCATAGTTTTTGGGTTCCAGACGGATTTGCATGCCTCGTCAGAACCCTTACATGTTAGAGAGATATGAGCAGAAACTCGTTGTTTTTGTGTTTATGGTGGTTTTCATAAACTATTGCCCAAAGTTTTGGGGTTCTAGGGCGATTTAAAATGACCTTAAGAACCAATACATGTTGGTGAGTTTATGACCAAAACCTCGCCGTTTTCGTGTTTATGGCCTTTCTCATGAGCTATTGCCGATAGTTTTGGGGTTCCAGCAGGATTTTCATGCCTCATAAGAACTGATACATGTTTGAGAGTTTTGACCCAAAACTCGTCGTTTTCATGTTTTATGGTCGTTTTCATGAGTTATTACCCATAGTTTTTGGGTTCCAGGCGGATTTGCATGCCTCGTAAGAACCCTTACATGTTTGAGAGATATGAGCAGAAACTCGTTGTTTTCGTGTTTATGGTGGTTTTCATGAACTATTGCCCAATGTTTTGGGGTTGTAGGGCGATTTAAAATGACCTTAAGAACCAATACATGTTGGTGAGTTTATGACCAAAACCTCGCCGTTTTCGTGTTTATGGCCTTTCTCATGAGCTATTGCCGACAGTTTTTGGGTTCCAGGCGGATTGCATGCCTCGTAAGAACCCTTACATGTTTGAGAGATTTGACCAGAAACTCGTCGTTTTTGTGTTTAAGGCCATTTTCATGAGATATTGTCCATAGTTTTGGGGTTCCTGTTGGATTTGCACGGCATGCAAGACCCGTTACATGTTTGAGATATTTGAGCCAAAACTCGCAGTTTTCGTGTTTTATGGCTGTTTTCATGAGCAATTGCCCACATTTTTGTGGTTCTAGGGCGTTTTACATCAACCTTAAGACCTGATACTTGTTTGAAAGTTATGACCAAAAAATCATCGTTTTCGTATATTATGGTCGTTTTCATGAGTTATTGCCCACAGTTTTTGGGTTCCAGGCAGATTTGCATGCCTCGTAATAACCCTTACATGTTTGAGAGATATGACTTGGAACTCGTCATTTTCACGATTTATGGCCATTTGCATGAGCAATTTTCCATAGTTTTAGGGTTTCAAGGGCGTGTTACATTAACCTTAAGAACTGATCCATGTTTGAGAGTTTTGACCCAAAACTCGTCGTTTTCATGTTTTATGGTCGTTTTCATGAGTTATTGCCCATAGTTTTTGGGTTCCAGGCGGATTTGCATGCCTCGTAAGAACCCTTACATGTTTGAGAGATATGACCAGAAACTCGTTGTTTTTGTGTTTATGGTGGTTTTCATGAACTATTGCCCAAAGTATTGGGGTTCTAGAGCGATTTAAAATGACCTTAAGAACCAATACATGTTGGTGAGTTTATGACCAAAACCTCGCCGTTTTCGTGTTTATGGCCTTTCTCATGAGCTATTGCTGACAGTTTTGGGGTTCCAGCCGGATTTTCATGACTCATAAGAACCCTTACATGATTGAGAGTTTTGACCCAAAACTCGTCGTTTTCATGAGTTATTGCCCATAGTTTTTAAGTGCTCCAGCGTGATTTGCATGCCTCAGAAGAACCCTTACATGTTTGAGAGATAGGAGCGTAAACTTCGTTGTTTTCGTGTTTATGGTGGTTTTCATGACCTATTGCCCAAAGTTTTGGGGTTCTAGGGCGATTTAAAATGACCTGAAGAACCAATACATGTTGGTGAGTTTATGACCAAAACCTCGCTGCTTTTCATGTTTATGGCCTTTCTCATGAGCTATTGCCGGCAGATTGGGGTTCCAAAGGATTTTCATGCCTCATAAGAACCCTTACATGTTTGAGAGATTTGACGTAAACTGTCGTTTTGTGTTTAAGGCCATTTTCATGAGCTATTGTCCATAGTTTTGGTTCTGTTGGACTTGCACGACATGCATGACCAGTTACATTATTGTTATTTTTGACCCAAAACTCGCAGTTTTCGTGTTTTATGGATATTTTCATGAGCTATTGCCCACATTTTTGGGGTTCCACGGAGTTTTACATCAACCTTAAGACCTGATACTTGTTTGAAAGTTATGACCAAAAAATCATCGTTTTCGTGTTTTATGGTCGTTTTCATGAGTTATTGCCCAGAGTTTTTCGGTTGAGAGGTGGATTTGCATGCCTCGTAAGAACCCTTACATGATTGAGAGATATGATCAAAAACTTGTCGTTTTCGCATTTTCTGGTTGTTTTCATGAGCTATTGCCAACAATTTTGTGGTTCTAGGGAGATTTATAGCGACCTTAAGAACCAATACATGTTTCAGAGTTTATGACCAAAACCTCGTCGTTTTCATGTTTTATGGTGTTTTCATGGGTTATTGGCCGTAGTTTTTTGGTTCCAAAGTGCGGTTGCATCCATCATAAGAACGCTTACATGTTTGAGAGGTATGACCAGGAACTCGTCATTTTCACGATTTATGGCCTTTTTCATGAGCTATTGCCCAAAGTTTTGGGGTTCTAGGGCGATTTACATCAACCTTAAGACCTGATTCGTGTTTGAGAGTTATGACCAAAAAATCATCATTTTCGTGTTTTATGGTCGTTTTCATGAGTTATTGGCCACAGTTTTTGGGTTCCTGGCGGATTAGCATGCCTCGTAAGAACCCTTACATGCTTGAGATATATGACTAGGAACTCGTCATTTTCACGATTTATGGCCATTTTCATGAGCTATTGCCCATAGTTTTAGGGTTTCCAGTGCGTGTTATATTAACCTTAAGACCCGATACATGTTTCAGAATTTTGACCCAAAACTCGTCGTTTTCATGTTTTATGGTCGTTTTCATGAGTTATTGCCCATAGTTTTTGGGTTCCAGACGGATTTGCATGCCTCGTCAGAACCCTTACATGTTAGAGAGATATGAGCAGAAACTCGTTGTTTTTGTGTTTATGGTGGTTTTCATAAACTATTGCCCAAAGTTTTGGGGTTCTAGGGCGATTTAAAATGACCTTAAGAACCAATACATGTTGGTGAGTTTATGACCAAAACCTCGCCATTTTCGTGTTTATGGCCTTTCTCATGAGATATTGCCGAAAGTTTTGGGGTTCCAGCAGGATTTTCATGCCTCATAAGAACTGATCCATGTTTGAGAGTTTTGACCCAAAACTCGTCGTTTTCATGTTTTATGGTCGTTTTCATGAGTTATTGCCCATAGTTTTTGGGTTCCAGGCGGATTTGCATGCCTCGTAAGAACCCTTACATCTTTGAGAGATATGAGCAGAAACTCGTTGTTTTCGTGTTTATGGTGGTTTTCATGAACTATTGCCCAAAGTTTTGGGGTTGTAGGGCGATTTAAAATGACCTTAAGAACCAATACATGTTGGTGAGTTTATGACCAAAACCTCGCCGTTTTCGTGTTTATGGCCTTTCTCATGAGCTATTGCACAGTGTTTTGGGTTCCAAAGTGATTTGCATGCCTCGTAAGAACCCTTACATGTTTGAGAGATTTGACCAGAAACTCGTCGTTTTTGTGTTTAAGGCCATTTTCATGAGATATTGTCCATAGTTTTGGGGTTCCTGTTGGATTTGCACGGCATGCAAGACCCATTACATGATTGAGATATTTGACCCAAAACTCGCAGTTTTCCTGTTTTATGGCTGTTTTCATGAGCAATTGCCCACATTTTTGGGGTTCCAGGGCATTTTACATCAACCTTAAGACCTGATACTTGTTTGAAAGTTATGACCAAAAAATCATCGTTTTCGTGTTTTATGGTCGTTTTCATGAGTTATTGCCCACAGTTTTTGGGTTCCATGCGGTTTTGCATGCCTCATAAGAACCCTTTCATGTTTGAGAGATATGACCAGGAACTCGTCATTTTCACGATTTATCGCCATTTGCATGAGCAATTTCCCATAGTTTTAGGGTTTCAAGGGCGTGTTACATTAACCTTAAGAACTGATACATGTTTGAGAGTTTTGACCCAAAACTCGTCGTTTTCATGTTTTATGGTCGTTTTCATGAGTTATTGCCCATAGTTTTTGGGTTCCAGGCGGATTTGCATGCCTCGTAAGAACCCTTACATGTTTGAGAGATATGACCAGAAACTCGTTGTTTTTGTGTTTATGGTGGTTTTCATGAACTATTGCCCAAAGTTTTGGGGTTCTAGAGCGATTTAAAATGACCTTAAGAACCAATACATGTTGGTGAGTTTATGACCAAAACCTCGCCGTTTTCGTGTTTATGGCCTTTCTCATGAGCTATTGCTGACAGTTTTGGGGTTCCAGCCGGATTTTCATGCCTCATAAGAACCCTTACATGATTGAGAGTTTTGACCCAAAACTCGTCGTTTTCATGAGTTATTGCCCATAGTTTTTGCGTTCCAGGCGGATTTGCATGCCTCGTAAGAACCCTTACATGTTTGAGAGATAGGAGCAGAAACTCGTTGTTTTCGTGTTTATGGTGGTTTTCATGAACTATTGCCCAAAGTTTTGGGGTTCTAGGCATTTAAATGACCTGAAGAACCAATACATGTTGGTGAGTTTATGACCAAAACCTCGGCGTTTTAGTGTTTATGGCCTTTCTCATGAGCTATTGCAGCGATTGGGGTTCCAAAGGATTTTCATGCCTCATAAGAACCCTTACATGTTTGAGAGATTTGACCAGAAACTCGTCGTTTTTGTGTTTAAGGCCATTTTCATGAGCTATTGTCCATAGTTTTGGGGTTCCTGTTGTACTTGCACGACATGCAAGACCCGTTACATGATTGAGATATTTGACCCAAAACTCGCAGTTTTCATGTTTTATGGCTGTTTTCATGAGCTATTGCCCTCATTTTTGGGGTTCCACGGAGTTTTACATCAACCTTAAGACCTGATACTTGTTTGAAAGTTATGACCAAAAAATCATCGTTTTCGTGTTTTATGGTCGTTTTCATGAGTTATTGCCCAGAGTTTTTCGGTTCCAGGTGGATTTGCATGCCTCGTAAGAACCCTTACATGATTGAGAGATATGATCAAAAACTTGTCGTTTTCTGGTTGTTTTCATGAGCTATTGCCAACAATTTTGTGGTTCTAGGGAGATTTATAGCGACCTTAAGAACCAATACATGTTTCAGAGTTTATGACCAAAACCTCGTCGTTTTCATGTTTTATGGTGTTTTCATGAGTTATTGCCCTTAGTTTTTGGGTTCCAGGCGGATTTGCATCCATCATAAGAACGCTTACATGTTTGAGAGGTATGACCAGGAACTCGTCATTTTCACGATTTATGGCCTTTTTCATGAGCTATTGCCCAAAGTTTTGGGGTTCTAGGGCGATTTACATCAACCTTAAGACCTGATTCGTGTTTGAGAGTTATGACCAAAAAATCATCATTTTCGTGTTTTATGGTCGTTTTCATGAGTTATTACACAGTTTTTGGGTTCCTGGCGGATTAGCATGCCTCGTAAGAACCCTTACATGCTTGAGATATATGACTAGGAACTCGTCATTTTCACGATTTATGGCCATTTTCATGAGCTATTGCCCATAGTTTTAGGGTTTCCAGTGCGTGTTATATTAACCTTAAGACCCGATACATGTTTCAGAATTTTGACCCAAAACTCGTCGTTTTCATGTTTTATGGTCGTTTTCATGTGTTTTTTCCCAGAGTTTTTGGGTTCCGCAGATTTGCATGCCTCGTCAGAACCCTTACATGTTAGAGAGATATGAGCAGAAACTCGTTGTTTTTGTGTTTATGGTGGTTTTCATAAACTATTGCCCAAAGTTTTGGGGTTCTAGGGCGATTTAAAATGACCTTAAGAACCAATACATGTTGGTGAGTTTATGACCAAAACCTCGCCATTTTCGTGTTTATGGCCTTTCTCATGAGATATTGCCGATAGTTTTGGGGTTCCAGCAGGATTTTCATGCCTCATAAGAACTGATACATGTTTGAGAGTTTTGACCCAAAACTCGTCGTTTTCATGTTTTATGGTCGTTTTCATGAGTTATTGCCCATAGTTTTTGGGTTCCAGGCGGATTTGCATGCCTCGTAAGAACCCTTACATGTTTGAGAGATATGAGCAGAAACTCGTTGTTTTCGTGTTTATGGTGGTTTTCATGAACTATTGCCCAAAGTTTTGGGGTTATAGGGCGATTTAAAATGACCTTAAGAACCAATACATGTTGGTGAGTTTATGACCAAAACTTCGCCGTTTTCGTGTTTATGGCCTTTCTCATGAGCTATTGCCGACAGGTTTTGGGTTCCAGGCGGATTTGCATGCCTCGTAAGAACCCTTACATGTTTGAGAGATTTGACCAGAAACTCGTCGTTTTTGTGTTTAAGGCCATTTTAATGAGATATTGTCCATAGTTTTGGGGTTCCTGTTGGATTTGCACGGCATGCAAGACCCGTTACATGTTTGAGATATTTGAGCCAAAACTCGCAGTTTTCGTGTTTTATGGCTGTTTTCATGAGCAATTGCCCACATTTTTGCGGTTCTAGGGCGTTTTACATCAACCTTAAGACCTGATACTTGTTTGAAAGTTATGACCAAAAAATCATCGTTTTCGTATTTTATGGTCGTTTTCATGAGTTATTGCCCATAGTTTTTGGGTTCCAGGCAGATTTGCATGCCTCGTAATAACCCTTACATGTTTGAGAGATATGACCAGGAACTCGTCATTTTCACGATTTATCGCCATTTGCATGAGCAATTTCCCATAGTTTTAGGGTTTCAAGGGCGTGTTACATTAACCTTAAGAACTGATACATGTTTGAGTGTTTTGACACAAAACTCTGCTTTCATGTTTTATGGTCGTTTTCATGAGTTATTGCCCATAGTTTTTGGGTTCCAGGCGGATTTGCATGCCTCGTAAGAACCCTTACATGTTTGAGAGATATGACCAGAAACTCGTTGTATTTGTGTTTATGGTGGTTTTCATGAGCTATTGCCCAAAGTTTTGGGGTTCTAGAGCGATTTAAAATAACCTTAAGAACCAATACATGTTGGTGAGTTTATGACCAAAACCTCGCCGTTTTCGTGTTTATGGCCTTTCTCATGAGCTATTGCTGACAGTTTTGGGGTTCCAGCCGGATTTTCATGCCTCATAAGAACCCTTACATGATTGAGAGTTTTGACCCAAAACTCGTCGTTTTCATGAGTTATTGCCCATAGTTTTTGCGTTCCAGGCGGATTTGCATGCCTCGTAAGAACCCTTACATGTTTGAGAGATAGGAGCAGAAACTCGTTGTTTTCGTGTTTATGGTGGTTTTCATGAACTATTGCCCAAAGTTTTGGGGTTCTAGGGCGATTTAAAATGACCTTAAGAACCAATACATGTTGGTGAGTTTATGACCAAAACCTCGCCGTTTTCGTCTTTATGGCCTTTCTCATGAGCTATTGCCGACAGGATTGGGGTTCCAGCCGGATTTTCATGCCTCATAAGAACCCTTACATGTTTGAGAGATTTGACCAGAAACTCGTCGTTTTTGTGTTTAAGGCCATTTTCATGAGCTATTGTCCATAGTTTTGGGGTTCCTGTTGGACTTGCACGACATGCAAGACCCGTTACATGATTGAGATATTTGACCCAAAACTCGCAGTTTTCGTGTTTTATGGCTGTTTTCATGAGCTATTGCCCACATTTTTGGGGTTCCACGGAGTTTTACATCAACCTTAAGACCTGATACTTGTTTGAAAGTTATGACCAAAAAATCATCGTTTTCGTGTTTTATGGTCGTTTTCATGAGTTATTGCCCAGAGTTTTTCGGTTCCAGGTGGATTTGCATGCCTCGTAAGAACCCTTACATGATTGAGAGATATGATCAAAAACTTGTCGTTTTCGCATTTTCTGGTTGTTTTCATGAGCTATTGCCAACAATTTTGTGGTTCTAGGGAGATTTATAGCGACCTTAAGAACCAATACATGTTTCAGAGTTTATGACCAAAACCTCGTCGTTTTCATGTTTTATGGTGTTTTCATGAGTTATTGCCCTTAGTTTTTGGGTTCCAGGCGGATTTGCATCCATCATAAGAACGCTTACATGTTTGAGAGGTATGACCAGGAACTCGTCATTTTCACGATTTATGGCCTTTTTCATGAGCTATTGCCCAAAGTTTTGGGGTTCTAGGGCGATTTACATCAACCTTAAGACCTGATTCGTGTTTGAGAGTTATGACCAAAAAATCATCATTTTCGTGTTTTATGGTCGTTTTCATGAGTTATTGGCCACAGTTTTTGGGTTCCTGGCGGATTAGCATGCCTCGTAAGAACCCTTACATGCTTGAGATATATGACTAGGAACTCGTCATTTTCACGATTTATGGCCATTTTCATGAGCTATTGCCCATAGTTTTAGGGTTTCCAGTGCGTGTTATATTAACCTTAAGACCCGATACATGTTTCAGAATTTTGACCCAAAACTCGTCGTTTTCATGTTTTATGGTCGTTTTCATGAGTTATTGCCCATAGTTTTTGGGTTCCAGACGGATTTGCATGCCTCGTCAGAACCCTTACATGTTAGAGAGATATGAGCAGAAACTCGTTGTTTTTGTGTTTATGGTGGTTTTCATAAACTATTGCCCAAAGTTTTGGGGTTCTAGGGCGATTTAAAATGACCTTAAGAACCAATACATGTTGGTGAGTTTATGACCAAAACCTCGCCATTTTCGTGTTTATGGCCTTTCTCATGAGATATTGCCGATAGTTTTGGGGTTCCAGCAGGATTTTCATGCCTCATAAGAACTGATACATGTTTGAGAGTTTTGACCCAAAACTCGTCGTTTTCATGTCTTATGGTCGTTTTCATGAGTTATTGCCCATAGTTTTTGGGTTCCAGGCGGATTTGCATGCCTCGTAAGAACCCTTACATGTTTGAGAGATATGAGCAGAAACTCGTTGTTTTCGTGTTTATGGTGGTTTTCATGAACTATTGCCCAAAGTTTTGGGGTTGTAGGGCGATTTAAAATGACCTTAAGAACCAATACATGTTGGTGAGTTTATGACCAAAACTTCGCCGTTTTCGTGTTTATGGCCTTTCTCATGAGCTATTGCGATGTTTTTGGGGTCCAGGCGGATTTGCATGCCTCGTAAGAACCCTTACATGTTTGAGAGATTTGACCAGAAACTCGTCGTTTTTGTGTTTAAGGCCATTTTCATGAGATATTGTCCATAGTTTTGGGGTTCCTGTTGGATTTGCACGGCATGCAAGACCCGTTACATGTTTGAGATATTTGAGCCAAAACTCGCAGTTTTCGTGTTTTATGGCTGTTTTCATGAGCAATTGCCCACATTTTTGCGGTTCTAGGGCGTTTTACATCAACCTTAAGACCTGATACTTGTTTGAAAGTTATGACCAAAAAATCATCGTTTTCGTATTTTATGGTCGTTTTCATGAGTTATTGCCCACAGTTTTTGGGTTCCAGGCAGATTTGCATGCCTCGTAATAACCCTTACATGTTTGAGAGATATGACTTGGAACTCGTCATTTTCACGATTTATGGCCATTTGCATGAGCAATTTCCCATAGTTTTAGGGTTTCAAGGGCGTGTTACATTAACCTTAAGAACTGATACATGTTTGAGTGTTTTGACCCAAAACTCGTCGTTTTCATGTTTTATGGTCGTTTTCATGAGTTATTGCCCATAGTTTTTGGGTTCCAGGCGGATTTGCATGCCTCGTAAGAACCCTTACATGTTTGAGAGATATGACCAGAAACTCGTTGTTTTTGTGTTTATGGTGGTTTTCATGAACTATTGCCCAAAGTTTTCGGGTTCTAGAGCGATTTAAAATAACCTTAAGAACCAATACATGTTGGTGAGTTTATGACCAAAACCTCGCCGTTTTCGTGTTTATGGCCTTTCTCATGAGCTATTGCTGACAGTTTTGGGGTTCCAGCCGGATTTTCATGCCTCATAAGAACCCTTACATGATTGAGAGTTTTGACCCAAAACTAAATGCTTTCATGAGTTATTGCCCATAGTTTTTACGTTCCAGGCGGATTTGCATGCCTCGTAAGAACCCTTACATGTTTGAGAGATAGGAGCAGAAACTCGTTGTTTTCGTGTTTATGGTGGTTTTCATGAACTATTGCCCAAAGTTTTGGGGTTCTAGGGCGATTTAAAATGACCTTAAGAACCAATACATGTTGGTGAGTTTATGACCAAAACCTCGCCGTTTTCGTGTTTATGGCCTTTCTCATGAGCTATTGCCGACAGGATTGGGGTTCCAGCCGGATTTTCATGCCTCATAAGAACCCTTACATGTTTGAGAGATTTGACCAGAAACTCGTCGTTTTTGTGTTTAAGGCCATTTTCATGAGCTATTGTCCATAGTTTTGGGGTTCCTGTTGGACTTGCACGACATGCAAGACCCGTTACATGATTGAGATATTTGACCCAAAACTCGCAGTTTTCGTGTTTTATGGCTGTTTTCATGAGCTATTGCCCACATTTTTGGGGTCCACGGAGTTTTACATCAACCTTAAGACCTGATACTTGTTTGAGTTATGACCAAAAAATCATCGTTTTCGTGTTTTATGGTCGTTTTCATGAGTTATTGCCCAGAGTTTTTCGGTTCCAGGTGGATTTGCATGCCTCGTAAGAACCCTTACATGATTGAGAGATATGATCAAAAACTTGTCGTTTTCGCATTTTCTGGTTGTTTTCATGAGCTATTGCCAACAATTTTGTGGTTCTAGGGAGATTTATAGCGACCTTAAGAACCAATACATGTTTCAGAGTTTATGACCAAAACCTCGTCGTTTTCATGTTTTATGGTGTTTTCATGAGTTATTGCCCTTAGTTTTTGGGTTCTAGGCGGATTTGCATCCATCATAAGAACGCTTACATGTTTGAGAGGTATGACCAGGAACTCGTCATTTTCACGATTTATGGCCTTTTTCATGAGCTATTGCCCAAAGTTTTGGGGTTCTAGGGCGATTTACATCAACCTTAAGGCCTGATTCGTGTTTGAGAGTTATGACCAAAAAATCATCATTTTTGTGTTTTATGGTCGTTTTCATGAGTTATTGGCCACAGTTTTTGGGTTCCTGGCGGATTAGCATGCCTCGTAAGAACCCTTACATGCTTGAGATATATGACTAGGAACTCGTCATTTTCACGATTTATGGCCATTTTCATGAGCTCTTGCCCATAGTTTTAGGGTTTCCAGTGCGTGTTATATTAACCTTAAGAGCCGATACATGTTTTAGAATTTTGACCCAAAACTCGTCGTTTTCATGTTTTATGGTCGTTTTCATGAGTTATTGCCCATAGTTTTTGGGTTCCAGACGGATTTGCATGCCTCGTCAGAACCCTTACATGTTAGAGAGATATGAGCAGAAACTCGTTGTTTTTGTGTTTATGGTGGTTTTCATAAACTATTGCCCAAAGTTTTGGGGTTCTAGGGCGATTTAAAATGACCTTAAGAACCAATACATGTTAGAGAGTTTCTGACCAAAACCTCGTCGTTTTCGTGTTTATGGCCTTTCTCATGAGCTATTGCCCACAGTTTTGTGGTTCCAGGCGGATTTTCATGCCTCATAAGAATCCTTACATGTTTGAGAGATATGACTAGAAACTCGTCGTTTTCGTGTCTAAGGTCATTTTCATGAGCTATTGTCCATAGTTTTGGGGTTCCTATTGGATTTGCAAGGCTTGTAAGACCCGTTACATGATAGAGATATATGACTAAAAACTCGTAGTTTTCATGTTCTATGGCTGTTTTATGTGCTATTGCCCACTGTTTAGGGGTTCGAGGGCGATTTACAATGATATTAAGACATGATACATGTTGGAGAGATATGACCCAAAACTCGCAGTTTTCGTGTTTTATGGCTGTTTTCATGAGCAATTGCCCACATTTTTGGGGTTCCAGGGCGTTTTACATCAACCTTAAGACCTGATACTTGTTTGAAAGTTATGACCAAAAATCATCATTTTCGTGTTTTATGGTCGTTTTCATGAGTTATTGGCCACAGTTTTTGGGCTCCTGGCGGATTAGCATGCCTCGTAAGAACCCTTACATGCTTGAGAGATATGACTAGGAACTCGTCATTTTCACGATTTATGGCCATTTTCATGAGCTATTGCCCATAGTTTTAGGGTTTCCAGTGCGTGTTATATTAACCTTAAGACCCGATACATGTTTCAGAATTTTGACCCAAAACTCGTCATTTTCATGTTTTATGGTCGTTTTCATGAGTTATTGCCCATAATTTTTGGGTTCCAGGCAGATTTGCATGCCTCGTCAGAACCCTTACATGTTAGAGAGATATGAGCAGAAACTCGTTGTTTTTGTGTTTATGGTGGTTTTCATAAACTATTGCCCAAAGTTTTGGGGTTCTAGGGCGATTTAAAATGACCTTAAGAACCAATACATGTTGGAGAGTTTATGACCAAAACCTCGTCGTTTTCGTGTTTATGGCCTTTCTCATGAGCTATTGTCCATAGTTTTGGGGTTCCTATTGGATTTGCAAGGCTTGTAAGACCCGTTACATGATAGAGATATATGACTAAAAACTCGTAGTTTTCATGTTCTATGGCTGTTTTATGTGCTATTGCTTGCTTAGGGGTTCGAGGGCGATTTACAATGATATTAAGACATGATACATGTTGGAGAGATATGACCCAAAACTTGCAGTTTTCGTGTTTTATGGCTGTTTTCATGAGCAATTGCCCACATTTTTAGGGTTCCAGGGCATTTTACATCAACCTTAAGACCTGATACTTGTTTGAAAGTTATGACCAAAAATCATCATTTTCGTGTTTAATGGTCGTTTTCATGAGTTATCGGCCAGAGTTTTTGGGTTCCTGGCGGATTAGCATGCCTCGTAAGAACCCTTACATGCTTGAGAGATATGACTAGGAACTCGTCATTTTCACGATTTATGGCCATTTTCATGAGCTATTGCCCATAGTTTTAGGGTTTCTAGTGCGTGTTATATTAACCTTAAGACCCGATACATGTTTCAGAATTTTGACCCAAAACTCGTCGTTTTCATGTTTTATGGTCGTTTTCATGAGTTATTGCCCATAGTTTTTGGGTTCCAGGCGGATTTGCATGCCTCGTCAGAACCCTTACATGTTAGAGAGATATGAGCAGAAACTCGTTGTTTTTGTGTTTATGGTGGTTTTCATAAACTATTGCCCAAAGTTTTGGGGTTCTAGGGCGATTTAAAATGACCTTAAGAACCAATACATGTTGGAGAGTTTATGACCAAAACCTCGTCGTTTTCGTGTTTATGGCCTTTCTCATGAGCTATTGTCCATAGTTTTGGGGTTCCTATTGGATTTGCAAGGCTTGTAAGACCCGTTACATGATAGAGATATATGACTAAAAACTCGTAGTTTTCATGTTCTATGGCTGTTTTATGTGCTATTGCCCACTGTTTAGGGGTTCGAGGGCGATTTACAATGATATTAAGACATGATACATGTTGGAGAGATATGACCCAAAACTCGCAGTTTTCGTGTTTTATGGCTGTTTTCATGAGCAATTGCCCACATTTTTGGGGTTCCGGGGCGTTTTACATCAACCTTAAGACCTGATACTTGTTTGAAAGTTATGACCAAAAATCATCATTTTCGTGTTTAATGGTCGTTTTCATGAGTTATTGGCTAGAGTTTTTGGGTTCCTGGCGGATTAGCATGCCTCGTAAGAACCCTTACATGCTTGAGAGATATGACTAGGAACTCGTCATTTTCACGATTTATGGCCATTTTCATGAGCTATTGCCCATAGTTTTAGGGTTTCTAGTGCGTGTTATATTAACCTTAAGACCCGATACATGTTTCATAATTTTGACCCAAAACTCGTCGTTTTCATGTTTTATGGTCGTTTTCATGAGTTATTGCCCATAGTTTTTGGGTTCCAGGCGGATTTGCATGCCTCGTCAGAACCCTCACATGTTAGAGAGATATGAGCAGAAACTCGTTGTTTTTGTGTTTATGGTGGTTTTCATAAACTATTGCCCAAAGTTTTGGGGTTCTAGGGCGATTTAAAATGACCTTAAGAACCAATACATGTTGGAGAGTTTATGACCAAAACCTCGTCGTTTTCGTGTTTATGGCCTTTCTCATGAGCTATTGTCCATAGTTTTGGGGTTCCTATTGGATTTGCAAGGCTTGTAAGACCCGTTACATGATAGAGATATATGACTAAAAACTCGTAGTTTTCATGTTCAATGGCTGTTTTATGTGCTATTGCCCACTGTTTAGGGGTTTGAGGGCGATTTACAATGATATTAAGACATGATACATGTTGGAGAGATATGACCCAAAACTCGCAGTTTTCGTGTTTTATGGCTGTTTTCATGAGCAATTGCCCACATTTTTGGGGTTCCAGGGCGTTTTACATCAACCTTAGGACCTGATACTTGTTTGAAGTTATGACCAAAAAATCATCGTTTTCGTGTTTTATGGTCGTTTTCATGAGTTATTGCCCATAGTTTTTGGGTTCCAGGCGGATTTGCATGCCTCGTAAGAACCCTTACATGTTTGAGAGATATGAGCAGAAACTCGTTGTTTTTGTGTTTATGGTGGTTTTCATGAACTATTGCCCAAAGTTTTGGGGTTCTAGGGCGATTTAAAATGACCTTAAGAACCAATACATGTTGGAGAGTTTATGACCAAAACCTCGTCGTTTTCGTGTTTATGGCCTTTCTCATGAGCTATTGTCCATAGTTTTGGGGTTCCTATTGGATTTGCAAGGCTTGTAAGACCCGTTACATGATAGAGATATATGACTAAAAACTCGTAGTTTTCATGTTCTATGGCTGTTTTATGTGCTATTGCCCACTGTTTAGGGGTTCGAGGGCGATTTACAATGATATTAAGACATGATACATGTTGGAGAGATATGACCCAAAACTCGCAGTTTTCGTGTTTTATGGCTGTTTTCATGAGCAATTGCCCACATTTTTGGGGTTCCGGGGCGTTTTACATCAACCTTAAGACCTGATACTTGTTTGAAAGTTATGACCAAAAATCATCATTTTCGTGTTTAATGGTCGTTTTCATGAGTTATTGGCTAGAGTTTTTGGGTTCCTGGCGGATTAGCATGCCTCGTAAGAACCCTTACATGCTTGAGAGATATGACTAGGAACTCGTCATTTTCACGATTTATGGCCATTTTCATGAGCTATTGCCCATAGTTTTAGGGTTTCTAGTGCGTGTTATATTAACCTTAAGACCCGATACATGTTTCATAATTTTGACCCAAAACTCGTCGTTTTCATGTTTTATGGTCGTTTTCATGAGTTATTGCCCATAGTTTTTGGGTTCCAGGCGGATTTGCATGCCTCGTCAGAACCCTCACATGTTAGAGAGATATGAGCAGAAACTCGTTGTTTTTGTGTTTATGGTGGTTTTCATAAACTATTGCCCAAAGTTTTGGGGTTCTAGGGCGATTTAAAATGACCTTAAGAACCAATACATGTTGGAGAGTTTATGACCAAAACCTCGTCGTTTTCGTGTTTATGGCCTTTCTCATGAGCTATTGTCCATAGTTTTGGGGTTCCTATTGGATTTGCAAGGCTTGTAAGACCCGTTACATGATAGAGATATATGACTAAAAACTCGTAGTTTTCATGTTCAATGGCTGTTTTATGTGCTATTGCCCACTGTTTAGGGGTTTGAGGGCGATTTACAATGATATTAAGACATGATACATGTTGGAGAGATATGACCCAAAACTCGCAGTTTTCGTGTTTTATGGCTGTTTTCATGAGCAATTGCCCACATTTTTGGGGTTCCAGGGCGTTTTACATCAACCTTAGGACCTGATACTTGTTTGAAGTTATGACCAAAAAATCATCGTTTTCGTGTTTTATGGTCGTTTTCATGAGTTATTGCCCATAGTTTTTGGGTTCCAGGCGGATTTGCATGCCTCGTAAGAACCCTTACATGTTTGAGAGATATGAGCAGAAACTCGTTGTTTTTTTGTTTATGGTGGTTTTCATGAACTATTGCCCAAAGTTTTGGGGTTCTAGGGCGATTTAAAATGACCTTAAGAACCAATACATGTTGGAGAGTTTATGACCAAAACCTCGTCGTTTTCGTGTTTATGGCCTTTCTCATGAGCTATTGCCCACAGTTTAGTGGTTCCAGGCAGATTTTCATGCCTCATAAGAATCGTTACATGTTTGAGAGATATGACCAGAAACTCATCGTTTTCCTGTCTAAGGTAATTTTCATGAGCTATTGTCCATAGTTTTGGGGTTCCTGTTGGATTTGCAAGGCCTGTAAGACCCGTTACATGATTGAGATATATGACTAAAAACTCGTAGTTTTCATGTTCTATGGCTGTTTTATGAGCTATTGCCCACTGTTTAGGGGTTCGAGGGCGATTAACAATGATATTAAGACCTGATACATGTTGGAGAGATATGACCCAAAACTCGCAGTTTTCGTGTTTTATGGCTGTTTTCATGAGCAATTGCCCACATTTTTGGGGTTCCAGGGCGTTTTAAATCAACCTTAAGACCTGATACTTGTTTGAAAGTTATGACCAAAAAATCATCGTTTTCGTGTTTTATGGTCGTTTTCATCAGTTATTGCCCATAGTTTTTGGGTTCCAGGCGGATTTGCATGCCTCGTAAGAAACCTTTCATGTTTGAGAGATATGACCAGGAACTCGTCATTTTCACGATTTATCACCCTTTTCATGAGCTATTGCCCAAACTTTAGGGGTTCTAGGGTGGTTTACAACAAGCTTAAGAACCAATACATGTTTCAGAGTTTATGACTAAAACCTCATCGTTTTCGTGTTTTATGGGCGTTTTTATGAGCTATTGTCCACTGTTTCGGGGTTCGAGGGAGATTTACAATGACATGAAGACCTGATACATGTTAGAGAGATATGGCCCAAAATTCGCATTTTTCGTGTTTTATGGCCGTTTTCATGAGCTATTTCCCACAGTGTTGGGGTTCTAGGGAGTTTTACATCAACCTTAAGACCTGATTTGTGTTTGAGAGTTATGACCAAAAAATCATCATTTTCGTATTTTATGGTCGTTTTCATGAGTTATTGCCCACAGTTTTTGGGTTCCAGGCAGATTTGCATGCCTCGTAATAACCCTTACATGTTTGAGAGATATGACTTGGAACTCTTCATTTTCACGATTTATGGCCATTTGCATGAGCTATTGCCCATAGTTTTAGGGTTTCAAGGGCGTGTTACATTAACCATAAGAACTGACACATGTTTGAGAGTTTTGACCCAAAACTCGTCGTTTTCATGTTTTATGGTCGTTTTCATGAGTTATTGCCCATAGTTCTTGGGTTCCAGGTGGATTTGCATGCCTCGTAAGAACCCTTTCATGTTTGAGAGATATGACCAGGAACTCGTCATTTTCACGATTTATCACCCTTTTGATGAGCTATTGCCCAAAGTTTAGGGGTTCTAGGGTGATTTACAACAAGCTTAAGAACCAACACATGTTTGAGAGTTTATGACTAAAACCTCATCGTTTTCGTGTTTTATGGGCGTTTTTATGAGCTATTGTCCACTGTTTAGGGGTTCGAGGGAGATTTACAATGACATGAAGACCTGATACATGTTAGAGAGATATGGCCCAAAATTCGCATTTTTCGTGTTTTATGGCCGTTATCATGAGCTATTTCCCACAGTGTTGGGGTTCTAGGGAGTTTTACATCAACCTTAAGACCTGATTTGTGTTTGAGAGTTATGACCAAAAAATCATCATTTTCGTATTTTATGGTCGTTTTCATGAGTTATTGCCCACAGTTTTTGGGTTCCAGGCAGATTTGCATGCCTCGTAATAACCCTTACATGTTTGAGAGATATGACTTGGAACTCGTAATTTTCACGATTTATGGCCATTTGCATGAGCTATTGCCCATAGTTTTAGGGTTTCAAGGGCGTGTTACATTAACCTTAAGAACTGATACATGTTTGAGAGTTTTGACCCAAAACTCATCGTTTTCATGTTTTATGGTCGTTTTCATGAGTTATTGCCCATAGTTTTTGGGTTCCAGGCGGATTTGCATGCCTCGTAAGAACCCTTACATGTTTGAGAGATATGAGCAGAAACTCGTTGTTTTCATGTTTATGGTGGTTTTCATGAACTATTGCCCAAAGTTTTGGGGTTCCAGCCGGATTTTCATGCCTCATAAGAACCCTTACATGTTTGAGAGATTTGACCAGAAACTCGTCGTTTTTGTGTTTAAGGCCATTTTCATGAGCTATTGTCCATAGTTTTGGGGTTCCTGTTGGATTTGCACGGCCTGCAAGACCCGTTACATGGCTGAGATATATGACTAAAAACTCGTAGTTTTCGTGTTCTATGGCCGTTTTATGAGCTATTGCCCACTGTTTAGGGGTTCGAGGGCGATTTACAATGATATTAAGACCTGATACATGTTGTAGAGATTTGAACCAAAACTCGCAGCTGTTTTATGGCTTTTCATGAGCTATTGCCCACATTTTTGGGGTTCCACGGAGTTTTACATCAACCTTAAGACCTGATACTTGTTTGAAAGTTATGACCAAAAAATCATCGTTTTCGTGTTTTATGGTTGTTTTCATGAGTTATTGCCCAGAGTTTTTCGGTTCCAGGTGGATTTGCATGCCTCGTAAGAACCCTTACATGATTGAGAGATATGATAAAAAACTTGTCGTTTTCGCATTTTCTGGTCGTTTTCATGAGCTATTTCCAACAATTTTGTGGTTCTAGGGCGATTTATAGCGACCTTAAGAACCAATACATGTTTCAGAGTTTATGAGCAAAACCTCGTCGTTTTCATGTTTTACGGTGTTTTCATGAGTTATTGCCCATAGTTTTTGGGTTCCAGGCGGATTTGCATGCATCATAAGAACGCTTACATGTTTGAGAGATATGACCAGGAACTCGTCATTTTCACGATTTATGGCCCTTTTCATGAGCTATTGCCCAAAGTTTTGGGGTTCTAGGCGATTTACATCAACCGTAAGACCCGATTCGTGTTTGAGAGTTATGACCAAAAATCATCATTTTCGTGTTTTATGGTCGTTTTCATGAGTTATTAGCCACAATTTTTGGATTCCTGGCGGATTAGCATGCCTCGTAAGAACCCTTACATGCTTGAGAGATATGACTAGGAACTCGTCATTTTCATGATTTATGGCCATTTTCATGAGCTATTTCCCATAGTTTTAGGGTTTCTAGTGCGTGTTATATTAACCTTAAGACACGATACTTGTTTGAAAGTTATGACCAAAAATCATCGTTCGTGTTTTATGGTCGCTTTTCATGAGTTATTGCCCATAGTTTTGGGTTCCAAAGTGATTTGCATGCCTCGTAAGAACCCTTACATGTTTGAGAGATATGAGTAAACTTCGTTGTTTTGTGTTTATGGTGGTTTTCAAGAACTATTGCCCAAAGTTTTGGGGTTCTAGGGCGATTTAAAATGACCTTAAGAACCAATACATGTTGGAGAGTTTATGACCGAAACCTCGTCGTTTTCATGTTTATGGCCTTTCTCATGAGCTATTGCCCACAGTTTTGTGGTTCCAGGCAGATTTTCATGCCTCATAAGAATCCTTACATGTTTGAGAGATATGACTAGAAACTCGTCGTTTTCGAGTCTAAGGTCATTTTCATGAGCTATTGTCTATAGTTTTGGGGTTCTTGTTGGATTTGCAAGGCCTGTAAGACCCGTTACATGATTGAGATATATGACTAAAAACTCGTAGTTTTCATGTTCTATGGCTGTTTTATGAGCTATTGCCCACTGTTTAGGGGTTCGAGGCATTTACAATGATATTAAGACCGATACATGTTGAGAGATATGACCCAAAACTCGCAGCTGTGGTTTTATGGCTGTTTTCATGAGCAATTGCCCACATTTTTGGGGTTCTGTATGCTTTTACATCAACCTTAAGACCTAATACTTGTTTGAAAGTTATGACCAAAAAATCATCGTTTTCGTGTTTTATGGTCGTTTTCATCAGTTATTGCCCATAGTTTTTGGGTTCCAGGCGGATTTGCATGCCTCGTAAGAAACCTTTCATGTTTGAGAGATATGACCAGGAACTCGTCATTTTCACGATTTATCACCCTTTTCATGAGCTATTGCCCAAACTTTAGGGGTTCTAGGGTGGTTTACAACAAGCTTAAGAACCAATACATGTTTCAGAGTTTATGACTAAAACCTCATCGTTTTCGTGTTTTATGGGCGTTTTTATGAGCTATTGTCCACTGTTTCGGGGTTCGAGGGAGATTTACAATGACATGAAGACCTGATACATGTTAGAGAGATATGGCCCAAAATTCGCATTTTTCGTGTTTTATGGCCGTTTTCATGAGCTATTTCCCACAGTGTTGGGGTTCTAGGGAGTTTTACATCAACCTTAAGACCTGATTTGTGTTTGAGAGTTATGACCAAAAAATCATCATTTTCGTATTTTATGGTCGTTTTAATGAGTTATTGCTACGCTTTTGGGTTCCGTGCGATTTGCATGCCTCGTAATAACCCTTACATGTTTGAGAGATATGACTTGGAACTCTTCATTTTCACGATTTATGGCCATTTGCATGAGCTATTGCCCATAGTTTTAGGGTTTCAAGGGCGTGTTACATTAACCATAAGAACTGACACATGTTTGAGAGTTTTGACCCAAAACTCGTCGTTTTCATGTTTTATGGTCGTTTTCATGAGTTATTGCCCATAGTTCTTGGGTTCCAGGTGGATTTGCATGCCTCGTAAGAACCCTTTCATGTTTGAGAGATATGACCAGGAACTCGTCATTTTCACGATTTATCACCCTTTTGATGAGCTATTGCCCAAAGTTTAGGGGTTCTAGGGTGATTTACAACAAGCTTAAGAACCAACACATGTTTGAGAGTTTATGACTAAAACCTCATCGTTTTCGTGTTTTATGGGCGTTTTTATGAGCTATTGTCCACTGTTTAGGGGTTCGAGGGAGATTTACAATGACATGAAGACCTGATACATGTTAGAGAGATATGGCCCAAAATTCGCATTTTTCGTGTTTTATGGCCGTTATCATGAGCTATTTCCCACAGTGTTGGGGTTCTAGGGAGTTTTACATCAACCTTAAGACCTGATTTGTGTTTGAGAGTTATGACCAAAAAATCATCATTTTCGTATTTTATGGTCGTTTTCATGAGTTATTGCCCACAGTTTTTGGGTTCCAGGCAGATTTGCATGCCTCGTAATAACCCTTACATGTTTGAGAGATATGACTTGGAACTCGTAATTTTCACGATTTATGGCCATTTGCATGAGCTATTGCCCATAGTTTTAGGGTTTCAAGGGCGTGTTACATTAACCTTAAGAACTGATACATGTTTGAGAGTTTTGACCCAAAACTCATCGTTTTCATGTTTTATGGTCGTTTTCATGAGTTATTGCCCATAGTTTTTGGGTTCCAGGCGGATTTGCATGCCTCGTAAGAACCCTTACATGTTTGAGAGATATGAGCAGAAACTCGTTGTTTTCATGTTTATGGTGGTTTTCATGAACTATTGCCCAAAGTTTTGGGGTTCCAGCCGGATTTTCATGCCTCATAAGAACCCTTACATGTTTGAGAGATTTGACCAGAAACTCGTCGTTTTTGTGTTTAAGGCCATTTTCATGAGCTATTGTCCATAGTTTTGGGGTTCCTGTTGGATTTGTACACTGCAAGACCCGTTACATGGCTGAGATATATGACTAAAAACTCGTAGTTTTCGTGTTCTATGGCCGTTTTATGAGCTATTGCCCACTGTTTAGGGGTTCGAGGGCGATTTACAATGATATTAAGACCTGATACATGTTGGAGAGATTTGAACCAAAACTCGCAGTTTTCGTGTTTTATGGCTGTTTTCATGAGCTATTGCCCACATTTTTGGGGTTCCACGGAGTTTTACATCAACCTTAAGACCTGATACTTGTTTGAAAGTTATGACCAAAAAATCATCGTTTTCGTGTTTTATGGTTGTTTTCATGAGTTATTGCCCAGAGTTTTTCGGTTCCAGGTGGATTTGCATGCCTCGTAAGAACCCTTACATGATTGAGAGATATGATAAAAAACTTGTCGTTTTCGCATTTTCTGGTCGTTTTCATGAGCTATTTCCAACAATTTTGTGGTTCTAGGGCGATTTATAGCGACCTTAAGAACCAATACATGTTTCAGAGTTTATGAGCAAAACCTCGTCGTTTTCATGTTTTACGGTGTTTTCATGAGTTATTGCCCATAGTTTTTGGGTTCCAGGCGGATTTGCATGCATCATAAGAACGCTTACATGTTTGAGAGATATGACCAGGAACTCGTCATTTTCACGATTTATGGCCCTTTTCATGAGCTATTGCCCAAAGTTTTGGGGTTCTAGGGCGATTTACATCAACCGTAAGACCCGATTCGTGTTTGAGAGTTATGACCAAAAAATCATCATTTTCGTGTTTTATGGTCGTTTTCATGAGTTATTAGCCACAATTTTTGGATTCCTGGCGGATTAGCATGCCTCGTAAGAACCCTTACATGCTTGAGAGATATGACTAGGAACTCGTCATTTTCATGATTTATGGCCATTTTCATGAGCTATTTCCCATAGTTTTAGGGTTTCTAGTGCGTGTTATATTAACCTTAAGACCTGATACTTGTTTGAAAGTTATGACCAAAAAATCATCGTTTTCGTGTTTTATGGTCGTTTTCATGAGTTATTGCCCATAGTTTTTGGGTTCCAGGCGGATTTGCATGCCTCGTAAGAACCCTTACATGTTTGAGAGATATGAGCAGAAACTCGTTGTTTTTGTGTTTATGGTGGTTTTCAAGAACTATTGCCCAAAGTTTTGGGGTTCTAGGGCGATTTAAAATGACCTTAAGAACCAATACATGTTGGAGAGTTTATGACCGAAACCTCGTCGTTTTCATGTTTATGGCCTTTCTCATGAGCTATTGCCCACAGTTTTGTGGTTCCAGGCAGATTTTCATGCCTCATAAGAATCCTTACATGTTTGAGAGATATGACTAGAAACTCGTCGTTTTCGAGTCTAAGGTCATTTTCATGAGCTATTGTCCATAGTTTTGGGGTTCTTGTTGGATTTGCAAGGCCTGTAAGACCCGTTACATGATTGAGATATATGACTAAAAACTCGTAGTTTTCATGTTCTATGGCTGTTTTATGAGCTATTGCCCACTGTTTAGGGGTTCGAGGGCGATTTACAATGATATTAAGACCTGATACATGTTGGAGAGATATGACCCAAAACTCGCAGTTTTCGTGTTTTATGGCTGTTTTCATGAGCAATTGCCCACATTTTTGGGGTTCCAGGGCGTTTTACATCAACCTTAAGACCTAATACTTGTTTGAAAGTTATGACCAAAAAATCATCGTTTTCGTGTTTTATGGTCGTTTTAATGAGTTATTGCCTATAGTTTTTGGGTTCCAGGCGGATTTGCATGCCTCGTAAGAACCCTTACATGTTTGAGAGATATGAGCAGAAACTCGTTGTTTTTGTGTTTATGGTGGTTTTCATGAACTATTGCCCAAAGTTTTGGTGTTCAAGGGCGATTTAAAATGACCTTAAGAACCAATACATGTTGGAGAGTTTATGACCAAAACCTCGTCGTTTTCGTGTTTATGGCCTTTCTCATGAGCTATTGCCCACAGTTTTGTGGTTCAAGGCAGATTTTCATGCCTCATAAGAATCCTTACATGTTTGAGAGATATGACAAGAAACTCGTCGTTTTCGTGTCTAAGGTCATTTTCATGAGCTATTGTCCATAGTTTTGGGGTTTCTGTTGAATTTGCAAGGCCTGTAAGACCCGTGACATGATTGAGATATATGACTAAAAACTCGTAGTTTTCATGTTCTATGGCTGTTTTATGAGCTATTGCCCACTGTTTAGGGGTTCGAGGGCGATTTACAATGATATTAAGACCTGATACATGTTGGAGAGATATGACCCAAAACTCGCAGTTTTCGTGTTTTATGGCTGTTTTCATGAGCAATTGTCCACATATTTGGGGTTCTAGGGCGTTTTACATCAACCTTAAGACCTGATACTTGTTTGAAAGTTATGACCAAAAAATCATCGTTTTCGTGTTTTATGGTCGTTTTCATGAGTTATTGCCCATAGTTTTTGGGTTCCAGGCGGATTTGCATGCCTCGTAAGAACCCTTTCATGTTTGAGAGATATGACCAGGAACTCGTCATTTTCACGATTTATCGCCATTTTCATGAGCTATTGCCCAAAGTTTTGGGGTTCTAGGGCGATTTACAACGACCTTAAGAACCAATACATGTTTGAGAGTTTATGACCAAAACCTCATCGTTTTCGTTTTTTATGGCCGATTTATGAGCTATTCCACACAATTTAAGGGATTAAGGGCGATTTACAATGATATTAAGACCTGATACATGTTGGAGAGATATGTCCCAAAACTCGCAATTTTTGTGTTTTATGGCTGTTTTCATGAGCTATTCCCCACAGTTTCGGGGTTCCAGGGTGTTTTACATCAACCTTAAGACCTGATACTTGTTTGAAAGTTATGACCAAAAAATCATCGTTTTCGTGTTTTATGGTCGTTTTCATGAGTTATTGCCCATAGTTTTTGGGTTCCAGGTGGATTTGCATGCCTCGTAAGAACCCTTTCATGTTTGAGAGATATGACCAGGAACTCGTCATTTTCACGATTTATCACCCTTTTCATGAGCTATTGCCCAAAGTTTAGGGGTTCTAGGGTGATTTACAACAACCTTAAGAACCAATACATGTTTGAGAGTTTATGACTAAAACCTCATCGTTTTCGTGTTCTATGGGCGTTTTTATGAGCTATTGTCCACTGTTTAGGGGTTCGAGGGAGATTTACAATGACATGAAGACCTGATACATGTTAGAGAGATATGGCCCAAAACTCGCATTTTTCGTGTTTTATGGCCGTTTTCATGAGCTATTTCCCACGGTGTTGGGGTTCTAGGGAGTTTTACATCAACCTTAAGACCTGATTCGTGTTTGAGAGTTATAACCAAAAAATCATCATTTTCGTATTTTATGGTCGTTTTCATGAGTTATTGCCCACAGTTTTTGGGTTCCAGGCAGATTTGCATGCCTCATAATAACCCTTACATGTTCGAGGGAGATTTATAATGATATTAAGACCTGATACATGTTGGAGAGATATCACCCAAATCTCGCAGTTTTCGTGTTTTATAGGTGTTTTCATGAGCTATTGCCCACAGTTTTGGGGTTCCAGGGAGTTTTACATCAACCTTAAGACCTGATTCGTGTTTGAGAGTTATGACCAAAAAATCAGCATTTTCGTGTTTTATGGTCGTTTTCATGAGGTATTGCCCATGGTTTCTGGGTTCTAGGCGGATTAGCATGCCTCGTAAGAACCCTTACATGTTTGAGAGATATGACCAGGAAATTTTCACGATTTATGGCCCTTTTCATGAGCTATTGGCCAAAGTTTTGGGGTTCTAGGACGATTTACAACGACCTTAAGAACCAATACATGTTTGAGAGTTTATGACCAAAACCTCATCGTTTTCATGTTTTATGGGCGTTTTTATGAGCTATTGTCCACTGTTTAGGGGTTCGAGGGAGATTTACAATGACATGAAGACCTGATACATGTATGAGAGATATGACCCAAAACTCGCATTTTTCGTGTTTTATGGCCGTTTTCATGAGCTATTGCCCACAGTGTTGGGGTTCTAGGGAGTTTTACATCAACCTTAAGACCTGATTCGTGTTTGAGAGTTATGACCAAAAAATTATCATTTTCGTATTTTATAGTCGTTTTCATCAGTTATTGCCCATAGTTTTTGGGTTCCAGGCGGATTTGCATGCCTCGTAATAACCCTTACATGTTTGAGAGATATGACTAGGAACTCGTCATTTCACGATTTATGGCCATTTTCATGAGCTATTGCCCATAGTTTTAGGGTTTCCAGGGCGTGTTACATTAAGCTTATGACCCGATACATGTTTGAGAGTTATGACCAAAAACTCGTCGTTTTCATATTTTATGGTTGTTTTCATGAGTTATTGCCCATAGTTTTTGGGTTCTAGGCAGATTTGCATGCCTCATAAGAACCCTTACGTGTTTGAGAGATATGACCAAAAACTCGTTGTATTCGTGTTTATGGCCATTTTCATGAGCTATTGCCCAAAGTTTTAGCGTTTATAGGGCGTGTTACATTAACCTTAAGACCCGATACATGTTTGAGAGTTATGACCAAAAACTTGTCGTTTTCATGTTTTATGGTCGTTTTCATGAGTTATTGCCCATAGTTTTTGGGTTCCACGCAGATTTGCATGCCTCGTAAGATCTCTTACATGTTTGCGAGATATGACCAGGAACTCGTCATTTTCGCGATTTATGGCCCTTTCCATGAGCTATTGGCCAAAGTTTTGGGGTTCTAGGACGATTTACAACGACCTTAATAACCAATACATGTTTGAGAGTTTATGACCAAAACCTCATCGTTTTCGTGTTTTATGGCTGTTTTATGAGCTATTGCCTTTAGGGGTTCGAGGGAGATTTATAATGATATTAAGACCTGATACATGTTGGAGAGATATGACCCAAATCTCGCAGTTTTCGTGTTTTATAGGTGTTTTCATGAGCTATTGCCCACAGTTTTGGGGTTCCAGGGAGTTTTACATCAACCTTAAGACCTGATTCGTGTTTGAGAGTTATGACCAAAAAATCATCATTTTCGTGTTTTATGGTCGTTTTCATGAGTTATTGCCCACAATTTCTGGGTTCTAGGCGGATTAGCATGCCTCGTAAGAACCCTTACATGTTTGAGGGATATGACCAGGAAATTTTCACGATTTATGGCCATTTTCATGAGCTATTGCCCATAGTTTTAGGGTTTCTAGGGCATGTTACATTAACCTTATGACCCGATACATGTTTGAGAGATATGACCAAAAACTCGTCGATTTCATGTTTTATGGTCATTCTCATGAGTTATTGCCCATAGTTTTTGGGTTCTAGGCGTATTTGTATGCCTCGTAAGAATGCTTACGTGTTTGAGAGATATGACCAGAAACTCGTTGTTTTCGTGTTTATGGTGGTTTTCATGAACTATTGCCCAAAGTTTTGGGGTTCTAGGGCGATTTACAATGACCTTAAGAACCAATACATGTTGGAGAGTTTATGACCAAAACCTCGTCATTTTCGTGTTTATGGCCTTTTTCATGAGCTATTGCCCACAGTTTTGGGGTTCCAGGCGGATTTTCATGCCTCATAAGACCCTTACATGTTTGTGAGATATGACCAGAAACTCGTTGTTTTCGTCTTTATGGCCATTTTCATCAGCTATTGTCCATAGTTTTTGGGTTCCTGTTGGATTTGCAAGGCCTGCAAGATCCGTTACATGATTGAGATATATGACTAAATTCGTAGTTTTCGTGTTCTATGGCCGTTTTATGAGCTATTGCCCACTGTTTAGGGGTTCGAGGGCGATTCACAATGTTATTAAGACCTGATACATGTTGGAGATATATGACCCAAAACTCGCAGTTTTCGTGTTTGGTGGCTGTTTTCATGAGCTATTGCCCATAGTTTTGGGGTTCTAGGGCGTTTTACATCAACCTTAAGACCTGATACTTGTTTGAAAGTTATGACCAAAAAATCATCGTTTTCGTGTTTTATGGTCGTTTTCATGACTTATTGCCCACAGTTTTTGGGTTCCAGGTGGATTTGCATGCCTCGTAAGAACCCTTACATGATTGAGAGATATGATCAAAAACTCGTCGTTTTCGCATTTTATGGTCGTTTTCATGAGCTATTGCCAACAATTTTGTGGTTCTAGGGCGATTTCTAGCGACCTTAAGAACCAATACATGTTTCAGAGGTTATGACCAAAACCTCGTCGTTTTCATGTTTTATGGTGTTTTCATGAGTTATTGCCCATAGTTTTTGGGTTCCAGGCGGATTTGCATGCCTCGTAAGAACCCTTACATGTTTGAGAGATATGACGAGAAACTCGTCATTTTCACGATTTATGGCCCTTTTCATAAGCTATTGCCCAAAGTTTTGGGGGTTCTAGGGCGATTTACAACGACCTTAAGAACCTAATACATGGTGGAGAGATATGACCCAAAACTCGCATTTTTCGTGTTTTATGGCTGTTTTCATGAGTTATTGCCCACAGTTTTGGGGTTCCAGGGAGTTTTACATCAACCTTAAGACCTGTTTCGTGTTTGAGAGTTATGACCAAAAAATCATCATTTTCGTGTTTTATGGTCGTTTTCATGAGTTATTGCCCACAATTTTTGGGTTCCAGGCGGATTTGCATGCCTCGTAGGAACCCTTACATGTTTGAGAGATATGACTAGGAACTCGTCATTTTCACGATTTATGGCCATTTTCATGAGCTATTGCCCATAGTTTTAGGGTTTCCAGGGCATGTTACATTAACCTTATGACCCGATACATGTTTGAGAGTTATGACCAAAAACTCGTCGTTTTCATGTTTTATGGTTGTTTTCATGAGTTATTGCCCATAGTTTTTGGGTTCTAGGCAGATTTGCATGCCTCATAAGAACCCTTATGTGTTTGAGAGATATGAGCAAAAACTCGTTGTTTTCGTGTTTATGGTGGTTTTCATGAACTATTGCCCAAAGTTTTGGGGTTCTAGTGCGATTTACAATGACCTTAAGAACCAATACATGCTGGAGAGTTTATGACCAAAACCTCGTAATTTTCGTGTTTATGGCCTTTTTCATGAGCTATTGCCCACAGTTTTGGGGTTTTAGGCGGATTTTCATGCCTCATAAGAACCCTTACATGTCTGTGAGATATGACAAGAAACTCGTCGTTTTCGTTTTTATGGCCATTTTCATGCGCTATTGTCCATAGTTTTTGGGTTCTTGTTGGATTTGCAAGGTCTGCAAGACCCGTTACATGATCGATATACATGACTAAAAACTCGTATTTTTCAAGTTCTATGGCCGTTTTATGAGCTATTGCCCACTGTTTAGGGTTTCGAGGGCGATTTACAATGATATTAAGACCTAATACATCACTACTGGAAAACAGGCCTTCGGTTCGATCTGAACAACGTCACCAGTCCCGGCCCGTCACGAACCGCGACTAGTGCTAGCACTAGTCCCGGGCCATGAGGCCTCCAACGGCTAGAAATGGCCAAGGACACTAGTCCGGGGCCGGACCAGAGCTCTAGTCCCGGTCCGTAATACGGCCCAGGACTAATAAGCTGGAGCGGGCCAACAGGGACTATTATTCCCGGGTCGTATCATGGCCCGGGACTAGTTGTCCATCAGTATATATACAGCTTCCTGGCCAGCTGCGCCCTAAAGCATATGGTGGCCATTTTTCTCAAAGAAGGAAGAGAGTTCATGCCATTTTTTTCTCAAGATTTGTCGAGATTTAGTTTGCAACACCTAAATCCAAAGCTTTAAAAGGTTAGAACTTCATTCTTTCACATCTTATTGCTACTTTAGCTCTATAATGCTCTAGAAGTATAGAGATATGGATCAAATGCATGCATGCTCTAGAAGTAGCTAGAAGGATTTTTATATATATGTGTAACAAATTTTGATTAGGCACATAGTTACTGAAAATTGAAATGTGTAATTTTAGAGTTTTAGAGCATAGAATGGAATGAGGTTTTCACTGATAGAACAATAATAAAAAACTCCACATTTATCATGTTGATTGTTTTCTCCAATTCACAAATTGGTGCTTGTAAATTTTTCCAAATTCAAAATTAATGCTCTAGAAGCTCTCAATATAACGTGTAATAATTTTATCATGTTGTGTAATGGTTTTTGATATACTTTTACTATAATGCAGATGGTCCGGGAATGGATGTACAGTGATCGACCGCCCTGGCGAGTTCATTAATGGCGTGCATGAATTCATTCGTGTTGCTGATGCAAACAAGCACAATGGTTTTGTATTCTGTCCATGTAATGGATGTAGGAATCAGAAGGATTACTCTGACTCAAAAACCCTTCACAGCCACCTGTTGAAGTCCGGCTTCATGCCCAGTTATAATTGTTGGACCAAGCACGGAGAGAAAGGGGTTATAATGGAAGACAATGAAGAAGAGGAGGAGGATGACAACTATCATGGTTTCGCTGAGTACGGAGATACTTACATGGGGGATGCTGAAGGGGAGGATGAAGAAGAGACACGTGATGAACCCGCTGATGATCTTGGTCGGACCATTGCCGATGCACGAAGAGGTTGTCAAACTGAAAAGGATAGGGAGAAGTTCAATCATATGCTAGAGGATCACAAAAAGTTGTTGTACCCAAATTGTGAAAATGGTATGAAAAAGCTAGGCAGCACACTGGAATTGCTGCGATGGAAGGCTGACTGTGCTATACCTGACTCCTCATTTGAAAAGTTGCTGAAAATGATGAAGAATATGCTTCCAAAAGATAACGTATTGCCTGGCCAAGATGCGAAGCAAAGAAGGTTGTCTGCCCTCTAGGTTTAGAGGTTCACAAGATACATGCATGCCCTAATGACTGCATCCTCTACCGCGGTAAGGAGTATAAGAATTTAGATGCATGCCCAGTATGCACTTCACTTCGGTATAAGATTAGATGAGATGACCCTGGTAACGTTGAGGGCGAGACCCCCGGAAGAGGGTTCCTGCGAAGGTGATGTGGTATTCTCCTATAATACCACGGTTGAAACGCTTATTCAGAAACAAAGAGCATGCCAAGTTATTGCGATGGCATAAAGAGGAACGTAAGTCAGATGGGATGTTGAGACACCCCGCTGATGGGTCGCAATGGAGAAAAATCGATAGAAAGTACCCGGACTTTGCAGATGACGCAAGGAGTTTAAGGTTTGGTCTAAGTACAGATGGCATGAATCCCTTTGGGGAGTAATGCTCCAGTCACAGCACCTAGCCCGTGACTCTATGCATCTCTAACCTTCCTCCTTGGTTGTGCATGAAGCGGAAGTTCATTATGATGCCAGTGTTGATCCAAGGTCCGAAGCAACCCGGCAATGACATTGATGTGTACCTAAGGCCATTAGTGCAAGAACTTTTATAGTTGTGGCACGAACCGGGATACGCGTGTGGGATGAGCACAAGCAGGAAGAATTTAACCTCCGAGCATTGCTTTTCATAACAATCAATGATTGGCCTGCTCTTAGTAACCTTTCAGGACAGTCAAACAAGGGATACAATGCATGCACACACTATTTAGATGAGACTGAAAGTATATATTTGGAACATTGTAATAAGAATGTATACAATGAGCATCGTCGATTTATTTTGGCCAAGCATCCCTTAAGAAAGAAAGGCAAGCATTTCAACGGTCTGGCATGTCACCAGACGAAGCCTAAGGAGTGTACTGGTGCATATATATTTGATATGGTCAAAGATTTGGATCAACTGGTAACCTTTGGAAAGGGTCCTGGAGGAAAATCTATTCCGAAAGACGCTGAAGGACACGTACCCATGTGGAAGAAGAAATCTATATTTTGGGAGCTACCATACTGGAAATTCTTAGAGGTCCGCTCTACAATCGATGTGATGCATGTGACGAAGAATCTTTGCGTGAACCTGCTAGGCTTCTTGGGCATGTATGGGAAGACAAAAGATACACCGGAAGCACGAAAGGACCATCAACGTATGAAAGACCCAGATGGCCTGCTTTCAGAATGTTTTCAAGGTCATGCCAGCTACACTCTTACCAAACAAGAGAAGGAAATATTTTTTGAATGCCTAAGCAGTATTAAGGTCCTGTCTGGCTTCTCGTCGAATATAAAGGGAATAATAAATATGGCAGAAAAAAAGTTCCAAAACCTAAAGTCTCATGACTGCCACGTGATTATGACGCAAATGCTTCCGATTGCATTGAGGGGGCTTCTACCAGATAATGTTCGAGTATCCATTGTGAAGCTATGTGCATTTCTCAATGCAATCTCTCATAAGATATCAATCCTGAAGATCTACCATGGTTACAGAATGATCTGGTCCAATGTCTTGTCAGTTTTGAGTTGGTGTTCCCACCATCCTTCTTCAATATTATGACGCACCTGCTGGTTCACCTAGTCGAAGAGATTTCCATTCTCGATCTTGTATTTCTACACAATATGTTTCCCTTTGAGAGGTTCATGGGAATCTTAAAGAAATATGTTCATAACCGTGCTAGGCCAGAAGGAATCATCTCCAAGGGCTATGGAACAGAGGAGGTCATTGAATTTTTTGTTGACTTTGTTCCTGACCTTAAGCCGATTGGTCTTCCTCAATCGCGGTATGAGGGGAGCCTGAGTGGAAAGGGTACTCTAGGAAGGAAATCAATAATATGTAGGGACGGACATTCTTACACCGAAGCACATTACACCGTTCTACAGAATTCTATCTTGGCATCCCCATATATCGAGGAACACAAAAAAATCTTACGCTCCCACAACCCTTGAAAGCATGATTCTTGGATTAGCGATGAACACATGAAGAGTTTCGGCGGTTGCAACATCTCATCAAAAACAACACTCTTGGAGATCAGCTATACTTGTTGTCTAGGTCACCATATTCGACTATATCGACTTTCCAAGGGTACGAGATAAATGGGTATACATTTTACACGATAGTCCAAGATAGAAAGAGCACCAACCAAAACAGTGGTGTCCGCTTTGATGCAACAGACAACAATGGGTCAAAGACCACATATTATGGTTACATAGAGGAGATATGGGAACTTGACTATGGACCTACTTTTAAGGTCCCCTTGTTTCGGTGCAAATGGGTCAAGCTGACAGGAGGAGGGGTTGAGGTAGACAAGAAATACGGAATGACATCGTTGGATCTCAACAATCTTGGGTACTTAGACGAACCATTCGTCCTAGCCAATGATGTGGCTCATGTTTTCTATGTGAAGGACATGTCTACCAAACCTAGAAAAAGAAAAAATAAGAAAAAGAATACATCAAACGATGAGCCAAAGCGCCACATAGTTCTTTCAGGAAAAAGAAACATCGTGGGAGTGGAGGATAAGACAGACATGTCAGAAGATTGTGATAAGTTTCATGAAATTCCACCCTTCGTGGTGAAGGATGACCCAAGCATCATGTTAATGAATGAAGATGCTCCATGGATACGACGGGATCAGAAAGGAACACACACGAAGAAATGATATGTAATAATTGTAACATTTTATGAGTGAAGATGCTCCATGCATGTGTCCATTTTTATAGTGTTGTCTGCAAACAATCTTGAGTGTGTTAGTCCCGTTTTGTGGCTGGACTGGGACTAGAGGAGGGCCTTTAGTACCGATTCATACTTACCATTAAGATCTGATATCCAAACGCGTGATGTCACATATTAGGGAGTGCCTCTATGACCAGTTTCTCGGAGATGCCGGAGGACTGGGCTCCGTCGGCATCTCCCTGATACTATCCGTAGTGGTGTCCCTGCTCTCGAAAACCATCTTGCATCTTGTAACTTCTCTAACTAGATCAATACACCTGGGAGCTAACTAATTTCACATATTAGGGAGTGCCTCTATGACCAGTTTCTCGGAGATGCCAGAGGACTGGGCTCCATCGGCATCTCCCTGTAACTAGCCGTAGTGGTGTCCCTGCTCTCGAAAACCATCTTGGAGATGCCTCAAACTGGTTGGAGGACTGGACTCACAAGGATGCCTATTTATAGTATAAGCAGCTCGGCATAATTTCGACACTCACGACATAATGTCGACACTCACCCCTATTATTAGTGCTGAATCATGTTTAGTCCCGGTTGGTGTCTCCAACCGGGACTAAAGGTTCATCTTTAGTCAACCGGGACTAAAGGTTCATCTTTAGTCACGGTTGGTGACACCATCCGGGACAAGGTAAAAGCCGCACGACATAATGTCGACACTCACCCCTATTATTAGTGTTGCCTGGCCTAGTCTGCCGCAATCCCTTCAGTCGCTGTTTGTTTCTCCAACCGGGACTAAAGATGAACCCTCTCTTTATATAGGCATTTCCCTCTATTTATTAGGTAACACTCAAGACATTTATTAATATTAAAAACCAAGACAAACCGGGACTTGCTAACACTCGGACTAAAGCCGCCCCCTTTAGTCATAATCATGCCTAGTCCTATAGTACGCAGATTCAGGGTCTTCTTCGTCATCGTCATCGTCACCTGCCACTCCGGGGATCCTCAGCCCATCCATGGCATATACCAGGGGCCATTCCAGCCTCGGATTCACGGCGGGCGGGGGAGGGGTCTCCTGGAATACGATGTCGCTACCTCCGGGCCGGTGTGGGGCCTTTTTGTGGCTCTGTGGCGGGTGGAATCGTGGACACCGCAGGCGAGGATGGTCTCCCCCGACAATGTAGCGCATCACTCCGATGATAGTACGCTTCGCCCACCACAGATGACGGCCGGCTTCGTTGTGGTTCACCGGTGGCGGGCCATCACCCTCGTACCTGGCGAGCTCCCTTTCCTGCCTATTAGCGAAGAAGGCATTCCAGGTGTCGTAGTTGTCGAGATCCCACTGGGGATCCATTCGCTGCTCCGGCGTGAGCTCGTGGCAGAAGTGGTTTGTGATGGCCGCCTTGCGTGCGAAACCTTGAGGGACAGGAGGGACAGGAACCCCTCCAGCCCTCAGTATCCAGCCGGCTGGCGGCCGGTAGCCCGGCGGACAAGGGTAGTTGGAGGCGCACAACGCCTCGGTCTCCTCGAGGGTTAGAATGGCCCAGTAGGTGTTGTCCATTGTTCTAAGAGAGGAAGGCGTGGATGTGTGGATAGCCATGGCGCGAGCGCCCTAAATATAGAGGGAAAGGGCGGGAAAACTTGGCGTGAAGCTTTGGGAAATGGTAGGAAATATCTTTAGTCCCGGTTAGTGACTACATCCGGGACTAAAAGCTCTCGTAGAAAGGAAAGGGCGGGAAAACTTGGCGGGAAGCGGTGGGAAATGGCGGGAAGTATCTTTAGTCCCGGTTTGTGACTACAATCGGGACTAAATGGATATTATATTAAGATTCTTTATATTTTTCTGATAATAATAGACATATTATTTGTTTTATTTGGATTATTACAATAAAAGATATGATTTTCCAAAGTTTTTATATTTGATTTGAATTAAAAAATGAAAATTTACAAATGAAATAATTTGTAAATGATGTAAATAGATAAATGGATATTATATTAAGATTCTTTATATTTTTCTGATAATAATAGACATATTATTTGTTTTATTTGCATTATTACAATAAAAGATATGGTTTTCCAAAGTTTTTATATTTGATTTGAATTAAAAAAGAAAATTTACAAATGAAATAATTTATAAATGATGCAAATAGATAAATGGATATTATATTAAGATTCTTTATATTTTTTTGATAATAATAGACATATTATTTGTTTTATTTGGATTATTACAATAAAGATATGATTTTCCAAAGTTTTTATATTTGATTTGAATTAAAAAAAGAAAATTTACAAATGAAATAATTTATAAATGATGCAAACAGATAAATGGATATTATATTAAGATTCTTTATATTTTTCTGATAATAATAGACATATTATTTGTTTTATTTGGATTATTACAAAAAAAGATATGATTTTCCAAAGTTTTTATATTTGATTTGAATTAAAAAAAGAAAATTTACAAATGAAACAATTTATAAATGATGCAAACAGATAAATGGATATTATATTAAGATTCTTTATATTTTTCTGATAATAATAGACATATTATTTGTTTTATTTGGATTATTGCAATAAAAGATATGATTTTCCAAAGTTTTTATATTTGATTTGAATTAAATAAGAAAATATAAAAAAACTATTAGTCGCGGGTTGTGGCTGGACCCGGGACTAAAGGGTGCCTGCGCGCGTGAAAACGTAGCGGCCGAAAAAACTCATTAGTCCCGGACTGTGGCTTAACCCGCGACTAAAGGGTGGGTCTTTAGTCGCGGGCTAAGCCACGGCCCGGGACTAAAGACTCTTTAGTCCCGTCCCGTGGCTTATCCTGGGAGTAAAGGGGTGGCCACTATATATTTCCCGGGATGAAGAACCAATACATGTTTGAGAGTTTATGACTAAAACCTCGTCGTTTTCATGTTTTATGGTGTTTTCATGAGTTATTGCCCATAGTTTTTGGGTTCCAGGCGGATTTGCATGCCTCGTAAGAACCCTTACATGTTTGAGAGATATGACCAGGAACTCGTCGTTTTCGTGCTTATGGTGTTTTCATGAGCTATTTGCCAAAGTTTTGGTGTTCTAGGGTGATTTAAAACGACCTTAAGAACCAATACATGTTTGAGAGTTTATGACCAAAACCTCATCGTTTTCGTGTTTTATGGCCGTTTTATGAGCTATTGCCTACTGTTTAGGGGCTTGAGGGCGATTTACAATAATATTAAGACCTGATACATGTTGGAGAGATATGACCCAAAACTCGTAGTTTTCGTGATTTATAGCTGTTTTCATAAGCTATTGCCCACAGTTTTGGGGTTCCAGGGCGTTTTACATCAACCTTAAGACCTGATACTTGTTTGAGACATATGACCAAAAAATCATCATTTTCGTGTTTTATGGTGTTTTCATGAGTTATTGCCCATAGTTTTTGGGTTCCAGGTGGATTTGCATGCCGCGTAAGAACCCTTACATGTTTGAGAGATATGACCAGGAACTCGTCATTTTCACGATTTATGGCCATTTCCATGAGCTATTGCCCATAGTTTTAGGGTTTCTAGGGCGTTTTACATTAACCTTAAGACCCGATACATGTTTGAGAGTTTTGACCAAAAACTCGTCGTTTTCTTGTTTTATGGGCGTTTTCATGAGTTATTGCCGTAGTTATTGGGTTCCAGGCGATTTGCATGCCTCATAAGAACCCGTACATGTATGAGAGATATGACCAGAAACTCGTCGTTTTCGTGTTTATGGTCGTTTTCATGAACTATTGCCCAAACTTTTGGGGATCTAGGGCGATTTACAACAACCTTAAGAACCAATATATGTTTGAGAGTTTATGACCAAAACCTCATCGTTTTCGTGTTTTATGGCCGTTTTATGAGCTATTGCCCTCTGTTTAGGGGTTCGAGGGCGATTTACAATGATATATAGACCTGATACATGTTGGAGAGATATGACACAAAACTCGCAGTTTTCGTGTTTTATGGATGTTTTCATGAGGTATTGCCCACAGTTTTGGGGTTCCAGGGTGTTTTACATCAACCTTAAGACCTAATACTTGTTTGAGAGTTATGACCAAAAAATCATCGTTTTCGTGTTTTATGGTCGTTTTCATGGGTTATTTCCCACATTTTTGGGTACCAGGTGGATTTGCATGCCTCGTAAGAACCCTTACATGATTAAGAGATATGATCAAACACTCATCTTTTTCGCATTTTATGGTCATTTTCATGAGCTATTGGCAACAATTTTGGGGTTCTAGAACGATTTATAACGACCTTAAGAACCAATACATGTTTCAGAGTTTATGACCAAAACCTCGTCGTTTTCATGTTTTATGGTGTTTTCATGAGTTATTGCCCATAGTTTTTGGGTTCCAGGCGGATTTGCATGCCTCGTAAGAACCCTTACATGTTTGAGAGATATGACCAGGAACTCGTCATTTTCGTGCTTATGGTGTTTTCATGAGCTATTGCCCAAAGTTTTGGGGTTCTAGGGCGATTTACAACGACCTTAAGAACCAATACATGTTTGAGAGTTTATGACCAAAACCTCATCGTTTTCGTGTTTTATGGCCGTTTTATGAGCTATTGCCCACTGTTTAGGGGTTTGAGGGCGATTTACAATAATATTAAGACCTGATACATGTTGGCGAGATATGACCCAAAACTCGCAGTTTTCGTGATTTATAGCTGTTTTCATGAGCTATTTCCCACAGTTTTGGGGTTCCAGGGCGTTTTACATCAACCTTAAGACCTGATACTTGTTTGAGAGTTATGACCAAAAAATCATCATTTTCGTGTTTTATGGTCGTTTTCATGAGTTATTGCCCACAGTTTTTGGGTTCCAGGCGGATTTGCATGCCGCGTAAGAACCCTTAGATGTTTGAGAGATATGACCAGGAACTCGTCATTTTCACGATTTATGGCCATTTCCATGAGCTATTGCCCATAGTTTGAGGGTTTCTAGGGCGTTTTACATTAACCTTAAGACCCGATACATGTTTGAGTGTTTTGACCAAAAACTCGTCGTTTTCTTGTTTTATGGGCGTTTTCATGAGTTATTGCCCGTAGTTATTGGGTTCCAGGCAGATTTGCATGCCTCGTAAGAATCCGTACATGTATGAGAGATATGACAGGAAACTCGTCGTTTTTGTGTTTATGGTCGTTTTCATGAACTATTGCCAAAACTTTTGGGGTTCTAGGGCCATTTACAACGACCTTAAGAACCAATATATGTTTGAGAGTTTATGACCAAAACCTCATCGTTTTCGTGTTTTATGGCCGTTTTATGAGTTATTGCACACTGTTTAGGGGTTCGAGGGCGATTTACAATGATATTAAGACCTGATACATGTTGGAGAGATATGACCCAAAACTCGCAGTTTTCATGTTTTATGGATGTTTTCATGAGCTATTGCCCACAGTTTTGGGGTTCCAGGGTGTTTTACATCAACCTTATGACCTGATACTTTTTTTGATTTATGACCTAAAAATCATCGTTTTCGTGTTTTTTGGTCGTTTTCATGGGTTATTGCCCACATTTTTGGGTTCCAGGTGGATTTGCATGCCTCGTAAGAACCATTACATGCTTGAGAGATATGATAGAAAACTCGTCGTTTTTGCATTTTATGGTCATTTTCATGAGCTATTGGCAACAATTTTGGGGTTCTAGAGTGATTTATAACGACGTGAAGAACCAATACATGTTTCAGAGTTTATGACCAAAACCTCATCGTTTTCATGTTTTATGGTGTTTTCATGAGTTATTGCCCATAGTTTTTGGGTTCCAGGAGGATTTGCATGCCTCGTAAGAACCCTTACATGTTTGAGAGATATGACCAGGAACTCGTCGTTTTCGTGCTTATGGTGTTTTCATGAGCTATTGCCCAAAGTTTTGGGGTTCTAGGGCGATTTACAACGACCTTAAGAACCAATACATGTTTGAGAGTTTATGACCAAAACCTCATCGTTTTCGTGTTTTATGGCCGTTTTATGAGCTATTGCCCACTGTTTAGGGGTTTGAGGGCGATTTACAATAATATTAAGACCTGATACATGTTGGAGAGATATGACCCAAAACTCGCAGTTTTCGTGATTTATAGCTGTTTTCATGAGCTATTTCCCACAGTTTTGGGGTTCCAGGGCGTTTTACATCAACCTTAAGACCTGATACTTGTTTGAGAGTTATGACCAAAAAATCATCATTTTCGTGTTTTATGGTCGTTTTCATGAGTTATTGCCCACAGTTTTTGGGTTCCAGGCGGATTTGCATGCCGCGTAAGAACCCTTACATGTTTGAGAGATATGACCAGGAACTCGTCATTTTCACGATTTATGGCCATTTCCATGAGCTATTGCCCATAGTTTGAGGGTTTCTAGGGCGTTTTACATTAACCTTAAGACCCGATACATGTTTGAGAGTTTTGACCAAAAACTCGTCGTTTTCTTGTTTTATGGGCGTTTTCATGAGTTATTGCCCGTAGTTATTGGGTTCCAGGCAGATTTGCATGCCTCGTAAGAATCCGTACATGTATGAGAGATATGACAGGAAACTCGTCGTTTTTGTGTTTATGGTCGTTTTCATGAACTATTGCCGAAACTTTTGGGGTTCTAGGGCGATTTACAACGACCTTAAGAACCTATATATGTTTGAGAGTTTATGACCAAAACATCATCGTTTTCGTGTTTTATGGCCGTTTTATGAGCTATTGCCCACTGTTTAGGGGTTCGAGGGCGATTTACAATGATATTAAGACCTGATACATGTTGGAGAGATATGACCCAAAACTCGCAGTTTTCATGTTTTATGGATGTTTTCATGAGCTATTGCCCACAGTTTTGGGGTTCCAGGGTGTTTTACATCAACCTTATGACCTGATACTTTTTTTGATTTATGACCTAAAAATCATCGTTTTCGTGTTTTATGGTCGTTTTCATGGGTTATTGCCCACATTTTTTGGGTTCCAGCTGGATTTGCATGCCTCGTAAGAACCATTACATGCTTGAGAGATATGATTAAAAAACTCGTCGTTTTTGCATTTTATGGTCATTTTCATGAGCTATTGGCAATAATTTTGGGGTTCTAGAGCGATTTATAACGACGTTAAGAACCAATACATGTTTGAGAGTTTATGAACAAAACCTCGTCGTTTTCATGTTTTATGGTGTTTTCATGAGTTATTGCCCATAGTTTTTGGGTTCCAGGCGGATTTGCATGCCTCGTAAGAACCCTTACATGTTTGAGAGATATGACCAGGAACTCGTCGTTTTCGTGCTTATGTTGTTTTCATGAGCTATTGCCCAAAGTTTTGGTGATCTAGGGTGATTTACAACGACCTTAAGAACCAATACATGTTTGAGAGTTTATGACCAAAACCTCATCGCTTTCGTGTTTTATGGCCGTTTTATGAGCTATTGCCTACTATTTAGGGGTTTGAGGGCGATTTACAATAATATTAAGACCTGATACATGTTGGAGAGATATGACCCAAAACTCGAAGTTTTCGTGATTTATAGCTGTTTCATGAGCTATTACCCACAGTTTTGGGGTTCCAGGGCGTTTTACATCAACCTTAAGACCTGATACTTGTTTGAGAGTTATGACCAAAAAATTATCATTTTCGTGTTTTATGGTCGTTTTCATGAGTTATTGCCCACAGTTTTTGGGTTCCAGGCGGATTTGCATGCCGCGTAAGAACCCTTACATGTTTGAGAGATATGACCAGGAACTCCTCATTTTCACGATTTATGGGCATTTCCATGAGCTATTGCCCATTGTTTTAGGGTTTCCAGGGCGTTTTACATTAACCTTAAGACCCGATACATGTTTGAGAGTTTTGACCAAAAACTCGTCGTTTTCTTGTTTTATGGGCGTTTTCATGAGTTATTGCCCGAAGTTATTGGGTTCCAGGCGATTTGCATGCCTCGTAAGAACCCGTACATGTATGAGAGATATGACCAGAAACTCGTCGTTTTCGTGTTTATGGTCGTTTTCATGAACTATTGCCCAAACTTTTGGGGTTCTAGGGTGATTTACAACGACCTTAAGACCCAATATATGTTTGAGAGGTTATGACCAAAACCTCATCGTTTTCGTGTTTTATGGCCGTTTTATGAGCTATTGCCCACTATTTAGGGGTTCGAGGGCGATTTACAATGATATTAAGACCTGATACATGTTGGAGAGATATGACCCAAAACTCGCAGTTTTCATGTTTTATGGATGTTTTCATGAGCTATTGCCCACAGTTTGGGGTTCCAGGGTGTTTTACATCAACCTTATGACCTAATACTTGTTTGAGAGTTATGACCAAAAAATCATCGTTTTCGTGTTTTATGGTCGTTTTCATGGGTTATTTCCCACATTTTTTGGGTACCAGGTGGATTTGCATGCCTCGTAAGAACCCTTACATGATTGAGAGATATGATCAAACACTCATCTTTTTCGCATTTTATGGTCATTTATGAGCTATTGGCAACACTTCTGGGTTCTAGAACGATTTATAACGACCTTAAGAACCAATACATGTTTCAGAGTTTATGACCCAAACCTCGTCGTTTTCATGTTTTATGGTGTTTTCATGAGTTATTGCCCATAGTTTTTGGGTTCCAGGCGGATTTGCATGCCTCGTAAGAACCCTTACATGTTTAAGAGATATGACCAGGAACTCGTCGTTTTCGTGCTTATGGTGTTTTCATGAGCTATTGCCCAAAGTTTTGGGGTTCTAGGGCGATTTACAACGACCTTAAGAACCAATACATGTTTGAGAGTTTACGACCAAAACCTCATCGTTTTCGTGTTGTATGGCCGTTTTATGAGCTATTGCCCACTGTTTAGGGGTTTGAGGGCGATTTACAATAATATTAAGACCTGATACATGTTGGAGAGATATGACCCAAAACTCGCAGTTTTCGTGATTTATAGCTGTTTTCATGAGCTATTTCCCACAGTTTTGGGGTTCCAGGGCGTTTTACATAAACCTTAAGACCTGATACTTGTTTGAGAGTTATGACCAAAAAATCATCATTTTCGTGTTTTATGGTCGTTTTCATGAGTTATTGCCCACAGTTTTTGGGTTCCAGGCGGATTTGCATGCCACGTAAGAACCATTACATGTTTGAGAGATATGACCAGGAACTCGTCATTTTCACGATTTATGGCCATTTCCATGAGCTATTGCCCATAGTTTTAGGGATTCTAGGGCGTTTTACATTAACCTTAAGACCCGATACATGTTTGAGAGTTTTGACCAAAAACTCGTCGTTTTCTTGTTTGATGGGCGTTTTCATGAGTTATTGCTCGTAGTTATTGGGTTCTAGGCAGATTTGCATGCCTCGTAAGAACCCTTACATGTATGAGAGATATGACCAGAAACTCGTTGTTTTTGTGTTTATGGTCGTTTTCATGAACTATTGCCCAAAATTTTGGGGTTCTAGGGCGATTTACAACGACCTTAAGAACCAATATATGTTTGAGAGTTTATGACCACAAGCTCATCGTTTTCGTGTTTTATGGCCGTTTTATGAGTTATTACCCACTGTTTAGGGGTTCGAGGGCGATTTACAATGATATTAAGACCTGATACATGTTGGAGAGATATGACCCAAAACTCGCAGTTTTCGTGATTTATAGCTGTTTTCATGAGCTATTCCCACAGTTTTGGGGTACCAGGGTGTTTTACATCAACCTTATGACCAGATACTTTTGTTGATTTATGACCTAAAAATCATCGTTTTCGTGTTTTATGGTCGTTTTCATCGGTTATTGCCCACATTTTTTGGGTTCCAGGTGGATTTGCATGCCTCGTAAGAACCATTACATGCTTGAGAGATATGATCAAAAACTCGTCGTTTTCTCATTTTATGGTCATTTCCATGAGCTATTGGCAACAATTTTGGGGTTCTAGAGCGATTTATAACGACGTTAAGAACCAATACATGTTTGAGAGTTTATGAACAAAACCTCGTCGTTTTCATGTTTTGTGGTGTTTTCATGAGTTATTGCCCATAGTTTTTGGGTTCCAGGCGGATTTGCATGCCTCGTAAGAACCCTTACATGTTTGAGAGATATGACCAGGAACTCGTCGTTTTCGTGCTTATGGTGTTTTCATGAGCTATTGCCCAAAGTTTTGGTGTTCTAGGGTGATTTACAACGACCTTAAGAACCAATACTTGTTTGAGAGTTTATGACCAAAACCTCATCGTTTTCGTGTTTTATGGCCGTTTTATGAGCTATTGCCTACTGTTTAGGGGTTTGAGGGCGATTTACAATAATATTAAGACCTGATACATATTGGAGAGATATGACCCAAAACTCGCAGTTTTCGTGATTTATAGCTGTTTTCATGAGCTATTTCCCACAGTTTTGGGGTTCCAGGGCGTTTTACATCAACCTTAAGACCTGATACTTGTTTGAGAGTTGTGACCAAAAAATCATCATTTTCGTGTTTTATGGTCGTTTTCATGAGTTATTGCCCACAGTTTTTGGGTTCCAGGCGGATTTGCATGCCGCGTAAGAACCCTTACATGTTTGAGAGATATGACCAGGAACTCCTCATTTTCACAATTTATGGGCATTTCCATGAGCTATTGCCCATAGTTTTAGGGTTTCCAAGGCGTTTTACATTAACCTTAAGACCCGATACATGTTTGAGAGTTTTGACCAAAAACTCGTCGTTTTCTTGTTTTATGGGCGTTTTCATGAGTTATTGCCCGTAGTTATTGGGTTCCAGGCGATTTGCATGCCTCGTAAGAACCCGTAAATGTATGAGAGATATGACCAGAAACTCGTCGTTTTCGTGTTTATGGTCGTTTTCATGAACTATTGCCCAAACTTCTGGGGTTCTAGGGCGATTTACAATGACCTTAAGAACCAATATATGTTTGAGAGTTTATGACCAAAAGCTCATCGTTTTCATGTTTTATGGCCGTTTTATGAGTTATTGCCCACTGTTTAGGGGTTCGAGGGCGATTTACAATGATATTAAGACCTGATACATGTTGGAGAGATATGACCCAAAACTCGCAGTTTTCGTGTTTTATGGATGTTTTCATGAGCTATTGCCCACAGTTTTGGGGTTCCAGGGTGTTTTACATCAACCTTATGACCTGATACTTTTGTTGATTTATGACCTAAAAATCATCGTTTACGTGTTTTATGGTCGTTTTCATCGGTTATTGCCCACATTTTTTGGGTTCCAGGTGGATTTGCATGCCTCGTAAGAACCATTACATGCTTGAGAGATATGATCAAAAACTTGTCGTTTTTGCATTTTATGGTCATTTTCATGAGCTATTGGCAACAATTTCGGGGTTCTAGAGCGATTTATAACGACGTTAAGAACCAATACATGTTTGAGAGTTTATGAACAAAACCTCGTCGTTTTCATGTTTTATGGTCTTTTCATGAGTTATTGCCCATAGTTTTGGGTTCCAGGCGGATTTGCATGCCTCGTAAGAACCCTTACATGTTTGAGAGATATGACCAGGAACTCGTCGTTTTCGTGCTTATGGTGTTTTCATGAGCTATTGCCCAAAGTTTTGGGGTTCTAGGGAGATTTACAACGACCTTAAGAACCAATACATGTTTAAGAGTTTATGACCAAAACCTCATCGTTTTCGTGTTTTATGGCCGTTTTATAAGCTATTGCCCACTATTTAGGGGTTTGATGTCGATTTACAATGATATTAATACCTGATACATGTTAGAGAGATATGACCCAAATCTCGCAGTTTTCGTGATTTATAGCTGTTTTCATGAGCTATTGCCCACAGTTTTGGGGTTCCAGTATGCTTTACATCAACCTTAAGACCTGATACTTGTTTGAGAGTTATGACCAAAAAATCATCATTTTCGTGTTTTATGGTTGTTTTCATGAGTTATTGCCCACAGTTTGTGGGTTCCAGGAAGATTTGCATGCCGCGTAAGAACCCTTACATGTTTGAGAGATATGACCAGGAACTCGTCATTTTCATGATTTATGGCCATTTTCATGAGCTATTGCCCATAGTTTTAGGGTTTCCGTATGCTTACATTAACCTTAAGACCCGATACATGTTTGAGAGTTATGACCAAAAACTCGTCGTTTTCTTGTTTTATGGGTGTTTTCATGAGTTATTGCCCGTAGTTATTGGGTTCCATGCGGATTTCATGCCTCGTAAGAACCCGTACCTGTATGAGAGATATGACCAGAAACTCGTCGTTTTCGTGTTTATGGTCGTTTTCATGAACTATTGCCCAAACTTTTGGGGTTCTAGGGCGATTTACAACGACCTTAAGAACCAATATATGTTTGAGAGTTTATGACCAAAACCTCATCGTTTTCGTGTTTAATGGCTGTTTTATGAGCTATTGCCCACTATTTAGGAGTTCGAGGGCGATTTACAATGATATTAAGAACTGATACATGTTGGAGAGATATGACCCAAAGCTCGCAGTTTTCGTCTTTTATGGCTGTTTTCATGTGGTATTGCCCACAGTTTTGGGGTTCCGGGGCGTTTTACATCAACCTTAAGACCTGATACTTGTTTGAGAGTTATGACCAAAAAAATCATCGTTTTCGTGTTTTATGGTCGTTTTCATGGGTTATTGCCCACATTTTTTGGGTACTGGGTGGATTTGCATGCCTCGTATACATGATTGAGATATATGATCAAAAACTCGTCGTTTTCGCATTTTATGGTCATTTTCATGAGCTATTGGCAACAATTTTGGGGTTCTAGAGCGATTTATAACGACCTTAAGAACCAATACATGTTTTAGAGTTTATGATCAAAACCTCGTTGTTTTCATGTTTTATGGTGTTTTCATGAGTTATTGCCCACAGTTTTTGGGTTCCAGGCGGATTTGCATGCCTGGTAAGAACCCTTACATGTTTGAGAGATATGACCAGGAACTCGTCGTTTTCGTGCTTATGGTGTTTTCATGAGCTATTGCCCAAAGTTTTGGGGTTCTAGGGAGATTTACAACGACCTTAAGAACCAATACATGTTTAAGAGTTTATGACCAAAACCTCATCGTTTTCGTGTTTTATGGCCGTTTTATAAGCTATTGCCCACTATTTAGGGGTTTGATGTCGATTTACAATGATATTAATACCTGATACATGTTAGAGAGATATGACCCAAATCTCGCAGTTTTCGTGATTTATAGCTGTTTTCATGAGCTATTGCCCACAGTTTTGGGGTTCCAGGGCGTTTTACATCAACCTTAAGACCTGATACTTGTTTGAGAGTTATGACCAAAAAATCATCATTTTCGTGTTTTATGGTTGTTTTCATGAGTTATTGCCCACAGTTTGTGGGTTCCAGGCGGATTTGCATGCCGCGTAAGAACCCTTACATGTTTGAGAGATATGACCAGGAACTCGTCATTTTCATGATTTATGGCCATTTTCATGAGCTATTGCCCATAGTTTTAGGGTTTCCAGGGCGTTTTACATTAACCTTAAGACCCGATACATGTTTGAGAGTTATGACCAAAAACTCGTCGTTTTCTTGTTTTATGGGTGTTTTCATGAGTTATTGCCCGTAGTTATTGGGTTCCATGCGGATTTCATGCCTCGTAAGAACCCGTACCTGTATGAGAGATATGACCAGAAACTCGTCGTTTTCGTGTTTATGGTCGTTTTCATGAACTATTGCCCAAACTTTTGGGGTTCTAGGGCGATTTACAACGACCTTAAGAACCAATATATGTTTGAGAGTTTATGACCAAAACCTCATCGTTTTCGTGTTTAATGGCTGTTTTATGAGCTATTGCCCACTATTTAGGAGTTCGAGGGCGATTTACAATGATATTAAGGCGATACATGTTGGAGATATGACCCAAAGCTCATGATTTTAAGTCTTTTATGGCTGTTTTCATGTGGTATTGCCCACAGTTTTGGGGTTCCGGGGCGTTTTACATCAACCTTAAGACCTGATACTTGTTTGAGAGTTATGACCAAAAAAATCATCGTTTTCGTGTTTTATGGTCGTTTTCATGGGTTATTGCCCACATTTTTTGGGTACTGGGTGGATTTGCATGCCTCGTATACATGATTGAGATATATGATCAAAAACTCGTCGTTTTCGCATTTTATGGTCATTTTCATGAGCTATTGGCAACAATTTTGGGGTTCTAGAGCGATTTATAACGACCTTAAGAACCAATACATGTTTTAGAGTTTATGACCAAAACCTCGTCGTTTTCATGTTTTATGGTGTTTTCATGAGTTATTGCCCACAGTTTTTGGGTTCCAGGCGGATTTGCATGCCTGGTAAGAACCCTTACATGTTTGAGAGATATGACCAGGAACTCGTCGTTTTCGTGCTTATGGTGTTTTCATGAGCTATTGCCCAAAGTTTTGGGGTTCTAGGGCGATTTACAACGACCTTAAGAACCAATACATGTTTGAGAGTTTATGACCAAAACCTCATCGTTTTCGTGTTTTATGGCCGTTTTATGAGCTATTGCCCACTATTTAGGGGTTTGAGGGCGATTTACAATGATATTAAGACCTGATACATGTTGGAGAGATATGACCCAAAACTCCTAGTTTTCGTGTTTTATGGATGTTTTCATGAGCTATTGCCCCCAGTTTTGGGGTTCCAGGGTGTTTTACAGCAACCTTATGACCTGATACTTTTTTTGATTTATGACCTAAAAATCATCGTTTTCGTGTTTTATGGTCGTTTTCATGGGTTATTGCCCACATTTTTTGGGTTCCAGGTGGATTTGCATGCCTCGTAAGAACCATTACATGCTTGAGAGATATGATCAAAAACTCGTCGTTTTCACATTTTATGGTCATTTTCATGAGCTATTGGCAACAATTTTGGGGTTCTAGAGCGATTTATAACGACATTAAGAACCAATACATGTTTGAGAGTTTATGACCAAAACCTCGTCATTTTCATGTTTTATGGTGTTTTCATGAGTTATTGCCCATAGTTTTGGGTTCCAGGCGGATTTGCATGCCTCGTAAGAACCCTTACAGGTTTGAGAGATATGACCAGGAACTCGTCGTTTTCGTGCTTATGGTGTTTTCATGAGCTATAACCCAAAGTTTTGGGTTTCTAGGGCGAGTTACAACGACCTTAAGAACCAATACATGTTTAAGAGTTGATGACCAAAACCTCATCGTTTTCGTGTTTTATGGCCGTTTTATGAGCTATTGCCCACTGTTTAGGGGTTTGAGTGCGATTTACAATGATATTAATACCTGATACATGTTGGAGAGATATGACCCAAAACTCGCAGTTTTCGTGATTTATAGCTGCTTTCATGAGCGTTTTACATCAACCTTAAGACCTGATACTTGTTTGAGAGTTATGACCAAAAAATCATCGTTTTCGTGTTTTATGGTCGTTTTCATGAGTTATTACCCACATTTATTGGGTTCCAGGCGGATTTGCATGCCGCGTAAGAACCCTTACATGTTTGAGAGATATGACCAGGAACTCGTCATTTTCACGATTTATGGTCATTTTCATGAGCTATTGCCCATAGTTTTAGGGTCTCCAAGGCGTTTTACATTAACCTTAAGACCCGATACATGTTTGAGAGTTTTGACCAAAAACTCGTCGTTTTCTTGTTTTATGGGTGTTTTCATGAGTTATTGCCCGTAGTTATTGGGTTCCAGGCGGATTTGCATGCCTCGTAAGAACCCGTACATGTATGAGAGATATGACCAGAAACTCGTCGTTTTCGTGTTTATGGTCGTTTTCATGAACTATTGCCCAAACTTTTGGGGTTCTAGGGCGATTTACAACGACCTTAAGAACCAATATATGTTTGAGAGTTTATGACCAAAACCTCATCGTTTTCGTGTTTTCTGGTCGTTTTATGAGCTATTGCCCACTATTTAGGGGTTCGAGGGCGATTTACAATGATATTAAGACCTGATACATGTTGGAGAGATATGACCCAAACGTCGCAGTTTTCATCTTTTATGGCTGTTTTCATGAGGTATTGCCCACAGTCTTGGGGTTCCAGGGCGTTTTACATCAACCTTAAGACCTGATACTTGTTTGAGAGTTATGACCAAAAAATCATCATTTTCGTGTTTTATGGTCGTTTTCATGGGTTATTGCCCACATATTTTGGGTACGAGGTGGATTTGCATGCCTCGTAAGAACCCTTACATGATTGAGAGATATGATCAAAAACTCGTCGTTTTCGCATTTTATGGTCATTTTCATGAGCTATTGGCAACAATTTTGTGGTTCTAGAGCGATTTATAACGACCTTAAGAACCAATACATGTTTCAGAGTTTATGACCAAAAACTCATCGTTTTCATGTTTTATGGTGTTTTCATGAGTTATTGCCCATAGTTTTTAGGTTCTAGGCGGATTTGCATGCCTCGTAAGAACCCTTACATGTTTGAGAGATATGACCAGGAACTCATCGTTTCCGTGCTTATGGTGTTTTCATGAGCTATTGCCCAAAGTTTTTGGGTTCTAGGGCGATTTACAACGACCTTAAGAACCAATACATGTTTGAGAGTCTATGACCAAAACCTCATCGTTTTTATGTTTTATGTCCGTTTTATGAGCTATTTCCCACTGTTTAGGGGTTTGAGGGCGATTTACAATGATATTAAGACCTGATACATGTTGGAGAGATATGACCCAAAACTCGCAATTTTCGTTATCTATAGCTGTTTTCATGAGCTATTGCCCACAGTTCTGGGGTTCCAGGGATTTTTACATCAATGTTAAGACCTGATACTTGTTTGAGAGTTATGACCAAAAAATCATCGTTTTCGTGTTTTATGGTCGTTTTCATGAGTTATTGCCCACAGTTTTTGGGTTCCAGGCGGATTTGCATGCCGCATAAGAACCCTTACATGTTTGAGAGATAGGACCAGGAACTCGTCATCTTCACGATTTATGGCCATTTTCATGAGTTATTGCCCATAGTTTTAGGGTTTCCAGGGCGTTTTACATTAACCTTAAGACCCAATAAATGTTTGAGAGTTATGACCAAAAACTCGTCGTTTTCTTGTTTTATGGGTGTTTTCATGAGTTATTGCCCGTAGTTATTGGGTTCCAGGCGGATTTCATGCCTCGTAAGAACCCGTACATGTATGAGAGATATGACCAGAAACTCGTCATTTTCGTGTTTATGGTCGTTTTCATGAACTATTGCCCAAACTTTTGGGGTTCTAGGGCGATTTACAACGACCTTAAGAACCAATATATGTTTGAGAGTTTATGACCAAAACCTCATCGTTTTCGTGTTTTATGGCCGTTTTATGAGCTATTGCCCACTGTTTAGGGGTTCGAGGGCGATTTACAATGATATTAAGACCTGATACATGTTGCAGAGATATGACCCAAAGCTCACATTTTTCGTCTTTTATGGCTGTTTTCATGAGGTATTGCCCACAGTCTTGGGGTTCTAGGGCGTTTTACATCAACCTTAAGACCTGATACTTGTTTGAGAGTTATGACCAAAAAATCATCATTTTCGTGTTTTATGGTCGTTTTCATGGGTTATTGCCCACATATTTTGGGTACGGTGGATTTGCATGCCCGTAGAACCCTTACATGATTGAGAGATATGATCAAAAACTCATTTTTTAGCATTTTATGGTCGGTTTCATGAGCTATTGGCAACAATTTTGGGGTTCTAGAGCGATTTATAACGACCTTAAGAACCAATACATGTTTGAGTTTATAACCAAAACCTCGTTTTCATGTTTTATGGTGTTTTCATGAGTTATTGCCCATAGTTTTAGGTTCCAGTGATTGCATGCCTCGTAAGAACCCTTACATGTTTGAGAGATATGACCAGGAACTCGTCGTTTTAGTGCTTATTGTGTTTTAATGAGCTATTTACCAAATTTTTTGGGTTCTAGGCGATTTACAACGACCTTAAGAAACAATACATGTTTGACAGTTTATGACCAAAACCTCATCGTTTTGATGTTTTATGTCCATTTTATGAGCTATTGCCCACTGTTTAGGGGTTTGAGGGCGATTTACAATAATATTAAGACCTGATACATGTTGGAGAGATATGACCCAAAACTCGCAATTTTCGTTATTTATAGCTGTTTTCATGAGCTATTGCCTGATTTTTGGGGTTCGAGATTTTTACGTCAACCTTAAGACCTGATACTTGTTTGAGAGTTATGACCAAAAAATCATCGTTTTCGTGTTTTATGGTCGTTTTCATGAGTTATTGCCCACAGTTTTTGGGTTCCAGGCGGATTTGCATGCCTTGTAAGAACCCTTACATGTTTGAGAGATATGACCAGGAACTCGTCGTTTTCGTGCTTATGGTGTTTTCATGAGCTATTGCCCAAAGTTTTGGGGTTCTAGGGCGATTTACAACGACCTTAAGAACCAATACATGTTTGAGAGTTTATGACCAAAACCTCATCGTTTTCGTGTTTTATGGCCGTTTTATGAGCTATTGACCACTGTTTAGGGGTTTAAGCGCGATTTACAATAATATTAAGACCTGATACATGTTGGTGAGATATGACCCAAAACTCGCGGTTTTCGTGATTTATAGCTCTTTCCATGAGCTATTGCCCACAGTTTTGGGGTTCCAGGGCGTTTATATCAACATTAAGACACGATACTTGTTTGAGAGTTATGACCGAAAATCATCTTTTTGGTGTTTTATGGTCGTTTTCATGAGTTATTGCCCACATTTATTGGGTTCCAGGCGGATTTGCATGCCGCATAAGAACCCTTACATGTTTGAGAGATATGACCCGGAACTCGTCATTTTCACGATTTATGGCCATTTCCATGAGCTATTACCCATAGTTTTAGGGTTTCCAGGGCGTTTTACATTAACCTTAAGACCCGATACATGTTTGAGAGTTTTGACCAAAAACTTCTCGTTTTCTTGTTTTATGGGTGTTTTCATGAGTTATTGCCCGTAGTTATTGGGTTCCAGGCGGATTTGCATGCCTCGTAAGAACCCGTACATGTATGAGAGATATGACCAGAAACTCGTCGTTTTCGTGTTTATGGTCGTTTTCATGAACTATTGCCCAAACTTTCGGGGTTCTAGGGCGATTTACAACGACCTTAAGAACCAATATATGTTTGAGAGTTTATGACCAAAACCTCATCGTTTTCGTGTTTTATAGCCGTTTTATGAGCTATTGCCCACTGTTTAGGGGTTCGAGGGCGATTTACAATGATATTAAGACCTGATACATGTTGGAGAGATGACCCATAGCTCATGATTTTAAATCTTTATGGCTGTTTTCATGAGGTATTGCCCACAGTTTTGGGGCTCCAGGGCGTTTTACATCAACCTTAAGACCTGATACTTGTTTGAGAGTTATGACCAAAAAATCATCATTTTCGTGTTTTATGGTCGTTTTCATGGGTTATTGCCCACATATTTTGGGTACGAGGTGGATTTGCATGCCTCGTAAGAACCCTTACATGATTGAGAGATATGATCAAAAACTCGTCGTTTTCGCATTTTATGGTCATTTTCATGAGCTATTGGCAACAATTTTGGGGTTCTAGAGCGATTTATAACGACCTTAAGAACCAATACATGTTTCAGAGTTTATGACCAAAACCTCGCTGCTTTTCATGTTTTATGGTGTTTTCATGAGTTATTGCCCATAGTTTTTAGGTTCCAGCGGATTTGCATGCCTCGTAAGAACCCTTACATGTTTGAGAGATATGACCAGGAACTCATCGTTTCCGTGCTTACGGTGTTTTCATGAGCTATTGCCCAAAGTTTTTGGGTTCTAGGGCGATTTACAACGACCTTAAGAAACAATACATGTTTGAGAGTTTATGACCAAAACCTCATCCTTTTGATGTTTTATGTCCGTTTATGAGCTATTGCCTTTGTTTAGGGGTTTGAGGCGATTTACAATGATATTAATACGATACATGTTGGAGATATGACCCAAAACTTCATAATTTTCGTTATTTATAGCTGTTTTCATGAGCTATTGCCCACAGTTTTGGGGTTCCAGGGATTTTTACATCAACCTTAAGACGTGATACTTGTTTGAGAGTTATGACCAAAAAATCATCGATTTCGTGTTTTATGGTCGTTTTAAAGAGTTATTTCCCAAAGTTTTTGGGTTCAAGGCGGATTTGCATGCCGCGTAAGAACCCTTACATGTTTGAGAGATATGACCAGGAACTCGTCATTTTCACGATTTATGGCCATTTCCATGAGCTATTGCCCATAGTTTTACGGTTTCCAGGGCATTTTACATTAACCTTAAGACCCGATACATGTTTGAGAGTTTTAACCAAAAACTTCTCGTTTTCTTGTTTTATCGGTGTTTTCATGAGTTATTGCCGTAATTCTTTGGGTTCCAAAGTGATTTGCATGCCTCGTAAGAACCCGTACATGTATGAGAGATATGACCAGAAACTCGTCGTTTTCGTGTTTATGGTCGTTTTCATGAACTATTGCCCAAACTTTTGGGGTTCTAGGGCGATTTACAACGACCTTAAGAACCAATATATGTTTGAGAGTTTATGACCAAAACCTCATCGTTTTCGTGTTTTATGGCCGTTTTATGAGCTATTACCCACTGTTTAGGGGTTCGAGGGCGATTTACAATGATATTAAGACCTGATACATGTTGCAGAGATATGACCCAAAGCTCGCATTTTTCGTCTTTTATGGCTGTTTTCATGAGGTATTGCCCACAGTCTTGGGGTTCTAGGGCGTTTTACATCAACCTTAAGACCTGATACTTGTTTGAGAGTTATGACCAAAAAATCATTTTCGTGTTTTATGGTCGTTTTCATGGGTTATTGCCCACATATTTTGGGTGAGGTGGATTTGCATGCCCGTAAGAACCCTTACATGATTGAGAGATATGATCAAAACTTCGCGTTTTTCGCATTTTATGGTCTTCATGAGCTATTGGCAACAATTTTGGGGTTCTAGAGCGATTTATAACGACCTTAAGAACCAATACATGTTTGAGTTTATAACCAAAACCTCGTCGTTTTCATGTTTTATGGTGTTTTCATGAGTTATTTCCCATAGTTTTTAGGTTACAGGCGGATTTGCAAGCCACGTAAGAACCCTTACATGTTTGAGAGATATGACCAGGAAATCATAGTTTTCGTGCTTATGGTGTTTTCATGAGCTATTGCCCAAAGTTTTGGGTTCTAGGCGTTACAACGACCTTAAGAAACAATACATGTTTGACAGTTTATGACCAAAACCTCATCGTTTTGATGTTTTATGTCCATTTTATGAGCTATTGCCTTTGTTTAGGGGTTTGAGGGCGATTTACAATAATATTAAGACCTGATACATGTTGGAGAGATATGACCCAAAACTCGCAATTTTCGTTATTTATAGCTGTTTTCATGAGCTATTGCCCACAGTTTTGGGGTTCCAGGGATTTTTACATCAACCTTAAGACCTGATACTTGTTTGAGAGTTATGACCAAAAAATCATCGTTTTCGTGTTTTATGGTCGTTTTCATGAGTTATTGCCCACAGTTTTTGGGTTCCAGGCGGATTTGCATGCCTTGTAAGAACCCTTACATGTTTGAGAGATATGACCAGGAACTCGTCGTTTTCGTGCTTATGGTGTTTTCATGAGCTATTGCCCAAAGTTTTGGGGTTCTAGGGCGATTTACAACGACCTTAAGAACCAATACATGTTTGAGAGTTTATGACCAAAACCTCATCGTTTTCGTGTTTTATGGCCGTTTTATGAGCTATTGCCCACTGTTTAGGGGTTTAAGCGCGATTTACAATAATATTAAGACCTGATACATGTTGGTGAGATATGACCCAAAACTCGCGGTTTTCGTGATTTATAGCTGTTTTCATGAGCTATTGCCCACAGTTTTGGGGTTCCAGGGCGTTTTATATCAACATTAAGACCTGATACTTGTTTGAGAGTTATGACCGAAAAATCATCATTTTTGTGTTTTATGGTCGTTTTCATGAGTTATTGCCCACATTTATTGGGTTCCAGGCGGATTTGCATGCCGCATAAGAACCCTTACATGTTTGAGAGATATGACCCGGAACTCGTCATTTTCACGATTTATGGCCATTTCCATGAGCTATTACCCATAGTTTTAGGGTTTCCAGGGCGTTTTACATTAACCTTAAGACCCGATACATGTTTGAGAGTTTTGACCAAAAACTTCTCGTTTTCTTGTTTTATGGGTGTTTTCATGAGTTATTGCCCGTAGTTATTGGGTTCCAGGCGGATTTGCATGCCTCGTAAGAACCCGTACATGTATGAGAGATATGACCAGAAACTCGTCGTTTTCGTGTTTATTGTCGTTTCATGAACTATTGCCCAAACTTTCGGGTTCTAGGCGATTTACAACGACCTTAAGAACCAATATATGTTTGAGAGTTTATGACCAAAACCTCATCGTTTTCGTGTTTTATAGCCGTTTTATGAGCTATTGCCCACTGTTTAGGGGTTCGAGGGCGATTTACAATGATATTAAGACCGATACATGTTGGAAGATATGACCCATAGCTCATGATTTTAAATCTTTATGGCTGTTTTCATGAGGTATTGCCCAGTTTGGGGCTCCAGGCGTTTACATCAACCTTAAGACACGATACTTGTTTGAGAGTTATGACCAAAAATCATCATTTTCGTGTTTTATGGTCGTTTTCATGGGTTATTGCCCACATATTTTGGGTGCAGGTGGATTTGCATGCCTCGTAAGAACCCTTACATGATTGAGAGATATGATCAAAACTCGTCGTTTTGCATTTTATGGTCATTTTCATGAGATATTGGCAACAATTTTGGGGTTCTAGAGCGATTTATAACGACCTTAAGAACCAATACATGTTTCAGAGTTTATGACCAAAACCTCGTCGTTTTCATGTTTTATGGTGTTTTCATGAGTTATTGCCCATAGTTTTTAGGTTCAGGATTTGCATGCCTCGTAAGAACCCTTACATGTTTGAGAGATATGACCAGAACTCATCGTTTCCGTGCTTACGGTGTTTTCATGAGCTATTGCCCAAAGTTTTTTGGGTTCTAGGGCGTTACAACGACCTTAAGAAACAATACATGTTTGAGAGTTTATGACCAAAACCTCATCCTTTTGATGTTTTATGTCCGTTTATGAGCTATTGCCTTTGTTTAGGGGTTTGAGGCGATTTACAATGATATTAATACGATACATGTTGGAGATATGACCCAAAACTTCGCAATTTTCGTTATTTATAGCTGTTTTCATGAGCTATTGCCCAGTTTTGGGGTTCCAGGGATTTTTACATCAACCTTAAGACGTGATACTTGTTTGAGAGTTATGACCAAAAAATCATCGATTTCGTGTTTTATGGTCGTTTTCATGAGTTATTGCCCACAGTTTTTGGGTTCGGTGCGGATTTGCATGCCGTAAGAACCCTTACATGTTTGAGAGATATGACCAGAACTCGTCATTTTCACGATTTATGGCCATTTCCATGAGCTATTGCCCATAGTTTTACGGTTTCCAGGGCATTTTACATTAACCTTAAGACCCGATACATGTTTGAGAGTTTTAACCAAAAACTTCTCGTTTTCTTGTTTTATCGGTGTTTTCATGAGTTATTGCCCGTAGTTACTGGGTTCCAGGCGGATTTGCATGCCTCGTAAGAACCCGTACATGTATGAGAGATATGACCAGAAACTCGTCGTTTTCCTGTTTATGGTCGTTTTCATGAACTATTGCCCAAACTTTTGGGGTTCTAGGGCGATTTACAACGACCTTAAGAACCAATATATGTTTGAGAGTTTATGACCAAAACCTCATCGTTTTCGTGTTTTATGGCCGTTTTATGAGCTATTACCCACTGTTTAGGGGTTCGAGGGCGATTTACAATGATATTAAGACCTGATACATGTTGCAGAGATATGACCCAAAGCTCGCATTTTTCGTCTTTTATGGCTGTTTTCATGAGGTATTGCCCACAGTCTTGGGGTTCTAGGGCGTTTTACATCAACCTTAAGACCTGATACTTGTTTGAGAGTTATGACCAAAAAATCATCATTTTCGTGTTTTATGGTCGTTTTCATGGGTTATTGCCCACATATTTTGGGTACGAGGTGGATTTGCATGCCCCGTAAGAACCCTTACATGATTGAGAGATATGATCAAAAACTCGCCGTTTTCGCATTTTATGGTCAGTTTCATGAGCTATTGGCAACAATTTTGGGGTTCTAGAGCGATTTATAACGACCTTAAGAACCAATACATGTTTCAGAGTTTATAACCAAAACCTCGTCGTTTTCATGTTTTATGGTGTTTTCATGAGTTATTGCCCATAGTTTTTAGGTTCAGTGATTTGCATGCCTCGTAAGAACCCTTACATGTTTGAGAGATATGACCAGGAACTCATCGTTTTCGTGCTTATGGTGTTTTCATGAGCTATTGCCCAAAGTTTTTGGGTTCTAGGGCGATTTACAACGACCTTAAGAAACAATACATGTTTGACAGTTTATGACCAAAACCTCATCGTTTTGATGTTTTATGTCCATTTTATGAGCTATTGCCCACTGTTTAGGGGTTTGAGGGCGATTTACAATAATATTAAGACCTGATACATGTTGGAGAGATATGACCCAAAACTCGCAATTTTCGTTATTTATAGCTGTTTTCATGAGCTATTGCCCACAGTTTTGGGGTTCCAGGGATTTTTACATCAACCTTAAGACCTGATACTTGTTTGAGAGTTATGACCAAAAAATCATCGTTTTCGTGTTTTATGGTCGTTTTCATGAGTTATTGCCCACAGTTTTTGGGTTCCAGGCGGATTTGCATGCCTTGTAAGAACCCTTACATGTTTGAGAGATATGACCAGGAACTCGTCGTTTTCGTGCTTATGGTGTTTTCATGAGCTATTGCCCAAAGTTTTGGGGTTCTAGGGCGATTTACAACGACCTTAAGAACCAATACATGTTTGAGAGTTTATGACCAAAACCTCATCATTTTCATGTTTTATTGGCGTTTATGAGCTATTGCCTTTGTTTAGGGGTTTAAGCGATTTACAATAATATTAAGACCTGATACATGTTGGTGAGATATGACCCAAAACTCGCGGTTTTCGTGATTTATAGCTGTTTTCATGAGCTATTGCCCACAGTTTTGGGGTTCCAGGGCGTTTTATATCAACATTAAGACCTGATACTTGTTTGAGAGTTATGACCGAAAAATCATCATTTTTGTGTTTTATGGTCGTTTTCATGAGTTATTGCCCACATTTATTGGGTTCCAGGCGGATTTGCATGCCGCATAAGAACCCTTACATGTTTGAGAGATATGACCCGGAACTCGTCATTTTCACGATTTATGGCCATTTCCATGAGCTATTACCCATAGTTTTAGGGTTTCCAGGGCGTTTTACATTAACCTTAAGACCCGATACATGTTTGAGAGTTTTGACCAAAAACTTCTCGTTTTCTTGTTTTATGGGTGTTTTCATGAGTTATTGACCGTAGTTATTGGGTTCTAGGAGGATTTGCATGCCTCGTAAGAACCCTTACAAGTATGAGAGATATGAACAAAAACTCGTCGTTTTCCTGTTTATGGTCGTTTTCATGAACTATTGCCCAAACTTTGGGTTCTAGGGCGATTTAAAACGACCTTAAGAACCAATATATGTTTGAGAGTTTATGACCAAAACCTCATCGGTTTGTGTTTTATAGCCGTTTATGAGCTATTGCCTTTGCTTAGGGGTTCGAGGCGATTTACAATGATATTAAGACCGATACATGTTGGAGAGATATGACCCATAGCTCATGATTTTAAATCTTTATGGCTGTTTTCATGAGGTATTGCCCACAGTTTTGGGGCTCAAGGGCGTTTACATCAACCTTAAGACCTGATACTTGTTTGAGAGTTATGACCAAAAAATCATCATTTTCGTGTTTTATGGTCGTTTTCATGGGTTATTGCCCACATATTTTGGGTACGAGGTGGATTTGCATGCCTCGTAAGAACCCTTACATGATTGAGAGATATGATCAAAAACTCGTCGTTTTCGCATTTTATGGTCATTTTCATGAGCTATTGGCAACAATTTTGGGGTTCTAGAGCGATTTATAACGACCTTAAGAACCAATACATGTTTCAGAGTTTATGACCAAAACCTCGTCGTTTTGATGTTTTATGGTGTTTTAATGAGTTATTGCCCATAGTTTTTAGGTTCCAAAGGATTTGCATGCCTCGTAAGAACCCTTACATGTTTGAGAGATATGACCAGGAACTCATCGTTTCCGTGCTTACGGTGTTTTCATGAGCTATTGCCCAAAGTTTTTGGGTTCTAGGGCGATTTACAACGACCTTAAGAAACAATACATGTTTGAGAGTTTATGACCAAAACCTCATCCTTTTGATGTTTTATGTCCGTTTTATGAGCTATTGCCCACTGTTTAGGGGTTTGAGGGCGATTTACAATGATATTAATACCTGATACATGTTGGAGAGATATGACCCAAAACTCGCAATTTTCGTTATTTATAGCTGTTTTCATGAGCTATTGCCCACAGTTTTGGGGTTCCAGGGATTTTTACATCAACCTTAAGACGTGATACTTGTTTGAGAGTTATGACCAAAAAATCATCGATTTCGTGTTTTATGGTCGTTTTCATGAGTTATTGCCCACAGTTTTTGGGTTCCAGGCGGATTTGCATGCCGCGTAAGAACCCTTACATGTTTGAGAGATATGACCAGGAACTCGTCATTTTCACGATTTATGGCCATTTCCATGAGCTATTACCCATAGTTTTAGGGTTTCCAGGGCGTTTTACATTAACCTTAAGACCCGATACATGTTTGAGAGTTTTGACCAAAAACTTCTCGTTTTCTTGTTTTATGGGTGTTTTCATGAGTTATTGCCCGTAGTTATTGGGTTCCAGGCGGATTTGCATGCCTCGTAAGAACCCGTACATGTATGAGAGATATGACCAGAAACTCGTCGTTTTCGTGTTTATGGTCGTTTTCATGAACTATTGCCCAAACTTTCGGGGTTCTAGGGCGATTTACAACGACCTTAAGAACCAATATATGTTTGAGAGTTTATGACCAAAACCTCATCGTTTTCGTGTTTTATAGCCGTTTTATGAGCTATTGCCCACTGTTTAGGGGTTCGAGGGCGATTTACAATGATATTAAGACCTGATACATGTTGGAGAGATATGACCCATAGCTCGCAGTTTTCGTCTTTTATGGCTGTTTTCATGAGGTATTGCCCACAGTTTTGGGGCTCCAGGGCGTTTTACATCAACCTTAAGACCTGATACTTGTTTGAGAGTTATGACCAAAAAATCATCATTTTCGTGTTTTATGGTCGTTTTCATGGGTTATTGCCCACATATTTTGGGTACGAGGTGGATTTGCATGCCTCGTAAGAACCTTACATGATTGAGAGATATGATCAAAAACTCGTCGTTTTCGCATTTTATGGTCATTTTCATGAGCTATTGGCAACAATTTTGGGGTTCTAGAGCGATTTATAACGACCTTAAGAACCAATACATGTTTCAGAGTTTATGACCAAAACCTCGTCGTTTTCATGTTTTATGGTGTTTTCATGAGTTATTGCCCATAGTTTTTAGGTTCCAGGCGGATTTGCATGCCGCGTAAGAACCCCTACATGTTTGAGAGATATGACCAGGAACTCATCGTTTCCGTGCTTACGGTGTTTTCATGAGCTATTGCCCAAAGTTTTTGGGTTCTAGGGCGATTTACAACGACCTTAAGAAACAATACATGTTTGAGAGTTTATGACCAAAACCTCATCCTTTTGATGTTTTATGTCCGTTTTATGAGCTATTGCCCACTGTTTAGGGGTTTGAGGGCGATTTACAATGATATTAATACCTGATACATGTTGGAGAGATATGACCCAAAACTTCATAATTTTCGTTATTTATAGCTGTTTTCATGAGCTATTGCCCACAGTTTTGGGGTTCCAGGGATTTTTACATCAACCTTAAGACGTGATACTTGTTTGAGAGTTATGACCAAAAAATCATCGATTTCGTGTTTTATGGTCGTTTTCATGAGTTATTGCCCACAGTTTTTGGGTTCCAGGCGGATTTGCATGCCGTAAGAACCCTTACATGTTTGAGAGATATGACCAGAACTTCATTTTCACGATTTATGGCCATTTCCATGAGCTATTGCCCATAGTTTTACGGTTTCCAGGGCATTTTACATTAACCTTAAGACCCGATACATGTTTGAGAGTTTTAACCAAAAACTTCTCGTTTTCTTGTTTTATCGGTGTTTTCATGAGTTATTGCCGTAATTCTTTGGGTTCCAGTGATTGCATGCCTCGTAAGAACCCGTACATGTATGAGAGATATGACGAAACTTCGTCGTTTTCCTGCTTATGGTCGTTTTCATGAACTATTGCCCAAACTTTTGGGGTTCTAGGCGATTTACGACCTTAAGAACCAATATATGTTTGAGAGTTTATGACCAAAACCTCATCGTTTTCGTGTTTTATGGCCGTTTTATGAGCTATTACCCACTGTTTAGGGGTTCGAGGGCGATTTACAATGATATTAAGACCTGATACATGTTGCAGAGATATGACCCAAAGCTCGCATTTTTCGTCTTTTATGGCTGTTTTCATGAGGTATTGCCAGTCTTGGGGTTCTAGGGCTTACATCAACCTTAAGACACGATACTTGTTTGAGAGTTATGACCAAAAAATCATCATTTTCGTGTTTTATGGTCGCTTTCATGGGTTATGCCCACATATTTTGGGTCGGTGGATTTGCATGCCCCGTAAGAACCCTTACATGATTGAGAGATATGATCAAAAACTCGCCGTTTTCGCATTTTATGGTCAGTTTCATGAGCTATTGGCAACAATTTTGGGGTTCTAGAGCGATTTATAACGACCTTAAGAACCAATACATGTTTCAGAGTTTATAACCAAAACCTCGTCGTTTTGATGTTTTATGGTGTTTTCATGAGTTATTTCCCAAAGTTTTTATGTTACAGGCGGATTTGCATGCCTCGTAATAAACCTTAAAAGTTTGAGAGATATGACCAGGAACTCATCGTTTTCGTGCTTATGGTGTTTTCATGAGCTATTGCCCAAAGTTTTGGGGTTCTAGGGCGATTTACAACGACCTTAAGAAACAATACATGTTTGACGATTTATGACCAAAACCTCATCGTTTGATGTTTTATGTCCATTTTATGAGCTATTGCCCACCTTAGGGGTTTGAGGCGATTTACAATAATATTAAGACCTGATACATGTTGGAGATATTACCCAAAACTCGCAATTTTCGTTATTTATAGCTGTTTTCATGAGCTATTGCCCACAGTTTTGGGGTTCCAGGGATTTTTACATCAACCTTAAGACCTGATACTTGTTTGAGAGTTATGACCAAAAAATCATCGTTTTCGTGTTTTATGGTCGTTTTCATGAGTTATTGCTTACGCTTTTTGGGTTCGGTGATTTGCATGCCTTGTAAGAACCCTTACATGTTTGAGAGATATGACCAGGAACTCGTCGTTTTCGTGCTTATGGTGTTTTCATGAGCTATTGCCCAAAGTTTTGGGGTTCTAGGGCGATTTACAACGACCTTAAGAACCAATACATGTTTGAGAGTTTATGACCAAAACCTCATCGTTTTCGTGTTTTATGGCCGTTTTATGAGCTATTGCCCACTGTTTAGGGGTTCGAGGGCGATTTACAATGATATTAAGACCTGATACATGTTGGAGAGATATGACCCATAGCTCGCAGTTTTCGTGATTTATAGCTGTTTTCATGAGCTATTGCCCACAGTTTTGGGGTTCCAGGGCATTTTATATCAACATTAAGACCTGATACTTGTTTGAGAGTTATGACCGAAAAATCATCATTTTTGTGTTTTATGGTCGTTTTCATGAGTTATTGCCCACATTTATTGGGTTCCAGGCGGATTTGCATGCCGCATAAGAACCCTTACATGTTTGAGAGATATGACCCGGAACTCGTCATTTTCACGATTTATGGCCATTTCCATGAGCTATTACCCATAGTTTTAGGGTTTCCAGGGCGTTTTACATTAACCTTAAGACCCGATACATGTTTCAGAGTTTATGACCAAAACCTCGTCGTTTTCATGTTTTATGGTGTTTTCATGAGTTATTGCCCATAGTTTTTAGGTTCCAGTGATTTGCCTCGTAAGAACCCTTACATGTTTGAGAGATATGACCAGAACTCATCGTTTCCGCTTACGGTGTTTTCATGAGCTATTGCCCAAAGTTTTTGGGTTCTAGGGCGATTTACAACGACCTTAAGAAACAATACATGTTTGAGAGTTTATGACCAAAACCTCATCCTTTTGATGTTTTATGTCCGTTTTATGAGCTATTGCCTTTGTTTAGGGTTTGAGGGCGATTTACAATGATATTAATACCTGATACATGTTGGAGAGATATGACCCAAAACTCGCAATTTTCGTTATTTATAGCTGTTTTCATGAGCTATTGCCCACAGTTTTGGGGTTCCAGGGATTTTTACATCAACCTTAAGACGTGATACTTGTTTGAGAGTTATGACCAAAAAATCATCGATTTCGTGTTTTATGGTCGTTTTCATGAGTTATTGCCACGCTTTTGGGTTCCAGCGGATTTGCATGCGGCGTAAGAACCCTTACATGTTTGAGAGATATGACCAGAACTCGTCATTTTCACGATTTATGGCCATTTCCATGAGCTATTGCCCATAGTTTTACGGTTTCTGGCATTTACATTAACCTTAAGACCCGATACATGTTTGAGAGTTTTAACCAAAAACTTCTCGTTTCTTGTTTTATCGGTGTTTTCATGAGTTATTGCCCGTAATTCTCGGGTTCCAGGTGGTTGCATGCCTCGTAAGAACCGTATACATGTATGAGAGATATGACGGTAAACTTCGCGTTTTCCTGCTTATGGTCGCTTTTCATGAACTATTACCCAAACTTTTGGGGTTCTAGGGCGATTTACAACGACCTTAAGAACCAATATATGTTTGAGAGTTTATGACCAAAACCTCATCGTTTTCGTGTTTTATGGCCGTTTTATGAGCTATTACCCAGTGTTTAGGGGTTCGAGGGCGATTTACAATGATATTAAGACACGATACATGTTGCGAGATATGACCCAAAGCTCGCATTTTTTCGCCTTTTATGGCTTTTCATGAGGTATTGCCCACGCCTTGGGGTTCTAGGGCGTTTTACATCAACCTTAAGACCTGATACTTGTTTGAGAGTTATGACCAAAAAATCATCATTTTCGTGTTTTATGGTCGTTTTCATGGGTTATTGCCCACATATTTTGGGTACGAGGTGGATTTGCATGCCCCGTAAGAACCCTTACATGATTGAGAGATATGATCAAAAACTCGCCGGTTTCGCATTTTATGGTCAGTTTCATGAGCTATTGGCAACAATTTTGGGGTTCTAGAGCGATTTATAACGACCTTAAGAACCAATACATGTTTCAGAGTTTATAACCAAAACCTCGTCGTTTTCATGTTTTATGGTGTTTTCATGAGTTATTGCCCATAGTTTTTAGGTTCCAGGCGGATTTGCATGCCTCGTAAGAACCCTTACATGTTTGAGAGATATGACCAGGAACTCATCGTTTTCGTGCTTATGGTGTTTTCATGAGCTATTGCCCAAAGTTTTTGGGTTCTAGGGCGATTTACAACGACCTTAAGAAACAATACATGTTTGACAGTTTATGACCAAAACCTCATCGTTTTGATGTTTTATGTCCATTTTATGAGCTATTGCCCACTGTTTAGGGGTTTGAGGGCGATTTACAATGATATTAAGACTGATACATGTTGGAGAGATATGACCCAAAACTCGCAATTTTCGTTATTTATAGCTGTTTTCATGAGCTATTGCCCACAGTTTTGGGGTTCCAGGGATTTTTACATCAACCTTAAGACCTGATACTTGTTTGAGAGTTATGACCAAAAAATCATCGTTTTCGTGTTTTATGGTCGTTTTCATGAGTTATTGCCCACAGTTTTTGGGTTCCAGGCGGATTTGCATGCCTTGTAAGAACCCTTACATGTTTGAGAGATATGACCAGGAACTCGTCGTTTTCGTGCTTATGGTGTTTTCATGAGCTATTGCCCAAAGTTTTGGGGTTCTAGGGCGATTTACAACGACCTTAAGAACCAATACATGTTTGAGAGTTTATGACCAAAACCTCATCGTTTTCGTGTTTTATGGCCGTTTTATGAGCTATTGCCCACTGTTTAGGGGTTTAAGCGCGATTTACAATAATATTAAGACCTGATACATGTTGGTGAGATATGACCCAAAACTCGCGGTTTTCGTGATTTATAGCTGTTTTCATGAGCTATTGCCCACAGTTTTGGGGTTCCAGGGCATTTTATATCAACATTAAGACCTGATACTTGTTTGAGAGTTATGACCGAAAAATCATCATTTTTGTGTTTTATGGTCGTTTTCATGAGTTATTGCCCACATTTATTGGGTTCCAGGCGGATTTGCATGCCGCATAAGAACCCTTACATGTTTGAGAGATATGACCCGGAACTCGTCATTTTCACGATTTATGGCCATTTCCATGAGCTATTACCCATAGTTTTAGGGTTTCCAGGGCGTTTTACATTAACCTTAAGACCCGATACATGTTTCAGAGTTTATGACCAAAACCTCGTCGTTTTCATGTTTTATGGTGTTTTCATGAGTTATTGCCCATAGTTTTTAGGTTCCAGGCGGATTTGCATGCCTCGTAAGAACCCTTACATGTTTGAGAGATATGACCAGGAACTCATCGTTTCCGTGCTTACGGTGTTTTCATGAGCTATTGCCCAAAGTTTTTGGGTTCTAGGGCGATTTACAACGACCTTAAGAAACAATACATGTTTGAGAGTTTATGACCAAAACCTCATCCTTTTGATGTTTTATGTCCGTTTTATGAGCTATTGCCCACTGTTTAGGGGTTTGAGGGCGATTTACAATGATATTAATACCTGATACATGTTGGAGAGATATGACCCAAAACTCGCAATTTTCGTTATTTATAGCTGTTTTCATGAGCTATTGCCCACAGTTTTGGGGTTCCAGGGATTTTTACATCAACCTTAAGACGTGATACTTGTTTGAGAGTTATGACCAAAAAATCATCGATTTCGTGTTTTATGGTCGTTTCATGAGTTATTGCCAGTTTTTTGGGTTCCAAAGTGATTTGCATGCCGCGTAAGAACCCTTACATGTTTGAGAGATATGACCAGGAACTCGTCATTTTCACGATTTATGGCCATTTCCATGAGCTATTGCCCATAGTTTTACGGTTTCCAGGGCATTTTACATTAACCTTAAGACCCGATACATGTTTGAGAGTTTTAACCAAAAACTTCTCGTTTTCTTGTTTTATCGGTGTTTTCATGAGTTATTGCCCGTAGTTACTGGGTTCCAGGCGGATTTGCATGCCTCGTAAGAACCCGTACATGTATGAGAGATATGACCAGAAACTCGTCTGCTTTTCCGCTTATGGTCGTTTTCATGAACTATTGCCCAAACTTTTGGGGTTCTAGGGCGATTTACAACGACCTTAAGAACCAATATATGTTTGAGAGTTTATGACCAAAACCTCATCGTTTTCGTGTTTTATGGCCGTTTTATGAGCTATTACCCACTGTTTAGGGGTTCGAGGGCGATTTACAATGATATTAAGACCTGATACATGTTGCAGAGATATGACCCAAAGCTCGCATTTTTCGTCTTTTATGGCTGTTTTCATGAGGTATTGCCCACAGTCTTGGGGTTCTAGGGCGTTTTACATCAACCTTAAGACCTGATACTTGTTTGAGAGTTATGACCAAAAAATCATCATTTTCGTGTTTTATGGTCGTTTTCATGGGTTATCCACATATTTTGGGTACGAGGTGGATTTGCATGCCCGTAGAACCCTTACATGATTGAGAGATATGATCAAAACTTCGCCGTTTCGCATTTTATGGTCAGTTTCATGAGCTATTGGCAACAATTTTGGGGTTCTAGAGCGATTTATAACGACCTTAAGAACCAATACATGTTTCAGAGTTTATAACCAAAACCTCGTCGTTTTCATGTTTTATGGTGTTTTCATGAGTTATTGCCCATAGTTTTTAGGTTCCAGGCGGATTTGCATGCCTCGTAAGAACCCTTACATGTTTGAGAGATATGACCAGGAACTCATCGTTTTCGTGCTTATGGTGTTTTCATGAGCTATTGCCCAAAGTTTTTGGGTTCTAGGGCGATTTACAACGACCTTAAGAAACAATACATGTTTGACAGTTTATGACCAAAACCTCATCGTTTTGATGTTTTATGTCCATTTTATGAGCTATTGCCCACTGTTTAGGGGTTTGAGGGCGATTTACAATAATATTAAGACCTGATACATGTTGGAGAGATATGACCCAAAACTCGCAATTTTCGTTATTTATAGCTGTTTTCATGAGCTATTGCCCACGTTTGGGGTTCGATTTTACATCTACCTTAAGACCTTATACTTGTTTGAGAGTTATGACCAAAAAATCATCGTTTTCGTGTTTTATGGTTGTTTTCATGAGTTATTGCCCACAGTTTTTTGGGTTCGGTGGATTTGCATGCCTCGTAAGAACCCTTACATGTTTGAGAGATATGACCAGGAACTCATCGTTTTCGTGCTTATGGTGTTTTCATGAGCTATTGCCCAAAGTTTTGGGGTTCTAGGGCGATTTACAACGACCTTAAGAACCAATACATGTTTGATAGTTTATGACCAAAACCACATCGTTTTCGTGTTTTATGGCCGTTATGAGCTATTGCCCACTGTTTAGGGGTTTAAGCGCGATTTACAATAATATTAAGACCTGATACATGTTGGTGAGATATGACCCAAAACTCGCGGTTTTCGTGATTTATAGCTGTTTTCATGAGCTATTGCCCACAGTTTTGGGGTTCCAGGGCGTTTTATATCAACATTAAGACCTGATACTTGTTTGAGAGTTATGACCGAAAAATCATCATTTTTGTGTTTTATGGTCGTGTTCATGAGTTATTGACCACATTTAATTGGGTTCGAGGATTGCATGCGCATAAGAACCCTTACATTTTGAGAGATATGACCCGGAACTCGTCATTTTCACGATTTATGGCCATTTCCATGAGCTATTACCCATAGTTTTAGGGTTTCCAGGGCGTTTTACATTAACCTTAAGACCCGATACATGTTTGAGAGTTTTGACCAAAAACTTCTCGTTTTCTTGTTTTATGGGTGTTTTCATGAGTTATTGCCCGTAGTTATTGGGTTCCAGGCGGATTTGCATGCCTCGTAAGAACCCGTACATGTATGAGAGATATGACGAACTTCGTCGTTTTCGTTTTATGGTCGTTTTCATGAACTATTGCCCAAACTTTCGGGTTCTAGGCGATTTACAACGACCTTAAGAACCAATATATGTTTGAGTTTATGACCAAAACCTCATCGTTTTCGTGTTTTATAGCCGTTTTATGAGCTATTGCCCACTGTTTAGGGGTTCGAGGGCGATTTACAATGATATTAAGACATGATACATGTTGGAGAGATATGAACCATAGCAACAAGATTTCGTCTTTTATGTCTGTTTTCATGAGGTATTGCACACAGTTTTGGGGCTCTGATGCGTTTTACATCAACCTTAAGACCTGATACTTGTTTGAGAGTTATGACCAAAAAATCATCATTTTCGTGTTTTATGGTCGTTTTCATGGGTTATTGCCCACATATTTTGGGTACGAGGTGGATTTGCATGCCTCGTAAGAACCCTTACATGATTGAGAGATATGATCAAAAACTCGTCGTTTTCGCATTTTATGGTCATTTTCATGAGCTATTGGCAACAATTTTGGGGTTCTAGAGCGATTTATAACGACCTTAAGAACCAATACATGTTTCAGAGTTTATGACCAAAACCTCGTCGTTTTCATGTTTTATGGTGTTTTCATGAGTTATTGCCCATAGTTTTTAGGTTCCAGGCGGATTTGCATGCCTCGTAAGAACCCTTACATGTTTGAGAGATATGACCAGGAACTCATCGTTTCCGTGCTTACGGTGTTTTCATGAGCTATTGCCCAAAGTTTTTGGGTTCTAGGGCGATTTACAACGACCTTAAGAAACAATACATGTTTGAGAGTTTATGACCAAAACCTCATCCTTTTGATGTTTTATGTCCGTTTTATGAGCTATTGCCCACTGTTTAGGGGTTTGAGGGCGATTTACAATGATATTAATACCTGATACATGTTGGAGAGATATGACCCAAAACTCGCAATTTTCGTTATTTATAGCTGTTTTCATGAGCTATTGCCCACAGTTTTGGGGTTCCAGGGATTTTTACATCAACCTTAAGACCTGATACTTGTTTGAGAGTTATGACCAAAAAATCATCGTTTTCGTGTTTTATGGTCGTTTTCATGAGTTATTGCCCACAGTTTTTGGGTTCCAGGCGGATTTGCATGCCTTGTAAGAACCCTTACATGTTTGAGAGATATGACCAGGAACTCGTCGTTTTCGTGCTTATGGTGTTTTCATGAGCTATTGCCCAAAGTTTTGGGGTTCTAGGGCGATTTACAACGACCTTAAGAACCAATACATGTTTGAGAGTTTATGACCAAAACCTCATCGTTTTCGTGTTTTATGGCCGTTTTATGAGCTATTGCCCACTGTTTAGGGGTTTAAGCGCGATTTACAATAATATTAAGACCTGATACATGTTGGTGAGATATGACCCAAAACTCGCGGTTTTCGTGATTTATAGCTGTTTTCATGAGCTATTGCCCACAGTTTTGGGGTTCCAGGGCGTTTTATATCAACATTAAGACCTGATACTTGTTTGAGAGTTATGACCGAAAAATCATCATTTTTGTGTTTTATGGTCGTTTTCATGAGTTATTGCCCACATTTATTGGGTTCCAGGCGGATTTGCATGCCGCATAAGAACCCTTACATGTTTGAGAGATATGACCCGGAACTCGTCATTTTCACGATTTATGGCCATTTCCATGAGCTATTACCCATAGTTTTAGGGTTTCCAGGGCGTTTTACATTAACCTTAAGACCCGATACATGTTTGAGAGTTTTGACCAAAAACTTCTCGTTTTCTTGTTTTATGGGTGTTTTCATGAGTTATTGCCCGTAGTTATTGGGTTCCAGGCGGATTTGCATGCCTCGTAAGAACCCGTACATGTATGAGAGATATGACCAGAAACTCGTCGTTTTCGTGTTTATGGTCGTTTTCATGAACTATTGCCCAAACTTTCGGGGTTCTAGGGCGATTTACAACGACCTTAAGAACCAATATATGTTTGAGAGTTTATGACCAAAACCTCATCGTTTTCGTGTTTTATAGCCGTTTTATGAGCTATTGCCCACTGTTTAGGGGTTCGAGGGCGATTTACAATGATATTAAGACCTGATACATGTTGGAGAGATATGACCCATAGCTCGCAGTTTTCGTCTTTTATGGCTGTTTTCATGAGGTATTGCCCACAGTTTTGGGGCTCCAGGGCGTTTTACATCAACCTTAAGACCTGATACTTGTTTGAGAGTTATGACCAAAAAATCATCATTTTCGTGTTTTATGGTCGTTTTCATGGGTTATTGCCCACATATTTTGGGTACGAGGTGGATTTGCATGCCTCGTAAGAACCCTTACATGATTGAGAGATATGATCAAAAACTCGTCGTTTTCGCATTTTATGGTCATTTTCATGAGCTATTGGCAACAATTTTGGGGTTCTAGAGCGATTTATAACGACCTTAAGAACCAATACATGTTTCAGAGTTTATGACCAAAACCTCGTCGTTTTCATGTTTTATGGTGTTTTCATGAGTTATTGCCCATAGTTTTTAGGTTCAGCGATTTGCATGCCTCGTAGAACCCTTACATGTTTGAGAGATATGACCAGAACTCATCGTTTCCGTGCTTACGGTGTTTTCATGAGCTATTGCCCAAAGTTTTTTGGGTTCTAGGCGATTTACAACGACCTTAAGAAACAATACATGTTTGAGAGTTTATGACCAAAACCTCATCCTTTTGATGTTTTATGTCCGTTTTATGAGCTATTGCCCACTGTTTAGGGGTTTGAGGGCGATTTACAATGATATTAATACCTGATACATGTTGGAGAGATATGACCCAAAACTCGCAATTTTCGTTATTTATAGCTGTTTTCATGAGCTATTGCCCACAGTTTTGGGGTTCCAGGGATTTTTACATCAACCTTAAGACGTGATACTTGTTTGAGAGTTATGACCAAAAAATCATCGATTTCGTGTTTTATGGTCGTTTTCATGAGTTATTGCCCACAGTTTTTGGGTTCCAGGCGGATTTGCATGCCGTAGAACCCTTACATGTTTGAGAGATATGACCAGAACTTCGTCATTTTCACGATTTATGGCCATTTCCATGAGCTATTACCCATAGTTTTAGGGTTTCCAGGGCGTTTTACATTAACCTTAAGACCCGATACATGTTTGAGAGTTTTGACCAAAAACTTCTCGTTTTCTTGTTTTATGGGTGTTTTCATGAGTTATTGCCCGTAGTTATTGGGTTCCAGGCGGATTTGCATGCCTCGTAAGAACCCGTACATGTATGAGAGATATGACCAGAAACTCGTCGTTTTCGTGTTTATGGTCGTTTTCATGAACTATTGCCCAAACTTTCGGGGTTCTAGGGCGATTTACAACGACCTTAAGAACCAATATATGTTTGAGAGTTTATGACCAAAACCTCATCGTTTTCGTGTTTTATAGCCGTTTTATGAGCTATTGCCCACTGTTTAGGGGTTCGAGGGCGATTTACAATGATATTAAGACCTGATACATGTTGGAGAGATATGACCCATAGCTCGCAGTTTTCGTCTTTTATGGCTGTTTTCATGAGGTATTGCCCACAGTTTTGGGGCTCCAGGGCGTTTTACATCAACCTTAAGACCTGATACTTGTTTGAGAGTTATGACCAAAAAATCATCATTTTCGTGTTTTATGGTCGTTTTCATGGGTTATTGCCCACATATTTTGGGTACGAGGTGGATTTGCATGCCTCGTAAGAACCCTTACATGATTGAGAGATATGATCAAAAACTCGTCGTTTTCGCATTTTATGGTCATTTTCATGAGCTATTGGCAACAATTTTGGGGTTCTAGAGCGATTTATAACGACCTTAAGAACCAATACATGTTTCAGAGTTTATGACCAAAACCTCGTCGTTTTCATGTTTTATGGTGTTTTCATGAGTTATTGCCCATAGTTTTTAGGTTCCAGGCGGATTTGCATGCCTCGTAAGAACCCTTACATGTTTGAGAGATATGACCAGGAACTCATCGTTTCCGTGCTTACGGTGTTTTCATGAGCTATTGCCCAAAGTTTTTGGGTTCTGGGGCGATTTACAACGACCTTAAGAAACAATACATGTTTGAGAGTTTATGACCAAAACCTCATCCTTTTGATGTTTTATGTCCGTTTTATGAGCTATTGCCCACTGTTTAGGGGTTTGAGGGCGATTTACAATGATATTAATACCTGATACATGTTGGAGAGATATGACCCAAAACTCGCAATTTTCGTTATTTATAGCTGTTTTCATGAGCTATTGCCCACAGTTTTGGGGTTCCAGGGATTTTTACATCAACCTTAAGACGTGATACTTGTTTGAGAGTTATGACCAAAAAATCATCGATTTCGTGTTTTATGGTCGTTTTCATGAGTTATTGCCCACAGTTTTTGGGTTCGGCGGTTGCATGCCGTAAGAACCCTTACATGTTTGAGAGATATGACCAGAACTTCGTCATTTTCACGATTTATGGCCATTTCCATGAGCTATTGCCCATAGTTTCTGGTTTCGTGGCATTTTACATTAACCTTAAGACCCGATACATGTTTGAGAGTTTTGACCAAAAACTTCGCTTTCTTGTTTTATCGGTGTTTTCATGAGTTATTGCCCGTAGTTACTGGGTTCCAGGCGGATTTGCATGCCTCGTAAGAACCCGTACATGTATGAGAGATATGACCAGAAACTCGTCGTTTTCCTGTTTATGGTCGTTTTCATGAACTATTGCCCAAACTTTTGGGGTTCTAGGGCGATTTTACAACCTTAAGAACCAATATATGTTTGAGAGTTTATGACCAAAACCTCATCGTTTTCGTGTTTTATGGCCGTTTATGAGCTATTACCTTTGTTTAGGGGTTCGAGGCGATTTACAATGATATTAAGACACGATACATGTTGGAGATATGACCCAAAGCTTCGCATTTTTCGTCTTTTATGGCTGTTTTCATGAGGTATTGCCCACAGGTCTTGGGGTTCTAGGCGTTTACATCAACCTTAAGACGATACTTGTTTGAGAGTTATGACCAAAAAATCATCATTTTCGTGTTTTATGGTCGTTTTCATGGGTTATTGCCCACATATTTTGGGTACGAGGTGGATTTGCATGCCCCGTAAGAACCCTTACATGATTGAGAGATATGATCAAAAACTCGCCGTTTTCGCATTTTATGGTCAGTTTCATGAGCTATTGGCAACAATTTTGGGGTTCTAGAGCGATTTATAACGACCTTAAGAACCAATACATGTTTCAGAGTTTATGACCAAAACCTCGTCGTTTTCATGTTTTATGGTGTTTTCATGAGTTATTGCCCATAGTTTTTAGGTTCCAGGCGGATTTGCATGCCTCGTAAGAACCCTTACATGTTTGAGAGATATGACCAGGAACTCATCGTTTCCGTGCTTACGGTGTTTTCATGAGCTATTGCCCAAAGTTTTTGGGTTCTAGGGCGATTTACAACGACCTTAAGAAACAATACATGTTTGACAGTTTATGACCAAAACCTCATCCTTTTGATGTTTTATGTCCGTTTTATGAGCTATTGCCCACTGTTTAGGGGTTTGAGGGCGATTTACAATGATATTAATACCTGATACATGTTGGAGAGATATGACCCAAAACTCGCAATTTTCGTTATTTATAGCTGTTTTCATGAGCTATTGCCCACAGTTTTGGGGTTCCAGGGATTTTTACATCAACCTTAAGACGTGATACTTGTTTGAGAGTTATGACCAAAAAATCATCGATTTCGTGTTTTATGGTCGTTTTCATGAGTTATTGCCCACAGTTTTTGGGTTCCAGGCGGATTTGCATGCCGCGTAAGAACCCTTACATGTTTGAGAGATATGACCAGGAACTCGTCATTTTCACGATTTATGGCCATTTCCATGAGCTATTGCCCATAGTTTTACGGTTTCCAGGGCATTTTACATTAACCTTAAGACCCGATACATGTTTGAGAGTTTTGACCAAAAACTTCTCGTTTTCTTGTTTTATCGGTGTTTTCATGAGTTATTGCCCGTAGTTACTGGGTTCCAGGCGGATTTGCATGCCTCGTAAGAACCCGTACATGTATGAGAGATATGACCAGAAACTCGTCGTTTTCCTGTTTATGGTCGTTTTCATGAACTATTGCCCAAACTTTTGGGGTTCTAGGGCGATTTACAACGACCTTAAGAACCAATATATGTTTGAGAGTTTATGACCAAAACCTCATCGTTTTCGTGTTTTATGGCCGTTTTATGAGCTATTACCCAGTGTTTAGGGGTTCGAGGGCGATTTACAATGATATTAAGACCTGATACATGTTGCAGAGATATGACCCAAAGCTCGCATTTTTCGTCTTTTATGGCTGTTTTCATGAGGTATTGCCCACAGTCTTGGGGTTCTAGGGCGTTTTACATCAACCTTAAGACCTGATACTTGTTTGAGAGTTATGACCAAAAAATCATCATTTTCGTGTTTTATGGTCGTTTTCATGGGTTATTGCCCACATATTTTGGGTACGAGGTGGATTTGCATGCCCCGTAAGAACCCTTACATGATTGAGAGATATGATCAAAAACTCGCCGTTTTCGCATTTTATGGTCAGTTTCATGAGCTATTGGCAACAATTTTGGGGTTCTAGAGCGATTTATAACGACCTTAAGAACCAATACATGTTTCAGAGTTTATAACCAAAACCTCGTCGTTTTCATGTTTTATGGTGTTTTCATGAGTTATTGCCCATAGTTTTTAGGTTCCAGGCGGATTTGCATGCCTCGTAAGAACCCTTACATGTTTGAGAGATATGACCAGGAACTCATCGTTTTCGTGCTTATGGTGTTTTCATGAGCTATTGCCCAAAGTTTTTGGGTTCTAGGGCGATTTACAACGACCTTAAGAAACAATACATGTTTGACAGTTTATGACCAAAACCTCATCGTTTTGATGTTTTATGTCCATTTTATGAGCTATTGCCCACTGTTTAGGGGTTTGAGGGCGATTTACAATAATATTAAGACCTGATACATGTTGGAGAGATATGACCCAAAACTCGCAATTTTCGTTATTTATAGCTGTTTTCATGAGCTATTGCCCACAGTTTTGGGGTTCCAGGGATTTTTACATCAACCTTAAGACCTGATACTTGTTTGAGAGTTATGACCAAAAAATCATCGTTTTCGTGTTTTATGGTCGTTTTCATGAGTTATTGCCCACAGTTTTTGGGTTCCAGGCGGATTTGCATGCCGCGTAAGAACCCTTACATGTTTGAGAGATATGACCAGGAACTCGTCGTTTTCGTGCTTATGGTGTTTTCATGAGCTATTGCCCAAAGTTTTGGGGTTCTAGGGCGATTTACAACGACCTTAAGAACCAATACATGTTTGAGAGTTTATGACCAAAACCTCATCGTTTTCGTGTTTTATGGCCGTTTTATGAGCTATTGCCCACTGTTTAGGGGTTTAAGCGCGATTTACAATAATATTAAGACCTGATACATGTTGGTGAGATATGACCCAAAACTCATGGTTTTGTGATTTATAGCTTTTCATGAGCTATTGCCCACAGTTTTGGGGTTCAGGCGTTTTATATCAACATTAAGACCTGATACTTGTTTGAGAGTTATGACCGAAAAATCATCATTTTTGTGTTTTATGGTCGTTTTCATGAGTTATTGCCCACATTTATTGGGTTCCAGGCGGATTTGCATGCCGCATAAGAACCCTTACATGTTTGAGAGATATGACCCGGAACTCGTCATTTTCACGATTTATGGCCATTTCCATGAGCTATTACCCATAGTTTTAGGGTTTCCAGGGCGTTTTACATTAACCTTAAGACCCGATACATGTTTGAGAGTTTTGACCAAAAACTACTCGTTTTCGTGTTTTATGGGTGTTTTCATGAGTTATTGCCGTAGTTATTGGGTTCCAAAGTGATTTGCATGCCTCGTAAGAACCCGTACATGTATGAGAGATATGACCAGAAACTCGTCGTTTTCGTGTTTATGGTCGTTTTCATGAACTATTGCCCAAACTTTCGGGGTTCTAGGGCGATTTACAACGACCTTAAGAACCAATATATGTTTGAGAGTTTATGACCAAAACCTCATCGTTTTCGTGTTTTATAGCCGTTTTATGAGCTATTGCCCACTGTTTAGGGGTTCGAGGGCGATTTACAATGATATTAAGACCTGATACATGTTGGAGAGATATGACCCATAGCTCATGATTTTAAATCTTTTATGGCTGTTTTCATGAGGTATTGCCCACAGTTTTGGGGCTCCAGGGCGTTTTACATCAACCTTAAGACCTGATACTTGTTTGAGAGTTATGACCAAAAAATCATCATTTTCGTGTTTTATGGTCGTTTTCATGGGTTATTGCCCACATATTTTGGGTACGAGGTGGATTTGCATGCCTCGTAAGAACCCTTACCTGTTTTAGAGTTATGATCAAAATCTCGTCGTTTTCGCATTTTATGGTCATTTTCATGAGCTATTGGCAACAATTTTGGGGTTCTAGAGCGATTTATAACGACCTTAAGAACCAATACATGTTTCAGAGTTTATGACCAAAACCTCGTCGTTTTCATGTTTTATGGTGTTTTCATGAGTTATTGCCCAGAGTTTTTAGGTTCCAGTGATTTGCATGCCTCGTAGAACCCTTACATGTTTGAGAGATATGACCAGAACTCATCGTTTAGTGCTTACGGTGTTTTCATGAGCTATTGCCCAAAGTTTTTTGGGTTCTAGGGCGTTACAACGACCTTAAGAAACAATACATGTTTGAGTTTATGACCAAAACCTCATCCTTTTGATGTTTTATGTCCGTTTTATGAGCTATTGCCCACTGTTTAGGGGTTTGAGGGCGATTTACAATGATATTAATACCTGATACATGTTGGAGAGATATGACCCAAAACTCGCAATTTTCGTTATTTATAGCTGTTTTCATGAGCTATTGCCCACAGTTTTGGGGTTCCAGGGATTTTTACATCAACCTTAAGACGTGATACTTGTTTGAGAGTTATGACCAAAAAATCATCGATTTCGTGTTTTATGGTCGTTTTCATGAGTTATTGCCCACAGTTTTTGGGTTCCAGGCGGATTTGCATGCCGCGTAAGAACCCTTACATGTTTGAGAGATATGACCAGGAACTCGTCATTTTCACGATTTATGGCCATTTCCATGAGCTATTGCCCATAGTTTTACGGTTTCCAGGGCATTTTACATTAACCTTAAGACCCGATACATGTTTGAGAGTTTTAACCAAAAACTTCTCGTTTTCTTGTTTTATCGGTGTTTTCATGAGTTATTGCCCGTAGTTACTGGGTTCCAGGCGGATTTGCATGCCTCGTAAGAACCCGTACATGTATGAGAGATATGACCAGAAACTCGTCGTTTTCGTGTTTATGGTCGTTTTCATGAACTATTGCCCAAACTTTTGGGGTTCTAGGGCGATTTACAACGACCTTAAGAACCAATATATGTTTGAGAGTTTATGACCAAAACCTCATCGTTTTCGTGTTTTATGGCCGTTTTATGAGCTATTACCCACTGTTTAGGGGTTCGAGGGCGATTTACAATGATATTAAGACCTGATACATGTTGCAGAGATATGACCCAAAGCTCGCATTTTTCGTCTTTTATGGCTGTTTTCATGAGGTATTGCCCACAGTCTTGGGGTTCTAGGGCGTTTTACATCAACCTTAAGACCTGATACTTGTTTGAGAGTTATGACCAAAAAATCATCATTTTCGTGTTTTATGGTCGTTTTCATGGGTTATTGCCCACATATTTTGGGTGAGGTGGATTTGCATGCCCCGTAAGAACCCTTACATGATTGAGAGATATGATCAAAAACTCGCCGTTTTCGCATTTTATGGTCAGTTTCATGAGCTATTGGCAACAATTTTGGGGTTCTAGAGCGATTTATAACGACCTTAAGAACCAATACATGTTTCAGAGTTTATAACCAAAACCTCGTCGTTTTCATGTTTTATGGTGTTTTCATGAGTTATTGCCCATAGTTTTTAGGTTCGGTGATTTGCATGCCTCGTAGAACCCTTACATGTTTGAGAGATATGACCAGAACTCATCGTTTCGTGCTTATGGTGTTTTCATGAGCTATTGCCCAAAGTTTTTGGGTTCTAGGCGTTACAACGACCTTAAGAAACAATACATGTTTGATTTATGACCAAAACCTCATCGTTTTGATGTTTTATGTCCATTTTATGAGCTATTGCCTTTGTTTAGGGGTTTGAGGCGATTTACAATAATATTAAGACCGATACATGTTGGAGAGATATGACCCAAAACTTCAAATTTTCGTTATTTATAGCTGTTTTCATGAGCTATTGCCCAGTTTGGGGTTCGAGGATTTTACAACAACCTTAAGAACTGATACATGTTTGAGATTTATGACCAAAAACTTATCGTTTTCGTGTTTTATGGTTGTTTTCATGAGTTATTGCCCACAGTTTGTGGGTTCCGGGCGGATTTGCATGCCATGTAAGAACCCTTACATGTTTGATAGAGATGACCAGAAAATCGTACTTTTCGTGTTTTATGGCCGTTTTTATGAGCTAATGCCCAAAGTTTTGGGGTTCTAGGGCGATTTACATCAACCTTAAGAACTGATACATGTTTGAGTTTATGACCAAAACCTCATCGTTTCGTGTTTTATGGCGTTTATGAGCTATTGCCTTTGTTTAGGGGTTTAGCGCGATTTACAATAATATTAAGACTCGATACATGTTGGTGAGATATGACCCAAAACTCGCGGTTTTCGTGATTTATAGCTGTTTTCATGAGCTATTGCCTGATTTTGGGGTTCGAGGCGTTTATATCAACATTAAGACCTGATACTTGTTTGAGAGTTATGACCGAAAAATCATCATTTTGTGTTTTATGGTCGTTTTCATGAGTTATTGCCCACATTTATTGGGTTCGGCGGATTTGCATGCGCATAAGAACCCTTACATGTTTGAGAGATATGACCGAACTTCATTTTCACGATTTATGGCCATTTCCATGAGCTATTACCCATAGTTTTAGGGTTTCAGGCGTTTACATTAACCTTAAGACCCGATACATGTTTGAGAGTTTTGACCAAAACTTCTCGTTTTCTTGTTTTATGGGTGTTTTCATGAGTTATTGCCGTAGTTATTGGGTTCGTGGCGGTTGCATGCCTCGTAAGAACCCGTACATGTATGAGAGATATGACCAGAAACTCGTCGTTTTCGTGTTTATGGTCGTTTTCCTGAACTATTGCCCAAACTTTCGGGGTTATAGGGCGATTTAAAAAGACCTTTAGTAACAATATATGTTTGAGGGTTTATGACCAAAACCTCAACGTTTTCGTGTTTTACAGCCGTTTTATGAGCTATTGCCCACTGTTTAGGGGTTCGAGGGCGATTTACAATGATATTAAGACCTGATACATGTTGGAGAGATATGACCCAAAGCTCGCAGTTTTCGTCTTTTATGGCTGTTTTCATGAGGTATTGCTTACGTTTTGGGGCTCAGGCGTTTACATCAACCTTAAGACACGATACTTGTTTGAGAGTTATGACCAAAAATCATCATTTTCGTGTTTTATGGTCGTTTTCATGGGTTATTGCCCACATATTTTGGGTACGAGGTGGATTTGCATGCCTCGTAAGAACCCTTACATGATTGAGAGATACGATCAAAAACTCGTCGTTTTCGCATTTTATGGTCATTTTCATGAGATATTGGCAACAATTTTGGGGTTCTAGAGCGATTTATAACGACCTTAAGAACCAATACATGTTTCAGAGTTTATGACCAAAACCTCGTCGTTTTCATGTTTTATGGTGTTTTAATGAGTTATTGCCCATAGTTTTTAGGTTCGGCGATTTGCATGCCTCGTAGAACCCTTACATGTTTGAGAGATATGACCAGGAACTCATCGTTTCCGTGCTTATGGTGTTTTCATGAGCTATTGCCCAAAGTTTTTGGGTTCTAGGGCGATTTACAACGACCTTAAGAAACAATACATGTTTGAGAGTTTATGACCAAAACCTCATCCTTTTGATGTTTTATGTCCGTTTTATGAGCTATTGCCCACTGTTTAGGGGTTTGAGGGCGATTTACAATGATATTAATACCTGATACATGTTGGAGAGATATGACCCAAAATTCGCAATTTTCGTTATTTATAGCTGTTTTCATGAGCTATTGCCCACAGTTTTGGGGTTCCAGGGATTTTTACATCAACCTTAAGACGTGATACTTGTTTGAGAGTTATGACCAAAAAATCATCGATTTCGTGTTTTATGGTCGTTTTCATGAGTTATTGCCCACAGTTTTTGGGTTCCAGGCGGATTTGCATGCCGCGTAAGAACCCTTACATGTTTGAGAGATATGACCAGGAACTCGTCATTTTCACGATTTATGGCCATTTCCATGAGCTATTGCCCATAGTTTTACGGTTTCCAGGGCATTTTACATTAACCTTAAGACCCGATACATGTTTGAGAGTTTTAACCAAAAACTTCTCGTTTTCTTGTTTTATCGGTGTTTTCATGAGTTATTGCCGTAATTCTGGGTTCCAAAGTGATTGCATGCCTCGTAAGAACCCGTACATGTATGAGAGATATGACCAGAAACTCGTCATTTTCGTGTTTATGGTCGTTTTCATGAACTATTGCCCAAACTTTTGGGGTTCTAGGGCGATTTACAACGACCTTAAGAACCAATATATGTTTGAGAGTTTATGACCAAAACCTCATCGTTTTCGTGTTTTATGGCCGTTTTATGAGCTATTGCCCACTGTTTAGGGGTTCGAGGGCGATTTACAATGATATTAAGACCTGATACATGTTGGAGAGATATGACCCAAAGCTCGCAGTTTTCGTCTTTTATGGCTGTTTTCATGAGGTATTGCCCACAGTTTTGGGGTTCCAAGGCGTTTTACATCAACCTTAAGACCTGATACTTGTTTGAGAGTTATGACCAAAAAATCATCGTTTTCGTGTTTTATGGTCGTTTTCATGAGTTATTGCCCACAGTTTTTGGGTTCCAGGCGAATTTGCATGCCGCGTAAGAAACCTTACATGTTTGAGAGATTTGACCAGGAACTCATCATTTTCACGATTTATGGCCATTTTCATGAGCTATTGCCCATAGTTTTAGGGTTTCTAGGGCGTTTTACATTAACCTTAAGACCCGATACATGTTTGAGAGTTATGACCAAAAACTTCTTGTTTTCTTGTTTTATCGGTGTTTTCATGAGTTATTGCCCGTAGTTACTGGGTTCCAGGCGGATTTGCATGCCTCGTAAGAACCCGTACATGTATGAGAGATATGACCAGAAACTCGTCGTTTTCGTGTTTATGGTCGTTTTCATGAACTATTGCCCAAACTTTTGGGGTTCTAGGGCGATTAATAGCGACCTTAAGAACCAATATATGTTTGAGAGTTTATGACCAAAACCTCATCGTTTTCGTGTTTTATGGCCGTTTTATGAGCTATTGCCCACTATTTAGGGGTTCGAGGGCGATTTACAATGATATTAAGACCTGATACATGTTGGAGAGATATGACCCAAAGCTCGCAGTTTTCGTCTTTTATGGCTGTTTTCATGAGGTATTGCCTGATTTGCGGTTCCGTATGCGTTTACATCAACCTTAAGACCTGATACTTGTTTGAGAGTTATGACCAAAAAATCATCGTTTTCGTGTTTTATGGTCATTTTCATGGGTTATTGCCCACATATTTTGGGTACTAGGTGGATTTGCATGCCTCGTAAGAACCCTTACATGATTGAGAGATATGATCAAAAACTCGTCGTTTTCGCATTTTATGGTCATTTTCATGAGCTATTGGCAACAATTTTGGGGTTCTAGAGCGATTTATAACGACCTTAAGAACCAATACATGTTTCAGAGTTTATGACCAAAACCTCATCGTTTTCATGTTTTATGGTGTTTTCATGAGTTATTGCCCATAGTTTTTGGGTTCCAGGCGGATTTGCATGCCTTGTAAGAACCCTTACATGTTTGAGAGATATGACTAGGAACTCATCGTTTCCGTGCTTATGGTGTTTTCATGAGCTATTGCCCAAAGGTTTGGGGTTCTAGGGCGATTTACAACGACCTTAAGAACCAATACATGTTTGAGAGTTTATGACCAAAACCTCATCGTTTTGATGTTTTATGTCCGTTTTATGAGCTATTGCCCACTGTTTAGGGGTTTGAGGGCGATTTACAATGATATTAAGACCTGATACATGATGGAGAGATATGACCCAAAACTCCCAATTTTCGTTATTTATAGCTGTTTTCATGAGCTATTGCCCACAGTTTTGGGGTTCCAGGGCGTTTTGCATCAACCTTAAGACCTGATACTTGTTTGAGAGTTATGACCAAAAAATCATCGTTTTCGTGTTTTATGGTCGTTTTCATGAGTTATTGCCCACAGTTTTTGGGTTCCAGGCGGATTAGCATGCCGCGTAAGAAACCTTACATGTTTGAGAGATATGACCAGGAACTCGTCATTTTCACGATTTATGGCCATTTTCATGAGCTATTGCCCATAGTTTTAGGGTTTCCAGGGCGTTTTACATTAACCTTCAGACCCGATACATGTTTGAGAGTTATGACCAGGAACTCGTCGTTTTCGTGCTAATGGTGTTTTCATGAGCTATTGCCCAAAGTTTTGGGGTTCTAGGGCGATTTACAACGACCTTAAGAACCAATACATGTTTGAGAGTTTATGACCAAAACCTCATCGTTTTCGTGTTTTATGGCCGTTTTATGAGCTATTGCCCACTGTTTAGGGGTTTGAGGGCGATTTACAATAATATTAAGACCTGATACATGTTGGAGAGATATGACCCAAAACTCGCAGTTTTCGTGATTTATAGCCGTTTTCATGAGCTATTGCCCACAGTTTTGGGGTTCCAGGGCGTTTTACATCAACCTTAAGACCTGATACTTGTTTGAGAGTTATGACCAAAAAATCATCATTTTCGTGTTTTATGGTCGTTTTCATGGGTTATTGCCCACATTTATTGGGTTCCAGGCGGATTTGCACGCCGCGTAAGAACCCTTACATGTTTGAGAGATATGACCAGGAACTCGTCATTTTCACGATTTATGGCCATTTCCATGAGCTATTGCCCATAGTTTTAGGGTTTCCAGGGCGTTTTACATTAACCTTAAGACCAGATACATGTTTGAGAGTTTTGACCAAAAACATCTCGTTTTCTTGTTTTATGGGTGTTTTCATGATTTATTGCCCGTAGTTATTGGGTTCTCGGCGGATTTGCATGCCTCGTAAGAACCCGTACATGTATGAGAGATATGACCAGAAACTCGTCGTTTTCGTGTTTATGGTCGTTTTCCTGAACTATTGCCCAAACTTTTGGGGTTCTAGGGCGATTTACAACGACCTTAAGAACCAATATATGTTTGAGAGTTTATGATCAAAACCTCATCGTTTTCGTGTTTTATGGCCGTTTTATGAGCTATTGGCCATTGTTTAGGGGTTCGACGACGATTTACAATGATATTAAGACCTGATACATGTTGGAGAGATATGACCCAAAGCTCGCAGTTTTCGTCTTTTATGGCTGTTTTCATGAGGTATTGCCCACAGTTTTGGGGTTCCAGGGCGTTTTACATCAACCTTAAGACCTGATACATGTTGGAGAGATATGACCCAAAGCTCGCAGTTTTCGTCTTTTATGGCTGTTTTCATGAGGTATTGCCCACAGTTTTGGGGCTCCAGGGCGTTTTACATCAACCTTAAGACCTGATACTTGTTTGAGAGTTATGACCAAAAAATCATCATTTTCGTGTTTTATGGTCGTTTTCATGGGTTATTGCCCACATATTTTGGGTACGAGGTGGATTTGCATGCCTCGTAAGAACCCTTACATGATTGAGAGATATGATCAAAAACTCGTCGTTTTCGCATTTTATGGTCATTTTCATGAGCTATTGGCAACAATTTTGGGGTTCTAGAGAGATTTATAACGACCTTAAGAACCAATACATGTTTCAGAGTTTATGACCAAAACCTCGTCGTTTTCATGTTTTATGGTGTTTTCATGAGTTATTGCCCATAGTTTTTAGGTTCCAGGCGGATTTGCATGCCTCGTAAGAACCCTTACATGTTTGAGAGATATGACCAGGAACTCATCGTTTACGTGCTTATGGTGTTTTCATGAGCTATTGCCCAAAGTTTTTGGGTTCTAGGGCGATTTACAACGACCTTAAGAACCAATACATGTTTGAGAGTTTATGACCAAAACCTCATCGTTTTGATGTTTTATGTCCGTTTTATGAGCTATTGCCCACTGTTTAGGGGTTTGAGGGCGATTTACAATGATATTAAGACCTGATACATGTTGGAGAGATATGACCCAAAACTCGGAATTTTCGTTATTTATAGCTGTTTTCATGAGCTATTGCCCACAATTTTGGGGTTCCAGGGCTTTTTACATCAACCTTAAGACCTGATACTTGTTTGAGAGTTATGACCAAAAAATCATCGTTTTCGTGTTTTATGGTTGTTTTCATGAGTTATTGCCCACAGTTTTTGGGTTCCAGGCGGATTTGCATGCCGCGTAAGAACCCTTACATGTTTGAGAGATATGACCAGGAACTCGTCATTTTCACGATTTATGGCCATTTTCATGAGTTATTGCCCATAGTTTTAGGGTTTCCAGGGCGTTTTACATTAACCTTAAGACCCGATACATGTTTGAAAGTTTTGACCAAAACCTTCTCGTTTTCTTGTTTTATGGGTGTTTTCATGATTTATTGCCCGTAGTTATTGGGTTCCAGCCGGATTTGCATGCCTCGTAAGAACCCGTACATGTATGAGAGATTTGACCAGAAACACATCGTTTTCGTGTTTATGGTCGTTTTCATGAACTATTGCCCAAACTTTTGGGGTTCTAGGGCGATTTACAATGACCTTAAGAACCAATATATGTTTGAGAGTTTATGACCAAAACCTCATCGTTTTCGTGTTTTATGGCCGTTTTATGAGCTATTGCCCACTGTTTAGGGGTTCGACGGCGATTTACAATGATATTAAGACCTGATACATGTTGGAGAGATATGACCCAAAGCTCGCAGTTTTCGTCTTTTATGGCTGTTTTCATGAGGTATTGCCCACAGTTTTGGGGTTCCAGGGCGTTTTACATCAACCTTAAGACCTGATACTTGTTTGAGAGTTATGACCAAAAAAATCATCATTTTCGTGTTTTATGGTCGTTTTCATGGGTTATTGCCCACATATTTTGGGTACGAGGTGGATTTGCATGCCTCATAAGAACCCTAACGTGATTGAGAGATATGATCAAAAACTCGTCGTTTTCGCATTTTATGGTCATTTTCATGATCTATTGGCAACAATTTTGGGGTTCTAGAGAGATTTATAACGACCTTAAGAACCAATACATGTTTCAGTGTTTATGACCAAAACCTCGCCGTTTTCATGTTTTATGGTGTTTTCATGAGTTATTGCCCATAGTTTTTAGGTTCTAGGTGGATTTGCATGCCTCGTAAGAACCCTTACATGTTTGAGAGATATGACCAGGAACTCATCGTTTCCGTGCTTATGGTGTTTTCATGAGCTATTGCCCAAAGTTTTTGGGTTCTAGGGCGATTTACAACGACCTTAAGAACCAATACAAGTTTGAGAGTTTATGACCCAAACCTCATCGTTTTGATGTTTTATGTCCGTTTTATGAGCTATTGCCCACTGTTTAGGGGTTTGAGGGCGATTTACAATGATATTAAGACCTGATACATGTTGGAGAGATATGACCCAAAAATCGCAATTTTCGTTATTTATAGCTGTTTTAATGAGCTATTGCCCACAGTTTTGGGGTTCGAGGGCTTTTTACATCAACCTTAAGACCTGATACTTGTTTGAGAGTTATGACCAAAAAATCATCGTTTTCGTGTTTTATGGTCTTTTTCATGAGTTATTGCCCACAGTTTTTGGGTTCTAGGCGAATTTGCATGCCGCGTAAGAACCCTTACATGTTTGAGAGATATGACCAGGAACTCGTCATTTTCACGATTTATGGCCATTTTCATGAGTTATTGCCCATAGTTTTAGGGTTTCCGGGGCATTTTACATTAACCTTAAGACCCGATACATGTTTGAGAGTTTTGACCAAAAACTCGTCGTTTTCTTGTTTTATGGGTGTTTTCATGAGTTATTGCCCGTAGTTATTGGGTTCCAGGCGGATTTCATGCCTCGTAAGAACCCGTTCCTGTATGAGAGATATGACCAGAAACTCGTCGTTTTCGTGTTTATGGTCGTTTTCATGAACTATTGCCCAAACTTTTGGGGTTCTAGGGCGATTTACAACGACCTTAAGAACCAATATATGTTTGAGAGTTTATGACCAAAACCTCATCGTTTTCGTGTTTTATGGCCGTTTTATGAGCTATTGCCCACTGTTTAGGGGTTCGAGGGCGATTTACAATGATATTAAGACCTGATACATGTTGGAGAGATATGACCCAAAGCTCGAAGTTTTCGTCTTTTATGGCTGTTTTCATGAGGTATTGCCCACAGTTTTGGGGTTCCAGGGCGTTTTACGTCAACCTTAAGACCTGATACTTGTTTGAGAGTTATGACCAAAAAATCATCATTTTCGTGTTTTATGGTCGTTTTCATGGGTTATTGCCCACATATTTTGGGTACGAGGTGGATTTGCATGCCTCGTAAGAACCCTTACATTATTGAGAGATATGATCAAAAACTCGTCGTTTTCGCATTTTATGGTCATTTTCATGAGCTATTGGCAATAATTTTGGGGTTCTAGAGCGATTTATAACGACCTTAAGAACCAATACATGTTTCAGTGTTTATGACCAAAACCTCGCCATTTTCATGTTTTATGGTGTTTTCATGAGTTATTGCCCATAGTTTTTAGGTTCCAGGCGGATTTGCATGCCTCGTAAGAACCCTTACATGTTTGAGAGATATGACCAGGAACTCATCGTTTCCGTGCTTATGGTGTTTTCATGAGCTATTGCCCAAAGTTTTTGGGTTCTAGGGCGATTTACAACGACCTTAAGAACCAATACATGTTTGAGAGTTTATGACCAAAACCTCATCGTTTTGATGTTTTATGTCCGTTTTATGAGCTATTGCCCACTGTTTAGGGGTTTGAGGACGATTTACAATGATATTAAGACCTGATACATGTTGGAGAGATATGACCCAAAAATCGCAATTTTCGTTATTTATAGCTGTTTTCATGAGCTATTGCCCACAGTTTTGGGGTTCCAGGGCTTTTACATCAACCTTAAGACCTGATACTTGTTTGAGAGTTATGACCAAAAAATCATCGTTTTCGTGTTTTGTGGTCTTTTTCATGAGTTATTGCCCACAGTTTTTGGGTTCCAGGCGAATTTGCATGCCGCGTAAGAACCCTTACATGTTTGAGAGATATGACCAGGAACTCGTCATTTTCACGATTTATGGCCATTTTCATGAGTTATTGCCCATAGTTTTAGGGTTTCCAGGGCATTTTACATTAACCTTAAGACCCGATACATGTTTGAGAGTTTTGACCAAAAACTTATCGTTTTCTTGTTTTATGGGTGTTTTCATGAGTTATTGCCCGTAGTTATTGGGTTCCAGGCGGATTTCATGCCTCGTAAGAACCCGTTCCTGTATGAGAGATATGACCAGAAACTCGTCGTTTTCGTGTTTATGGTCGTTTTCATGAACTATTGCCCAAACTTTTGGGGTTCTAGGGCGATTTACAACGACCTTAAGAACCAATATATGTTTGAGAGTTTATGACCAAAACCTCATCGTTTTCGTGTTTTATGGCCGTTTTATGAGCTATTGCCCACTATTTAGGGGTTCGAGAGCGATTTACAATGATATTAAGAACTGATACATGTTGGAGAGATATGACCCAAAGCTCGCAGTTTTCCTCTTTTATGGCTGTTTTCATGGGGTATTGCCCACAGTTTCGGGGTTCCAGGGCGTTTTACATCAACCTTAAGACCTGATACTTGTTTAAGAGTTATGACCAAAAAATCATCGTTTTCGTGTTTTATGGTCGTTTTCATGGGTTATTTGCCCACATTTTTTGGGTACCAGGTGGATTTGCATGCCTCGTAAGAACCCTAACATGATTGAGAGATATGATCAAACACTCGTCGTTTTCGCATTTTTTGGTCATTTTCATAAGCTATTGGCAACAATTTTGGGGTTCTAGAGCGATTTATAACGACCTTAAGAACCAATACATGTTTCAGAGTTTATGACCAAAACCTTGTCGTTTTCATGTTTTATGGTGTTTTCATGAGTTATTGCCCATAGTTTTTGGGTTCCAGGCGGATTTGCATGCCTCGTAAGAACCCTTACATGTTTGAGAGATATGACCAGGAACTCGTCATTTTCGTGCTTATGGTGTTTTCATGAGCTATTGCCCAAAGTTTTGAGGTTCTAGGGCGATTTACAACGACCTTAAGAACCAATACATGTTTGAGAGTTTATGACCAAAACCTCATCGTTTTCGTATTTTATGGCCGTTTTATGAGCTATTGCCCACTGTTTAGGGGTTTGAGGGCGATTTACAATGATATTAATACCTGATACATGTTGGAGAGATATGACCCAAAACTCGTAGTTTTTGTTATTTATAGCTATTTTCATGAGCTATTGCCCACAGTTTTGGGGTTCTAGGGAGTTCTACATCAACCTTAAGACCTGATACTTGTTTGAGAGTTATGACCAAAAAATCATCGTTTTCGTGTTTTATGGTCGTTTTCATGAGTTATTGCCCACAGTTTTTGGGTTCCAGGCGGATTTGCATGCCGCGTAAGAACCCTTACATGTTTGAGAGATATGACCAGGAACTCGTCATTTTCACGATTTATGGCCATTTTCATGAGTTATTGCCCATAGTTTTAGGGTTTCCAGGGCGTTTTACATTAACCTTATGACCCGATACATGTTTGAGAGTTTTGACCAAAAACTTCTCGTTTTCTTGTTTTATGGGTGTTTTCATGATTTATTACCCGTAGTTATTGGGTTCCAGGCGGATTTGCATGCCTCGTAAGAACCCGTACATCTATGAGAGATATGACCAGAAACTCGTCGTTTTCGTGTTTATGGTCGTTTTCATGAACTATTGCCCAAACTTTTGGGGTTCTAGGGCGATTTACAACGACCTTAAGAACCAATATATGTTTGAGAGTTTATGACCAAAACCTCATCGTTTTTGTGTTTTATGGCCGTTTTATGAGCTATTGCCCACTGTTTAGGGGTTCGAGGGCGATTTACAATGATATTAAGACCTGATACATGTTGGAGAGATATGACCCAAAGATCGAAGTTTTCGTCTTTTATGGCTGTTTTCATGAGGTATTGCCCACAGTTTAGGGGTTCTAGGGCGTTTGACATCAACCTTAAGACCTGATACTTGTTTGAGAGTTATGACCAAAAAATCATCATTTTCGTGTTTTATGGTCATTTTCATGGGTTATTGCCCACATATTTTGGGTACGAGGTGGATTTGCATGCCTTGTAAGAACCCTTACATGATTGAGAGATATGATCAAAAACTCGTCGTTTTCGCATTTTATGGTCATTTTCATGAGCTATTGGCAACAATTTTGGGGTTCTAGAGCGATTTATAACGACCTTAAGAACCAATACATGTTTCAGTGTTTATGACCAAAACCTCGCCGTTTTCATGTTTTATGGTGTTTTCATGAGTTATTGCCCATAGTTTTTAGGTTCCAGGCGGATTTGCATGCCTCGTAAGAACCCTTACATGTTTGAGAGATATGACTAGGAACTCGTTGTTTTCGTGTTTATGGTGTTTTCATGACCTATTGCCAAAAGTTTTGGGGTTCAAGGGCGATTTATAACAACCTTAAGAACCAATACATGTTTGAGAGTTTATGACCAAAACCTCATCGTTTTCGTGTTTTATGGCCGTTTTATGAGCTATTGCCCACTGTTTAGGGGTTTGAGGACGATTTACAATGATATTAAGACCTGATACATGTTGGAGAGATATGACCCAAAAATCGCAATTTTCGTTATTTATAGCTGTTTTCATGAGCTATTGCCCACAGTTTTGGGGTTCGAGGGCTTTTACATCAACCTTAAGACCTGATACTTGTTTGAGAGTTATGACCAAAAAATCATCGTTTTCGTGTTTTATGGTCTTTTTCATGAGTTATTGCCCACAGTTTTTGGGTTCCAGGCGAATTTGCATGCCGCGTAAGAACCCTTACATGTTTGAGAGATATGACCAGGAACTCGTCATTTTCACGATTTATGGCCATTTTCATGAGTTATTGCCCATAGTTTTAGGGTTTCCAGGGCATTTTACATTAACCTTAAGACCCGATACATGTTTGAGAGTTTTGACCAAAAACTCATCGTTTTCTTGTTTTATGGGTGTTTTCATGAGTTATTGCCCGTAGTTATTGGGTTCCAGGCGGATTTCATGCCTCGTAAGAACCCGTTCCTGTATGAGAGATATGACCAGAAACTCGTCGTTTTCGTGTTTATGGTCGTTTTCATGAACTATTCCCCAAACTTTTGGGGTTCTAGGGCGATTTACAACGACCTTAAGAACCAATATATGTTTGAGAGTTTATGACCAAAACCTCATCGTTTTCGTGTTTTATGGACGTTTTATGAGCTATTGCCCACTGTTTAGGGGTTCGAGAGCGATTTATAATGATATTAAGAACTGATACATGTTGGAGAGATATGACCCAAAGCTCGCAGTTTTCGTCTTTTATGGCTGTTTTCATGGGGTATTGCCCACAGTTTTGGGGTTCCAGGGCGTTTTACATCAACCTTAAGACCTGATACTTGTTTGAGAGTTATGACCAAAAAATCATCGTTTTCGTGTTTTATGGTCGTTTTCATGGGTTATTGCCCACATTTTTTGGGTACCAGGTGGATTTGCATGCCTCGTAAGAACCCTAACATGATTGAGAGATATGAACAAACACTCGTCGTTTTCGCATTTTTTGGTCATTTTCATGAGCTATTGGGAACAATTTTGGGGTTCTAGAGCGATTTATAACGACCTTAAGAACCAATACATGTTTCAGAGTTTATAACCAAAACCTCGTCGTTTTCATGTTTTATGGTGTTTTCATGAGTTATTGCCCATAGTTTTTGGGTTCCAGGCGGATTTGCATGCCTCGTAAGAACCCTTACATGTTTGAGAGATATGACCAGGAACTCATCATTTTCGTGCTTATGGTGTTTTCATGAGCTATTGCCCAAAGTTTTGAGGTTCTAGGGCGATTTACAACGACCTTAAGAACCAATACATGTTTGAGAGTTTATGACCAAAACCTCATCGTTTTCGTATTTTATGGCCGTTTTATGAGCTATTGCCCATTGTTTAGGGGTTTGAGGGCGATTTACAATGATATTAATACCTGATACATGTTGGAGAGATATGACCCAAAACTCGCAATTTTTGTTATTTATAGCTGTTTTCATGAGCTATTGCCCACAGTTTTGGGGTTCCAGGGAGTTCTACATCAACCTTAAGACCTGATACTTGTTTGAGAGTTATGACCAAAAAATCATCGTTTTCGTGTTTTATGGTCGTTTTCATGAGTTATTGCCCACAGTTTTTGGGTTCTAGGCGGATTCGCATGCCACTTAAGAACCCTTACATGTTTGAGAGATATGACCAAGAACTCGTCATTTTCACGATTTCTGGCCATTTTCATGATTTATTGCCCATAGTTTTAGGGTTTCCAGGGCGTTTTACATTAACCTTCAGACCCGATACATGTTTGAGAGTTATGACCAAAAACTCATCGTTTTCATGTTTATGGTCGTTTTCATGAGTTATTGCCCGTAGTTATTGGGCTCCAGGCGGATTTGCATGCCTCGTAAGAACCCGTACATGTATGAGAGATATGACCAGAAACTCGTCGTTTTCGTGTTTATGGTCCTTTTCATGAACTATTGCCCAAAATTTTGGTGTTCTAGGGTGATTTACAATGACCTTAAAGAACAATATATGTTTGAGAGTTTATGACCAAAACCTCATCCTTTTCGTGTTTTATGCCTGTTTTATGAGCTATTGCCCACTGTTTAGGTGTTCGAGGGCGATTTACAATGATATTAAGACCTGATACATGTTGGAGAGATATGACCTAAAACTCGCAGTTTTCGTGTTTTATGGATGTTTTCATGAGCTATTGCCCACAGTTTTGGGGTTCCAGGGCGTTTTACAGCAACCTTATGACATGATACTTTTTTTGATTTATGACCTAAAAATCATCGTTCTCGTGTTTTATGGTCGTTTTCATGGGTTATTGCCCACATTTTTTGGGTTCCAGGTGGATTTGCCTGCCTCGTAAGAACCATTACATGCTTGAGATATATGATCAAAAACTCGTCGTTTTCGCATTTTATGTTCATTTTCATGAGCTATTGGCATCAATTTTGGGGTTCTAGAGCGATTTATAACGACGTTAAGAACCAATACATGTTTGAGAGTTTATGACCAAAACCTCGTCGTTTTCTTGTTTTATGGTGTTTTCATGAGTTATTGCCCATAGTTTTGGGTTCCAGGTGGATTTGCATGCCTCGTAAGAACCCTTACATGTTTGAGAGATATGACCAGTAACTCGTCGTTTTCGTGCTTATGGTGTTTTCATGAGCTATTGCCCAAAGTTTTGGGGTTCTAGGGCGATTTACAACGACCTTAAGAACCAATACATGTTTGAGAGTTTATGACCAAAACCTCATCGTTTTCGTGTTTTATGGCCGTTTTATGAGCTATTGCCCACTGTTTAGGGGTTTGAGGGCGATTTACAATGATATTAATACCTAATACATGTTGGAGAGATATGATCCAAAACTCGCAGTTTTCGTGATTTATAGCTGTTTTCATGAGCTATTGCCCACAGTTTTGGGGTTCCAGGGCGTTTTACATCAACCTTAAGACCTGATAATTGTTTGAGAGTTATGACCAAAAAATCATCGTTTTCGTGTTTTATGGTCGTTTTCATGAGTTATTGCCCACAGTTTTTGGGTTCCAGGCGGATTTTCATGCCGCGTAAGAAACCTTACATGTTTGAGAGATATGACCAGGAACTCGTCATTTTCACGATTTATGGCCATTTTCATGAGCTATTACCCATAGTTTTAGGGTTTCTAGGGCGTTTTACATTAACCTTAAGACCCAATACATGTTTGAGAGTTATGACCAAAAACTCGTCATTTTCATGTTTTATGGTCGTTTTCATGAGTTATTGCCCATAGTTTTTGGGTTCCAGGCGGATTTGCATGCCTCGTAAGACACTACAAGAAATGTGTTAACTTGTGACCTTCTCGTAGTGACGAGGAATGAAATCGTCATAGATCCATGACGATTTCATACAAGATGGTCGTAGGCTGTTTGGAGAGGTCAAAATCCTATAGAATTATGACGATTTGGTAAAAATCGTCATAATTTTAGGATAAGAAATCGTCATAAAGTCTAGAATACAGCTTATATCCTTATTTATGCCCCATCATGACCAATTTAAATCGTCATATTGTCTAAAATATAATATATTGAATGGACTGGTTGGCCACATCACCAATTATGTCTACGTGGAATGTCTATATGTCAAGCTTTGTATATATGTAAATCTATGTATCAATCTACCTGGCATGTAGGCCTACCCACTCACATCATGAACCACAACCGATCTAACCAACTAGATCGCTCTTTAGAAAATAAATGAAAAAATAAAAATAAATCAAAAAATGGTGCAAGTCGAGGAATTGAACACACAACCTTACCCACTAATTAACAATGGCAACCAACAGACTACACCACAATTGATGTGTTACTTCCACTACTTTTCATCATATCACCAATGATCTAACCATCTGGACTCAAAAATAATTCAAAAAAGATGTGCATCCAGGAAGCGAACCCACGACCTTACTTAGTTATTAAGTATAACAACCAACACGCTACACAACCTTTATTGATTTACTTTCGCTAAGTTATCTTCATATGTTTGCCTTTCTCCACCTTCAACAATGTGGCAAATAACCGGTGCAAAAATAGATGCTCCTAGGATTTGAAACGACGATCTCGCGATCTCCACCTTAAAGGCTAACCACCAAGCCACATCTCAGATCATGTCACAATATATACAGAATGTTTATATTAGGAATTAAGTTTCTCTCAAAATACAGAAATAATTTTAACAAAAAATGGACCATGGTGGGGGGTCGAACCAACGACCTCCCTGTCCACGACGAGGGACAACAACCACTAGGATAAACCAGGCTTCTTGTAAACTACGCACGCACAACCTTTATTAACATATGGACTGATCTTACGCCTGGGCCTTGAGGCCCGACTCCTCCTATATTCCTCTTTTTTTTCTCAGAGATTGGCTGCCATGTTTACTTGGGCAGCCACGGGCCGGTCCAGCTCGGCTGGTATCGTTAGGATAGTTTATTTTTTATTTTTTTTATTTATTTGCATCTTTTTTATTAGAAGTTCAAAAGAATTGATTTTTGTCTCTAAATTTACCAAGTTACCAAGTTTTTTGAGACATACTCAATTTACCAAGTTTGGTATTTTTCCTTGTAACTATGTCACATAATAAGACACCACGTGAAGGATTTGCATTGATCGAACCGTTTTTGAATTTTTTATGCTCGTTTCAAACTAAGTTCAAAACGGCGGCCATGAAGGTTCTTAGATAGGGGATGAGCCTCGCTAAACTTGCATTGGATCTCCGAAGAAATAGCATATTGTGAGTCTAAAAATGATTTTTGCCAAAAATCACGAGCTTTATATCATGTACCTGTAGTTCAAACCGGACCCACTTCCTACCGATTCGGCAGGAATTTGTCGTTTTTGCCAGGGGTGTATGGAAATGTTTGAGATACCCCGGTTGGGACATTTGTCAATGTAAGGTGTCCTACTATTTTTGAAAAATGGGATGGTAGCATCGCACAACTTTCATTTGGTGGTTGCTTCACAAAACGCCCCGTTTTTTGCGCTCGGAAAATGGAAAATGGATTTTCCATGCGACCAAATGGAAAACTTCCTCCTACAACATTGTTTTGTCATCCCATGATGCACATGTGTGCATGACACAGGTGAATTATCACAAACTATGCCCTGATTCTAGCCATAACATTGGTCATTTGACCCGAAAGCCATGAAACCTCGAACATGATAGGTCATTTTGGAAGGTTTTTTTGAGACATACTCAATTTATGAAGTTTGGTATTTTTCCTTGCAACTATGTCACAGAATAAGACACCACACGAAGGATTTGCGTTGATCGGACCGTTTTTTAATTGTTTATGCCTGTTTCAAACTATGATCAAAACGGCAGTCATGAAGGTTCTTAGCTAGGGGATGAGCCTCGCTAAACTTGCATTGGATCTCTGAAGAAACATGATATTGTGAGTCTAAAAATATTTTTTTCAAAAAATAATGGGCATCAGATCATATACCTGTAGTTCAAATCTGACCCACTTCCTACCGATTCGGATTTGTCTTTTTCGCCAGGGGTGAATGGAAAGGTTGAGATACCCTGGTTGGGACATTGTCTATGTAAGGTGGTCTAATATTTTTAAAAAATGTGGTGATACTATTTTAAAACTGTCATTTGGTGGTTGCTTCACAAAACGCCCCGTTTTTTGCGCTCGGAAAATGGAAAATGGATTTTTCTCGTGTCAAAAAGGAAAACTTCGTCCTGCAACATTGTTCTCCATCCCTCGATGCACATGCGTGCACAATATGGGCACATTAACACAAACTATTGCATGATTTTGGCCATAACATTGGTCGTTTGGCCCGAAAGCCATGAAACCTCGAACATGATAGGTCATTTCTGTGAAGGTTTTTTTGGGAAACTTGCAATATACAAAGTTTGGTATTTTTCCTTGCAAATATATCACATAATAAGACCCCACGCGAAGTATTTGCCTCGTTTGGACCGTTTTTAATTTATTATGCCCGTTTTAAACTATGGTTAAAATGGAGGGCATGAAGGTTCCTAGATAGGGGATGCTACTCGCAAAACACTCAATGGATCTCTAAAGAAACATCATATTGTGAGTCTAAAAATGATTTTTTCAAAAATTTAAGAGCATTAGATCATGTACATGTAGGTCAAACCGGACCTACATCCTACCGTTTCGACAGATATTTGTCTTTTTCGCGAGGGGTGGACCAAAAGGTTTGAGATACCCCGATTGGGACATTATACATGTAACATGGTATAGTATTTTTGAAAATTGGGATGGTAGCATTTTAAAAGTTTCATTTGGTGGTTTCTTTACAAAATGCCCCGATTTTCGGCATTCGGAAAATGGAAAGTACGTTTTTTGAGCGACAAAAATGAAAACTTCTTCCTGTAACATTGTTCGCCATCCCAAAATGCACATACATATATGGACACATTTTAATAAAGTATACAACAGAAATTGCCATAGACTTTTTAACCCCTTTAATTAACCTCCGAGAAACCCCTAAAACCTGTAGAATAGAGTCAACCAATCAGAAGAGAAAGACAGTCTACACACGGATCACCAACAAAATGACATCTCAGTCGTTGATGCCTCCATCTAACGCTCCGAAGTTGCAGCATCTGTTTCTCCCGCATCCCACAATTTGGACGTGAATAGACAGAAGCGCCCTAGTATTCTCGGTACTGCACCACAGTAGTTTTCATGGGCATTTTTGTAAATTCCGCCACACCCATCCACCCAAACGCGACCCTAATCCCCTCACGCGCCTGACCCCGCCGCCACTTCTCCCTCCTTCGCGGCCCAGACAAACCCTAAACCTGCTGGCGCCTCCATCTCTCTGCTTCCTGCGAAAAACCCTAATACTATCGCTGCCCCCGCCTCCTGCCTAGCCAGCCACCACAGCATTGCAGCCTGCCATGGCAAGCCACCACGCGGGATGAGATTCAGCGGTGTCACAATGGTCTTGCTCACCGGAGCGCGTGTGCATCAGTGCCCGGCGCTCCGTTGAGCTTGCTACCGCGTCGCTACCGTGGACAATTCCTCCTAGTGGCGTTCGCAGTTCCTCCTAGCGTCTAGAGGAGCACCTTCCTTCCCCGCTTTGGATCTGATAACTTATCCCACTCCCTCTCTCCTGTCCCCTTTTTCTTCTCTCTCTCGGTCCGTCCCTCAGTATCTCTCTCTCAATGTAGACACTATCGCACCAGAGGAGGAGCACGAAGGAGGTACATCATGAAGGGAACGGGCCTCTTCTACTACGGGTGTCGGACCTGGACGAGCACGCGCAAGGGGAGGAGAGGGCCGGCCCTCACACTAGAAGCCTGGTTGTCGTTCCTGTTCGAGTCCGTTGCCCACCACAACCGCCTTGGGCTCTTCCTCTTCTCCCTCGGCCTCAACCAGGTACCACAACAGATCCTGGTTTTTTGGTCTTGGCAGAAGCTTAGCTGCATCGTTCATCAACATCTTCTGTGATCTAGGATCTAAAATTGGTTTTGCTGGTCGTTGTGTTTCATGGGAGGTGTTTGGGCTAGTAATCTTATTTAATCGTAGAACCTATTACTGTTAAGTGAATTCCAGATAACTCGTGGAAGTGTGCTAGCTGCATCTGTTCATGCAAACCGGAGAATGTTTAGGCTAGTAGTTGTATTCAGTCCTCCAATCTCAAAGCTATTACTGCAGGTCCTATATGATCTTGGCAGATGTTTAGGCTAGTAGTTCTATTCAGTTCTCCAATCTCAAAGCTGTTTGTTTCAATTGCATCCCAGACGAGTCATCGAAGTTTGGTAGATCCTATTGTTTACTTCCTAGAAGCTGATACAATTAGTGGCGTTGGTTGATTAGGTAGTTGTATTTACTTCCTGTAGGTCACAAGGGCTGGTTCCTATTATGATGAATGCTCACAGAAGAACCCATCGGTTTTAATTGGAGAAAGTCACCAGGACGATGGAAGGGTGTAGTGTACTACATTATAATAGCAGTATATTATTTGCTTTGGTTGTGAATCCATTTTAGATAGATATGTACAACCATTCTTCCTTTTTTTACTTGGATGATGATGGGCCATGGTACCATAGCATATTATTGTGTTTATTCCCTGTGATGTGGAAGTTATGGTCTCAATAGGTTTGTTAGGAGCTGTTTGTGTATATAGGATGAAGTTTCTAAATGTTGCTTGAAAATGGTGTTGTTGTGGCTACGTGTCCCTTGCTCTGGTTTGTGTGGTGCTAGCCTAATTATTTGCGACTAGTCATAAGGAAAATGCTTGTCTAGTATTTCTGTTCTGCACTAAGCTATTGATGAAGAAAATGAGTGCATGTTGTTTTTGTTTGACTAGTCACATGGACACTACTTGTCTACTATGTATTTCTGTTCTATACCAAGCTATTGTCAAAGCAAGATGGGTGTGAAATCAAAATAGTTGCACCCTGACTTGGTTATTATTTAGTTATTAGTCTCTCTTATTAATCCTAGGTCTTTAGCCATTTCTTCTATTTCTACAAATCTAATATTCCACACTAATTTGAATGATCTCAGTTGGTTATATTTGTTGTGAGGAGGAAAAAACAAAGAATTTCCATCTCATGTAAAGAATCGTCCGCCCCTTCTGCGTTTGTTTATTTTCTTGCAACTCGTTCTTTATTTTAGTTCAATGTGTGATAAGCTGCTACATAAGTTGTTGTTCCAGATTTATTAACCCTTTTGTGAAACATGCTGTACTGATATGCTTCACTCTTGTGGTGAACCCGGGAATAATTTATTGATGTTCCAAGTGGACTGTTAGTGCGACAGGCCGACAGTAGATATCTTACCTATTAGGTTAGTGTTTGTGGTATGTGATTCTCTACTGCTATGTCTAATGCTGTAATACTTGTTCATGTTCAAACCTAGGAACTCACATGATGTGGTTTCATATATGATATGTTCCAACTGAGCTTATTAGTAAATTTTTTTTTGCATGTTGTTGGGTGAAGTTTGGACTATATTTAGTACTTTTACATCTTCCAGATCTGTTGGTCCAGTGAGTTCCCCTCAGTAATAAATCTATTGGCAGTATTTCATTGTGGTCTAATCTATCTAAAAAAGAAAATAGGATAAGTTTAGTTCTACTAGAACACAAGTTGGACTATCTTGAATGTACACAGCTGGACCACTTCTATATCTTGGATTTATTGTTGTATTGTATTTTACTTGCATTACAGTACCGCATTTGATTAGTTCTGTTGGTCCAGTGAGTTCTCCTCAGTTATAGCGTGTCTATCTTGAAAACCATTTGCTTAGATCTTCCATTTTCTAATTTGCCATGTATGCATATCTTAAATCATCAGGCTGGCACGAGATGATCCAGGACGCCAGCGAAACACCACTCACACATCATTCAGGGGCCTCCAGGCTAGGTGCGTCGTGCCCGGAATCTAAAGTGTGTGAACCAGGTTGTGTACATTCTTGCATTTTGCTCATGTGTGTCAATCGGAGATACTTGTTTGCTGCAATATACTTGTATGTAATAATGTTGTTGAACCTGTGAATATGGTTGTATGTTGGTGCTATGTAATCCAAATGTTTGTGTATTCAAAAGAATGCCTTATTTAATTTTGGGCTTGATCTATATAAATGGGCTGTGCAATATTGAATATGAAGAGGCTAAGGCCAAGATAATATTGCATTGTAAAAAGGCTGCAGTAGAAATGAGAAAAGGCCACAACCCACAATAATCAGATTATAAAAAGGCTTAAAATGAAAAAGAAAGAATGTAAAAAGGCCAAGGACCAAAAGGTAATGGACTGTAAAAGTTAAAACCCCCAAAAGAAAAAGGCTGAATTATTGGGCTCGGCCCATGCAAACAATTGAATGGACAGGGCTAAATTTGCGTTACGACGATTTCGTTTTGTCATAATTTTGCCACGTTCGATTGGCCACGTAGGACCTGACATGGCTAGGCTAGAGCGCCAGTGATGATATTGGATCGTCATAGAGGTTATGACGATCCGATATCGTCAGAGACGATTATGACGATTTAAAAAAAACATCGTTGTATGCAATTACTAACGCTCAGTTTTTGACGATTTGTTTTTCGTCATAACATCGTCATATATTGTGGACAATGACGATTCAGTGACGAAAATGGAGGGTCATGTATCAGCAGATTTCTTGTAGTGAGAACCTGTACATGTATGAGAGATGACCAGAAACTCGTCGTTTTCGAGTTTATGGTCGTTTTCATGAACTATTGCCCAATGTTTTGGGGTTCTAGGGCGATTTACAAGGACCTTAAGAACCAATATATGTTTGAGAGTTTATGACCAAAACCTCATTGTTTTCGTGTTTTATGGCCGTTTTATGAGCTATTGCCCACTTTTAGGGGTTCGAGGGCAATTTACAATGATATTAAGACCTGATACATGTTGGAGAGATTTGACCCAAAACTCACAGTTTTCGTGATTTATAGCTGTTTTCATGAGCTATTGCCCACAGTTTTGGGGTTCCAGGGCGTTTTACATCAACCTTAAGACCTGATACTTGTTTGAGAGTTATGACCAAAAAATCATCGTTTTCGTGTTTTATCGTCATTTTCATGAGTTATTGCCCACAATTTTTGGGTTCCAAGCGGATTTGCATGCCGCGTAAGAACCCTTACATGTTTGAGAGATTTGACCAGGAACTCATCATTTTCACGATTTATGGCCATTTTCATGAGCTATTGCCCATAGTTTTAGGGTTTCCAGGGCCTTTTATATTAACCTTGAGACCCGATACATGTTTGAGAGTTATGACAAAAAACTCATCGTTTTCATGTTTTATGGTCATTTTCATGAGTTATTGACCATAGTTTTTGGGTTCCAGGTGGATTTGCATGCCTCGTAAGAACCCGTACATGTATGAGAGATATGACCAGAAACTCGTCGTTTTCGTGTGTATGGTCGTTTTCATGAACTATTGCCCAAAGTTTTGGGGTTCTAGGGCAATTTACAACGACCTTAAGATCAAATATATGTTTGAGAGTTTATGACCAAAACCTCATCGTTTTCGTGTTTTATGGCCGTTTTATGAGCTATTGCCCACTGTTTAGGGGTTCGAGGGCGATTTACAATGATATTAAGACCTGATACATGTTGGAGAGATATGACCCAAAACTCGCAGTTTTCGTGTTTTATGGTTGTTTTCATGAGGTATTGCCCACAGTTTTGGGGTTCTAGGGCGTTTTAAATCAACCTTAAGACGTTATTCGTGTTTATGGTGTTTATGGCCGTCTTCATGAGCTATTACCCATAGTTTTGGGGTTCCAGGGAGTTTTACATCAACGTTAAGACCTGATACTTGTTTGAGAGTTATGACCAAAAAATCATCGTTTTCGTGTTTTATGGTCGTTTTCATGGGTTATTGCCCACAGTTTTTGGGTTCCAGCTGGATTTGCATGCCTCGTAAGAACCCTTACATGATTGAGAGATATGATCAAGAACTCGTCGTTTTCGCTATTTCCCAAAGTTTTGGGGTTCTAGGGTGATTTACAACGACCTTAAGAACCAATACATGTTTGAGAGTTTATGACTAAAACCTCATCGTTTTCGTGTTTTATGGCCGTTTTTATGAGCTATTGCCCACTCTTAAGGGGTTCGAGGGCGATTTACAATGACATGAAGACCTGATACATGTTGGAGAGATATGACCCAAAACTCGCAGTTTTCGTGTTTTATGGCCGTCTTCATGAGCTATTGCCCACAGTTTTGGGGTTCCGGGGAGTTTTACATCAACCTTAAGACCTTATTCGTGTTTGAGAGTTATGACCAATAAATCATCATTTTCGTGTTTTACAGTCGTTTTCATGAGTTGCCCACAGTTTTTGGGTTCCAGGCGGATTTGCATGCCTCGTAAGAACCCTTACATGTTTGCGAGATATGACCAGGAACTCGTCCTTTTCACGATTTATGGCCATTTTCATGAGCTATTGCCCATAGTTTTAGGGTTTCTAGGGTGTTTTACAGCAACCTTAAGACCCGATACATATTTGAGAATTATGACCAAAAACTCGTCGTTTTCATGTTTTATGGTCGTTTTCATGAGTTAGTGCCCATAGTTTTTGGGTTCCAGGCGGATTTGCATGCCTCGTAAGAACCCTTACATGAATGAGAGATAAGACCAGAAACTCGTCGTTTTCGTGTTTATGGTCGTTTTCATGAACTATTGCCCAAAGTTTTGGGGTTCTAGGGCAACTTACAACGAACTTAATAACCAATACATGTTTGAGAGTTTATGACCAAAACCTCATCGTTTTCATGTTTTGTGGTCGTCTTATGAGCTATTACCCACTGTTTAGGGGTTCGAGGGTGATTTACAATGTTATTAAGACCTGATACATGTTGGAGAGATAGGACCCAAAACTCTTAGTTTTCATCCTTTATGGCTGTTTTCATGAGACCTTAAGACCTTAAGACCCACAGTTTTGGGGTTCTAGGGCGGTTTACATCAACCTTAAGACATGATACTTGTTCGTGTTTTATGGTCGTTTTCATGGGTTATTGCCCACAGTTTTTGGGTTCTAGGTGGATTTGCATGCCTCGTAAGAACCCTTACATGATTGAGAGATATGATAAAAAACTCGTCGTTTTCGCATTATATGGTCGTTTTCATGAGCTATTGCCAACAATTTTGGGGTTGTAGGGCGATTTATAACGACCTTAAGAACCAATACATGTTTCAGAATTTATGACCAAAACCTCATCGTTTTCATGTTTAATGGTGTTTTCATGAGTTATTGCCCATGTTTTTTGTGTTCTAGGCGGATTTGCATGCCTATTAAGAACCCTTACATGTTTGAGAGATATGACCAGGAACTTGTCGTTTTCGTGTTTATGGTGTTTTCATGAGCTATTTCCCAATGTTTTGGGGTTCTAGGGTGATTTACAATGACCTTAAGAACCAATATATGTTTGAGAGTTTATGACCAAAACCTCATCGTTTTCGTGTTTTATGGCCGTTTTTTTGAGATATTGCCCACTCTTTAGGGGTTCGAGGGCGATTTAAAATGACATGAAGACCTGATACATGTTGGAGAGATATGACCCAAAACTCGCAGTTTTCGTGTTTTATGGCCGTCTTCATGAGCTATTGCCCACAGTTTTGGGGTTCCGGGGAGTTTTATATCAACCTTAAGACCTTATCCGTGTTTGAGAGTTATGACCAAAAATCATCATTTTCGTGTTTTATGGTCGCTTTCATGAGTTATTGCCCACAGTTTTTGGGTTCCAGGCAGATTTGCATGCCTCGTAAGAACCCTTACATATTTGCGAGATATGAACAGGAACTCGTCCTTTTCACGATTTATGGCCATTTTCATGAGCTATTGCCCATAGTTTTAGGGTTTCTAGGGCGTTTTACAGCAACCTTAAGACCCGATACATGTTTGAGAGTTATGACCAAAAACTCGTCGTTTTCATGAGTTATTGCCCATAGTTTTTGGGTTCCAGGCGGATTTGCATGCCTCCTAAGAACCCTTACATGAATGAGAGATAAGACCAGAAACTCGTCGTTTTCGTGTTTATGGTCGTTTTCATGAACTAGTGCCCAAAGTTTTGGGGTTCTAGGGCGATTTACAACGAACTTAATAACCAATACATTTGAGAGTTTATGACCAAAACCTCATCGTTTTCATGTTTTGTGGCCGTTTTATGAGCTATTGCCCACTGTTTAGGGGTTCGGGGGCGATTTACAATGATACTAAGACCTGATACATGTTGGAGAGGTATGACCCAAAACTCGTAGTTTTTCGTGTTTTATGGCTGTTTTCATGAGCTATTGCCCATAATTTTGGGGTTCCAGGGCGTTTTACATCAACCGTAAGACCTGATACTTTTTATGAGTTATGACCTAAAAATCATCGTTTTCGTGTTTTATGGTCGTTCTCATGGGTTATTGCCCACATTTTTTGGGTTCCAGGTGGATTTGCGTGCCTCGTAAGAAACCTTACATGATTGAGAGATATGATCAAAAACTCGTAGTTTTCATGATTTATAGCTGTTTTTATGAGCTATTGCCCAAAGTTTTGGGGTTCTAGGGCGATTTACAACGACCTTAAGAACGAATACATGTTTGAGAGTTTATGACCAAAACCTCATCATTTTCGTGTTTTATGGCCGTTTTATGAGCTATTGCCCACTGTTTAGGGGTTTGAGGGCGATTTACAATGATATTAAGACCTGATACATGTTGGAGAGATATGACCCAAAACTCGCAGTTTTCGTGATTTATAGCAGTTTTCATGAGCTATTACCCACAGTTTTGGGGTTCCATGGCGTTTTACATCAACCATAAGACCTAATACTTGTTTGAGAGTTATGACCAAAAAATCATCGTTTTCGTGTTTTATGGTCATTTTCATGAGTTATTGCCCACAATTTTTGGGTTCCAGGCGGATTTGCATGCCGCGTAAGAACCCTTACATGTTTGAGAGATTTGACCAGGAACTCATCATTTTCACGATTTATGGCCATTTTCATGAGCTATTGCCCATAGTTTTAGGGTTTCTAGGGCCTTTTATATTAACCTTGAGACCCGATACATGTTTGAGAGTTATGACAAAAAACTCGTCGTTTTCATGTTTTATGGTCGTTTTCATGAGTTATTGTCCATAGTTTTTGGGTTCCAGGTGGATTTGCATGCCTCGTAAGAACTCGTATATGTATGAGAGATATGACCATAAACTCGTCGTTTTCGTGTGTATGGTCGTTTTCATGAACTATTGCCCAAAGTTTTGGGGTTCTAGGGCAATTTACAACGACCTTAAGATCAAATATATGTTTGAGAGTTTATGACCGAAACCTCATCGTTTTCGTGTTTTATGGCCGTTTTATGAGCTATTGCCCACTGTTTAGGGGTTCGAGGGCGATTTACAATGATATTAAGACCTGATACATGTTGGAGAGATATGACCCAAAACTCGCAGTTTTCGTGTTTTATGGTTGTTTTCATGAGGTATTGCCCACAGTTTTGGGGTTCTAGGGCGTTTTAAATCAACCTTAAGACCGGATACTTGTTTGACAGTTATGACCAAAAAATCATCGTTTTCGTGTTTTATGGTGTTTTCATGAGTTATTGCCCATAGTTTTGGGTTCCAGGCGGATTTACATGCCTCGTAAGAACCCTTACATGTTCGAGAGATATGACCAGGAACTCGTCGTTTTCGTGCTTATAATGTTTTCATGAGCTATTGCTCAAAGTTTTGGGGTTCTAGGGCGATTTACAACGACCTTAAGGACCAATACATGTTTGAGAGTTTATGACCAAAACCTCATTGTTTTCATGTTTTATGGACGTTTTATGAGCTATTGCCCACTGTTTAGGGGTTTGAGGGCGATTTACAATGATATTAAGACCTGATACATTTTGGAGAGATATGACCGAAAAATCATAGTTTTCGTGTTTTATGGCTGTTTTCATGAGGTATTGCCCACAGTTTTGGGGTTCCAGGGCGTTTTACATCAACCTTAAGACCGGATACTTGTTTGACAGTTATGACCAAAAAATCATCGTTTTCGTGTTTTATGGTCATTTTCATGAGTTATTGCCCACGTTTTTGGGTTCTAGGAGGATTTGCATGCCGCGTAAGAACCCTTACATGTTTGAGAGATATGACCAGGAACTCGCCGTTTTCGCATTTTAGGGTCGTTTTCATGAGCTATTGCCCAAAGTTTTGGGGTTCTATGGCGATTTATAACGACCTTAAGAACCAATACATGTTTCAGAGTTGATGACCAAAACCTCGTCGTTTTCGTGTTTTATGGCCGTTCTATGACCTATTGCCCACTGCTTAGGGGTTCGAGGGCGATTTACAATGATATTAAGACCTGATACATGTTGGAGAGATATCACCCAAAAATCACAGTTTTCGTGTTTTATGGCTGTTTTCATGAGGTATTGCCCACAACTTTGGGGTTCCAGGGCATTTTACATCAACGTTAAGACCTGATACTTGTTTGAGAGTTATGACCAAAAAATCATCGTTTTCGTGTTTTATGGTCGTTTTCATGGGTTATTGCCCACAGTTTTTGGGTTCCAGGTGGATTTGCATGCCTCGGATGAACCCTTACATGATTGAGAGATATGATCAAAAACTCATCGTTTTCGCATTTTATGGTCGTTTTCATGAGCTATTGCCAACAATTTTTGGGTTGTAGGGCGATTTATAACGACCTTAAGAACCAATACATGTTTCAGAGTTTATGACCAAAAACTCATCGATTTCTTGTTTTGTGGTGTTTTCATGAGTTATTGCCCATAGTTTATGGGCTCCAGGCGGATTTTCATGCCTCGTAAGAACCCTTACATGTTTGAGAGATATGACCAGGAACTCGTCGTTTTTGTGCTAATGGTGTTTTCATGAGCTATTGCCCAAAGTTTTGGGGTTCTAGGGCGATTTACAACGACCTTAAGAACCAATACATGTTTGAGAGTTTATGACCAAAACCTCATCGTTTTCGTGTTTTATGGCCGTTTTATGAGCTATTGCCCACTGCTTAGGGGTTTGAGGGCGATTTACAATAATATTAAGACCTGATACATGTTGGAGAGATATGACCCAAAACTCGCAGTTTTCGTGTTTTATGGCCGTCTTCATGAGCTATTGCCCACAGTTTTGGGGTTCCGGGGAGTTTTACATCAACATTAAGACCTTATTCGTGTTTGAGAGTTATGACCAAAAAAATCATCATTTTCGTGTTTTATGGTCGTTTTCATGAGTTATTGCCCATAGTTTTTGGGTTCCAGGCGGATTTGCATGCCTCGTAAGAAACCTTACATGTTTGAGAGATATGACCAGGAACTCGTCATTTTCACGATTTACGGCCATTTCCATGAGCTATTGCCCATAGTTTTAGGGTTTCCAGGGCGTTTTACATTAACCTTAAGACCCGATACATGTTCGAGAGTTATCACCAAAAACTCGTCGTTTTCATGTTTTATGGTCGTTTTCATGAGTTATTGCCCGTAGTTATTGGGTTCCAGGCTAATTTGCATGCCTCGTAAGAACCCGTACATGTATGAGAGATATGACCAGAAACTCGTCGTTTTTGTGTTTATGGTCGTTTTCATGAACTATTGCCCGAAGTTTTGGGGTTCTAGGGCGATTTACAACGACCTTCAGGACCAATATATGTTTGAGAGTTTATGACCAAAACCTCATCGTTTTCGTGTTTTATGGTCGTTCTAGGACCTATTGCCCACTGCTTAGGGGTTCGAGGGCGATTTACAATGATATTAAGACCTGATACATGTTGGAGAGATATGACCCAAAAATCACAGTTTTCGTGTTTTATGGCTGTTTTCATGAGGTATTGCCCACAGTTTTGGGGTTCCAGGGCGTTTTACATCAACCTTAAGACCGGATACTTGTTTGACAGTTATGACCAAAAAATCATCGTTTTCGTGTTTTATGGTCATTTTCATGGGTTATTGCCCACATTTTTTGGGTACCAGGTCGATTTGCATGCCTCGTAAGAACCCTTACATGATTGAGAGATATGATCAAAAACTCGCCGTTTTCGTATTTTCGGGTCGTTTTCATGAGCTATTGGCATCAATTTTGGGGTTCTAGAGCGATTTATAACGACCTTAAGAACCAATACATGCTTCAGAGTTTATGACCAAAACCTCGTCGTTTTCATGTTTTATGGTGTTTTCATGAGTTATTGCCCATAGTTTTGGGTTCCAGGCGGATTTACATGCCTCGTAAGAACCCTTACATGTTCGAGAGATATGACCAGGAACTCGTCGTTTTCGTGCTTATGGTGTTTTCATGAGCTATTGCCCAAAGTTTTGGGGTTCAAGGGCAATTTACAATGACCTTAAGAACCAATACATGTTTGAGAGTTTATGACCAAAACCTCATCGTTTTCGTGTTTTATGGCCGTTTTATAAGCTATTGCCCACTGTTTAGGGGTTTGAGGGCGATTTACAATGATATTAAGACCTGATACAAGTTGGAGAGATATGACCCAAAACTCGCAGTTTTCATGATTTATAGCTGTTTTCATGAGCTATTGCCCATAGTTTTGGGGTTCCAGGGCGTTTTACATCAACCTTACGACCTGATACTCGTTTGAGAGTTATGACCAAAAAATCATCGTTTTCGTGTTTTATGGTCGTTTTCATGAGTTATGGCCCACAGTTTTTGGGTTCTAGGCGGATTTGCATGCCGCGTAAGAACCCTTACATGTTTGAGAGATATGACCAGGAACTTGTCATTTTCACGATTTATGGCCATTTCCATGAGATATTGCTCATAGTTTTAGGGTTTCCAGGGCGTTTTACATTAACCTTAAGACCCGATACATGTTCGAGAGTTATGACCAAAAACTCGTCGTTTTCATGTTTTATGGTCGTTTTCATGAGTTATTGCCCATAGTTATTGGGTTCCAGGCGGATTTGCATGCCTCGTAAGAAACCGTACATGTATGAGAGATATGACCAGAAACTCGTCGTTTTCGTGTTTATGGTCGTTTTCATGAACTATTGCCCAAACTTTTGGGGTTCTAGGGCGATTTACAACGACCTTCAGGACCAATATATGTTTGAGAGTTTATGACCAAAACCTCATCGTTTTCGTGTTTTATGGCCGTTCTATGACCTATTGCCCACTGCTTAGGGGTTCGAGGGCGATTTACAATGATATTAAGACCTGATACATGTTGGAGAGATATGACCCAAAAATCATAGTTTTCGTGTTTTATGGCTGTTTTCATGAGGTATTGCCCACATCTTTGGGGTTCCAGGGCGTTTTACATCAACGTTAAGACCTGATACTTGTTTGAGAGTTATGACCAAAAAATCATCGTTTTCGTGTTTTATGGTCGTTTTCATGGGTTATTGCCCACAGTTTTTGGGTTCCAGGTGGATTTGCATGCCGCGTAAGAACCCTTACATGTTTGAGAGATATGACCAGGAACTCGTCATTTTCACGATTTATGGCCATTTCATGATTGAGAGATATGATCAAAAACTCGTCGTTTTCGCATTTTATGGTCGTTTTCATGAGCTATTGCCAACAATTTTTGGGTTGTAGGGCGATTTATAACGACCTTAAGAACCAATACATGTTTCAGAGTTTATGACCAAAAACTCATCGTTTTCATGTTTTATGGTGTTTTCATGAGTTATTGCCCATAGTTTTTGGGCTCCAGGCGGATTTGCATGCCTCGTAAGAACCCTTACATGTTTGAGAGATATGACCAGGAACTCGTCGTTTTCGTGCTAATGGTGTTTTCATGAGCTATTGCCCAAAGTTTTGGGGTTCTAGGGCGATTTATAACAACCTTAAGAACCAATACATGTTGGAGAGGTTATGACCAAAACCTCACCGTTTTCGTGTTTTATGGCCGTTTTATGAGCTATTGCCCACTGTTTAGGGGTTTGAGGGCGATTTACAATAATATTAAGACCTGATACATGTTGGAGAGATATGACGGAAAACTCGCAGTTTTCGTGTTTTATGGTCGTTTTCATGAGTTATTGCCCACAGTTTTTGGGTTCCATGCGGATTTGCATGCCGCGTAAGAAACCTTACATGTTTGAGAGATATGACCAGGAACTCGTCATTTTCATGATTTATGGCCATTTTCATGAGCTATTGCCCATAGTTTTAGGGTTTCAAGTGCAATTTACATTAACCTTAAGACCCGATACATGTTTGAGAGTTATGACCAAAAACTAGTCGTTTTCATGGTTAATGGTCATTTTCATGAGTTGTTGGCCATAGTTTTTGGGTTCCAAGCGGATATGCATGCCTCGTAAGAACCCGTACATGTATGAGAGATATGACCAGAAACTCGTCGTTTTTGTGTTTATGGTCGTTTTCATGAACTATTGCCCAAAGTTTTGGGGTTCTAGGGCGATTTACAACGACCTTAAGAACCAATATATGTTTGAGAGTTTATGACCAAAACCTCATCGTTTTCGTGTTTTATGGCCGTTTTATGAGCTATTACCCATTGTTTAGGGGTTCGAGGGCGATTTACAATGATATTAAGACCTGATACAAGATGGAGAGATATGACCCAAAACTCGCAGTTCTCGTGTTTTATGGCTGTTTTCATGAGGTATTGCCCACAGTTTGGGGTTCCAGGGCGTTTTACATCAACCTTAAGACCTGATACTTGTTTGAGAGTTATGACCAAAAAATCATCGTTTTCGTGTTTTATGGTCATTTTCATGGGTTATTGCCCATAGTTTTTGGTTTCCAGGAGGATTTGCATGGCTCGTAAGAACCCTTACATGATTGAGAGATATGATAAAAAACTCGTCGTTTTCGCATTTTAGGGTCGTTTTCATGAGTTATTGCCAACAATTTTGGGGTTGTAGGCGATTTATAACGACCTTAAGAACCAATACATGTTTCAGAGTTTATGACCAAAACCTCATTGTTTTCATGTTTTATGGTGTTTTCATGAGTTATTGCCCACAGTTTTTGTGTTCTAGGCGGATTTGCATGCCCCTTAATAACCCATACATGTTTGAGAGATATGACCAGGAACTCGTCGTTTTCGTGTTTATAGTGTTTTCATAAGCTATTGCCCAAAGTTTTGGGGTTCTAGGGTGATTTACAACGACCTTAAGAACCAATACATGTTTGAGAGTTTATGACCAAAACCTCATCGTTTTCGTGTTTTATGGCCGTTTTTATGAGCTATTGCCCACTCTTTAGGGGTTCGAGGGCGATTTACAATGGAATGAAGACCTGATACATGTTGGAGAGATATGACCCAAAACTCGCAGTTTTCGTGTTTTATGGCCGTCTTCATGAGGTATTGCCCATAGTTTTGGGGTTCCGGGGAGTTTTACATCAACATTAAGACCTTATTCGTGTTTGAGAGTTATGACCAAAAAAATCATCATTTTCGTGTTTCATGGTCGTTTTCATGAGTTATTGCCCATAGTTTTTGGGTTCCAGGCGGATTTGCATGCCTCGTAAGAAACCTTACATGTTTGAGAGATATGACCAGGAACTCGTCATGTTCACGATTTATGGCCATTTTCATGAGCAATTGCCCATAGTTTTAGGGTTTCCAGGGCAATTTACATTAACCTTAAGACCCGATACATGTTTGAGAGTTATGACCAAAAACTCGTCGTTTTCATGTTTTATGGTCATTTTCATGAGTTGTTGGCCATAGTTTTTGGGTTCCAGGCGGATATGCATGCCTCGTAAGAACCAGTACATGTATGAGAGATATGACCAAACTTCGTTTTTTGTGTTTATGGTCGTTTTCATGAACTATTGCCCAAAGTTTTGGGGTTCTAGGGCGATTTACAACGACCTTAAGAACCAATATATGTTTGAGAGTTTATGACCAAAACCTCATCGTTTTGGTGTTTTATGGCCGTTTTATGAGCTATTACCCATTGTTTAGGGGTTCGAGGGCGATTTACAATGATATTAAGACCTGATACAAGATGGAGAGATATGACCCAAAACTCGCAGTTCTCGTGTTTTATGGCTGTTTTCATGAGGTATTGCCCACAGTTTGGGGTTCCAGGGCGTTTTACATCAACCTTAAGACCTGATACTTGTTTGAGAGTTATGACCAAAAAATCATCGTTTTCGTGTTTTATGGTCGTTTTCATGGGTTATTGCCCATAGTTTTTGGTTTCCAGGAGGATTTGCATGCCTCGTAAGAACCCTTACATGATTGAGAGATATGATAAAAAACTCGTCGTTTTCGCATTTTAGGGTCGTTTTCATGAGTTATTGCCAACAATTTTGGGGTTGTAGGCGATTTATAACGACCTTAAGAACCAATACATGTTTCAGAGTTTATGACCAAAACCTCATTGTTTTCATGTTTTATGGTGTTTTCATGAGTTATTGCCCACAGTTTTTGTGTTCTAGGCGGATTTGCATGCCCCTTAATAACCCGTACATGTTTGAGAGATATGTCCAGGAACTCGTCGTTTTCATGTTTATAGTGTTTTCATAAGCTATTGCCCAAAGTTTTGGGGTTCTAGGGTGATTTACAACGACCTTAAGAACCAATACATGTTTGAGAGTTTATGACCAAAACCTCATCGTTTTCGTGTTTTATGGCCATTTTTATGAGCTATTGCCCACTCTTTAGGGGTTCGAGGGCGATTTACAATGGAATGAAGACCTGATACATGTTGGAGAGATATGACCCAAAACTCGCAGTTTTCGTGTTTTATGGCCGTCTTCATGAGGTATTGCCCACAGTTTTGGGGTTCCGGGGAGTTTTACATCAACATTAAGACCTTATTCGTGTTTGAGAGTTATGACCAAAAAAATCATCATTTTCGTGTTTCATGGTCGTTTTCATGAGTTATTGCCCATAGTTTTTGGGTTCCAGGCGGATTTGCATGCCTCGTAAGAAACCTTACATGTTTGAGAGATATGACCAGGAACTCGTCATTTTCACGATTTATGGCCATTTGCATGAGCAATTGCCCATAGTTTTAGGGTTTCCAGGGCAATTTACATTAACCTTAAGACCCGATACATGTTTGAGAGTTATGACCAAAAACTCGTCGTTTTCATGTTTTATGGTCATTTTCATAAGTTGTTGGCCATAATTTTTGGGTTCCAGGCGGATATGCATGCCTCGTAAGAACTAGTACATGTATGAGAGATATGACCAGAAACTCGTCGTTTTTGTGTTTATGGTCGTTTTCATGAACTATTGCCCAAAGTTTTGGGGTTCTAGGGCGATTTACAACGACCTTAAGAACCAATATATGTTTGAGAGTTTATGACCAAAACCTCATCGTTTTCGTGTTTTATGGCCGTTTTATGAGCTATTTCGCACTGTTTAGGGGTTCGAGGGCGATTTACAATGATATTAAGACCTGATACAAGTTGGAGAGATATGACCCAAAACTCGCAGTTTTCGTGTTTTATGGCTGTTTTCATGAGGTATTGCCCACAGTTTGGGGTTCCAGGGCGTTTTACATCAACCTTAAGACCTGATACTTGTTTGAGAGTTATGACCAAAAAATCATCGTTTTCGTGTTTTATGGTCATTTTCATGGGTTATTGCCCACAGTTTTTGGGTTCCAGGTGGATTTGCATGCCTCGGATGAACCCTTACATGATTGAGAGATATGATCAAAAACTCGTCGTTTTCGCATTTTAGGGTCGTTTTCATGAGTTATTGCCAACAATTTTGGGGTTGTAGGCGATTTATAATGACCTTAAGAACCAATACATGTTTCAGAGTTTATGACCAAAACCTCATCGTTTTCATGTTTTATGGTGTTTTCATGAGTTATTGCCCATAGTTTTTGTGTTCTAGGCGGATTTGCATGCCCCTTAAGAACCCGTACATGTTTGAGAGATATGACCAGGAACTCGTCGTTTTCGTGCTTATAGTGTTTTCATAAGCTATTGCCCAAAGTTTTGGGGTTCTAGGGTGATTTACAACGACCTTAAGAACCAATACATGTTTGAGAGTTTATGACCAAAACCTCATCGTTTTCGTGTTTTATGGCCGTTTTTATGAGCTATTGCCCACTCTTTAGGGGTTCGAGGGCGATTTACAATGGAATGAAGACCTGATACATGTTGGAGAGATATGACCCAAAACTCGCAGTTTTCGTGTTTTATGGCCGTCTGCATGAGCAATTGCCCACAGTTCTGGGGTTCCGGGGAGTTTTACATCAACATTAAGACCTTATTCGTGTTTGAGAGTTATGACCAAAAAAATCATCATTTTCGTGTTTTATGGTCGTTTTCATGAGTTATTGCCCATAGTTTTTGGGTTCCAGGCGGATTTGCATGCCTCGTAAGAAACCTTACATGTTTGAGAGATATGACCAGGAACTCGTCATTTTCACGATTTATGGCCATTTGCATGAGCAATTGCCCATAGTTTTAGGGTTTCCAGGGCAATTTACATTAACCTTAAGACCCGATACATGTTTGAGAGTTATGACCAAAAACTCGTCGTTTTCATGTTTTATGGTCATTTTCATAAGTTGTTGGCCATAGTTTTTGGGTTCCAGGCGGATATGCATGCCTCGTAAGAACCAGTACATGTATGAGAGATATGACCAGAAACTCGTCGTTTTTGTGTTTATGGTCGTTTTCATGAACTATTGCCCAAAGTTTTGGGGTTCTAGGGCGATTTACAACGACCTTAAGAACCAATATATGTTTGAGAGTTTATGACCAAAACCTCATCGTTTTCGTGTTTTATGGCCGTTTTATGAGCTATTGCCCACTGTTTAGGGGTTCGAGGGCGATTTACAATGATATTAAGACCTGATACAAGTTGGAGAGATATGACCCAAAACTCGCAGTTTTCGTGTTTTATGGCTGTTTTCATGAGGTATTGCCCACAGTTTGGGGTTCCAGGGCGTTTTACATCAACCTTAAGACCTGATACTTGTTTGAGAGTTATGACGATTAAATCATCGTTTTCGTGTTTTATGGTCATTTTCATGGGTTATTGCCCACAGTTTTTGGGTTCCAGGTGGATTTGCATGCCTCGGATGAACCCTTACATGATTGAGAGATATGATCAAAAACTCGTCGTTTTCGCATTTTAGGGTCGTTTTCATGAGTTATTGCCAACAATTTTGGGGTTGTAGGCGATTTATAACGACCTTAAGAACCAATACATGTTTCAGAGTTTATGACCAAAATCTCATCGCTTTTCATGTTTTATGGTGTTTTCATGAGTTATTGCCCATAGTTTTGTGTTCTAGGCGATTTGCATGCCCCTTAAGAACCCGAACATGTTTGAGAGATATGACCAGGAACTCGTCGTTTTCGTGCTTATAGTGTTTTCATAAGCTATTGCCCAAAGTTTTGGGGTTCTAGGGTGATTTACAACGACCTTAAGAACCAATACATGTTTGAGAGTTTATGACCAAAACTCATCGTTTTCGTGTTTTATGGCCGTTTTATGAGCTATTGCCCACTCTTTAGGGGTTCGAGGCGATTTACAATGGAATGAAGACCTGATACATGTTGAGAGATATGACCCAAAACTTCATGATTTTCGTGTTTTATGGCGTGCGCATGAGCTATTGCCTACAGTTTTGGGGTTCCGGGAGTTTTACATCAACATTAAGACCTTATTCGTGTTTGAGAGTTATGACCAAAAAAATCATCATTTTCGTGTTTTATGGTCGTTTTCATGAGTTATTGCCCATAGTTTTTTGGTTCCAGGCGGATTTGCATGCCTCGTAAGAAACCTTACATGTTTGAGAGATATGACCAGAACTCGTCATTTTCACGATTTATGGCCATTTTCATGAGCTATTGCCCATAGTTTTAGGGTTTCGTGGCAATTTACATTAACCTTAAGACCCGATACATGTTTGAGAGTTATGACCAAAAACTCGTCGTTTTCATGTTTTATGGTCATTTTCATGAGTTGTTGGCCATAGTTTTTGGGTTCCAAGCGGATATGCATGCCTCGTAAGAACCCGTACCTGTATGAGAGATATGACCGTAAACTTCGCTGCTTTTGTGTTTATGGTCGTTTTCATGAACTATTGCCCAAAGTTTTGGGGGTTCTAGGCGATTTACAACGACCTTAAGAACCAATATATGTTTGAGAGTTTATGACCAAAACCTCATCGTTTTCGTTTATGGCCGTTTTATGAGCTATTGCCCACTGTTTAGGGGTTCGAGGGCGATTTACAATGATATTAAGACCTGATACAAGTTGGAGAGATATGACCCAAAACTCGTAGTTTTCGTGTTTTATGGTTGTTTTCATGAGGTATTGCCCACAGTTTGGGGTTCCAGGGCGTTTTACATCAACCTTAAGACCTGATACTTGTTTGAGAGTTATGACCAAAAAATCATCGTTTTCGTGTTTTATGGTCGTTTTCATGGGTTATTGCCCACAGTTTTTGGGTTCCAGGTGGATTTGCATGCCTCGGATGAACCCTTACATGATTGAGAGATATGATCAAAAACTCGTCGTTTTCGCATTTTAGGGTCGTTTTCATGAGTTATTGCCAACAATTTTGGGGTTGTAGGCGATTTATAACGACCTTAAGAACCAATACATGTTTCAGAGTTTATGACCAAAACCTCATCGTTTTCATGTTTTATGGTGTTTTCATGAGTTATTGCCCATAGTTTTTGTGTTCTAGGCGGATTTGCATGCCCCTTAAGAACCCGTACATATTTGAGAGATATGACCAGGAACTCGTCGTTTTCGTGCTTATAGTGTTTTCATAAGCTATTGCCCAAAGTTTTGGGGTTCTAGGGTGATTTACAACGACCTTAAGAACCAATACATGTTTGAGAGTTTATGACCAAAACCTCATCGTTTTCGTGTTTTATGGCCGTTTTTATGAGCTATTGCCCACTCTTTAGGGGTTCGAGGGCGATTTACAATGGAATGAAGACCTGATACATGTTGGAGAGATATGACCCAAAACTCGCAGTTTTCGTGTTTTATGGCCGTCTGCATGAGCTATTGCCCACAGTTTTGGGGTTCCGGGGAGTTTTACATCAACATTAAGACCTTATTCGTGTTTGAGAGTTATGACCAAAAAAATCATCATTTTCGTGTTTTATGGTCGTTTTCATGAGTTATTGCCCATAGTTTTTGGGTTCCAGGCGGATTTGCATGCCTCGTAAGAAACCTTACATGTTTGAGAGATATGACCAGGAACTCGTCATTTTCACGATTTATGGCCATTTTCATGAGCTATTGCCCATAGTTTTAGGGTTTCCAGGGCAATTTACATTAACCTTAAGACCCGATACATGTTTGAGAGTTATGACCAAAAACTCGTCGTTTTCATGTTTTATGGTCATTTTCATGAGTTGTTGGCCATAGTTTTTGGGTTCCAGGCGGATATGCATGCCTCGTAAGAACCAGTACATGTATGAGAGATATGACCAGAAACTCGTCGTTTTTGTGTTTATGGTCGTTTTCATGAGTTATTGCCTACAGTTTTGGGGTTCTAGGGCGATTTACAACGACCTTAAGAACCAATATATGTTTGAGAGTTTATGACCAAAACCTCATCGTTTTCGTGTTTATGGCCGTTTTATGAGCTATTGCCCACTGTTTAGGGGTTCGAGGGCGATTTACAATGATATTAAGACCTGATACAAGTTGGAGAGATATGACCCAAAACTCGTAGTTTTCGTGTTTTATGGTTGTTTTCATGAGGTATTGCCCACAGTTTGGGGTTCCAGGGCGTTTTACATCAACCTTAAGACCTGATACTTGTTTGAGAGTTATGACCAAAAAATCATCGTTTTCGTGTTTTATGGTCGTTTTCATGGGTTATTGCCCACAGTTTTTGGGTTCCAGGTGGATTTGCATGCCTCGGATGAACCCTTACATGATTGAGAGATATGATCAAAAACTCGTCGTTTTCGCATTTTAGGGTCGTTTTCATGAGTTATTGCCAACAATTTTGGGGTTGTAGGCGATTTATAACGACCTTAAGAACCAATACATGTTTCAGAGTTTATGACCAAAACCTCATCGTTTTCATGTTTTATGGTGTTTTCATGAGTTATTGCCCATAGTTTTTATGTTCTAGGCGGATTTGCATGCCCCTTAAGAACCCGTACATGTTTGAGAGATATGACCAGGAACTCGTCGTTTTCGTGCTTATAGTGTTTTCATAAGCTATTGCCCAAAGTTTTGGGGTTCTAGGGTGATTTACAACGACCATAAGAACCAATACATGTTTGAGAGTTTATGACCAAAACCTCATCGTTTTCGTGTTTTATGGCCGTTTTTATGAGCTATTGCCCACTCTTTAGGGGTTCGAGGGCGATTTACAATGGAATGAAGACCTGATACATGTTGGAGAGATATGACCCAAAACTCGCAGTTTTCGTGTTTTATGGCCGTCTGCATGAGCTATTGCCCACAGTTTTGGGGTTCCGGGGAGTTTTACATCAACATTAAGACCTTATTCGTGTTTGAGAGTTATGACCAAAAAAATCATCATTTTCGTGTTTTATGGTCGTTTTCATGAGTTATTGCCCATAGTTTTTGGGTTCCAGGCGGATTTGCATGCCTCGTAAGAAACCTTACATGTTTGAGAGATATGACCAGGAACTCGTCATTTTCACGATTTATGGCCATTTTCATGAGCTATTGCCCATAGTTTTAGGGTTTCCAGGGCAATTTACATTAACCTTAAGACCCGATACATGTTTGAGAGTTATGACCAAAAACTCGTCGTTTTCATGTTTTATGGTCATTTTCATGAGTTGTTGGCCATAGTTTTTGGGTTCCAGGCGGATATGCATGCCTCGTAAGAACCAGTACATGTATGAGAGATATGACCAGAAACTCGTCGTTTTTGTGTTTATGGTCGTTTTCATGAACTATTGCCCAAAGTTTTGGGGTTCTAGGGCGATTTACAACGACCTTAAGAACCAATATATGTTTGAGAGTTTATGACCAAAACCTCATCGTTTTCGTGTTTTATGGCCGTTTTATGAGCTATTGCCCACTGTTTAGGGGTTCGAGGGCGATTTACAATGATATTAAGACCTGATACAAGTTGGAGAGATATGACCCAAAACTCGCAGTTTTCGTGTTTTATGGCTGTTTTCATGAGGTATTGCTTACGCTTTGGGGTTCGAGCGTTTACATCAACCTTAAGACCTGATACTTGTTTGAGAGTTATGACCAAAAAATCATCGTTTTCGTGTTTTATGGTCGTTTTCATGGGTTATTGCCCACAGTTTTTGGGTTCCAGGTGGATTTGCATGCCTCGGATGAACCCTTACATGATTGAGAGATATGATCAAAAACTCGTCGTTTTCGCATTTTAGGGTCGTTTTCATGAGTTATTGCCAACAATTTTGGGGTTGTAGGCGATTTATAACGACCTTAAGAACCAATACATGTTTCAGAGTTTATGACCAAAATCTCATCGTTTTCATGTTTTATGGTGTTTTCATGAGTTATTGCCCATAGTTTTTGTGTTCTAGGCGGATTTGCATGCCCCTTAAGAACCCGTACATGTTTGAGAGATATGACCAGGAACTCGTCGTTTTCGTGCTTATAGTGTTTTCATAAGCTATTGCCCAAAGTTTTGGGGTTCTAGGGTGATTTACAACGACCTTAAGAACCAATACATGTTTGAGAGTTTATGACCAAAACCTCATCGTTTTCGTGTTTTATGGCCGTTTTTATGAGCTATTGCCCACTCTTTAGGGGTTCGAGGGCGATTTACAATGGAATGAAGACCTGATACATGTTGGAGAGATATGACCCAAAACTCGCTGTTTTCGTGTTTTATGGCCGTCTGCATGAGCTATTGCCCACAGTTTTGGGGTTCCGGGGAGTTTTACATCAACATTAAGACCTTATTCGTGTTTGAGAGTTATGACCAAAAAAATCATCATTTTCGTGTTTTATGGTTGTTTTCATGAGTTATTGCCCATAGTTTTTGGGTTCCAGGCGGATTTGCATGCCTCGTAAGAAACCTTACATGTTTGAGAGATATGACCAGGAACTCGTCATTTTCTCGATTTATGGCCATTTTCATGAGCTATTGCCCATAGTTTTAGGGTTTCTAGGGCAATTTACATTAACCTTAAGACCCGATACATGTTTGAGAGTTATGACCAAAAACTCGTCGTTTTCATGTTTTATGGTCATTTTCATGAGTTGTTGGCCATAGTTTTTGGGTTCCAGGCGGATATGCATGCTTGGTAAGAACCAGTACATGTATGAGAGATATGACGTAAACTTCGTCGTTTTTGTGTTTATGGTCGTTTTCATGAACTATTGCCCAAAGTTTTGGGGTTCTAGGGCGATTTACAACGACCTTAAGAACCAATATATGTTTGAGAGTTTATGACCAAAACCTCATCGTTTTCGTGTTTTATGGCCGTTTTATGAGCTATTGCCCACTGTTTAGGGGTTCGAGGGCGATTTACAATGATATTAAGACCTGATATAAGTTGGAGAGATATGACCCAAAACTTCAGCTTTTCGTGTTTATGGCTGTTTTCATGAGGTATTGCACGCTTTGGGGTTCAGGCGTTTACATCAACCTTAAGACATGATACTCGTTTGAGAGTTATGACCAAAAAATCATCGTTTTCGTGTTTTATGGTCGTTTTCATGGGTTATTGCCCACAGTTTTTGGGTTCCAGGTGGATTTGCATGCCTCGGATGAACCCTTACATGATTGAGAGATATGATCAAAAACTCGTCGTTTTCGCATTTTAGGGTCGTTTTCATGAGCTACAATTTTGGGGTTGTAGGGCGATTTATAACGACCTTAAGAACCAATACATGTTTCAGAGTTTATGACCAAAACCTCATCTTTTTCATGTTTTATGGTGTTTTCATGAGTTATTGCCCATAGTTTTTGTGTTCTAGGCGGATTTGCATGCCCCTTAAGAACCCGTACATGTTTGAGAGATATGACCAGGAACTCGTCGTTTTCGTGTTCATAGTGTTTTCATAAGCTATTGCCCAAAGTTTTGGCGTTCTAGGGTGATTTACAACGACCTTAAGAACCAATACATGTTTGAGAGTTTATGACCAAACCCTCATCGTTTTCGTGTTTTTGGCCGTTTTTATGTGCTATTGCCCACTCTTTAGGGGTTCGAGGGCGATTTACAATGACATGAAGACCTGATACATGTTGGAGAGATATGACCCAAAACTCGTAGTTTTCGTGTTTTATGGCCGTCTTCATGAGCTATTGCCCACAGTTTTGGGGTTCCGGGGAGTTTTACATCAACATTAAGACCTTATTCGTGTTTGAGAGTTATGACCAAAAAATCATCATTTTCGTGTTTTATGGTCGTTTTCATGAGTTATTGCCCACAGTTTTTGGGTTCCATGCGGATTTGCATGCCTCGTAAGAACCCTTACATGTTTGCGAGATATGACCAGGAACTCGTCCTTTTCACGTTTTATGGCCATTTTCATGTGATATTGCCCATAGTTTTAGGGTTTCCAGGGCGTTTTACAGCAACCTTAAGACCCGATACATGTTTGAGAGTTATGACCAAAAACTCGTCGTTTTCGTGTTTATGGTCGTTTTCATGAACAATTGCCCAAAGTTTTGGGGTTCTAGGGCGATTTACAACGAACTTAAGAACCAATACATGTTTGAGAGTTTATGACCAAAACCTCATCGTTTTCGTGTGTTGTGGCCGTTTTATGAGCTATTGCCCACTGTTTAGGGGTTCGAGGGTGATTTACAATGATATTAAGACCTAATACATGTTGGAGAGATATGACCAAAAAATCGCAGTTTTTCGTGTTTTATGGTTGTTTTCATGAGGTATTGCCCACAGTTTTGGGGTTCCAGGGCATTTTACATCTACTTTAAGACCTGATACTTGTTTGAGAGTTATGACCAAAAAATCATCGTTTTCGTGTTTTATGGTCGTTTTCATGGGTTATTGCCCATAGTTTTTGGGTTCCAGGTGGATTTGCATGCCTCGTATGAACCCTTACATGATTAAGAGATATGATCAAAAACTCGTCGTTTTCGCATTTATGTTCGTTTTCATGAGCTATTGACAACAATTTTGGGGTTGTAGGGCGATTTATAACAACCTTAAGAACCAATACATGTTTCAGAGTTTATGACCAAAACCTCATCGTTTTCATGTTTTATGGTGTTTTCATGAGTTATTCCCCATGGCCGTCTTCATGAGTTATTGCCCACAGTTTTGGGGTTCCGGGGAGTTTTACATCAACCTTAAGACCTTATTCGTGTTTGAGAGTTATGACCAAAAAATCATCATTTTCGTGTTTTATGGTCGTTTTCATGAGTTATTGCCCACAGTTTTTGGGTTCCAGGCAGATTTGCATGCCTCGTAAGAACCCTTACATGTTTGAGAGATATGACCACGAACTCGTACTTTTCACGATTTATGGCCATTTTCCTGAGCTATTGGCATGAATTTTGGTGTTCTAGGGCGATTTATAACGACCTTAAGAACCAGTACATGTTTCAGAGTTTATGACCAAAACCTCATCATTTTCATGTTTTATGGTGTTTTCATGAGTTATTGCCCACAGTTTTTGGGTTCCAGGCGGATTTGCATGCCTCGTAAGAACCCTTACATGTTTGAGAGATATGACTAGGAACTCGTCGTTTTCGTGTTTTCATGACCTATTGCCCAAAGTTTTGGGGTTCAAGGGCGATTTATAACAACCTTAAGAACCAATACATGTTTGAGAGTTTATGACCAAAACCTCATCGTTTTCGTGTTTTATGGCCGTTTTATGAGCTATTTCCCACTGTTTAGGGGTTTGAGGGCGATTTACAATGATATTAAGACCTGATACATGTTGGAGAGATATGACCCAAAACTCACAGTTTTCGTGATTTATAGCTGTTTTCATGAGCTGTTGTCCACAGTTTTGGGGTTCCAGGGCATTTTACATCAACCTTAAGACATTATTCGTGTTTATGGTGTTTATGGCCGTCTTCATGAGCTATTGCCCACAGTTTTGGGATTCCGGGGAGTTTTACATCAACCTTAAGACCTTATTCGTGTTTGAGAGTTATGATCAAAAAATCATCATTTTCGTGTTTTATGGTCGTTTTCATGAGTTATTGCCCACAGTTTTTGGGTTCCAGGCAGATTTGCATGTCTCGTAAGAACCCTTACATGTTTGAGAGATATGACCACGAACTCGTCCTTTTCACGACTTATGGCCATTTTCATGACCTATGCCCATAGTTTTAGGGTTTCTAGGGCGTTTTACATTAACCTTAAGACTCGATACATGTTTGACAGTTATGACCAAAAACTCGTCGTTTTCATGTTTTATGGTCGTTTTCATGAGTTATTGCCCATAGTTTTTGGGTTCCAGGCGGATTTGCATGCCTCGTAAGAACCCTTACATGAATGAGAGATATGATCAAAAACTCGTCGTTTTCGCATTTATGTTCGTTTTCATGAGCTATTGGCAAGAATTTTGGTGTTCTAGGGCGATTTATAACGACCTTAAGAACCAGTACATGTTTGACAGTTTATGACCAAAAACTCGTCGTTTTCATATTTTATGGTCGTTTTCATGAGTTATTGCACACAGTTTTTGGGTTCCAGGCGGATTTGCATGCCTCGTAAGAACCCTTACATGTTTGAGAGATATGACCACGAACTCGTCCTTTTAAGACCTGATACTTTTTATGAGTTATGACCTAAAAATCATCGTTTTTGTGTTTTATGGTCGTTTTCATGGGTTATTGCCCACATATTTTGAGTTCCCGGTGGATTTGCATGCCTCATAAGAACCCTTACATGATTGAGAGATATGATCAAAAACTCGTCGTTTTCGCATTTTATGGTCGTTTTCATGAGCTATTGGCAACAATTTTGGGGTTCTAGGGCGATTTATAATGACCTTAAGAACCAATACATGTTTCAGAGTTTATGACCAAAACCTCGTCATTTTCATGTTTTATGGTGTTTTCATGAGTTATTGCCCACAGATTTTGGGTTCTAGGCGGATTTGCATGCCTCGTAAGAACCCTTACATGTTTGAGAGATTTGACTAGGAACTCGTCGTTTTCGTGTTTATGGTGTTTTCATGACCTATTGCCCAAAGTTTTGGGGTTCAAGGACGATTTATAACAACCTTAAGAACCAATACATGTTTGAGAGTTTATGACCAAAACCTCATCGTTTTCGTGTTTTATGGCCGTTTTATGAGCTATTGCCCACTGTTTAGGGGTTTGAGGGCGATTTACAATGATATTAAGACCTGATACTTGTTGGAGAGATATGACCCAAAACTCACAGTTTTCGTGATTTATAGCTGTTTTCATGAGCTGTTGTCCACAGTTTTGGGGTTCCAGGGCATTTTACATCAACCTTAAGACGTTATTCGTGTTTATGGTGTTAATGGCCGTCTTCATGAGCTATTGCCCACAGTTTTGGGATTCTGGGGAGTTTTACATCAACCTTAAGACCTTATTCGTGTTTGAGAGTTTATGACCAAAACCTCGTCGTTTTCATATTTTATGGTCGTTTTCATGAGTTATTGCCACAGTTTTTGGGTTCCAGGCGGATTTGCATGCCTCGTAAGAACCCTTACATGTTTGAGAGATATGACCACGAACTCGTCCTTTTCACGACTTATGGCCATTTTCATGACCTATGCCCATAGTTTTAGGGTTTCTAGGGCGTTTTACATTAACCTTAGGACTCGATACATGTTTGAGAGTTGTGACCAAAAACTCGTCGTTTTCATGTTTTATGGTCGTTTTCATGAGTTATTGCCCATAGTTTTTGGGTTCCAGGCGGATTTGCACGCCTCGTAAGAACCCTTAGATGAATGAGAGATATGATCAAAAACTCGTCGTTTTCGCATTTTATGTTCGTTTTCATGAGCTATTGGCAGGAATTTTGGTGTTCTAGGGCGATTTATAACGACCTTAAGAACCAGTACATGTTTCAGAGTTTATGACCAAAACCTCGTCGTTTTCATATTTTATGGTCGTTTTCATGAGTTATTGCACACAGTTTTTGGGTTCCAGGCGGATTTGCATGCCTCGTAAGAACCCTTACATGTTTGAGAGATATGACCACGAACTCGTCCTTTTAAGACCTGATACTTTTTATGAGTTATGACCTAAAAATTATCGTTTTCGTGTTTTATGGTCGTTTTCATGGGTTATTGCCCACATTTTTTTGAGTTCCAGGTGGATTTGCATGCCTCGTAAGAACCCTTACATGATTGAGAGATATGATCAAAAAATCGTCGTTTTCGCATTTTATGGTCGTTTTCATGAGCTATTGGCAACAATTTTGGGGTTCTAGGGCGATTTATAACGACCTTAAGAACCAATACATGTTTCAGAGTTTATTACCAAAACGTCGTCGTTTTCATGTTTTACGGTGTTTTCATGAGTTATTGCCCATAGTTTTTGGGTTCCAGGCGGATTTGCGTGCCTCGTAAGAACCCTTACATGTTTGAGAGATATGACTAGGAACTCGTTGTTTTCGTGTTTATGGTGTTTTCATGACCTATTGCCAAAAGTTTTGGGGTTCAAGGGCGATTTATAACAACCTTAAGAACCAATACATGTTTGAGAGTTTATGACCAAAACCTCATCGTTTTCGTGTTTTATGGCCGTTTTATGAGCTATTGCCCACTGTTTAGGGGTTTGAGGGCGATTTACAATGATATTAAGACCTGATACATGTTGGAGAGATATGACCTAAAACTCGCAGTTTTCGTGATTTATAGCTGTTTTCATGAGCTGTTGCCCACAGTTTTGGGGTTCCAGGGCATTTTACATCAACCTTAAGACCTTATTCGTGTTTATGGTGTTTATGGCCGTCTTCATGAGCTATTGCCCACAGTTTTGGGGTTCCGGGGAGTTTTACATCAACCTTAAGACCTTATTCGTGTTTCAGAGTTATGACCAAAAAATCATCATTTTCGTGTTTTATGGTCGTTTTCATGAGTTATTGCCCACAGTTTTTAGGTTCCAGGCTGTAAGACCCCTCCTTTGTAAAGGAAAGGATCCCTGTGATTGCAATGCTAGTCCCTGGATCAATGCTAGCATCCACAGTTTAAGATGAAGTACACAGATACAAAGGTCGTTTATTACAGTCATTCCAGAGATAAAACATAGTCTTTTACAACTCAGGGCCAAAGGCCTAATACAAGAGTTTATGGAATAAGTAAATAAACATAAGTCTTCATCCTCATGTGCCACAGGCAAGCATGTTGAGTGTAGACTCATGACTCCTATTCATCATCAGAGTAACCTGCAACATCACAAGTTACAGCCACAGAGGGTCAATACTTTGGAATAGTATTAGCAAGTGATACCTTAGCTTATTTAAAGTGAACTATAATACTATATGCATTTTGGCTAGGTGTAGCTTGGCTTGCTTTGCTCAAAAATAGGTTTTTCCTATTAGTAGAAAACATTAGGTTTTTATCAAAACTTCCCAAGGAACCTCCAATAGACATTGGGGTCCTTCACCCTTGTTCACCCACAAGTTTTATTTAGAAATTGGAGTGATGAGATTCTTGAAGCTTCCATGTCTTGATGCTCAAATTGTCCTTTACCAGGGACATGGCTAAGTACTTAGATTTTTCACTCTGCAGAGGTGGTGCACTTTCCCCACAAGACTTGGTTTCCCAAGACAAGATCCTTCAGAAGCCTTTCCTTAGTCAAATGGACGCGCTCCAACCTATCATTCCCACTACCACCAACTGTCCAAGAGACTAAGTTCTAGCAACCTAAGATCATGGCAGAGCCCATATTGCCAAGTGGTTGCACTTGAAGCTTCTCAACATTTGACATCTCAAATCTCTTTATTCCTGGGTGGCCATCCACAAGTGAGATACACTAAGGTAAACCATAAACATGGGCCTTGTGAACCACTCAACCATAAAACCACCAAGCAAGTCCCATTCCACCCAGGTGTTTCATTAACTTAGTTGTTTTATTAAACAAAACACAAGTCCTTAGACTTGGAGATTTTCCATAGCATGAATATATATTCCACCCTTATTTTCTATTAGCTAGGCTAAGCATGGCATGGCAACTTATCCTTAAGGAAATTTCCTAGCAACTCTACCATTCTAATCTACATAGGATTTCCCATCATATCATTTGACAAAAGTAGCATGCAAGTTTTAGCAAAAATAACTAATGCTAGTATAAAATATAGGAATGGAATATTCATGAAAATATCACTTGCCTTGGTAATGGGGAGAGTAGCACTCTTCACAGTCACAATCACTAGCAAAATCTACACAAAGATTATAGCACACAATTACACACAATTATATACAATCAAAAATAATATGAATGCATGCATGCAAGAATTTACTAAGTGGTGATTTTGAAAACTCTACCAAGCAAGTGCATGATTACAGAAACTTAACAAGTCACAAGTTTGCCAACTAAACTTACTTGACCCTAAAACAAAATACTAAACTAAATCTATACTCAAAATAGCCTTAAACAAGTTTCTACAAATAAAGTCGTTCTAATGGTTACTATTTGCTAAACACATTGGATAATCAGAAAGGTCTTGTTTCACTGAATCCAACGGTATAAAGTTTGCAGAAATCTAACGTGGCATTCAAAAGTTATGGCAGTTTGAAGTTTGGATCTAATTCTGGTTTAAATTCTGTTTTTGAATTCGTCCTAGCCACGCGTCGCAACCTCACTGGCGCGTACCGGTTCGCACTGGATCGATCTCCACAGCCGCAGGATTTAAATGAGATCTGGCGGCTCAGACGCGCGCATACCCCTTCGTTTAAAATTCTATCCTAGCCTTACGATATAGATCCAACGGTCTAAATCATCGTGCCAAAATCTGGCGGCGCTTATCGGCTGCGCGCGGCAGCAACGGTCGGACGATGGCGGCGCCGCCGATACAGATCGCTAGGAGGATAGGTAAGATACTCACCGAGACCGCAAGGACGTGGGGGTGCTCAACGTGTGGTCAGCTCGGCAAGGGGCGCTCAGGGTTGCGGTGGATTTCTCGCCGGAGTTGGATCTGGCAACGGTGGCTCTGCTTGAGGTTGAAGGCGACGTTGTAGATCACTAGGAGGCAAACGAAGGGTATGGTCAGATGCAGAAGATCATGACGAAGACGCGTGCGTGAATGACAAGGCTTGGGGCGGCCTGGACTTACCACTAGAGCTCGCCGGAGTTCGTGCAGAAGACAATGGCGGCCAGTCGTCGAAGTTGCCGGAGCTACGGGTCATGCGAAGGTAAACGGAGGGTGTCAGAAGATGCGCAGAGACTCACTGGACATGATAGCGTAAACGAGAGACAGAGGGGAACACGAGGCTCACCGGAATTTGCCGGCGCAGTCGTCGGAGACGGCGGGGCTACAGAGAGCAATGCACGCAGCCTGGTGGCGTTCTGGGTTCGGGGTTTGAGGGAGAAGGGAGAGGGGGCAGAGGGGGTTTATATAGCCTGGTCACGAGTGAGAATCACTCGGGCATTGATTCGAATTGAAGCCGCAAATTTAAAACAGAAAACGGTCGCGTTGATTTGGGGATGAACTGGTCGTGCGGGTGGAGACGACGATGCTCAAGTGGGCCGCGGTTGTCAGCGATAGAGGGAAAAGTGAGTGGGTCCCTTCTATCAGTGAGCTGGTGGGTGCGCTCACGCGTGAAAGAAGAAAAGGAAAAGTCCCGGGTGGGCTTGTTGGGCTCGATTCGATGCTGGGCTGAAATGGTGGCGCGCGGCCCTTTTCTTTTGTTTATCGCTTTTTCTTTTCTAAATCTATTTTCTCGAAAGATTTTGATATGAATTCAAATCCTTTTGAATTGAAACAAATCTGGGGATCTTTGCAGGGTTCTGTGGTTTCAAAAACCAGTTATTTAACAAGTAGTTACCCTGCAAGGGCTTGGTCAAGCTTGGGCTCAAACAAACAGAGACTTTGCTTCTATTTTGCAAATGTTTGAAATAGGGGTTTTGAAATTATTTCTAAATTTTAACTTTGGTCTAAAATGCTACACCTAAACTTTCCAACAATGGAGGCAAGCAAACAAGTTCCTAAACATTCAAGTCTCAAAGGGTGATGGCCAATTGAGGTAAAATTGCTCACATGAAATCATAGCACAAACTTCTGTTTCTAAATGATTTTGAGAAAAACCCTAAATGAATGAAGGATGTAAGGATGATATGAATGAGTTTTGAAATATGATTTTAGGGATGTTACAAATCTAACCCCCTTAAGATGAATCTCGCCCTCGAGATTCGGATTGGCTAGCAAATAGGTGAAGGTGGTCTTTCCGAAGGTCATCTTCTCTTTCCCATGTTGCTTCCTCTTCGGAGTGATGACTCCATTGCACTTTGCAAAACTTGATAGTCTTTGTCCTTGTGACTCTTTCTGCGGTCTCAAGTATCTTGACAGGCTTTTCTTCATAGGTGAGATCACTTTCTAGTTGAACTTCTTCCAAAGATATGGTATCCTTCAAAGAAGATCCTTCCATCTCCGGGTGACATTTCTTAAGCTGACTCACATGAAAAACATTATGGACTGCTAATAAAGATGCTGGCAGTTCGATTTCATATGCAACTTCTCCCTTGCGACTTAGAATGTTGAACGGTCCAACATATCTTGGTGCCAACTTTCCTTTGACTCCAAATCTTTTCACTCCACGAAGTGGTGATACTCTAAGATAAGCTCTATCCCCAACTTCGTAGGTGACTTCTCTACGCTTAGCATCTGCGTAGCTTTTCTGTCGCGACTGTGCTATCTTCAACCTGTCCCTAACCAATTTGACCTTTTCTTCAGCGTCTTTGATAAGATCTGGTCCAAACAAACTTCTTTCTCCCACACCATTCCATAGCAATGGGGTGGTACACTTTCTTCCGTAGAGGAACTCAAACGGTGCCATCCCAATGCTAGATTGGTAACTGTTATTGTAAGAAAACTTTGCGTAAGGCAGACTTTCATGCCAACTTGCTCCATAGTCTAGGGCACATGCCCTCAACATGTCTTCAAGAATTTGATTAGTCCTTTCTGTTTGTCCATCAGTTTGAGGATGAAAAGCAATGCTGAATTACAACCTCGTTCCTAAAGATTCGTGAAGCTGTCTCCAAAAGTGAGAAGTGAACTGAGTTCCTCTATCGGACACAATACTCTTAGGTACACCGTGAAGGCATACAATTCTGCTCATGTAGATTTTGGCTAACTTGGCACTGGTATAAGTTGTCCTTACGGGTATAAAATGAGCCACTTTGGTTAGGCGATCCACTACTACCCATATGGAATCATACCCTGACCTGGTCCTTGGTAATCCGGTAATGAAATCCATACCAATATTTTCCCACTTCCATTCAGGAATAGGCATTGGTTGAAGCAAACCTGCTGGTTTCTGATGCTCCGCTTTCACTCTACTACACACATCACACAAAGCAATGTGTTCGGCGATGTCCCTTTTGAGATGGTTCCACCAAAAATTTTCTTTCATATCCATGTACATTTTGGTGTTTCCCGGGTGAATAGAATATGGAGAGTTATGGGCTTCTTGTAGAATCAGTTTCCGCAATTCCGGATCTTGTGGAACACAAATACGTTTCCCGTTCCATAAAGTACCTTGTTCGTCTATGTGGAAACTTTTAGCTTTCCCTTGGCTAATTCTTTCCTTAATCTCTTCGATTTCTTTATCCGTCTTTTGGGCTTCTTTAATTTTATTCAACAGAGTGGGTTGAACCTCCAAAGACATGAGATGTCCTTCTGGCACAATCTCCAACCTGAGTTCCTTGAATTGCTTACACAAGTCATCTGGCAATTCACCTTTGGTAACACCATTTACAAACGCCTTACGACTTAGAGCATCTGCTACTACATTTGCTTTACCTGGATGGTATTGCAAACTCAAGTCGTAATCCTTGATAAGTTCTAGCCATCGCCTTTGTCTCATATTGATTTCCTTCTGGGTGAAGATATACTTCAAACTCTTATGATCGGTGAACACTTCACAACGTTTTCCCAAAAGGTAATGTCTCCATGTTTTGAGTGCATGGACAACAGCGGCTAACTCTAAATCATGAGTAGGATAATTTACTTCATGAGTTTTGAGTTGTCTCGAGGCATAAGCCACAACTTTTCCGCCTTGCATAAGTACGGCACCTAATCCTTGATGCGAAGCATCACAATACACTTGGAAATCCTTTTCTAAATCTGGTAGGCACAGAACTGGTGCTGACACAAGTCTCTTCTTTAATTCTTGAAAGCTGAGTTCACAACCTTCAGACCAAGCAAATTTCTTATCTTTCTTTAACAATTCTATCATTGGTTTGGCAACCTTTGCAAAAATTTCAATGAATCTTCTGTAGTAACCTGCTAAACCGGAAACTACGAACCTCTTTTACGCTCTTAGGAGATTCCCATTCTGTCACAGTCGAAACTTTAGCAGGATCAACTGCTACACCATCCTTTGTCATAACATGACCAAGAAATCCAACTTCCTCTAACCAAAACTCACACTTGCTGAATTTGGCATAAAGCTGATGTTCCCTCAGTTTCTCAAGTATCAAGCGTAGATGTCTTTCATGCTCTTCCTTGCTCTTGGAGTAGACTAAGATGTCATCGATGAAAACGACAACGAACTTGTCGAGAAATTCCATGAACACTTTTTTCATCATATTCATGAAGTATGCTGGAGTGTTGGTTAAACCAAAAGGCATCACAGTGTACTCATACAATCCATACCTTGTGGTGAATGCTGTTTTAGGTATGTCTTGCTCTCTTATCTTGAGTTGAAAATAGCCTGACCGAAGATCAATCTTCGAGAATACACATGCTCCTTCTAGCTGATCAAACAAGTCATTGATTCTTGGCAAAGGATATTTGTTCTTGATGGTTACCTCGTTGAGAGAACGGTAATCTATGCATAATCTTTGAGTTCTATCTTTCTTTTCTACGAACAATACTGGGGCTCCCCAAGATGAAGAACTTGGTTGGATGAATCCTTTCTGTAATTGTTCTCCAGGTTGTTTCTTGAGTTCCTTAAGTTCGTCAACTGACATTTTATAAGGCCTCTTTGCTCTTGGTCCAGAACCTGGTACCAAATCTATTATAAACTCTACATCTCTATCTGGTGGCATTCCCGGTAACTCTTCCGGAAACACATCCGGATACTCACATACAATTGGCACAGTGTCCATGCTAACCCCCTTAAGAGAATTTAGCTTACTTCCTTTAGATTTAAAATTGGACTTGAATTTTATCCTCTTACGTTCAAGGGTTGTGAGTGCAACTGTACGATTTGCACAATCTAATACTCCCTCATACTTAGCCATCCAATCCATTCCCAAAATCACATCCAATCCTTGGGAATTCAGGATTATTAGGTTTACTGGAAACTTATGTTTTCCGATCTCTATAACTAGATCCCGGCATCCAAGACTCACTATCATATCTCCACCCGGAGAGCTAACTTTTATTGGACACCCAATGTTTTCAGATGCAAACCCGTTTCTATCAACAAATGCTTTTGATATGAATGAATGAGATGCACCAGTGTCAAAGAGTACAAACGCTGAGATGGAATTGAGTCTGAACTTACCAGCAACAACATCAGGCTCTTCATAGACCTCCTCCACATTGATGTGGTTGACCTATCCTTTCTGAAAAGGATTGGGCTTGTTAGGTCCTTCAACCTTCTTTTCAGGGCACTCATTAGCATAATGCCCCAGCTTCTTGCATTTGAAGCATTCAACCTGACTGATGTCTCTTTTAGGCTGACTTCCACTTCCACTTCCACTGTGGTGGCTCTTATGTCCACTCTTGTGATTCTTGTACTTATCATTTTCATGACTGCGATGATGTTTGTTGTCATGACGGTTGTGGTTGTGGTGCTTGTTAAATTTCCCATGCTTGTGGGATCCTAAGCTGACACTATCATCATAGTGAGATCGTTTATAGGACGACCCCGAGCTGTGCTTGTCGGAGTGTTTCCTCTTTCTACTCTCGACTTGCTTCATTTTATTCTCCACAATAACAGCCTTGTCACACAGCGACTGATAAGTGGGAACATATGCCACAGACAGCTGCAGATTCAGCTCATCATTCAAGCCTTCCAGAAACTTTTCCTTTCTTTTGGCATCTGTGTTAACCTCATCCGGTGCATAGCGCGCCAGATTGTTGAAATCTTCAATATATTCAGCCACGCTGTGGTGGCGCTGCTTCAGGTTGTGAAACTCCTTCTTTTTCAGGCTCATCATTCTTGGGGAGATATGTGTAGTGCGAAAGCCATCTTCAAAGATAGCCCAAGTCACCTCATCGATAGGAGTGGTGATCTGGAAGTTGTCCCACCATGCGACGGCTGGTCCTTCCAACAGATGAGCTACGAACCTGACTTTTTCAGCATCCGTGCAGCCCACGGTCACTAAGTCTTTGTTCACAGAATGTAGCCAATCATTGGCCACCATGGGATCAGTCGTTCCTGAAAACTTAGCTGGCCTTAGACGCAGAAATCTGGTGAGCATATCGAAACCCGGAGGGTTGTTGTTGTTGTTGTTATTGGGGTTGTTGTTGTTGTTGGGGTTGTTGTTGTTCTGGTTTTGGATGAATGTCGTCATCATTTGCATAAGCTGTGTCTACGCATTCATCATCTGTTGCATTTCCGGGGTAATGTTGGGGTTGGGGTTGGGGTTTGCGCGACGGGGAGACATCTGTGGTTTGTTTATATAGAGATAAGAATGAGATACCCTTACATGATTCATGCACAATACATCACACAAGCAAACACATAGCATGCAACAAAAGGATAAAAGCTCAACAACAAGATAACAAAAGTCTCAAAGAAAAAACACACAAGTGGCAAGCCATCCACATGTCGGATGGTCCAATAATAAGTTCAGAAATAACAAATGCGGTAAAATAAAGATAACTGAGTAGTCAAGTCTACTCGTCAGCATCAATCTCCTCCTCGACAAAGGTAAGACCTGCGTTCTCCATTGCTGTCTTGCTCTCCTCGATAGTAGTGGTCAAGGAGTCGATCTTGGCCTTGAGAGCCCTATTCTGGGAACGAAGTCTCTCAATCACTGTCTCATCGCTCTAACTCAAGTCCTTGACTGCAGTTCCTCGGTCATGTCCCGAATCCTCTTGTTCCTATCCCGGACACGCTTTCTTGACTCTTGAACTTACGGTCCGGGTCTCGAACTTCGCCTCCATCTCCTTGACTATCTCGCCCTGCTGCCAAGAGCTTGTCCTTCTCGCGAAGCTGCACCTAGAGCTCGTCATTGCTAAGCATGACGTTGGTCCTGTCAGTATCCACGTGCCTAATAAGAGTCTCTAAGTCCTGGAGGTACAGGAGTATCGGCTCTGCTGTGGCCCTCGAGTCATCCTCAAAGTCGATGGACTCTCCGTCATCATCACGTCTTCCGAAGGCGTGGAAGTGAGTGCCTCTAACCTGTCAGGAGTGACGACCTAACAGACGTCCTACCAGATCCTGCATGACAACCTCCATGCCTCTCTCCCTGTCACCGTACATAAGCTTGAAGACGATGGCCTCCGTAGTAGGCTCTGACTGGCATCCTGGCTGGTTCACCTTGAAGCCCCAGAGGTCCTTCCTCTCAAACTTGGTGAGTGGGTGCACCGTAATGGTGGGAAGAGGGAGATCGAGCAAGGTAGTAAGCTCTACGATACGAGGACCAAAACGGGTAACCTGGAACTCCTCAACGGTGCTGATGGCAATAGGCATCTATTTATAAGATTGAAAAAGTTAGAACAACACAATTTAAAATAAACAAGACAAACATTCTTACATATCCATGGAACACAAAAACACACAAGTCATGCATACATGATTCCATTACATCAACCAAGGTTCAAACTAAGGTGGTGGTCATTTGGAAAATAAGGTGATAGGTGGTGGTCCAACTAACTAAGTGCGTTTACAAACCTATCTCACTGGATCTGGTGGCTAACACAATGTTCCTAGAGGCAATCAGTCTATCTTGTTCACATGCTTCCATCACTAAGTCTATAATATCTCCCCTTAAGGTTTGGTTGGTCACTTCCAACTCTTGGGTATGTTTCTTCTCTTTCTCTAAGTCTTTTTAGAGGTTGAGCATCTTGCACTTGATTCTAGCACTGAGTTCTTTGATAGTCTTCCAAGCTGCTTCTCTTGCTGACTCAAAGAATGTGGTGTGCATAAAAGTGTTGGTGTACATGCAGAAGCCTCTTTCTTTGTGGTTGTCTTCCTTGTTTTTGTACAAGTGAAGTTGCGCCCACCAATACTCCACTCCTTCCTCCATCACTGGAAAGCCCTTGTACACAGCTGCACCATGTGCTTCCATTGTCTCCATGAGGTCCTTGAGAATCTTGGGAAACTCAGTTTCACACTCCAAGGTCATGGTCATGAGTGGTCCTTTCTTCACGGCTTCGTTGATGGAGTTCATCTACAAATAGAGATGAGAATGAGAAGATTAGAAAAGTTTTACGAGAAGAATAGACAAGTGTAGAAGTAGTTAAAAATTTTCCTTAGTGGTTTCCAATCCTAGGGTCATAATCCTACAGGCAACACAATGATCCGATACCATCTGTAAGACCCCTCCTTTGTAAAGGAAAGGATCCCTGTGATTGCAATGCTAGTCCCTGGATCAATGCTAGCATCCACAGTTTAAGATGAAGTACACAGATACAAAGGTCATTTATTACAGTCATTCCAGAGATAAAACATAGTCTTTTACAACTCAGGGCCAAAGGCCTAATACAAGAGTTTATGGAATAAGTAAATAAACATAAGTCTTCATCTTCATGTGCCACAGGCAAGCATGTTGAGTGTAGACTCATGACTCCTATTCATCATCAGAGTAACCTGCAACATCACAAGTTACAGCCACAGAGGGTCAATACTTTGGAATAGTATTGGCAAGCGATACCTTAGCTTATTTAAAGTGAACCATAATACTATATGCATTTTGGCTAGGTGTAGCTTGGCTTGCTTTGCTCAAAAATAGGTTTTTCCTATTAGTAGAAAACATTAGGTTTTTGTCAAAACTTCCCAAGGAACCTCCAATAGACATTGGGGTCCTTCACCCTTGTTCACCCACAAGTTTTATTTAGAAATTGGAGTGATGAGATTCTTGAAGCTTCCATGTCTTGATGCTCAAATTGTCCTTTACCAGGGACATGCCTAAGTACTTAGATTTTTCACTCTGCAGAGGTGGTGCACTTTCCCCACAAGACTTGGTTTCCCAAGATAAGATCCTTCAGAAGCCTTTCCTTAGTCAAATGGACGCGCTCCAACCTATCATTCCCACTACCACCAACTGTCCAAGAGACTAAGTTCTAGCAACCTAAGATCATGGCAGAGCCCATATTGCCAAGTGGTTGCACTTGAAGCTTCTCAACATTTGACATCTCAAATCTCTTTATTCCTGGGTGGCCATCCACAAGTGAGATACACTAAGGTAAACCATAAACATGGGCCTTGTGAACCACTCAACCAAAAAACCACCAAGCAAGTCCCATTCCACCCAGGTGTTTCATTAACTTAGTTGTTTTATTAAACAAAACACAAGTCCTTAGACTTGGAGATTTTCCATAGCATGAATATATATTCCACCCTTGTTTTCTATTAGCTAGGCTAAGCATGGCATGGCAACTTATCCTTAAGTAAATTTCCTAGCAACTCTACCATTCTAATCTACATAGGATTTCCCATCATATCATTTGACAAAAGTAGCATGCAAGTTTTAGCAAAAATAACTAATGCTAGTATAAAATATAGGAATGGAATATTCATGAAAATATCACTTGCCTTGGTAATGGGGAGAGTAGCACTCTTCATAGTCACAGTCACTAGCAAAATCTACACAAAGATTATAGCACACAATTACACACAATTATATACAATCAAAAATAATATGAATGCATGCATGCAAGAATTTACTAAGTGGTGATTTTGAAAACTATACCAAGCAAGTGCATGATTACAGAAACTTAACAAGTCACAAGTTTGCCAACTAAACTTACTTAACCCTAAAACAAAATACTAAACTAAATCTATACTCAAAATAACCTTAAACAAGTTTCTACAAATAAAGTCGTTCTAATGGTTACTATTTGCTAAACACATTGGATAATCAGAAAGGTCTTGTTTCACTGAATCCAACGGTATAAAGTTTGCAGAAATCTAACGTGGCATTCAAAAGTTATGGAAGTTTGAAGTTTGGATCTAATTCTGGTTTATATTCTGTTTTTGAATTCGTCCTAGCCACGCTGGTCATAACCTCATCGGGCGCTGCATCGTCAGACTGGATCGATCTCCACAGCCGCAGGATTTAAATGAGATCTGGCTCGACGCCACATACCCCTTCGCTTAAAATTCTATCCTAGCCTTACGACAGATCCAACCTAAATCATCGTAAAATCTGGCGCTTATTATCGGGCAAGGCGGCGATGGATGATGGCGGCGCCGGCGATATGATCGCTAGGAGGATAGGAAGATACTCACCGAGACCGCAAGGACGGGGGTGCTCAACGGTGGTCACGGCAAGGCACTCGTGGTTGCGGTGGATTTCTCGCCGAGTTGGATCCGCAACGGTGGCTCTGCTTGAGGTTGAAGGCGACGTTGTAGATCACTAGGAGGCAAATGAAGGGTATGGTCAGATGCAGAAGATCATGGCGAAGACGCGTGCGTGAATGACAAGGCTTGGGGCGGCCTGGACTTACCACTAGAGCTCGCCGGAGTTCGTGCAGAAGACGATGGCGGCCAGTCGTCGATGTTGCCGGAGCTACGGGTCATGCGAAGGTAAACGGAGGGTGTCAGAAGATGCGCAGAGACTCACTGGACATGATAGCGTAAACGACAGACAGAGGGGAACACGAGGCTCACCGGAATTTGCCGGCTGCTTGCCGGGGCTGGGCTACAGAGAGCAATGCACGCAACCGGTGGCTCGGGTTCGGTTTGAGGGAGAAGGGAGAGGGGCAGGGGTTTATATAGCCTGTCACGAGCGAGAATCACTCGGCATTGATTCGAATTGAAGCCGCGAATTTAAAACAGAAAACGGCCGCGTTGATTTGGGGATGAACTGGTCGTGCGGGTGGAGACGACGATGCTCAAGTGGGCCACGGTTGTCAGCGATAGAGGGAAAAGTGAGTGGGTCCCTTCTGTCAGTGAGCTGGTGGGTGCGCTCACGCGTGAAAGAAGAAAAGGAAAAGTCCCGGGTGGGCTTGTTGGGCTCGATTCGATGCTGGGCTGAAATGGTGGCGCGCGGCCCTTTTCTTTTATTTATCCCTTTTTCTTTTCTAAATCTATTTTCTGGAATGATTTTGATATGAATTCAAATCCTTTTGAATTCAAACAAATCTGGGGATCTTTGCAGGGTTCTGTGGTTTCAAAAACCAGTTATTTAACAAGTAGTTACCCTGCAAGGGCTTGGTCAAGCTTGGGCTCAAACAAACAGAGACTTTGCTTCTATTTTGCAAATGTTTGAAATAGGGGTTTTGAAATTATTTCTAAATTTTAACTTTGGTCTAAAATTCTACACCTAAACTTTCCAACAATGGAGGCAAGCAAACAAGTTCCTAAACATTCAAGTCTCAAAGGGTGATGGCCAATTGAGGTAAAATTGCTCACATGAAATCATAGCACAAACTTCTGTTTCTAAATGGTTTTGAGAAAAACCCTAAATGAATGAAGGATGCAAGGATGATATGAATGAGTTTTGAAATATGATTTTAGGGATGTTACACAGGCGGATTTGCATGCCTCGTAAGAACCCTTACATGTTTGAGAGATATGACCACGAACTCGTCCTTTTCACGAATTATGGCCATTTTCATGACCTATTGCCCATAGTTTTAGGGTTTCTAGGGCGTTTTACATTAACCTTAAGACCCGATACATGTTTGAGAGTTTTGACCAAAAACTCGTCGTTTTCATGAGTTATTGCCCATAGTTTTTGGGTTCCAGGCAGATTTGCATGCCTCGTAAGAACCCTTACATGAATGAGAGATATGATCAAAAACTCGTCGTTTTCGCATTTTATGGTCGTTTTCATGAGCTATTGGCAAGAATTTTGGGGTTCTAGGGCGATTTATAACGACCTTAAGAACCAATACATGTTTCAGAGTTTATGACCAAAACCTCGTCGTTTTCATGTTTTATGGTCGTTTTCATGAGTTATTGCCCACAGTTTTTGGGTTCCAGGCGGATTTGCATGCCTCGTAAGAACCCTTACATGTTTGAGAGATATGACCACGAACTCGTCCTTTTAAGACCTGATACTTTTTATGAGTTATGACCTAAAAATCATCGTTTTCGTGTTTTATGGTCGTTTTCATGGGTTATTGCCCACATTTTTTGAGTTCCAGGTGGATTTGCATGCCTCGTAAGAACCCTTACATGATTGAGAGATATGATCAAAAACTCGTCGTTTTCGCATTTTATGGTCGTTTTGATGAGCTATTGGCAACAAATTTGGGGTTCTAGGGCGATTTATAACGACCTTAAGAACCAATACATGTTTCAGAGTTTATGACCAAAACCTCGTCGTTTTCATGTTTTATGGTGTTTTCATGAGTTATTGCCCACAGTTTTTGGCACTGTTCAAAAACTAGGCCGAATCAGCGATTACTAGGCCGATTAATCTCTACTAGGGACCTGACCATGTCGATTACCATTAATCCTTTGTGTTAATCGTTTAGCCCGATTAATAGGTCTGACACTCCGATTACTAGGTATGTTCCCGATTAACCACTACACTTGGTCAAAAAAGTTGCAAAATTATCAACACATATCACCCGTCCATTCTAGCCCGCCCCAATGAAGTAGTTTTTCTGAAGCTCCCGTTCGATCCCTGCCTCCAGGAACTTGATTTTAGCCATCACCAGCTAGTTCCTTGTCGTTGTTGGCCAGTTCCTCGTAGTTGCCGACCAGACCTCAGATACAAGAGCTCGAGAGCCTTGAGGATCTCATCCAGGAGCTTAAGGCTGAGGATTCATACGTGTTTTAGGTGCTAATTTTGGTAGGCTGCACCGATTAATAGCCGACCGATTAAATCAGTTAATCGTCCGAATTCCGATTAATCGCTACTCCCAAGCCAACCGAGCAGCTAACGATTTCCGATTTCCTTAACATTGGTTTTTGGGTTCCAGGCGGATTTGCATGCCTCGTAAGAACCCTTACATGTTTGAGAGATATGACTAGGAACTCGTCGTTTTCGTGTTTATGGTGTTTTCATGAGTATTGCCTAAAGTTTTGGGGTTCAAGGGCGATTTAGAACAACCTTAAGAACAAATACATGTTTGAGAGTTTATGACCAAAACCTCATCGTTTTCGTGTTTTATGGCCGTTTTATGAGCTATTGCCCACTGTTTAGGGGTTTGAGGGCGATTTACAATGATATTAAGGCCTGATACATGTTGGAGAGATATGACCCAAAACTCGCAGTTTTCGTGATTTATAGCTGTTTTCATGAGCTATTGCCCACAGTTTTGGGGTTCCAGGGCATTTTACATCAACCTTAAGACCTTATTCGTGTTTATGGTGTTTATGGCCGTCTTAATGAGCTATTGCCCACAGTTTTGGGGTTCCAGGGAGTTTTACATCAACCTTAAGACCTTATTCGTGTTTGAGAGTTATGACCAAAAAATCATCATTTTCGTGTTTCATGGTTGTTTTCATGAGTTATTGCCCACAGTTTTTGGGTTCCAGGCGGATTTGCATGCCTCGTAAGAACACTTACATGTTTGAGAGATATGACTAGGAACTCGTCGTTTTCGGGTTTATGGTGTTTTCATGAGCTATTGCCTAAAGTTTTGGGGTTCAAGGGCGATTTATAGCAACCTTAAGAACCAATACATGTTTGAGAGTTTATGACCAAAACCTCATCGTTTTCATGTTTTATGGCCGTTTTATGAGCTATTGCCCACCGTTTAGGGGTTTGAGGGCGATTTACAATGATATTAAGACCTGATACATGTTGGAGAGATATGACCCAAAACTCGCAGTTTTCGTGATTTATAGTTGTTTTCATGAGCTATTGCCCACAGTTTTGGGGTTCCAGGGCATTGTACATCAACCTTAAGACCTTATTCGTGTTTATGGTGTTTATGGCCGTCTTCATGAGCTATTGCCCACAGTGTTGGGGTTCCAGGGAGTTTTACATCAACCTTAAGACCTTATTCTTGTTTGAGAGTTATGACCAAAAAATCATCATTTTCGTGTTTTATGGTCGTTTTCATGACTTATTGCCCATAGTTTTTGGGTTCCAGGCGGATTTGCATGCCTCGTAAGAACCCTTACATGTTTGAGAGATATGACTAGGAACTCGTCCTTTTCACGACTTATGGCCATTTTCATGACCTATTGCCCATAGTTTTAGGGTTTCTAGGGCGTTTTACATTAACCTTAAGACCCGATACATGTTTGAGAGTTATGACCAAAAACTCGTCGTTTTCATGTTTTATGGTCGTTTTCATGAGTTATTGCCCATAGTTTTTCGGTTCCAGGCGGATTTGCATGCCTCGTAAGAACCCTTACATGAATGAGAGATATGATCAAAAACTCGTCATTTTCGCATTTTATGGTCGTTTTCATGAGCTATTAGCAGGAATTTTGGGGATCTAGGGCGATTTATAACGACCTTAAGAACCAATACATGTTTCAGAGTTTATGACCAAAACCTCGTCGTTTTCATGTTTTATGGTCGTTTTCATGAGTTATTGCCCACAGTTTTTGGGTTCCAGGCGGATTTGCATGCCTCGTAAGAACCCTTACATGTTTGAGAGATATGACCACGAACTCGTCCTTTAAAGACCTGATACTTTTTATGAGTTATGACCTAAAAATCATCATTTTTGTGTTTTATGGTCGTTTTCATGGGTTATTGCCCACATTTTTTGAGTTCCAGGTGGATTTGCATGCCTCGTAAGAACCCTTACATGATTGAGAGATATGATCAAAAACTCGTCGTTTTCGCATTTTATGGTCATCTTCATGAGCTATTGGCATCAATTTTGTGGTTCTAGGGCGATTTATAACGGACCTTAAGAACCAGTACATGCTTCAGAGTTTATGACCAAAGCCTCGTCGTTTTCATGTTTTATGGTGTTTTCATGAGTTATTGCCCATAGTTTTTGGCACTGTTCAAAAACTAGGTCGAATCAGCGATTACTAGGCCGATTAATAGCTACTAGGGACCTGACCGTGTCGATTACCATTAATCCTTTGTGTTAATCGTTTAGCCCGATTAATAGGTCTGACCCTCCGATTACTAGGTATGTTCCCGATTAACCACTACACTTGGTCAAAAAAGTTGCAAATTATCAACACATATCGCCCATCCATTCTAGCCCACCCCAATGAAGTAGGTTTTGTGAAGCTCACGTTCGATCCCTGCCTCCAGGAGCTTGATTTCAGCCATCACCAGCTAGTTCCTTGTCGTTGTTGGCCAGTTTCTCGTAGTTGTCGACCAGACCTCAGATACAAGAGCACGAGAGCCTTGAGGATCTCATCCAAGAGCTTAAGGCTGAGGATTCATACGTGTTTTAGGTGCAAATTTTGGTAGGCTGCACCGATTAATAGCCGACCGATTAAATCAGTTAATCGTCCGAATTCCGATTAATCTCTACTCCCAAGCCAACCGAGCAGCTAACGATTTCCGATTTCCTTAACATTGGTTTTTGGGTTCCAGGCGGATTTGCATGCCTCGTAAGAACCCTTACATGTTTGAGAGATATGACTAGGAACTCGTCGTTTTCGTGTTTATGGTGTTTTCATGAGCTATTGCCTAAAGTTTTGGGGTTCAAGGGCGATTTATAACAACCTTAAGAACCAATACATGTTTGAGAGTTTATGACCAAAACCTCATCGTTTTCGTGTTTTATGGCCGTTTTATGAGCTATTGCCCACTGTTTAGGGGTTTGAGGGCGATTTACAATGATATTAAGACCTGATACATGTTGGAGAGATATGACCCAAAACTCGCAGTTTTCGTGATTTATAGCTGTTTTCATGAGCTATTGCCCACGGTTTTGGGGTTCCAGGGCATTTTACATCAACCTTAAGACCTTATTCGTGTTTATGATGTTTATGGCCGTCTTCATGAGCTATTGCCCATAGTTTTGGGGTTCCGGGGAGTTTTACATCAACCTTAAGACCTTATTCGTGTTTGAGAGTTATGACCAAAAAATCATCATTTTCGTGTTTTATGGTCGTTTTCATGAGTTATTGTCCATAGTTTTTGGGTTCCAGGCGGATTTAAATGCCTCGTAAGAACCCTTACATGTTAGAGAGATATGACCACGAACTCGTCCTTTTCACGACTTATGGCCATTTTCATGAGGTATTGCCCATAATTTTAGGGTTTCCAGGGCGTTTTACATTAACCTTAAGACCCGATACATGTTTGAGAGTTATGACCAAAAACTCATCGTTTCCATGTTTTATGGTCGTTTTCATGAGTTATTGCCCATAGTTTTTGAGTTCCATGCGGATTTGCATGCCTCTTAAGAGCCCTTACATGAATGAGAGATAAGACCAGAAACTCTTCGTTTTCGTGTTTATGGTCGTTTTCATGAACTATTGCCCAAAGTTTTGGGGTTCTAGGGCAATTTACAACGAACTTAAGAACCAATACATGTTCGAGAGTTTATGACCAAAACCTCATCGTTTTCGTGTTTGTGGCCGTTTTATGAGCTATTGCCCACTGTTTAGGGGTTCGAGGGCGATTTACAATGATATTAAGACCTGATACATGTTGGAGAGATATGACCCAAAACTCGCAGTTTTTAGTGTTTTATGGCTGTTTTCATGAGCTATTGCCCACAGTTTTGGGGTTCGAGGGCGTTTATAGCAACCTTAAGACCTGATACTTGTTTGAGAGTAATGACCAAAAAATCATCGTTTTCGTGTTTTGTTGTCGCTTTCATGGGTTATTGCCCACATTTTTTGGGTTCTAGGTGGATTTGCATGCCTCATAAGAACCCTTACATGTTTGAGAGATATGACCAGGAACTAGTCGTTTTCGTGTTTATGGTGTTTTCATGAGCTATTGCCCAAAGTTCTGGGGTTCTAGGGCGATTTACAACAACCTTAAGAACCAGTACATGTTTGAGAGTTTATGACCAAAACCTCATCGTTTTCGTGTTTTATGGCCGTTTTTATGAGCTTTTGCCCACTCTTTGGGGGTTCGAGGGCGATTTACAATGACATGAAGACCTGATACATAGTGGAGAGATATGACCAAACAACTCGTCGTCTTCGTGTTTACGGCCATTTTCATGAGTTATTTCCCACAGTTTTGGGGTTCCGGGGCGATTTACAATAACCTTAACACACAATACATGTTTGACAGTTCTGTCCAAAAACTCGTCATTTTTGTGTTTTATAGTCATTTTCACGAGTTATTGCCCACAGTTTTTGGGTTCTAGGTGGATTTGCATGCCTCGTAAGAACCATTACATGTTTGAGTGTTATGACCAGGAACTCGTCCTTTTCACGATTTATGGCCATTTTCATGAGCTATTGCCCATAGTTTTAGGGTTTCTAGGGTGTTTTACATTAACCTTAAGACCCGATACATGTTTGAGAGTTATGACCAAAAACTCGTCGTTTTCATGTTTTATGGTCGTTTTCATGAGTTATTGCCCATAGTTTTTGGGTTCCAGGCGAATTTGCATGCCTTGTAAGAACCCTTACATGAATGAGAGATATGATCAAAAACTCGTCGTTTTCGCATTTTATGGTCGTTTTCATGAGATATTGGCAAGAATTTTAGGGTTCTAGGGCAATTTATAATGACCTTAAGAACCAATACATGTTTCAGAGTGTATGACCAAAACCTCGTCGTTTTCATGTTTTATGGTGTTTTCATGAGTTATTGCCTACAGTTTTTGGGTTCCAGGCGGATTTGCATGCCTCGTAAGAACCCTTACATGTTTGAGAGATACGACCAGGAACTCGTCGTTTTCGTGTTTATGGTGTTTTCATAATCTATTGCCCAAAGTTTTGGGGTTCTAGGGCGATTTATAACAACCTTAAGAACCAATACATGTTGGAGAGGTTATGACCAAAACCTCACCGTTTTTGTGTTTTATGGCCGTTTTATGAGCTATTGCCCACTGTTTAGGGGTTTGAGGGCGATTTACAATCATATTAAGACCTGATACATGTTGCAGAGATATGACCCAAAACTCGAAGTTTTCGTGATTTATAGCTGTTTTCATGAGCTATTGCCCACAGTTTTGGGGTTCCAGGGCGTTTTACATCAACCTTAAGACCTTATTCGTGTTTATGGTGTTTACGGCCGTCTTCATGAGCTATTGCCCACAGTTTTGGGGTTCCGGGGAGTTTTACATCAACCTTAAGACCTTATCCGTGTTTGAGAGTTATGACCAAAAAACATAATTTTCGTGTTTTATGGTCGTTTTCATGAGTTATTGCCCATAGTTTTTGGGTTCCAGGCGGATTTGCATGCCTCGTAAGAACCCTTACATGATTGAGAGATATGATCAAAAACTCGTCGTTTTCGCATTTTATGGTCGTTTTCATGAGCTATTGGCAAGAATTTTGGGGTTCTAGGGCGATTTATAACGACCTTAAGAACCAATACATGTTTGAGAGTTTATGACCAAAACCTCGTCGTTTTCATGTTTTATGGTCGTTTTCATGAGTTATTGCCCATAGTTTTTGGGTTCTAGGCGGATTTGCATGCCTCGTAAGAATCCTTACATGTTTCAGAGATATGACCACGAACTCGTCCTTTTAAGACCTGATACTTTTTATGAGTTATGACCTAAAAATCATTGTTTTCGTGTTTTATGGTCGTTTTCATGGGTTATTGCCCACATTTTTTGAGTTCCAGGTGGTTTGCATGCCTCGTAAGAACCCTTACATGATTGAGAGATATGATCAAAAACTCGTCGTTTTCGCATTTTATGGTCGTTTTCATGAGCTATTGTCAACAATTTTGGGGTTCTAGGGCGATTTATAACGACCTTAAGAACCAATACATGTTTCAAAGTTTATGACCAAAACCTCATCGTTTTCATGTTTTATGGTGTTTTCATGAGTTATTGCCCAAAGTTTTTGGGTTCCAGGCAGATTTGCATGCCTCGTAAGAACCCTTACATGTTTGAGAGATATGACTAGGAACTCGTCGTTTTCGTGTTTATGGTGTTTTCATGAGTTATTGCCTAAAGTTGTGGGGTTCAAGGGCGATTTATAACAACCTCAAGAACCAATACATGTTTGAGAGTTTATGACCAAAACCTCATCGTTTTCGTGTTTTATGGCCGTTTTATGAGCTATTGCCCACTGTTTAGGGGTTTGAGGGCGATTTACAATGATATTAAGACCTGATACATGTTGGAGAGATATGACCCAAAACTCGTAGTTTTCGTGATTTATAGCTGTTTTCATGAGCTATTGCCCATAGTTTTGGGGTTCTAGGGCATTTTACATCAACCTTAAGACCTTATTCGTGTTTATGGTGTTTATGGCCGTCTTCATGAGCTATTACCCATAGTTTTGGGGTTCCTGGGAGTTTTACATCAACCTTAAGACCTTATTCGTGTTTGAGAGTTATGACCAAAAAATCATTATTTTCGTGTTTTATGGTCGTTTTCATGAGTTATTGCCCACAGTTTTTGGTTTCCAGGCGGATTTGCATGCCTCGTAAGAACCCTTACATGTTTGAGATCTATGACCACGAACTCGTCCTTTTCACGACTTATGGCCATTTTCATGAGCTATTGCCCATAGTTTTAGGGTTTCCAGGGCGTTTTACATTAACCTTAAGACCCTATACATGTTTGAGAGTTATGACCAAAAACTCGTTGTTTCCATGTTTTATGGTTGTTTTCATGAGTTATTGCCAATAGTTTTTGAGTTCCATGCGGATTTGCATGCCTCTTAAGAACCCTTACATGAATGAGAGATAAGACCAGAAACTCGTCATTTTCGTGTTTATGATCGTTTTCATGAACTATTGCCCAAAGTTTTGGGGTTCTAGGGCGATTTACAACAAACTTAAGAACCAATACATGTTCGAGAGTTTATGACCAAAACCTCATCGTTTTCGTGTTTGTGGCCGTTTTATGAGCTATTGCCCATTGTTTAGGGGTTCGAGGGCGATTTACAATGATATTAAGACCTGATACATGTTGGAGAGACATGACCCAAAACTCGCAGTTTTTAGTGTTTTATGGCTGTTTTCATGAGCTATTGCCCATAGTTTTGGGGTTCGAGGGTGTTTTACAGCAACCTTAAGACCTGATACTTGTTTGAGAGTTATGACCAAAAAATCATCGTTTTCGTGTTTTATTGTCGTTTTCATGGGTTATTGCCCACATTTTTTGGGTTCTAGGTGGATTTGCATGCCTCATAAGAACCCTTACATGTTTGAGAGATATGACCAGGAACTCGTCGTTTTCGTGTTTATGGTGTTTTCATGAGCTGTTGCCCAAAGTTCTTGGGTTCTAGGGCGATTTACAACAACCTTAAGAACCAATACATGTTTGAGAGTTTATGACCAAAACCTCATCGTTTTCGTGTTTTATGGCTGTTTTTATGAGCTTTTGCCCACTCTTTGGGGGTTCGAGGGCGATTTACAATGACATGAAGACCTGATACATAGTGGAGATATATGACCAAAAAACTCGTCGTCTTCGTGTTTACGGCCATTTTCATGAGTTATTTCCCACAGTTTTGGGGTTCCGAGGCGATTTACAATAACCTTAACACACAATACATGTTTGACAGTTTTGTCCAAAAACTCGTCATTTTTGTGTTTTATGTTTATTTTCACGAGTTATTGCCCACAGTTTTTTGGTTCCAAGTGGATTTGCATGCCTCGTAAGAACCCTTACATGTTTGAGTGTTATGACCAGGAACTCGTCCTTTTCATGATTTATGGCCATTTTCATGAGCTATTGCCCATAGTTTTAGGGTTTCTAGGGCGTTTTACATTAACCTTAAGACCCGATACATGATTGAGAGTTATGACCAAAAACTCGTCGTTTTCATGTTTTATGGTCGTTTTGATGAGTTATTGCCCATAGTTTTTGGGTTCCAGGCGGATTTGCATGCCTCGTAAGAACCCTTACATGAATGAGAGATATGATCAAAAACTCGTCGTTTTCGCATTTTATGGTCGTTTTCATGAGCTATTGACAAGAATTTTGGGGTTCTAGGGCGATTTATAATGACCTTAAGAACCAATACATGTTTCAGAGTTTATGACCAAAACCTCATCGTTTTCATGTTTTATGGTGTTTTCATGAGTTATTGCCCACAGTTTTTGGGTTCCAGGCAGACTTGCATGCCTCGTAAGAACCCTTACATGTTTGAGAGATATGACCAGGAACTCGTCGTTTTCGTGTTTATGGTGTTTTCATAATCTATTGCCCAAAGTTTTGGGGTTCTAGTGCGATTTATAACAACCTTAAGAACCAATACATGTTTGAGAGTTTATGACCAAAACCTCATCGTTTTCGTGTTTTATGGCCGTTTTATGACCTATTTCCCACTGTTTAGGGGTTTGAGGGCGATTTACAATGATATTAAGACCTGATACATGTTGGAGAGATATGACCCAAAACTCGCAGTTTTCGTGATTTATAGCCGTTTTCATGAACTATTGCCCAAAGTTTTGGGGTTCCAAGGCGTTTTACATCAACCTTAAGACATTATTCGTGTTTATGGTGTTTATGGCCGTCTTCATAAGCTATTGCCCACAGTTTTGGGGTTCCGGGGAGTTTTTCATCAACCTTAAGACCTTATTCGTGTTTGAGAGTTATGACCAAAAAACATCATTTTCGTGTTTTATGGTCGTTTTCATGAGTTATTGCCCACAGTTTTTGGGTTCCAGGTGGATTTGCATGCCTCGTAAGAACCCTTACATGTTTGAGAGATATGACCAGGAACTCGTCGTTTTCGTGTTTATGGTGTTTTCATGAGCTATTGCCCAAAGTTCTGGGGTTCTAGGGCGATTTACAACAACCTTAAGAACCAATACATGTTTGAGAGTTTATGACCAAAACCTCACCGTTTTCGTGTTTTATGGCCGTTTTTATGAGCTTTTGCCCACTCTTTGGGGGTTCGAGGGCGATTTACAATGACATGAAGACCTGATACATAGTGGAGAGATATGACCAAAAAACTCGTCGTCTTCGTGTTTACGGCCATTTTCATGAGTTATTTCCCACAGTTTTGGGGTTCCAAGGCGATTTACAATAACCTTAACACACAATACATGTTTGACAGTTCTGTCCAAAAACTCGTCATTTTTGTGTTTTATGGTCATTTTCACGAGTTATTGCCCACAGTTTTTTGGTTCCAGGTGGATTTGCATGTCTCGTAAGAACCCTTACATGTTTGAGTGTTATAACCAGGAACTCGTCCTTTTCACGATTTATGGCCATTTGCATGAGCTATTGCCCATAGTTTTAGGGTTTCTAGGGCGTTTTACATTAACCTTAAGACCCGATACATGTTTGAGAGTTATGACCAAAAAATCGTCGTTTTCATGTTTTATGGTCGTTTTCATGAGTTATTGACCATAGTTTTTGGGTTCCATGCGGATTTGCATGCCTCGTAAGAACCCTTACATGAATGAGAGATATGATCAAAAACTCGTCGTTTTCGCATTTTATGGTTGTTTTCATGACCTATTGGCACTAGTGGAAAAAGGGCTATCCGTTCACGACCCCTCAGAGCATTTGTCCCGGTTGCGCCACCAACCGGGACTAATGCTGGCACGCGTCCTGGTTGGAGCGGGCACGGGGCCAGGGGGCATGCGTCCCGGTTGGTAAGGGGGCACGCACCTTTAGTCCCGGTTGCTGGCTCCAACCGGGACTAAAGACCCCCTGCCCTCTATAAATGCAATGCCCCAGCCCCCTCTGCCTCCACTCTGTTTTTTCGAATGGTGGAAGGTGTGAGGGGGTGTGCTAGTTTTTTCTCATGCATGCATTGAAGGTGTTTTTTGAAATGTTTGAGTGAATAATCCCGTTGAATTTCTCATAGAACAAAAATATAGAAGGTGTCCGAGACGCACTTGAGCTTTCTCCTCTTTATTTCCCTCGACCGAGGTTAGCAATCTTATCTTTTCTAGGTCATTGATACAATTCATGTGTCGGTGTGAATTGGTTATTTCACTATTTATGATGTCCTGTTTTTTGATAAACTTACTTATATGATGCATATGAACTCGGGAATGGATCACTCTGACCGCCGTAGCTGTATATCAAAGGCGTGATAAATTTATCGATGTGGCTACGGCAAACAAAGAGAATGGATTTATACGTTGTCCATGTGTTCAATGTCGAACAACAAGGAGTACTCTTCCTCAAAAATCATTCGCGGCCACCGATTATGAAAGGTTTCATGCCCAACTATAATTGCTGGACCAAGCACGGGAAAGAGGGGTTATGATGGAAGATGGTGAAGAAGAAGATGATGATAACAACTATCATATGTTTCCTCAATACGTGATATCGCAATGGAAGACAATGGAGAGGAAAGAGGTGAAGAACGGCATCGATGAGCCTGATGAACTTGGTAGGGTCATTTCGATGCAAAGCGAGACCGAGAACAGAAAATGAGAAGTTGAAGTTAGAGGGCATGTTAGAAGATCACAAGAAATTGTTGTACCCAAATTGTGAAGATGGCGACAAAGCTCGGTACCACACTAGAATTGTTGATGGAAGGCGAGTGTGGTCTAACGACTCCTCATTTGGAAAGATGCTGAAAATAATGAAGTCAAGTTTCCAAAACATAATGAACTTCCCGAGAGTACCTACGAAGCAAAGAAGACTCTCTCCCTCCGGGATTAGATGTGCAAAAGATACATGCATGCATTAATGATCGCATCCTCTACCATGTAAGGAGTATGAGAATTTAGATAAATGCCCGTATGCAACGCTGCTATGTATAAGATCGCATTTAGATGACCGGTGATGTTGAGAGAGAGCCTCCTAAGAGGGTTCCTGCTAAGGTTATGTGGTATGCTCCTATAATACCAAGGTTGAAACGCATGTTCAGAAACAAAGAGCATGCCAGGTTGTTGCGATGGTTCATCTAGTGGAAGAGATTGCCATTCTTCTTCAATATTATAACGAATCTCCTGGTTCATATAGTGGAAGAGATTGCCATTCTCGGTCCGGTATTTCTGCACAATATGTTCCCCTTTGAGAGGTTCATGGGAGTCTTAAAGAAATATGTTCATAATCGTGCTAGACCAGAAGGAAGCATCTCCAAGGGATATGGAACAAAGGAGGTCATTGAGTTTTGTGTTGACTTTATTGTGACCTTAAGCCGATTGGTGTTTCGACATGGCATGAGGGAAGACTAAGTGGAAAAGGCATCTGGGAAAGAAAGCAATGATATGTAGGGACGGGATTCTTTCACTAAAGCACACTACACAGCTTCTACATAATTCCACCTTGGCAGCTCCAGATATCGAGGAACACAAGAATATTGTACGCCCAAAAACCCGGGAAGCCGAATCATGGATTACGATGAACACATGAAGTCTTTCGTGGTTGGATGCGACATCTCTTGAATGACACCACTGTTGGAGATCAGCTATACTTGTTGGTCGCCACCATCTTCTCACGTATTGAATTTCCAAGGGTACAAAATAAATGGGAATACATTCTACACGATCGCCCAAGATAAAAAGAGCACCAACCAAAATAGTGGTGTCCGCTTTGCTGCAATAGACGAGAATGGACAAAAGGACACATATTATGGTTACATAGAGGATATATGGGAACTAGACTATGGAGTCTCTTTTAAGGTCCCTTTGTTTCGCTGCAAATGGGTCAACCTGAATGGGGAAGGGGTAAAGATAGACCAGTTGTACAGAATGACAACCGTGGATCTCAACAATCTTGGTTATAGAGATGAACCATTCGTCCTAGCCAATGATGTGTCTCAGGTTTTCTATGTGAAGGACATGTCCTCCATCAAAAAAAGAAAAAATATGCAAACGAATACATCATATGATGAGCCAAAGCGTCACATAGTTCTTTCATGGAAAAGAAACATCGTGGGAATCAAGGACAAGATAGACATGTCAGAAGATTATAATAAGTTTGATGAAATTCCGCCCTTCACAGTGAAAACTGACCCAAGCATTCCGTTAAGTAAAGAAGATGCTCCATGGTTACGTCTGAAGCGGTCATAAGGAATGACATATGCCAAGAAGTTCATGCTCATATTATGTAACTCTAGTTCATGTCTTTCGCGGTTTGTAGCTTGACCGAAGGATATCTTTCGCGGTTTGTGGCCTTTAGTCCCGGTTTTGTAGTCTCAGTTTTTAATATTAATAAATGTCTTGAGTGTTAGTCCTGTTTTGTGGCTGGACCGGGAGTGCCTCTATGACCAGTTTCTCGGAGATGCCGGAGGACTAGGCTCCGTCGGCATCTCCCTGAAACTGGACGCAATGGTTTCCCTGCTCTCAAAAACCATCTTGCAGCTTGTAACTTCACTAACTAGATCAATACGCCTCGGAGCTAACTAATTTCACATATTAGGGAGTGCCTCTATGACCAGTTTCTCGGAGATGCCGGAGGACTGGGCTCCATCGGCATCTCCCGAACTGGCCGCAGTGGTGTCCTCGCTCGAACACCAACTTGCAGCTTCCAACTTCACTAACTAGATCAATACGCCTCGGAGCTAACTACTTTCACATACTAGGGAGTGCCTCTACGACCATTTTCTTGGAGATGCCGGAGGACTGGGCTCCGTCGGCATCTCCTCGAATCGCCGCCGCAGTGGTGTCCTCGCCTCAAAAACCATCTTGCAGCTTGTAACTTCACTAACTAGATCAATACGCCTTGAGCTAACTAATTTCACATATTAGAGTGCCTCTATGACCAGTTTCTCGGAGATGCCGAGGATCGGGATCCGTCGGCATCTCCTCGGCTGTAGTGGTGTCCTCGCTCAAAACCATCTTGGAGATGCCTCAAACTGGCTGGAGGACTGGACTCACAAGGATGCCTATTTATAGTACAAGCAACTCGGCATAATGTCGACACTCACGACATAATGTCGACACTCACGACATAATGTCGACACTCACCCCTATTATTAGTGCTGACTCATCTTTAGTCCCGGTTGGTGTCTCCAACCGGGACTAAAGGTTCATCTTTAGTCCCGGTTGGTGACACCATCCGGGACAAGGTACAAGCCGCATGACATAATGTCGACACTCACCCCTATTATTATTATTGCGCCCACTGTCAAGAATCCTTCAACATGGTTGGTTTCTCCAACCGACTAAAGATGAACCTCTCTTTATATAGGCATTTCTACTTATTAGGTAACACTAAAGACATTTATTAATATTAAAACTGGGACAAACCGACTAGCTAACACTGTGACTAAAGCCGCCTTTAGTCATAATCATGCCTAGTCCTATAGCACGCAGCTTCATGGTCTTTATCGTCGTCATCATCATCGCATCATCACCGCCACTCCGGGATCCTCGGCCCATCCATGGCATATACCAGGGCCATTCCAGCCTCGGATTCACGGCGGGCGGGAGAGGGGTCTCCTGGAAGACGATGCCGCTACCGCCGGGACAGTGTGGGGCCTGTGGCGGGTGGCCTCGTGGGCACCGTAGGCGAGGATGGTCTCCCCCGGCGATGTAGCGCATCACTCCGATGATAGTACGGTTCTCCCACCATGCACGACGGCCGCTTGTGGTTCACCGGTGGCGGGCCATCACCTCAGACTGGCGAGCTCCTTTCCCGCCTATTAGCGAAGAAGGCATTCTGTGTCGAGTTGTCGGATCCCACCGGGATCCATCCGCTGCTCCGCGTGAGCTCGTGGTAGAAGTGGTTTGTGATGGCCTGGCATGCGGAACCTTGAGGGACGGGAGGACAGGAACCCCTCTAGCGCCAAAGATCCAGCGGGCGTGCTGGCAGACGGACAAGGGTAGTTGAGGCGACAGTCACCGGTCTTCTCGAGGGTCGAATGGCCCAAGAGGCGTTGTCCATTGTTCTAAGAGAGGAAGGTGTGGATGTGTGGATAGCCATGACACGATCACCCTAAATATAGAGGAAAGGCAGGAAAACTTGGCGTGAAGCTTTGGGAAATGGCGGAATATCTTTAGTCCGGTTAGTGACTACATCCGGGACTAAAAGCTCTAGTAGAAAGGAAAGGGCGGGAAAACTTGGCGGGAAGAGGTGGGAAATGGCGGAAAATATTTTTAGTCCCGGTTTGTGACTACATCCGGGACTAAATGTAAATCCTTCGCGTGTTCGACCATAGTTAGAAATTCAGATAATTCAAAACAGGCATAATAAATTCAAAAAAAACCGAACAATGAAAATCCTTCGCGTGGTGTCATATTTTGTTACATAGATGAAAGGAAAAATACCAGACTTGGTATATTGATCATGTTTCGAAAAACCCTTCACAAAATGACCTATCATGTTCGAGGTTTCATGGCTTTCGGTCCAAATGACCGATGTTATGTGCTGAATCACGGCATAGTTTGTGATGTTGTGCCCATATTATGCATGTGTGTGGACATTGGTATGGAGAACAATGTTGCAGGAGGAAGTTTTCCTTTTTGTCGCACGGAAAAGCCCTTTTCCATTTTCCGAGCGCAAAAAACGGGTCGTTTTGTGAAGTAACCACCAAAATGCCGTTTCAGAATGCTACCGTCCCATTTTCCTAAAATACTAGACCACCTTACATGGACTATCTCCCAACCGGTACATCTCAAACCTTTTCGTCCATCCTGGGTAAAAAGGACAAATGTCTGCCGAATCGGTAGGAAGTGGGTCCGATTTGTACTACAGGTACATGATCTATCGCCCGGGATTTTTTGAAAAAATCATTTTTAGACTCACAATATGTGGTTTCTTCAGAGATCCAATGCATATTCTAACGATGCTCGTCCCCTATCTTCATGCACACCGGTTCGACCATAGTTAGAAATTCAGATAATTCAAAACGGGCATAATAAATTCAAAAAAAACTGAACAATGAAAATCCTTCGCGTGGTGTCATATTTTGTTACATAGTTGAAAGGAAAAATACCAGACTTGGTATATTGATCATGTTTCGAAAAAACCTTCACAAAATGACCTATCATGTTCGAGGTTTCATGGCTTTCGGTCCAAATGACCGATGTTATGTGCTGAATCACGGCATAGTTTGTGATCTTGTGCCCATATTATGCATGTGTGTGGCCATTGGTATGGAGAAAAATGTTGCAGGAGGAAGTTTTCCTTTTTGTCACACGGAAAAGCCCTTTTCCATTTTCCAAGCGCAAAAAACGGGTCGTTTTGTGAAGTAACCACCAAAATGCCGTTTCAGAATGCTACCGTCCCATTTTCCTAAAATACTAGACCACCTTACATGGACTATCTCCCAACCGGTACATCTCAAACCTTTTCGTCCATCCTGGGTAAAAAGGACAAATGTCTGCTGAATCGGCAGGAAGTGGGTCCGATTTGTACTACAGGTACATGATCCATCGCCCGTGATTATTTGAAAAAATCATTTTTAGACTCGCAATATGTGGTTTCTTCAGAGATCCAATGCAAGTTCTAACGATGCTCGTCCCCTATCTTCATGCACACCGGTTCGACCATAGTTAGAAATTCGGATAATTCAAAACGGGCATAATAAATTCAAAAAAAACCGAACAATGAAAATCCTTCGCGTGGTGTCATATTTTGTTACATAGTTGAAAGGAAAAATACCAGACTTGGTATATTGATCATGTTTCGAAAAAACCTTCACAAAATGACCTATCATGTTCGAGGTTTCATGGCTTTCGGTCCAAATTACCAATGTTATATGCTGAATCACGGCATAGTTTGTGATGTTGTGCCTATATTATGCATGTGTGTGGACATTGGTATGGAGAACAATGTTGCAGGAGGAAGTTTTCCTTTTTGTTGCACGGAAAAGCCCTTTTCCATTTTCCGAGCGCAAAAAACGGGTCGTTTTGTGAAGTAACCACCAAAATGCCGTTTCAGAATGCTACCGTCCCATTTTCCTAAAATACTAGACCACCTTACATGGACTATCTCCAACCGGTACATCTCAAACCTTTTCGTCCATCCCGGGTAAAAAGGACAAATGTCTGCCAAATCGGTAGGAAGTGGGTCCGATTTGTACTACAGGTACATGATCTATCGCCCGTGATTTTTTGAAAAAATCATTTTTAGACTCACAATATGTGGTTTCTTCAGAGATCCAATGCAAGTTCTAACGATGCTCGTCCCCTATCTTCATGCACACCGGTTCGACCATAGTTAAAAATTCAGATAATTCAAAACGGGCATAATAAATTCAAAAAAAAACCGAACAATGAAAATCCTTCGCGTGGTGTCATATTTTGTTACATAGTTGAAAGGAAAAATACCAGACTTGGTATATTGATCATGTTTCGAAAAAACCTTCACAAAATGACCTATCATGTTCGAGGTTTCTTGGCTTTCGGTCCAAATGACTGATGTTATGTGCTGAATCACGGCATAGTTTGTGATGTTGTGCCCATAGTATGCATGTGTGTGGACATTGGTATGGAGAACAATGTTGCAGGAGGAAGTTTTCCTTTTTGTCGCACAGAAAAGCCCTTTTCCATTTTCCGAGCATAAAAAACGGGTCGTTTTATGAAGTAACCACCAAAATGCCATTTCAGAATGCTACCATCCCATTTTCCTAAAATACTAGACCACCTTACATGGACTATCTCCCAACCGGTACATCTCAAACCTTTTCTTCCATCCCGGGTAAAAAGGACAAATGTCCGCGAATCGGAGAGGGAAGTGGGTCCGATTTGTACTACAGGTACATGATCTATCGCCCGTGATTTTTTGGAAAAATCATTTTTAGACTCGCAATATGTGGTTTCTTCAGAGATCCAATGCAAGTTCTAACGATGCTCGTCCCCTATCTTCATGCACACCGGTTCGACCATAGTTGGAAATTCAGATAATTCAAAACGGGCATAATAAATTCAAAAAAAAAACGAACAATGAAAATCCTTCGCGTGGTGTCATATTTTGTTACATAGTTGAAAGGAAAAATACCAGACATGGTATATTGATCATGTTTCGAAAAACCTTCACAAAATGACCTATCATGTTCGAGGTTTCTTGGCTTTCGGTCCAAATGACCGAAGTTATGTGCTGAATCACGGCATAGTTTGTGATGTTGTGCCAATATTATGCATGTGTGTGGACATTGGTATGGAGAACAATGTTGAAGGAGAAAGTTTTCCTTTTTGTCGCACGGAAAAGCCCTTTTCCATTTTCCGAGCGCAAAAAACGGGTCGTTTTGTGAAGTAACCACCAAAATGTCGTTTCAGAATGCTACCGTCCCATTTTCCTAAAATACTAGACTACCTTACATGGACTATCTCCCAACCGGTACATCTCAAACCTTTTTGTCCATCCCGGGTAAAAAGGACAAATGTCTGCCGAATCGGCAGGAAGTGGGTCCGATTTGTACTACAGGTACATGATCTATCGCCCGTGATTTTTTGAAAAAATCATTTTTAGACTCGCAATATGTGGTTTCTTCAGAGATCCAATGCAAGTTCTAACGATGCTCGTCCCCTATCTTCATGCACACCGGTTCGACCATAGTTAGAAATTCAGATAATTCAAAACGGGCATAATAAATTCAAAAAAAAACCGAACAATGAAAATACTTCGCGTGGTGTCATATTTTGTTACATAGTTGAAAGGAAAAATACCAGACTTGGTATATTGATCATGTTTCGAAAAAACCTTCACAAATGACCTATCATGTTCGAGGTTTCTTGGCTTTCGGTCCAAATGACCGATGTTATGTGCTGAATCACGGCATAGTTTGTGATGTTGTGCCCATATTATGCATGTGTGTGGACATTGGTATGGAGAACAATGTTGCAGGAGGAAGTTTTCCTTTTTGTCGCACGGAAAAGACCTTTTCCATTTTCCGAGCATAAAAAACGGGTCGTTTTGTGAAGTAACCACCAAAATGCCGTTTCAGAATGCTACCGTCCCATTTTCCTAAAATACTAGACCACCTTACATGGACTATCTCCCAACCGGTACATCTCAAACCTTTTTGTCCATCCCGGGTAAAAAGGACAAATATCTGCCGAATCGGTAGGAAGTGGGTCCGATTTGTACTACAGGTACATGATCTATCGCCCGTGATTTTTTGAAAAATCATTTTTAGACTCGCAATATGTGGTTTCTTCAGAGATCCAATGCAAGTTCTAACGATGCTCGTCCCCTATCTTCATGCACACCGGTTCGACCATAGTTAGAAATTCAGATAATTCAAAACAGGCATAATAAATTCAAAAAAAGCCGAACAATGAAAATCCTTCGCGTGGTGTCATATTTTGTTACATAGTTGAAAGGAAAAATACCATACTTGGTATATTGATCATATTTCGAAAAAACCTTTACAAAATGACCTATCATGTTCGAGGTTTCATGGCTTTCGGTCCAAATTACCAATGTTATGTGCTGAATCACGGCATAGTTTGTGATGTTGTGCCCATATTATGCATGTGTGTGGACATTGGTATGGAGAACAATGTTGCAGGAGGAAGTTTTCCTTTTTGTTGCACGGAAAAGCCCTTTTCCATTTTCCGAGCGGAAAAAACGGGTCGTTTTGTGAAGTAACCACCAAAATGCCGTTTCAGAATGCTACCGTCCCATTTTCCTAAAATACTAGACCACCTTACATGGACTATCTCCCAACCGGTACATCTCAAACCTTTTCGTCCATCCCGGGTAAAAAGGACAAATGTCTGCCGAATCGGTAGAAAGTGGGTCCGATTTCTACTACAGGTACATGATCTATCGCCCGTGATTTTTTGAAAAAATCATTTTTAGACTCGCAATATGTGGTTTCTTCAGAGATCCAATGCAAGTTCTAACGATGCTCGTCCCCTATCTTCATGCACACTGGTTCGACCATAGTTAGAAATTCAGATAATTCAAAACGGCCATAATAAATTCAAAAATAAACCGAACAATGAAAATCCTTCGCGTGGTGTCATATTTTGTTACATAGTTGAAAGGAAAAATACCAGACTTGGTATATTGATCATGTTTCGAAAAAACCTTCACAAAATGACCTATCATGTTCGTGGTTTCATGGCTTTCGGTCCAAATGACCGATGTTATGTGCTGAATCACGGCATAGTTTGTGATGTTGTGCCCATATTATGCATGTGTGTGGACATTTGTATGGAGAACAATGTTGCAGGAGGAAGTTTTCCTTTTTGTTGCACGGAAAAGCCCTTTTCCATTTTCTCCGAAGGAAAAACGGGTCGTTTTGTGAAGTAACCACCAAAATGCCGTTTCAGAATGCTACCGTCCCATTTTCCTAAAATACTAGACCACCTTACATGGACTATCTCCCAACCGGTACATCTCAAACCTTTTTGTCCATCCCAGGTAAAAAGGACAAACGTCTGCCGAATCGGTAGAAAGTGGGTCCAATTTGTACTACAGGTACATGATCTATCGCCCGTGATTTTTTGAAAAAATCATTTTTAGACTCGCAATATGTGGTTTCTTCAGAGATCCAATGCAAGTTCTAACGATGCTCGTCCCCTATCTTCATGCACACTGGTTCGACCATAGTTAGAAATTCAGATAATTCAAAACGGCCATAATAAATTCAAAAAAAAACCGAACAATGAAAATCCTTCGCGTGGTGTCATATTTTGTTACATAGTTGAAAGGAAAAATACCAGACTTGGTATATTGATCATGTTTCGAAAAAACCTTCACAAAATGACCTATCATGTTCGAGGTTTCATGGCTTTCGGTCCAAATGACCGATGTTATGTGCTGAATCATGGCATAGTTTGTGATGGTGTGCCCATATTATGCATGTGTGTGGACATTTGTATGGAGAACAATGTTGCAGGAGGAAGTTTTCCTTTTTGTCGCACGGAAAAGCCCTTTTCCATTTTCCGAGCATAAAAAACGGGTCGTTTTGTGAAGTAACCACCAAAATGCCATTTCAGAATGCTACCATCCCATTTTCCTAAAATACTAGACCACCTTACATGGACTATCTCCCAACCGGTACATCTCAAACCTTTTCGTCCATCCCGGGTAAAAAGGACAAATGTCTGCCGAATCAGAAGGAAGTGGGTCCGATTTGTACTATGTGTACATAATCTATCGCCTGATTTTTGAAAAATCATTTTTAGACTCGCAATATGTGGTTTCTTCAGAGATCCAATGCAAGTACTAACGATGCTCGTCCCCTAACTTCATGCACACCGGTTCGACCATAGTTAGAAATTCAGATAATTCAAAACGGGCATAATAAATTCAAAAAAAACCGAACAATGAAAATCCTTCCTGTGGTGTCATATTTTTTTACATAGTTGAAAGGAAAAATACCAGACATGGTATATTGATCATGTTTCGAAAAAACCTTCACAAAATGACCTATCATGTTCGAGGTTTCATGGCTTTCGGTCCAAACGACCGATGTTATGTGCTGAATCACGGCATAGTTTGTGATGTTGTGCCCATATTATGCATGTGTGTGGACATTGGTATGGAGAACAATGTTGCAGGAGGAAGTTTTCCTTTTTGTCGCACGGAAAAGCCCTTTTCCATTTTCCGAGCATAAAAAACGGGTCGTTTTGTGAAGTAACCACCAAAATGCCATTTCAGAATGCTACCATCCCATTTTCCTAAAATACTAGACCACCTTACATGGACTATCTCCCAACCGGTACATCTCAAACCTTTTCGTCCATCCCGGGTAAAAAGGACAAATGTCTGCCGAATCAGAAGGAAGTGGGTCCGATTTGTACTACAGGTACATAATCTATCGCCCGTGATTTTTTGAAAAAATCATTTTTAGACTCGCAATATGTGGTTTCTTCAGAGATCCAATGCAAGTACTAACGATGCTCGTCCCCTAACTTCATGCACACCGGTTCGACCATAGTTAGAAATTCAGATAATTCAAAACGGGCATAATAAATTCAAAAAAAACCGAACAATGAAAATCCTTCCTGTGGTGTCATATTTTTTTACATAGTTGAAAGGAAAAATACCAGACATGGTATATTGATCATGTTTCGAAAAAACCTTCACAAAATGACCTATCATGTTCGAGGTTTCATGGCTTTCGGTCCAAATGACCGATGTTATGTGCTGAATCACGGCATAGTTTGTGATGTTGTGCCCATATTATGCATGTGTGTGGACATTGGTATGGAGAACAATGTTGCAGGAGGAAGTTTTCCTTTTTGTAGCACGGAAAAGCCCTTTTCTATTTTCCGAGCGCAAAAAACGGGTCGTTTTGTGAAGTAACCACCATAATGCCGTTTCAGAATGCTACCGTCCCATTTTCCTAAAATACTAGACCACCTTACATGGACTATCTCCCAACCGGTACATCTCAAACCTTTTCGTCCATCCCGGGTAAAAAGGACAAATATCTGCCGAATCGGTAGGAAGTGGGTTCGATTTGTACTACAGGTACATGATCTATCGCCCGTGATTTTTTGAAAAAATCATTTTTAGACTCGCAATATGTGGTTTCTTCAGAGATCCAATGCAAGTTCTAACGATGCTCGTCCCCTATCTTCATGCACACCGGTTCGACCATAGTTAGAAATTCAGATAATTCAAAGCGGGCATAATAAATTCAAAAAAAAACTGAACAATGAAAATCCTTCGCGTGGTGTCATATTTTGTTACATAGTTGAAAGGAAAAATACAAGACTTGGTATATTGATCATGTTTCGAAAAAACCTTCACAAAATGACCTATCATGTTCGAGGTTTCACGGCTTTCGGTCCAAATGACCGATGTTATGTGCTGAATCACGGCATAGTTTGTGATGTTGTGCCCATATTATGCATGTGTGTGGACATTGGTATGGAGAACAATATTGCAGGAGGAAGTTTTCCTTTTTGTAGCACGGAAAAGCCCTTTTCCATTTTCCGAGCGCAAAAAACGGGTCGTTTTGTGAAGTAACCACCAAAATGCCGTTTCAGAATGCTACCGTCCCATTTTCCTAAAATACTAGACCACCTTACATGGACTATCTCCCAACCGGTACATCTCAAACCTTTTCGTCCATCCCGGGTAAAAAGGACAAATGTCTGCCGAATCGGTAGGAAGTGGGGCCGATTTGTACTATAGGTACATGATCTATCGCCCGTGATTTTTTGAAAAAAATCATTTTTAGACTCGCAATATGTGGTTTCTTCAGAGATCCAATGCAAGTTCTAACGATGCTCGTCCCCTATCTTCATGCACACCGGTTCGACCATAGTTAGAAATTCAGATAATTCAAAACGGGCATAATAAATTCAAAAAAAAACCGAACAATGAAAATCCTTCGCGTGGTGTCATATTTTGTTACATAGTTGAAAGGAAAAATACCAGACTTGGTATATTGATCATGTTTCGAAAAAACCTTCACAAAATGACCTATTATGTTCGAGGTTTCATGGCTTCCGGTCCAAATGACCGATGTTATGTGCTGAATCACGGCATAGTTTGTGATGTTGTGCCCATATTATGCATGTGTGTGGACATTGGTATGGAGAATAATGTTGCAGGAGGAAGTTTTCCTTTTTGTCGCACGGAAAAGCCCTTTTCCATTTTCCGAGCGCAAAAAACGGGTCGTTTTGTGAAGTAACCACCAAAATGCCGTTTCAGAATGCTACCGTCCCATTTTCCTAAAATACTAGACCACCTTACATGGACTATCTCCCAACCGGTACATCTCAAACCTTTTCGTCCATCCCGGGTAAAAAGGACAAATGTCTGCCGAATCGGTAGGAAGTGGGTCCGATTTGTACTACAGGTACATGATCTATCGCCCGTGATTTTTTGAAAAAATCATTTTTAGACTCGCAATATGTGGTTTCTTCAGAGATCCAATGCAAGTTCTAACGATGCTCGTCCCCTATCTTCATACACACCGGTTTGACCATAGTTAGAAATTCAAATAATTCAAAACGGGCATAATAAATTCAAAAAAAAACCGAACAATGAAAATCCTTCGCGTGGTGTCATATTTCGTTACATAGTTGAAAGGAAAAATACCAGACTTGGTATATTGATCATGTTTCTAAAAAACCTTCACAAAATGACCTATCATGTTCGAGGTTTCATGGCTTTCGGTCCAAATGACCGATGTTATGTGCTGAATCACGGCATAGTTTGTGATGTTGTGCCCATATTATGCATGTGTGTGGACATTGGTATGGAGAACAATGTTGCAGGAGGAAGTTTTCCTTTTTGTCGCACGGAAAAGCCCTTTTCCATTTTCCGAGCGCAAAAAACGGGTCGTTTTGTGAAGTAACCACCAAAATGCCATTTCAGAATGCTACCGTCCCATTTTCCTAAAATACTAGACCACCTTATATGGACTATCTCCCAACCGGTACATCTCAAACCTTTTCGTCCATCCCGGGTAAAAAGGACAAATGTCTGCCGAATCGGTAGGAAGGGGGTCCGATTTGTACTACAGGTACATGATCTATCGCCCGTGATTTTTTGGAAAAATCATTTTTAGACTCGCAATATGTGGTTTCTTCAGAGATCCAATGCAAGTTATAACGATGCTCGTCCCCTATCTTCATGCACACCGTTTCGACCATAGTTGGAAATTCAGATAATTCAAAATGGGCATAATAAATTCAAAAAAAAACCGAACAATGAAAATCCTTCGCGTGGTGTCATATTTTGTTACATAGTTGAAAGGAAAAATACCATACTTGGTATATTGATCATATTTCGAAAAAACCTTCACAAAATGACCTATCATGTTCGAGGTTTCATGGCTTTCGGTCCAAATGACCGATGTTATGTGCTGAATCACGGCATAGTTTGTGATGTTGTGCCCATATTATGCATGTGTGTGGACATTGGTATGGAGAACAATGTTGCAGGAGGAAGTTTTCCTTTTTGTTGCACGGAAAAGCCCTTTTCCATTTTCCGAGCGGAAAAAACGGGTCGTTTTGTGAAGTAACCACCAAAATGCCGTTTCAGAATGCTACCGTCCCATTTTCCTAAAATACTAGACCACCTTACATGGACTATCTCCCAACCGGTACATCTCAAACCTTTTTGTCCATCCCAGGTAAAAAGGACAAACGTCTGCCGAATCGGTAGAAAGTGGGTCCAATTTGTACTACAGGTACATGATCTATCGCCCGTGATTTTTTGAAAAAATCATTTTTAGACTCGCAATATGTGGTTTCTTCAGAGATCCAATGCAAGTTCTAACGATGCTCGTCCCCTATCTTCATGCACACTGGTTCGACCATAGTTAGAAATTCAGATAATTCAAAACGGCCATAATAAATTCAAAAAAAAACCGAACAATGAAAATCCTTCGCGTGGTGTCATATTTTGTTACATAGTTGAAAGGAAAAATACCAGACTTGGTATATTGATCATGTTTCGAAAAAACCTTCACAAAATGACCTATCATGTTCGAGGTTTCATGGCTTTCGGTCCAAATGACCGATGTTATGTGCTGAATCATGGCATAGTTTGTGATGGTGTGCCCATATTATGCATGTGTGTGGACATTTGTATGGAGAACAATGTTGCAGGAGGAAGTTTTCCTTTTTGTCGCACGGAAAAGCCCTTTTCCATTTTCCGAGCATAAAAAACGGGTCGTTTTGTGAAGTAACCACCAAAATGCCGTTTCAGAATGCTACCATCCCATTTTCCTAAAATACTAGACCACCTTACATGGACTATCTCCCAACCGGTACATCTCAAACCTTTTCGTCCATCCCGGGTAAAAAGGACAAATGTCTGCCGAATCAGGAGGAAGTGGGTCCGATTTGTACTACAGGTACATAATCTATCGCCCGTGATTTTTTGAAAAAATCATTTTTAGACTCGCAATATGTGGTTTCTTCAGAGATCCAATGCAAGTACTAACGATGCTCGTCCCCTAACTTCATGCACACCGGTTCGACCATAGTTAGAAATTCAGATAATTCAAAACGGGCATAATAAATTCAAAAAAAACCGAACAATGAAAATCCTTCCTGTGGTGTCATATTTTTTTACATAGTTGAAAGGAAAAATACCAGACATGGTATATTGATCATGTTTCGAAAAAACCTTCACAAAATGACCTATCATGTTCGAGGTTTCATGGCTTTCGGTCCAAACGACCGATGTTATGTGCTGAATCACGGCATAGTTTGTGTTGTTGTGCCCATATTATGCATTTGTGTGGAGATTGGTATGGATAAAAATGTTTGAGGTGGAATTTTTCCTTTTTGTAGCACGGAAAAGCCCTTTTCTATTTTCCGAGCGCAAAAACGGGTCGCTTTTGTGAAGTAACCACCATAATGCCGCTTCAATGCTACCGTCCCATTTTCCTAAAATACTAGACCACCTTACATGGACTATCTCCCAACCGTACATCTCAAACCTTTTCGGCCCATCCCGTAAAAAGGACAAATATCCGAATCGGAGGAAGTGGGTTCGATTTGTACTACGGTACATGATCTATCGCCTGATTTTTTGAAAAATCATTTTAGACTCGCAATATGTGGTTTCTTCAGAGATCCAATGCAAGTTCTAACGATGCTCGTCCCCTATCTTCATGCACACCGGTTCGACCATAGTTAGAAATTCAGATAATTCAAAACGGGCATAATAAATTCAAAAAAAAACTGAACAATGAAAATCCTTCGCGTGGTGTCATATTTTGTTACATAGTTGAAAGGAAAAATACAAGACTTGGTATATTGATCATGTTTCGAAAAAACCTTCACAAAATGACCTATCATGTTCGAGGTTTCACGGCTTTCGGTCCAAATGACCGATGTTATGTGCTGAATCACGGCATAGTTTGTGATGTTGTGCCCATATTATGCATGTGTGTGGACATTGGTATGGAGAACAATATTGCAGGAGGAAGTTTTCCTTTTTGTAGCACGGAAAAGCCCTTTTCCATTTTCCGAGCGCAAAAAACGGGTCGTTTTGTGAAGTAACCACCAAAATGCCGTTTCAGAATGCTACCGTCCCATTTTCCTAAAATACTAGACCACCTTACATGGACTATCTCCCAACCGGTACATCTCAAACCTTTTCGGTCCATCCCGGTAAAAGGACAAATGTCTGCCGAATCGGTAGGAAGTGGGGCCGATTTGTACTATAGGTACATGATCTATCGCCCGTGATTTTTTGAAAAAATCATTTTTAGACTCGCAATATGTGGTTTCTTCAGAGATCCAATGCAAGTTCTAACGATGCTCGTCCCCTATCTTCATGCACACCGGTTCGACCATAGTTAGAAATTCAGATAATTCAAAACGGGCATAATAAATTCAAAAAAACCGAACAATGAAAATCCTTCGTGGTGTCATATTTTGTTACATAGTTGAAAGGAAAAATACCAGACTTGGTATATTGATCATGTTTCGAAAAAACCTTCACAAAATGACCTATTATGTTCGAGGTTTCATGGCTTCCGGTCCAAATGACCGATGTTATGTGCTGAATCACGGCATAGTTTGTGATGTTGTGCCCATATTATGCATGTGTGTGGACATTGGTATGGAGAATAATGTTGCAGGAGGAAGTTTTCCTTTTGTCGCACGGAAAAAGCCCTTTTTCCATTTTCCGAGCGCAAAAAACTGGTCGTTTTGTGAAGTAACCACCAAAATGCTGTTTCAGAATGCTACCGTCCCATTTTCCTAAAATACTAGACCACCTTACATGGACTATCTCCTAACCGGTACATCTCAAACCTTTTCGTCCATCCCGGTAAAAGGACAAATGTCCTTAGAATCGGCAGGAAGTGGGTCCGATTTGTACTACAGTACATGATCTATCGCCTGTGATTTTTGAAAAATCATTTTAGACTCGCAATATGTGGTTTCTTCAGAGATCCAATGCAAGTTCTAACGATGCTCGCCCCTATCTTCATACACACCGGTTTGACCATAGTTAGAAATTCAAATAATTCAAACGGGCATAATAAATTCAAAAAACCGAACAATGAAAATCCTTGGCGTGGTGTCATATTTCGTTACATAGTTGAAAGGAAAATACCAGACTTGGTATATTGATCATGTTTCTAAAAAACCTTCACAAAATGACCTATCATGTTCGAGGTTTCATGGCTTTCGGTCCAAATGACCGATGTTATGTGCTGAATCACGGCATAGTTTGTGATGTTGTGCCCATATTATGCATGTGTGTGGACATTGGTATGGAGAACAATGTTGCAGGAGGAAGTTTTCCTTTTTGTCGCACGCAAAAGCCCTTTTCCATTTTCTCCGAGCAAAAAACGGGTCGTTTTGTGAAGTAACCACCAAAATGCCATTTCAGAATGCTACCGTCCCATTTTCCTAAAATACTAGACCACCTTATATGGACTATCTCCCAACCGGTACATCTCAAACCTTTTCGTCCATCCCGGGTAAAAAGGACAAATGTCTGCCGAATCGGTAGGAAGGGGGTCCGATTTGTACTACAGGTACATGATCTATCGCCCGTGATTTTTTGGAAAAATCATTTTTAGACTCGCAATATGTGGTTTCTTCAGAGATCCAATGCAAGTTATAACGATGCTCGTCCCCTATCTTCATGCACACCGTTTCGACCATAGTTGGAAATTCAGATAATTCAAAATGGGCATAATAAATTCAAAAAAAAACCGAACAATGAAAATCCTTCGCGTGGTGTCATATTTTGTTACATAGTTGAAAGGAAAAATACCAGACTTGGTATATTGATCATGTTTCGAAAAAACCTTCACAAAATGACCTATCATGTTCGAGGTTTCATGGCTTTCGGTCCAAATGACCGATGTTATGTGCTGAATCACGGCATAGTTTGTGATGTTGTGCCCATATTATGCATGTGTGTGGACATTGTTATGGAGAACAATGTTGCAGGAGGAAGTTTTCCTTTTTGTCGCACGGAAAAGCCCTTTTCCATTTTCCGAGCGCAAAAAACGGGTCGTTTTGTGAAGTAACCACCAAAATGCCGTTTCAGAATGCTACCGTCCCATTTTTCTAAAATACTAGAGCACCTTACATGGTCTATCTCCCAACCGGTACATCTCAAACCTTTTCGTCCATCCCGGGTAAAAAGGACATATGTCTGCCGAATAGGTAGGAAGTCGGTCCGATTTGTACTACAGGTACATGATCTATCGCCTGTGATTTTTTGAAAAAATCATTTTTAGACTCGCAATATGTGGTTTCTTCAGAGATCCAATGCAAGTTCTAACGATGCTCGTCCCCTATCTTCATGCACACCGGTTCGACCATAGCTAGAAATTCAGATAATTCAAAACGGGCATAATAAATTCAAAAAAAACCGAACAATGAAAATCCTTCGTGTGGTGTCATATTTTGTTACATAGTTGAAAGGAAAAATACCAGACTTGGTATATTGATCATGTTTAGAAAAAACCTTCACAAAATGACCTATCATGTTCGAGGTTTCATGGCTTTCGGTCCAAATGACCGATGTTATGTGCTGAATCACGGCATAGTTTGTGATGTTGTGCCCATATTATGCATGTGTGTGGACATTGGTATGGAGAACAATGTTGCAGGAGGAAGTTTTCCTTTTTGTCGCACGGAAAAGCCCTTTTCCATTTTCCGAGCGCAAAAAACGGGTCGTTTTGTGAAGTAACCACCAAAATGCCGTTTCAGAATGCTACCGTCCCATTTTCCTAAAATACTAGACCACCTTACATGGACTATCTCCTAACCGGTACATCTCAAACCTTTTCGTCTATCCCGGGTAAAAAGGACAAATGTCTGCCGAATCGGTAGGAAGTGGGTCTGATTTGTACTACAGGTACATGATCTATCGCCCGTGATTTTTTGGAAAAATCATTTTTAGACTCGCAATATGTAGTTTCTTCAGAGATCCAATGCAAGTTCTAACGATGCTCGTCCCCTATCTTCATGCACACCGGTTCGACCATAGTTAGAAATTCAGATAATTCAAAACGGGCATAATAAATTCAAAAAAAACCGAACAATGAAAATCCTTCGCGTGGTGTCATATTTTGTTACATAGTTGAAAGGGAAATACCTGACTTGGTATATTGATCATGTTTCGAAAAAAACCTTCACAAAATGACCTATCATGTTCGAGGTTTCATGGCTTTCGGTCCAAATGACCGATGTTATGTGCTGAATCACGGCATAGTTTGTGATGTTGTGCCCATATTATGCATGTGTGTGGACATTGGTATGGAGAACCATGTTGCAGGAGGAAGTTTTCCTTTTTGTCGCACGGAAAAGCCCTTTTCCATTTTCCGAGCGCAAAAAACGGGTCGTTTTGTGAAGTAACCACCAAAATGCCGTTTCAGAATGCTACCGTCCCATTTTTCTAAAATACTAGACCACCTTACATGGACTATCTCCCAACCGGTACATCTCAAACCTTTTCGTCCATCCCGAGTAAAAAGGACAAATGTCTGCCGAATCGGTAGGAAGTGGGTCCGATTTGTACTACAGGTACATGACCTATCGCCCGTGATTTTTTGGAAAAATCATTTTTAGACTCGCAATATGTGGTTTCTTCAGACATCCAATGCAAGTTCTAACGATGCTCGTCTCCTATCTTCATGCACACCGGTTCGACCATAGTTAGAAATTCAGATAATTCAAAACAGGCATAACAAATTCAAAGAAAAACCGAACAATGAAAATCCTTCGCGTGGTGTCATATTTTGTTACATAGTTGAAAGGAAAAATACCAGACTTGGTATATTGATCATCTTTCGAAAAAACCTTCACAAAATGATCTATCATGTTCGAGGTTTCATGGCTTTCGGTCCAAATGACCGATATTATGTGCTGAATCACGGCATAGTTTGTGATGTTGTGCCCATATTATGCATGTGTGTGGACATTGGTATGGAGAACAATGTTGCAGGAGGAAGTTTTCCTTTTTGTCGCATGAAAAGCCCTTTTCCATTTTCCGAGCGAAAAAAACGGGTCGTTTTGTGAAGTAACCACCAAAATGCCGTTTCAGAATGCTACCGTCCCATTTTCCTAAAATACTAGACCACCTTACATGGACTATCTCCCAACCGGTACATCACAAACCTTTTCGTCCATCCCGGGTAAAAAGGACAAATGTCTGCCGAATCGGTAGGAAGTGGGTCCGATTTGTACTACTGTACATGATCTATCGCCCGTGATTTTTTGAAAAAATCATTTTTAGACTCGCAATATGTGGTTTCTTCAGAGATCCAATGCAAGTTCTAACGATGCTCGTCCCCTATCTTCATGCACACCGGTTCGACCATAGTTGGAAATTCAGATAATTCAAAACGGGCATAATAAATTCAAAAAAAACCGAACAATGAAAATCCTTCGCGTGGTGTCATATTTTGTTACATAGTTGAAAGGAAAAATACCAGACTTGGTATATTGATCATGTTTCGAAAAAACCTTCACAAAATGACCTATCATGTTCGAGGTTTCATGGCTTTCGGTCCAAATGACCGATGTTATGTGCTGAATCACGACATAGTTTGTGATGTTGTGCCCATATTATGCATGTGTGTGGACATTGTTATGGAGAACAATGTTGCAGGAGGAAGTTTTCCTTTTTGTCGCACGGAAAAGCCCTTTTCCATTTTCCGAACGCAAAAAACGGGTCGTTTTGTGATGTAACCACCAAAATGCCGTTTCAGAATGCTACCGTCCCATTTTTCTAAAATACTAGACCACCTTACATGGACTATCTCCCAACCGGTACATCTCAAACCTTTTCGTCCATCCCGGGTAAAAAGGACAAATGTCTGCCGAATCGGTAGAAAGTGGGTCCGATTTGTACTACAGGTACATGATCTATCGCCCGTGATTTTTTGAAAAAATCATTTTTAGACTCGCAATATGTGGTTTCTTCAGAGATCCAATGCAAGTTCTAACGATGGTCGTCCCCTATCTTCATGCACACCGGTTCGACCATAGCTAGAAATTCAGATAATTCAAAACGGGCATAATAAATTCAAAAAAAACCGAACAATGAAAATCCTTCGCGTGGTGTCATATTTTGTTACATAGTTGAAAGGAAAAATACCAGACTTGGTATATTGATCATGTTTAGAAAAAACCTTCACAAAATGACCTATCATGTTCGAGGTTTCATGGCTTTAGGTCCAAATGACCGATGTTATGCGCTGAATCACGGCATAATTTGTGATGTTGTGCCCATATTATGCATGTGTGTGGATATTGGTATGGAGAAGAATGTTGCAGGAGGAAGTTTTCCTTTTTGTCGCACGGAAAAGCCCTTTTCCATTTTCCGAGCGCAAAAAACGGGTCGTTTTGTGAAGTAACCACCAAAATGCCGTTTCAGAATGCTACCGTCCCATTTTCCTAAAATACTAGACCACCTTACATGGACTATCTCCCAACCGGTACATCTCAAACCTTTTCGTCTATCCCGGGTAAAAAGGACAAATGTCTGCCGAATCGATAGGAAGTGGGTCCGATTTGTACTACAGGTACATGATCTATCGCCCGTGATTTTTTGGAAAAATCATTTTTAGACTCGCAATATGTGGTTTCTTCAGAGATCCAATGCAAGTTCTAACGATGCTCGTCCCCTATCTTCATGCACACCGGTTCGACCATAGTTAGAAATTCAGATAATTCAAAACGGGCCTAATACATTCAAAAAAAACCGAACAATGAAAATCCTTCGCGTGGTGTCATATTTTGTTACATAGTTGAAAGGAAAAATACCAGACTTGGTATATTGATCATGTTTCGAAAAAAACCTTCACAAAACGACCTATCATGTTCGAGGTTTCATGGCTTTCGGTCCAAATGAACGATGTTATGTGCTGAATCACGGCATAGTTTGTGATGTTGTGCCCATATTATGCATGTGTGTGGACATTGGTATGGAGAACAATGTTGCAGGAGGAAGTTTTCCTTTTTGTCGCACGGAAAAGCCCTTTTCCATTTTCCGAGCGTAAAAAATTGGTCGTTTTGTGAAGTAACCACCAAAATGCCGTTTCAGAATGCTATCGTCCCATTTTCCTAAAATACTAGACCACCTTACATGGACTATCTCCCAACCGGTACATCTCAAACCTTTTCGTCCATCCTGAGTAAAAAGGACAAATGTCTGCCGAATCGGTAGGAAGTGGGTCCGATTTGTACTACAGGTACATGATCTATCGCCCGTGTTTTTTTGGAAAAATCATTTTTAGACTCGCAATATGTGGTTTCTTCAGAGATCCAATGCAAGTTCTAACGATGCTCGTCTCCTATCTTCATGCACACCGGTTCGACCATAGTTAGAAATTCAGATAATTCAAAATAGGCATAACAAATTCAAAGAAAAACCGAACAATGAAAATCCTTCACGTGGTGTCATATTTTGTTACATAGTTGAAAAGAAAAATACCATACTTGGTATATTGACCATCTTTCGAAAAAACCTTCACAAAATGATCTATCATGTTCGAGGTTTCATGGCTTTCGGTCCAAATGACCGATGTTATGTGCTGAATCACGGCATAATTTGTGATGTTGTGCCCATATTATGCATGTGTGTGGACATTGGTATGGAGAATAATGTTGTAGGAGGAAGTTTTCCTTTTTGTCGCATGGAAAAGCCCTTTTCCATTTTCCGAGCGCAAAAAACGGGTCGTTTTGTGAAGTAACCACCAAAATGCCGTTTCAGAATGCTACCGTCCCATTTTCCTAAAATACTAGACCACCTTACATGGACTATCTCCCAACCGGTACATCTCAAACCTTTTCGTCCATCCCGGGTAAAAAGGACAAATGTCTGCCGAATCGGTAGGAAGTGGGTCCGATTTGTACTACAGGTACATGATCTATCGCCCGTGATTTTTTGGAAAAATCATTTATAGACTCGCAATATGTGGTTTATTCAGAGATCCAATGCAAGTTCTAACGATGCTCGTCCCCTATCTTCATGCACACCGGTTCGACCATAGTTAGAAATTCAGATAATTCAAAACGGGCATAATAAATTCAAAAAAAACCGAACAATGAAAATCCTTCGCATGGTGTCATATTTTGTTACATAGTTGAAAGGAAAAATACCAGACTTGGTATATTGATCATGTTTCGAAAAAACCTTCACAAAATGACCTATCATGTTCGAGGTTTCATGGCTTTCGGTCCAAATGACCGATGTTATGTGCTGAATCACGGCATAGTTTGTGATGTTGTTCCCATATTATGCATGTGTGTGGACATTGGTATGGAGAACAATGTTGCAGGAGGAAGTTTTCCTTTTTGTCGCACGGAAAAGCCGTTTTCCATTTTCCGAGCGCAAAAAACGGGTCGTTTTGTGAAGTAACCACCAAAATGCTGTTTCAAAATTCTACCGTCCTATTTTCCTAAAATACTAGACCACCTTACATGGACTATCTCCCAACCGGTACATCTCAAACCTTTTCCCCCATCCCGAGTAAAAAGGACAAATGTCTGCCGAATCGGTAGGAAGTGGGTCCGATTTGTACTACAGGTACATGATCTATCGCCCGTGATTTTTTGGAAAAATCATTTTTAGACTCGCAATATGTGGTTTCTTCTGAGATCCAATGCAAGTTCTAACGATGCTCGTCTCCTATCTTCATGCACACCGGTTCGACCATAGTTAGAAATTCAGATAATTCAAAACAGGCATAACAAATTCAACGAAAAACCGAACAATTAAAATCCTTCGCGTGGTGTCATATTTTGTTACATAGTTGAAAGGAAAAATACCAGACTTGGTATATTGATCATCTTTCGAAAAAACCTTCACAAAATGATCTATCATGTTCGAGGTTTCATGGCTTTCGGTCCAAATGACCGATGTTATGTGCTGAATCACGGCATAGTTTGTGATGTTGTGCCCATATTATGCATGTGTGTGGACATTGGTATGGAGAACAATGTTGCAGGAGGAAGTTTTCATTTTTGTCGCATGGAAAAGCCCTTTTCCATTTTCCGAGCGGAAAAAACGGGTCGTTTTGTGAAGTAACCACCAAAATGCCGTTTCAGAATGCTACCGTCCCATTTTCCTAAAATACTAGACCACCTTACATGGACTATCTCCCAACCGGTACATCTTAAACCTTTTCGTCCATCCCGGGTAAAAAGGACAAATGTCCGTGAATCAGAGGGAAGTGGGTCCGATTTGTACTACAGGTACATGATCTATCGCCCGTGATTTTTTGAATAAATCATTTTTAGACTCGCAATATGTGGTTTCTTCAGAGATCCAATGCAAGTTCTAACGATGCTCGTCCCCTATCTTCATGCACACCGGTTCGACCATAGTTAGAAATTGAGATAATTCAAAACGGGCATAATAAATTCAAAAAAAACCGAACAATGAAAATCCTTCGCATGGTGTCATATTTTGTTACATAGTTGAAAGGAAAAATACCAGACTTTGTATATTGATCATGTTTCGAAAAAACCTTCACAAAATGACCTATCATGTTCGAGGTTTCATGGCTTTCGGTCCAAATGACCGATGTTATGTGCTGAATCACGGCATAGTTGGTGATGTTGTGCCCATATTATGCATGTGTGTGGATATTGGTATGGAGAACAATGTTGCAGGAGGAAGTTTTCCTTTTTGTCGCACGGAAAAGCCGTTTTCCATTTTCCGAGCGCAAAAAACGGGTCGTTTTGTGAAGTAACCACCAAAATGCTGTTTCAAAATTCTACCGTCCTATTTTCCTAAAATACTAGACCACCTTACATGGACTATCTCCCAACCGGTACATCTCAAACCTTTTCCCCCATCCCGAGTAAAAAGGACAAATGTCTGGCGAATCGGTAGGAAGTGGGTCCGATTTGTACTACAGGTACATGATCTATCGCCCGTGATTTTTTGGAAAAATCATTTTTAGACTCGCAATATGTGGTTTCTTCTGAGATCCAATGCAAGTTCTAACGATGCTCGTCTCCTATCTTCATGCACACCGGTTCGACCATAGTTAGAAATTCAGATAATTCAAAACAGGCATAACAAATTCAAAGAAAAACCGAACAATGAAAATCCTTCGCGTGGTGTCATATTTTGTTACATAGTTGAAAGGAAAAATACCAGACTTGGTATATTGATCATCTTTCGAAAAAACCTTCACAAAATGATCTATCATGTTCGAGGTTTCATGGCTTTCGGTCCAAATGACCGATGTTATGTGCTGAATCACGGCATAGTTTGTGATGTTGTGCCCATATTATGCATGTGTGTGGACATTGGTATGGAGAACAATGTTGCAGGAGGAAGTTTTCATTTTTGTCGCATGGAAAAGCCCTTTTCCATTTTCCGAGCGCAAAAAACGGGTCGTTTTGTGAAGTAACCACCAAAATGCCGTTTCAGAATGCTACCGTCCCATTTTCCTAAAATACTAGACCACCTTACATGGACTATCTCCCAACCGGTACATCTTAAACCTTTTCGTCCATCCCGGGTAAAAAGGACAAATGTCTGCCGAATCGGTAGGAAGTGGGTCCGATTTGTACTACAGGTACATGATCTATCGCCCGTGATTTTTTGAAAAAATCATTTTTAGACTCGCAATATGTGGTTTCTTCAGAGATCCAATGCAAGTTCTAACGATGCTCGTCCCCTATCTTCATGCACACCGGTTCGACCATAGTTAGAAATTGAGATAATTCAAAACGGGCATAATAAATTCAAAAAAAACCGAACAATGAAAATCCTTCGCATGGTGTCATATTTTGTTACATAGTTGAAAGGAAAAATACCAGACTTGGTATATTGATCATGTTTCGAAAAAACCTTCACAAAATGACCTATCATGTTCGAGGTTTCATGGCTTTCGGTCCAAATGACCGATGTTATGTGCTGAATCACGGCATAGTTTGTGATGTTGTGCCCATATTATGCATGTGTGTGGACATTGGTATGGAGAACAATGTTGCAGGAGGAAGTTTTCCTTTTTGTCGCACGGAAAAGCCCTTTTCCATTTTCCGAGCGCAAAAAACGGGTCGTTTTGTGAAGTAACCACCAAAATGCCGTTTCAAAATGCTACCGTCCTATTTTCCTAAAATACTAGACCACCTTACATGGACTATCTCCCAACCGGTACATCTCAAACCTTTTCGTCCATCCCGGGTAAAAAGGACAAATGTCTGCCGAATCGGTAGGAAGTGGGTCCAATTTGTACTACGGGTACATGATCTTTCGCCCGTGATTTTTTGAAAAAATCATTTTTAGACTTGCAATATGTGGTTTCTTCAGAGATCCAATGCAAGTTCTAACGATGCTCGTCCCCTATCTTCATGCACACCGGTTCGACCATAGTTAGAAATTCAGATAATTCAAAACAGGCATAATAAATTCAAAAAAAACCGAACAATGAAAATGCTTCGCGTGGTGTCATATTTTGTTACATAGTTGAAAGGAAAAATACCAGACTTGATATATTTATCATGTTTCGAAAAAACCTTCACAAAATGACCTATCATGTTCGAGGTTTCATGGCTTCCTGTCCAAATGACCGATGTTTTGAATTATTTATTCAAATCCAAACACTTTTTATGTTTAAAGTTTTTCTAAATTCCAAATTAATATTCAAAAATATAAGTTAATTCATTTTAAAAGGTTACATTAATTATTTTTTAAAAAAAGAAAATGGTTTTGGATTATTTAATCAAATCCATACACTTCTTATGTTTAAAGTTTTTCTAAATTCCAAATTGATATTAAAAAAATATAAGTTAATTCATTTTTAATTGTAAATGGTTCATATTTTAAATGGTTACATTAATTATTTTTTAAAACAGAAAATGGTTTTGAATTATTTATTCAAATCCAAACACTTTTTATGTTTAATGTTTTTCTATATTCCAAATTAATATTCAAAAATATAAGTTAATTCATTTTAAAAGGTTACATTAATTATTTTTTAAAAATAGAAAATGGTTTTGGATTATTTATTCAAATCCATACACTTCTTATGTTTTAAGTTTTTCTAAATTCCAAATTGATATTAAAAAAATATAAGTTAATTCATTTTTAATTGCAAATGGTTCATATTTTAAATGGTTACATTAATTATTTTTAAAAACAAATAATGGTTTTAAATTATTTATTCAAATCCAAACACTTTTTATGTTTAAAGTTTTTCTAAATTCCAAATTAATTATCATTTAAAAAATAATACAAACTTAAACCCCAAAATAAAAAATAAGGCGGGAACAGAGAGAAAATACCTGAAATTTTTTGAAAACAGGGGAATATGTCCCGGTTGGAACCACCAACCGGGACTAAAGACTAGGCCAACCCTTGGTCTGCTGAAAATATTGGAGTATACGTCGGTTGGTGGCTCAACCGGACGTATCTTAGTCCCGGTTGGAGCCACCAACCGGGACGTATTCTCCTTCCCCTTCATAACGACGCGCCTCTTCCTCTTCTTCCTTTCTCCAATCTCTGCAACTCCGACACGCGCACACAGAGCACAGGGAGACGCCTCCGCCCCGCCGCCAGGCTGCCCGCGCCGCCGCCTCACCGTCAGCTGCCCGTGGTCGTCAGTGCCGCCGCTTCGTCAAGCTTCCCGCGCCGCCGCCCCGCCGTCAGGCTGCCCAACGACCGTCGCCACCACCTCCAACGACCGTCGCCGCGCGTCGTCACCGGCCGCCAGAAGGTACGGCCTGCCTCCGTCCTCCCCCTCTCCATCATGCCTCTGTCCTCCCCCTCCTCCTCCCCCTGCCGCCACGGGCAGGCACCGACGGGCAAAGCCCGGGTGGGTGCGACAGCGGCGCGAGATGTGCGGCGGCGGCTGCTCCCGCCGGCGAGCCCAACGTGGCGTCTAGGTGGCATCCGCGTGGCCCTGGTCCCACCAGTCAGCCTCTAGGGCTAGCTCCTTCTCTGGTGACAGATGACCCTGTTTCCCCTTTGCTTGCGTGGCTGCTGAGGTGGCTCCGGGTCCCACCTGTCAGCCACTATGGCTAGTTGTTACTATGGTACAAAAGGTTTAAACATTTGATTTAATAAATTTAGAATTTGAATAAAACTTGTAAATTCAATAACTTTTAATCTGTAATTCAGAAAAATACAAATAATATACCAAAATGTTCAGAAAAATGAGAACTATCTATCTATGCTATAATCATGCATTGTTCAACAACTTAAATGACATGTTTAATTAGAACACCCTAGTAACCCTAATAGGTGATTCCGGAGTTCCTTGAGTTAGGGTTTGCGCCCCTCGGAACCCCGATTAACTTGTCGAGCATGCTTTAGGGTTACATTCCAATGCACATTAACTTGTCGTATCATCATCATTGCTTGAGCATTGCATCGATGCCATGTGTTGATTGTTTCCCTTTCTTTCCGGTGATTTGGTTCTTCTCGGTAGAATACGATATCGAGATCGAGATCGATTCGAATATGGTATTTTGTTAGTATCTAGTGTTACCTATCTGCTGGATAGTTTCCCTTTTGTAGCCTTATACTCATGTTCCCCTCTCATATGCATCCGAGGTTTCTCCGAACTAGGTTTTACACCCCTCGGAACTCCTGAATATTGATTTTAGTTGATTTTAGCTAGAGTTACCTATCTACTACACGGTTTCCTTTTTGTAGCAAGGTTTAGGGTTTAGGGTTTCTCTTCATTTTTATTATTGTGTATGTATATATTAGGGTTTCTCCTTAACTTTCTCCTTTAGCCGCTTTGACTTATTCGTTTTTCCACCTATGCAAAAAATATGGACCCATACGTCAGAGACGAAGAAAAGGAAGAGTTGGTCCAAGGTGTGATCCGTGGGGAAGATAATTTAGACGTATCAACGTTTCTAAACAACTCCGGTGAGGGTGATCCTCTTTTTACCGGAATAGACAACTTGTTTGAGGTTGAAGGTGTTGCCTTCCGCGAGGGAGAAGGCGATGCCTTGTGTAATCGAGAAGACGACCGCTCCGGCAAGGTGCATGTAATATAAATCAATTCATTAATTAATCATCTGCTATCTATATAGAAATAGTAACGACGATCTTTCTTCTTTTAGCCCTCCGGATCGAAGGAATCTACTAAAAAGAGCGGACGAGGCCCAACCAAAAAGTTGCAAGACCATTAGAGGTTCAGGATCGAAGATGTCGCTGAAGACGGCAAACCGACGGCTCCCGAAGTTGTCGCAACTAAATTTGTGGCACAATGCGGAGTAATCGTTAGGGACTTAATCCCGATCACCATTAGAAATTGGAATAGGCCTGCTAATGCGGATGAAGAGGGAACATGTTTATTTGTCCCTAACCACGCCAAAGATTTACTGTGGAAGAGGCTCATGGTTAATTTCAAACTACCGAAGATAGAGCTGGATCCAAATGCGGAGGATCCAGTTGAGGACGCCTTACAACATGGGAGAGCCATGGAGGCTAAGGTCAGGGAGTGGGCTTTGAAGAAGATGGCCCAGTGTTTCACCAACTAGAAGAAAAGATTGCACCTTGACTATGTCGTGAAAAAGAAGACTCCCGATTTCAAGAATATTCAGTTTGAGAAGATAAAACCATTCTGGGCTGAGTTTGTGGAATACAAGAAATCAGAAAAAGCTAAGAAAATGTCTGAAACGAATAAGCTGAATGCTGCTAACAAGAAGTATCACCATACTATGGGGCAAGGTGGCTCTGGTGGCATTCCTAAGTGGGAGAAACTTGAGAATGAACTGCGTGATAAAAAGATCACCCAGAGATGCATTTATTGGGTAGAACGTGCAAGGAATTGGTTTTACGGGCATGGGGGCACAATGGACTCAGAAGGGAGGTGTATATATAACATACGACATAAAGAAGACCCCTTGCCAATCGAGAGGATCAGAAAAGCAGTAAATGTTGTTAAAGATGGGGACTTCATTCCCGATAGAGAGAATGATGAGCTCACACTCGCCCTTGGAAATAAGGAACATGATGGACGAACACGAGGCACAAGAGGCTCCCAACCATGGAGGACTAGGTTTCCCGAAGAGAGGAAGAAATATCCTGATAGAAGCCGTCAGAGGAGAAAGGACAGGGCGGAAGTTGAAGCAGATAATCAGAAAGAGCGAATGCGTTTAATTGAAGAACGATTAAAGCAACAACAAGATGAAATTAACGCACTTAAAGAGCAAAGTACTAGCGACCCATATCAGCAGCACACTGCATTCGATGCTACCGGCCTATCGAATAATCGAAAAAGCAGTGTGGCTTCCACCGAGGTCCCGGGTGATGACAATGGCGATGACGATGATGCACCGACGATGGCTCCTGTTGGCTACCCAGTGGATGATATCACAGAGATGACACACTGCGAGCTACACGTCAAAGTTGTGAACATATCAATGAAGGTGGCGGTCAGCTATGCCTTACCAATTGGACCCACACCAACTTACCACTGTCGTCCGGTTCCAGAGGGCTACGCTGTTGTCGGCGTGGATGAAATCATGGCCACCTTTGAGGTTTTGGATCTTCACTACCCTGCAGGTGAAGGGGATGTGATTGTGCTGGGAGACGCAAAAAACGTCACCATTCTATGGCGGAAGGATTGTATCGTGCTTCGAAGTCACACGCCAAGGCCATCTTCGCCGCCGCCTCACCCATCTCCAGCGAGGTCGTCGCCGCCGCGGCAGCCGTCTTCGTCGCCTCACCCGGCTCTGTCGCCTCACCAATCTCCGGTGCAGCCATCATCGCGGGAGCCATCGCTGGCGCCTCAGGATAAAAAGCGTAAGCGTACCGCTACTGTGCGTCGTAATCGATCGCCGAAACATAAACAAGAGCCTCTTCCAAAATTACCAAAGGTTCCTCCCAAGAGAGCTTATGACTGTACTGAACAGGAGATTGCGGCGATCGTTGATGCGGAAACGACAGCGTTTTTCGCTAAGCTGAGGTGGCCGAAAGAGCCAGAGTTCCCTAGCACCAAAGAAGAAAAATCCAAAGTGTTGAAAATGCTAAAGAATCTTCATCAACCCGAGCCAAAGCTGTCATCAGACTATGAGCGTTCTATTCTCAAGTCACATGCGGCACAAAAAGCCTCAAGAGCGATCGATGCAAGCGGGAAATCTGTTGCCCAGCTCGGAGAACAAGCAAAACAGACTTGAACCCCTCTCAAGGTGATTTCTCAAACCAATGTGGGGTCGAGCAAATATGGGGCCGAAGAGCAGTATGATCTAGAGGTAGTTGCACAATACGGAGAAGCTGCCGCTGCTCAAGGTATGAGTATTGCCCAGTACTTATCCCAGTTAGAGTTCTTCCCCGTGAGTGAAGTAGCATACAAATACCAGTACGGCAAACCTCTCGTCAAACCTGAGGAGGTAAACAATCTTCCAACAAAAATGCGAAGATTGCATAACTGGTACTTGCATGCCACAAAGGCCGGGGCTAACTGGATAGTGCTGAGGGTTACAAAAAATCATCATGGGAAAGAAAAGGATGACATGATATCCATTAAATTTGATGAACTATTTCAATTATTCAATCAAGACGCCTTGGACAAATCGATCATCAGTGCCTATTGTCTGTAACTACTAATTCTGTAATTAATTTAGTCTCCAGCTATATTATTTTGTTTATTGCATGTATATAATCTTACTGTAATATGCAGAATGAAGATTCTCGAATGCAGCAGAGGACAAATCTATGACATTGGCTTCATTGACCCATATTGGGTTCATGAAGCTAATCTCAAAATAAGCCCCCAGGATAAGGAGGATAATATAGTACACGCGTTAAGGTTTCAAGAAACCAAAAGGGAAATACTATTTCCTTACAACTTCGAGTGAGTGTTACTGTCTTGTATACACTTTCTATTTTGCTTACTCGATGTTAAGTATATAATTGATTAGTTATGCATTCGCAGCTTCCACTATATTCTGTTAATCATTCAACTTGACAAAGGGCGTGTACTAGTCATGGACTCGAAACATAAACCCCTTGAGACGTGGAAGGACATGCAGATACTTCTCCAGCGGTAATTCTAATCATTACGACACTATAACGGCAACGTTCGTGAATTTTATGATATCAAGTACTTAATAACTTATTTTATTCGTTTTCTACGCCGGGCAGCGCTTGGAAACGGTTCACCAACAAGGCTAGGGGTGTTTGGAAAGAGGAGCTTACATTTCAACCACTAAATGTAAGCACCACTAGCTATATCTACGCATCTCTTTGATTCTAGTTTTGATACAGTTATTATCATGCTTGATTATTATTTTGATTGAACTCTGTTCTCGTAAAGTGCCTGACGCAGGGACCAGGTAACAATCTATGTGGATACTATGTTTGCGAGTTCATCCGGTAGACGTGCGATGAGAAGGGCAGAAATTTAGAGCAACTCCACGTACGTAAACAATTTCTATAGTTTTTAATTTCAAACAAATTGTGTTTAGTTTCATTCATATAGGCTGACTCCTTTTTTAAATCAGATCGAACGTCTAGGTCTTCTGCCAAAGGATCGCGTACGAGCAATTCAGGAGGAATTTGCGGGATTCTTGGATCCAAAAGTCCTAGACCCGAAAGGGGAATACTATTCTGTTGTGTATAGAAAATAGGGATTGTAAAAATAGCAACTTTGAAGGAATTGGCCGGTAGCATCGAATAACAACTTTTGTATGTAGTGCATGAACTCGATCCGTGTATTGAATGTAATATTGTCATGATGATCTTGTGTAATATAAGGTTCTTCATTGATAAGTGCAAAAAACTAAATAAACAATAAAACAACCCTAATGAATTCTCTGCCGCGGCACAAAAAGTGGCGAAAATGCTGCCGCGGCAACAAAATGTGCCAAAATGAATTCTCTGCCGCGGCAGAGAAATGGGACAAATCTCTGCCGCGACAGAAGGTTATTAGTCCCGGTTTATGTTACGAACCGGGACTAATGCTCCACCCCCACTCGCCCTCTGCCGCTGCCACGTGTGCGCCCTTTAGTCCCGGTTGGTGGGGAAACCGGGACTAAAGGTTAGAGCTTTAGTCCCGATTGCCCCGTCCCGGTTGGGCAACCGGGACTAATGCCCCGTACCAACTGGGACCTATAGGGCTGTTTCCACCAGTGTGGCAAGAATTTTGGGGTTCTAGGGCGATTTATAATGACCTTAAGAACCAATACATGTTTCAAAGTTTATGACCAAAACCTCGTCGTTTTCATGTTTTATGGTGTTTTCATGAGTTATTGCCCACAGTTTTTGGGTTCCAGGCGGACTTGCATGCCTCGTAAGAACCCTTACATGTTTGAGAGATATGACCAGGAACTCGTCGTTTTCGTGTTTATGGTGTTTTCATAATCTATTGCCCAAAGTGTTGGGGTTCTATGGCAATTTATAACAACCTTAAGAACAAATACATGTTTGAGAGTTTATGACCAAAACCTCATCGTTTTCGTGTTTTATGGCCGTTTTATGAGCTATTGCTCACTGTTTAGGGGTTTGAGGGCGATTTACAATGATATTAAGACCTGATACATGTTGGAGAGATATGACCCAAAACTCGCAGTTTTCGTGATTTACAGCTGTTTTCATGAGCTATTGCCCACAGTTTTGGGGTTCCAGGGCATTTTACATCAACCTTAAGACCTTATTTGTGTTTATGGTGTTTACGGCCGTCTTCATGAGCTATTGCCCACAGTTTTGGGGTTCCGGGGAGTTTTACATCAACCTTAAGACCTTATTCGTGTTTGAGAGTTATGACCAAAAAACATAATTTTCGTGTTTTATGGTTGTTTTCGTGAGTTATTGCCCACAGTTTTTGGGTTCCAGGCGGATTTGCATGCCTCGTAAGAACCCTTACATGATTGAGAGATATGATCAAAAACTCGTCGTTTTCGCATTTTATGGTCGTTTTCATGAGGTATTGGCAAGAACTTTGGGGTTCTAGGGCGATTTATAACGACCTTAAGAACCAATACATGTTTCAGAGTTTATGACCAAAACCTCGTCGTTTTCATGTTTTATGGTCGTTTTCATGAGTTATTGCCCAATGTTTTTGGGTTCGAGGCGGATTTGCATGCCTCGTAAGAACCCTTACATGTTTGAGAGATATGACCACGAACTCGTCCTTTTAAGACCTAATACTTTTTAAGAGTTATGACCTAAAAACCATCGTTTTCGTGTTTTATGGTCGTTTTCATGGGTTATTGCCCACATTTTTGAGTTCCAGGAGGATTTGCATGCCTCGTAAGAACCCTTACATGATTGAGAGATATGATCAAAAAATCGTCGTTTTCGCATTTTATGGTCGTTTTCATGAGCTATTGGCAACAATTTTGGGGTTCTAGGGCGATTTATAACGACCTTAAGAACCAATACATGCTTCAGAGTTTATGACCAAAACCTCGTCGTTTTCATGTTTTATGGTGTTTTCATGAGTTATTGCCCACAGTTTTTGGGTTCCAGGCGGATTTGCATGCCTCGTAAGAACCCTTACATGTTTGAGAGATATGACTAGGAAGTCGTCGTTTTCGTGTTTATGGTGTTTTCATGAGTTATTGCCTAAAGTTTTGGGGTTCAAGGGCGATTTATAACAACCTTAAGAACCAATACATGTTTGAGAGTTTATGACCAAAACCTCATCGTTTTCGTGTTTTATGGCCGTTTTATGAGCTATTGCCCACTGTTTAGGGGTTTGAGGGCGATTTACAATGACATTAAGACCTGATACATGTTCGAGAGATATGACCCAAAACTCGCAGTTTTCGTGATTTATAGCTGTTTTCATGAGCTATTGCCCACAGTTTTGGGGTTCTAGGGCATTTTACATCAACCTTAAGACCTTATTCGTGTTTATGGCCGTCTTCATGAGCTATTGCCCACAGTTTTGGGGTTCCGGGGAGTTTTACATCAACCTTAAGACCTTATTCGTGTTTGAGAGTTATGACCAAAAAATCATGATTTTCGTGTTTTATGGTCGTTTTCATGAGTTATTGCCCACAGTTTTTGGTTTCCAGGCGGATTTGCATGCCTCGTAGGAACCCTTACATGTTTGAGAGATATGACCATGAACTCGTCCTTTTCACGACTTATGGACATTTTCATGAGCTATTGCCCATAGTTTTAGGGTTTCCAGGGCGTTTTACATTAACCTTAAGACCCAATACATGTTTGAGAGTTATGACCAAAAACTCGTCATTTCCATGTTTTATGGTCGTTTTCATGAGTTATTGCCAATGGTTTTTGAGTTCCATGCGGATTTGCATGCCTCTTAAGAACCCTTACATGAATGAGAGATAAGACCAGAAACTCGTCATTTTCGTGTTTATGATCGTTTTCATGAACTATTGCCCAAAGTTTTGGGGTTCTAGGGCGATTTACAACAAACTTAAGAACCAATACATGTTCGAGAGTTTATGACCAAAACCTCATCATTTTCGTGTTTGTGGCCGTTTTATGAGCTATTGCCCACTGTTTAGGGGTTCGAGGGCGATTTACAATGATATTAAGACCTGATACATGTTGGAGAGATATGACCCAAAACTCGCAGTTTTTAGTGTTTTATGGCTGTTTTCAGGAGCTATTGCCCACAGTTTTGGGGTTCGAGGGCGTTTTACAGCAACCTTAAGACCTGATACTTGTTTGAGAGTTATGACCAAAAAATCATCGTTTTCATGTTTTATTGTCGTTTTCATGAGTTATTGCCCACATTTTTTGGGTTCTAGGTGGATTTGCATGCCTCATAAGAACCCTTACATGTTTGAGAGATATGACCAGGAACTCGTCGTTTTCGTGTTTATGGTGTTTTCATGAGCTATTGCCCAAAGTTCTTGGGTTCTAGGGCGATTTACAACAACCTTAAGAACCAATACATGTTTGAGAGTTTATGACCAAAACCTCATCGTTTTCGTGTTTTATGGCCATTTTTATGTGCTTTTGCCCACTCTTTGGGGGTTCGAGGGCGATTTACAATGACATGAAGACCTGATACATAGTGGAGAGATATGACCAAAAAACTCATCGTCTTCGTGTTTACGGCCATTTTCATGACTTATTTCCCACAGTTTTGGGGTTCCGAGGCGATTTACAATAACCTTAACACACAATACATGTTTGACAGTTCTGTCCAAAAACTCGTCATTTTTGTGTTTTATGGTCATTTTCACGAGTTATTGCCCACAGTTTTTTTGGTTCCAGGTGGATTTGCATGCCTCGTAAGAACCCTTACATGTTTGAGTGTTATGACCAGGAACTCGTCCTTTTCACGATTTATGGCCATTTTCATGAGCTATTGCCCATAGTTTTAGGGTTTCTAGGGCGTTTTACATTAACCTTAAGACCCGATACATGTTTGAGAGTTATGACCAAAAACTCGTCGTTTTCATGTTTTATGGTCGTTTTGATGAGTTATTGCCCATAGTTTTTGTGTTCCAGGCGGATTTGCATGCCTCGTAAGAACCCTTACATGAATGAGAGATATGATCAAAAACTCGTCGTTTTCGCATTTTATGGTCGTTTTCATGAGCTATTGGCAAGAATTTTGGGGTTCTAGGGCGATTTATAACGACCTTAAGAACCAATACATATTTCAGAGTTTATGACCAAAACCTCGTCGATTTCATGTTTTATGGTGTTTTCATGAGTTATTGCCCACAGTTTTTGGGTTCCAGGCGGACTTGCATGCCTCGTAAGAACCCTTACATGTTTGAGAGATATGACCAGGAACTCATCGTTTTCGTGTTTATGGTGTTTTCATAATCTATTGGCCAAAGTTTTGGGGTTCTAGGGCGATTTATAACAACCTTAAGAACCAATACATGTTTGAGAGTTTATGACCAAAACCTCATCGTTTTTGTGTTTTATGGCTGTTTATGAGCCATTGCCCACTGTTTAGGGGTTTGAGGGCGATTTACAATGATATTAAGACCTGATACATGTTGGAGAGATATGACCCAAAACTCGCAGTTTTAATGATTTATAGCTGTTTTCATGAGCTATTGCCCACAGTTTTGGGGTTACAGGGCGTTTTACGTCAACCTTAAGACCTTATTCGTGTTTATGGTGTTTACGGCCGTCTTCATGAGCTATTGCCCATAGTTTTGGGGTTCCGGGGAGTTTTACATCAACCTTAAGACCTTATTCGTGTTTGAGAGTTATGACCAAAAAACATCATTTTCGTGTTTTATGGTCGTTTTCATGAGTTATTGCCCACAGTTTTTGGGTTCCAGGCGGATTTGCATGCCTCGTAAGAACCCTTACATGTTTGAGAGATATGACCAGGAACTCGTCGTTTTCGTGTTTTATGGTGTTTTCATGAGCTATTGCCCAAAGTTCTGGGGTTCTAGGGCGATTTACAACAACCTTAAGAACCAATACATGTTTGAGAGTTTACGACCAAAACCTCATCGTTTTCGTGTTTTATGGCCGTTTTTATGAGCTTTTCCCCACTCTTTGGGGGTTCGAGGGCGATTTACAATGACATGAAGACCTGATACATAGTGGAGAGATATGACCAAAAAACTCGTCGTCTTCGTGTTTACGGCCATTTTCATGAGTTATTTCCCACAGTTTTGGGGTTCCGAGGCGATTTACAATAACCTTAACACACAATACATGTTTGACAGTTCTGTCCAAAAACTCGTCATTTTTGTGTTTTATGGTCATTTTCACGAGTTATTGCCCACAGTTTTTGAAGGGGTTCGTAGCATAGTAAATCAAAATTTTCTACGGAAGCGAACAGAGGGAAAGCCAAGATCTAATCTAGGAGATGCAAACAACGAGAGAGATTGGATTAGATCTTCATACCCTTGAAGATTAGACAAATGAACGCTCATTTGGCGTGGGTGATGTAGTCGTACTCGCTTCTCCTCCTCGCGATCCGATCCGATCTAGCACCACAAGTGGCGGTGCCTCCGTGAGATGCACACGTGTGGCACCTCGACGTCTCCTCCTTCCTCGGACCAGCAAGTATGGTGGAGAGATGGATTGGATCTACAGCACAACGGCGTGGTGTATATGGTGGAGAATTTCTGCTACAGGGCTTCGCCTACAAACAGTCGGGAGGGAGAGAGGAAGGGCAGCAGGGCAACTAGGTTTGGAGGAAGGTGTAAGGGTGTGTGCGAGGGGGCGCACCAGCCTTCTATATATAGAGGGGGGGTGCGGCAAGCCCTAGGCTCTCCTCCAAGCCTATCTCTAGTTTAAACAATTTAAACTCTCCCTTATCTAGAAATCCTATCTTATCTTATCTCTAGTTTAAACGATTTAAACTTATCTAGGATCGGCTGGGCCCTATGGGGCCTTGTGCCCGTGGCCCAATGCGGCCAGGACACTCCCTCATAGGCCCATTCCCCCTCCCAGAAGGTGGGACCACGTTGGCCCCCTTCCGGAAGGTTCTAGAAGCTTCCGGTACAATACCGATTAATCCGGAACAATTCCGAACTCCAAAAACTGCACTGCCTTATATGAATCTTATTCTCCGGACCATTCCGGAACCTCTCGTGATATCTCGGATCCCATCCGAGACTCCGAACAAAAAATTCATAAACCAATTATCCAATCTATCCTAGCGTCAAGACACGTTAAGTGTGTGACCCTGCGGGTTTGAGAATATGCAGACATGATCTTCTATCAATAATCAACAGCGGGGTCTGGGCACCCATATTGACTCCCACACATTCATCGATGATCATATCGGATGAACCACGATGCCAGGATTCAATCAATCCCATATATATATTCCCTTCGTCTCGCGATTTTTTACTTGCCCGAGATTCGATCGTCGGTATCGTCATACCTAGTTCAATCTCGTTCACAGCAAGTACTTTACTCGTTCCGGTATCCGATATCACTTTGTGATTAACTCCTTAACCACATGCTTGCAAGCGGTGTTGATATCGATTACCGAGTGGACCCGAAGTATATCTCTCCGACTTGGGAGGGACAAATTCCATCTCGATACATACAACCCAACAGATACTTTCCGATCACCTGAGAGACACCTTTATGATCACCCTCTCATAGGATGACGTTTGATGACCTCAAAGCTTTCTTCCGATACCAGGGAGTTGTATTATCTCATGGTCTAAGGAATACAATATTTGACATGAGAAAAGCTTCGCAAAGACGAACACGATGAAACGATCTAATAGCTTTGCTTAGTTTGGGTCTGTCCACCATATCATTCTCCCAATGATATGATCTCATTATCAATTGACAACTCATGTCTATGGTTAGGAAATCTTAACCATCATTGATCAATGAGCTAGTCCATAGAGGCGTACTAGGGACACGGTGTTGTTCACAAACCACACAAGTATTAAAGTTTTCGCTTAAAACAATTCTAGCATGGAATATAAACTTTATCATGAACAAGAATTATAATAATAACATCTTTATTATTGCCTCTAGGGCATAATTCCAACAGTCTCCCACTTGCACTAGAGTCAATAATCTAGTTTACATTTGGCAACAATCTCACACCCATGGCACTGAGGTGCTGATCATGTTTTATACGTGAAAGAGGTTTAGTCAATGGATCTGCGACATTCAGATCGTATGTACTTTCCTGATCTTCAGATCTCCATCTGCTATATAATCTCGGATTATATGAAACTTGCGGTTGATATGCTTGGTCTTTGGATGATATCTTGGTTCCTTAGCGAGTGCTATGGCGCCAGTGTTGTCACACAATATCTCTAGTGGGTCCAATGCACTTGGAACCATGCCAAGCTTCGATGATGAAGTTCTGATCCAAACTCCTTCACTTGACGCTTCGCGGCAGCAGCCATGTATTCCGCTTCTCGTAGATCCCGATCACGCTTTGCTTGCAGCTTCTCCAGCTCACAGCTCTTCCATTCAAAATATACACGTATCCTGTCTGAGATTTAGAATCATCCTTGTCGGTGTCAAAACTAGCATCGACGTAACCTTTTACGACGAGCTGTTCATCACCCCCATAGACCAATAACATTTCTTTAGTCCTATTTAGGTACCTTAGGATGTTCTTCACGGCTGTCCAGTGTTCCACTCCTGGATCACTTTGATATCTCGTCAAAACTAAGAGCATTGGACACATCCGGTCTAGTACACGATGGCATACATGATGGAACCTATGGCCGAGGCATAAGGAACTTTGCTCATAGCTTCCCTATCATTTCATCAGGCTGGACACCGAGCCTTGCTCAATATCTTACGACAACATAGGCAATGAACCTTTCAATGCCTTATCCATTCGAACCTTTTCGAACTTTGTCTAGGTATGTACCGCTTAAAGCTATCAAGGCCTTTTGTCTATCTCTATAGATTTTGATGCCCAATATATAAGCAGCTTCACCTAGGTCTTTCATTGAAAAACACTTGTTCAAATAACTCTTCACATCGTTAAGCATGTCGATGTCATTTCCAATAATCAATATGTCATCCACATATAGTACCGAAACGCCACCGAGCTCCCACTCACTTTCTTGGAGATGCAAGTCAGAGCAATTTGGAACAAATCCAAAGCTCTTGATCACTTCATCAAAACGAAGGTTCCAACTCCGAGATGCTTGCTTCGATCCATAAATGGAACTGAAGTTTGCATACTTTATCGACTTCCTTAGGATCGACAAAACCTTCGGGTTGCATCATATACAACTCTTCATCAATGTTGCCATTGAGGAAAGCGGTCTTGACATCAATTTGACATATTTCATAATCATGAAACGCAGCAATTGCTAATAAAATCCGAATGGACTTAAACATCGCTACGGGATAGAAAGTCTCATCGTAGTCAACACCTTGAACTTGTCGAAAACCTTTCGCAACAAGCCGTGCTTTATAGACGGTAACATTACCATCCGCGTCCGTTTTCTTCTTGAAGATCCATTTGCACTCAACGGCCTTACGGTCGCTAGGAGGGTCCACCAAAGTCCATACTTGGTTTTCGCTCATGGATCCCAATTCGGATTTCATGGCTTCTAGCCATTTCTCGTCCGGGCTCATCATCGCTTCCTCATAGTTCGTAGGTTCGCTGTCTTCTACTAACAAGACGGTCAAGACAGTTGCCATACCACTCGGGGAGGCACGCGACCTTGTCGACTGCGACGTTCGATGGCAAGATCGTCCAAGCTTCATGATCCTTGTCATTAGCTTCCTCTATTGTTGGCGCGGTGACCTTGGAACAATTTCAGGTGCTGCGCTACTCTCCAATTGAAGAGAAGGTTCAACAACCTCGTCTAGCTCTACTTTCCTCCCACTCACTTCTTTCGAGAGAAACTCCTTCTCAAGAAAGGAACCGTTCTTTGCAACAAACACTTTGCCTTCGGTTCTGTGATAGAAGGTATACCCAATAGTTTCCTTAGGGTATCCTATGAAGACGCATTTCTCCGCTTTGGGTTCGAGCTTGTCGGCATCAACTTCTTGACGAAGCCGCATCCCCAAACTTTAAGAAAGCGACAACTTAGGTTTAGCACCAAACCACAGTTCATACGGTGTCGTCTCAGCGGATTTAGATGGAGCCCTATTTAAAGTGAATGCAGCGGTTTCTAATGCATAACCCCAAAACGATAACGGCAAATCAGTAAGAGACATCATCGATCGGACCATATCTAATAGGGTTTGATTAGGCGTTCAGACACACCATTGCGTTGTGGTGTTAGGGTGGCGTGAGTTGTGAAACGATTCCACTTGCCTTGAGATGCGTGAGAAAATCATAACTCAAATATTCGCCCCACGATCGGATCGTAGAAACTTAATCTTTACATTACGATGGTTCTCCACTTCATTCTGAAATTCTTTGAACTTTTCAAACGTTTCAGATTTATGTTTCATTAAATAGATATACCCATATCTACTTAAGTCATCGGTAAAAGTGAGAAAATAGCGATATCCAGGCGTCGAAACACTCATCGGTCCGCATACATCGGTATGTATGATTTCCAACAAGTCCGTTGCTCGCTCCATCATACCGGAGAACGGGGTTTTGATCATCTTGCCCATGAGGCATGGTTCGCATGTGTCAAATGATTCAAAATCAAGAGACTCCAAAAGTCCATCAGAATGGAATTTCTTCATGCTTTACACCAATATGACCTGAGCGATAGTGCCACAAATAAGTAGTATTATCACTATCTACTTTGCATCTCTTAGCCTCAATGTTATGGATGTGTGTTTCATCCCTTCGAGATTTAGAAGAAATAAACCATTCACAAGAGGTGTGCATGACCATAAAGATGTTACTCATATAAATAGAACAACCATTATTCTCCGATTTAAATGAATAACCGTCTTGCAATAAACACGATCCATTAATGTTCATGCTCAACACAGGCACATAATAACATTTATTAAGGTTTAAAACTAATCCCAAAGGTAAAACTAAGGAGAGCGTGCCGACGGCCATCACATCAACTCTTGATGCATTGCCAACGCATCGTCACCTCATCCCCATAAGCGTCGTCTATTCCGTAGCTCTGTTTCGAGTTACAAATATTAACGAACCAAAGATCAAATACCTGGGCACTACAACGAGGGCTAGTAAGGAAAACATCAATAACATGTATATCAAATATACCTTTGATGGTGCCAGCCTTCTTGTCCGCTAAGTACTTAGGACGATTCGCTTCGGTGACCCTTGTCCTTGCAATAGAAGCACTCGATGTCGGCTTAGGACCAGACTTGAGCTTCTTCTCAGCAGGGGCAACGCGCTTGCCGCCGCTTTTCTTGAAGGGCTTCTTTGCACCTTTACCTTTCTTAAAGGAGGGCTTGTTGACCATCAACACATGATTATCCTTCTTGATGTCCACCTGCAGCCTTGACTTTGCGAAGAGCTCGGTGATCGTATCAGTGGAACCAATCTGATTATGAGTCACTACAAAATTTTGTAGGCTGGGAGGGAGTGATTGCGAACCTGTCAATATTGAGCTCCTCCGGAATCTTGCAATCCGAGTTGCTCAAAGGCGTTGAGTGTAGCCCGACATATTAATGGCGTGCTCAACGAACTCCCTTCCTCCATCCTGCGGTTAAAGAACTTCTCGGAGATCTCATATCTCTCGAGCGGGCTGAGTAAAACATGGTTTTCAGCTCCTCGAGAATCTCAAAGGGCCGGAATAGTTTTCAAAACGATTTTGAAGTTCGGTTCCATAGCAAACAACATGGTGCTCTTAATCACACCATAATCATCTTTCTTGCGGCGATAGACAGCTTTCTCACCAGGCGGTAGCTTGGTGGGGGTCACCTAACGCTTCCCAAGGACATAGTCCTTTTGTCCATGAACAGAATGATTCTTAGATTGCGGAACCAGTTGGTGAAGTTAGACCCATTGTTTCTAAGATTTTCTTTCTCAGCAAAAACATTGAAGTTGAAGTTGGACTTGGCCATGTGATCTACAGTATTTGCAAGTACAATTTAGACTATGTTCATGATAAATAGTTCAACTTAATCAAATTACTAGATGAACTCCCACTAAATTCAACATCCCTCAAGTTGTTTAGTGAACACGATCCAAATTCACCACACCTAATCCGATCATCACGAGAAGAGATGTGGTTTCAATGGTGGACAACGAAGTGTCGATCATATCATTCATATGACTCATGGTTAACCTTTCGGTTCTTGTGTTCCGAGGCCATGTCTGTACATGCTAGGCTCGTCAAGTTAGACCCAAGTATTTCCGCGTGTGCAAAACTGGCTTGCACCCGTTGTATGTGAGCGTAGAGTCTATAGCACCCGATCATCACGTGATGCTTGGACACGACGAACTTTCATAGTGCATACTTGGGGAGAACAGTTTTATCTTGATCTTTAAGTGAGGAATCATCTTATAATGCTACCGTCGCGATCTAAGCATAATAAGATACATAAAAGGATAAACATCACATGCATATAACTTTATGTGACATGGTATAGCCAATCTTCGCGCAATGATATCCATCTTGTGCATTCTGGCATGATCTCCATCACTCCACCATGATTGCCTCCACCACGAATAGCAACTACAACTATTGCTAACTACTTAGCGATAAAGTAAAGCTATTACATGGCGTATAAGAAGTTGACTCGCAGGTCATACACAATTATAAAGACAACCATATGGCTCCTGCCGGTTGTGTACTCGTCGACATGCAAGTCGTGAAACATTACAAAACATGATCATTGCATACAATATACACATCATATCTTGGGCCATACCATATCACAGAAAACACTCCCTGCAAAAACAAGTTAGATGCCTCTACTTTGTTGTTGCATGTTTTACATGGCTTATGGGAGTAGATGCTAAGAACGATTCTTACCTACGGAAAGCCACAACGGTGATATTATGGTTGCCAAACTCCGGTGTTAATCCCATGACAACTATAGTGAGAGAAACTGACATCCACCAGCCGCATGTGTGGTACAAGCCACACGTCAAGTGCGGAGCCGGTCTCGCGAACGACGTCGCGTAAGGTTGGCCTGGACCGCTTCAATCTCACTATCCCGCGTCATAAGAAGAACACAAACAAGAGGCTTGCAACAGAAAACATCAACGCTCGCAACAACCATCTTGCGTTCTACTCGTGAATCACATCTACGCATAGATCTAGCTCTGATACCACTGAAGGGGTTCGCAGCATAGTAAATCAAAATTTTCTATAGAAGCGAACAGAGGGAAAGCCAAGATCTAATCTAGGAGATGCAAACAACAAGAGAGATTGGATTAGATCTTCATACCCTTGAAGATTCGCACAGCAATGAACGTTAAATCCGGAACGTGGGTGATGTAGTCGTACTCGCTTCTCCTCCTCGCGATCCGATCCGATCTAGCACCACAAGTGGCGGTGCCTCCGTGAGATGCACACGTGCGGCACCTCGACGTCTCCTCCTTCCTCGGACCAGCAATTATGGTGGAGAGATGGATTGGATCTACAGCACGACGGCGTGGTGTATATGGTGGAGAATTTCTGCTGCAGGGCTTCGCCTACAAACAGTCGGGAGGGAGAGAGGAAGGCCAGCAGGGCAACTAGGTTTGGAGGAAGGTGTAAGGGTGTGTGAGAGGGGGCACACCAGCCCTCTATATATAGCGGGGGGGTGCGGCCAGCACTAGCCTCTCCTCCAAGCCTATCTCTAGTTTAAACAATTTAAACTCTCCCTTATCTAGAAATCCTATCTTATCTTATCTCTAGTTTAAACGATTTAAACTTATCTAGGATCGGCTGGGCCCTATGGGGCCTTGTGCCCCTGGCCCAATGCGGCCAGGACACTCCCTCATAGGCCCATTCCCCCTCCCGGAAGGTGGGACCACGTTAGCCCTCTTCCGGAAGGTTCTAGAAGCTTCCGGTACAATACCGATTAATTCGGAACAATTCCGAACTCCAAAAACTGCACTGCCTTATATGAATCTTATTCTCCGGACCATTCCGGAACCTCTCGTGATATCCCGGATCCCATCCGAGACTCCGAACAAAAAATTCATAAACCAATTATCCAATCTATCCTAGCGTTGAGACACGTTAAGTGTGTGACCCTGCGGGTTCGAGAATATGCAGACATGATCTTCTATCAATAATCAACAGTGCAGGCACCCATATTGGCTCCCACACATTCATCGATGATCATATCGGATGAACCACGATGCCAGGATTCAATCAATCCCATATATATATTCCCTTCGTCTCGCGATATTTTACTTGCCCGAGATTCGATCGTCGGTATCGTCATACCTAGTTCAATCTCGTTCACAGCAAGTACTTTACTCATTCCGTAATGCGATATCACTTTGTGATTAACTCCTTAACCACATGCTTGCAAGCGGTGTTGATATCGATTACCGAGTGGGCCCGAAGTATATCTCTCCGACTTGGGAGGGACAAATTCCATCTCGATACATACAACCCAACAGATACTTTCCGATCACCTGAGAGACACCTTTATGATCACCCTCTCATAGGATGACGTTTGATGACCTCAAAGCTTTCTTCCGATACTAGGGAGTTGTATTATCTCATGGTCTAAGGAATACAATATTTGACATGAGAAAAGCTTCGCAAAGACGAACACGATGAAACGATCTAATAGATTTGCTTAGTTTGGGTCTGTCCACCATATCATTCTCCCAATGATATGATCTCATTATCAATTGACAACTCATGTCTATGGTTAGGAAACCTTAACCATCATTGATCAATGAGCTAGTCCATAGAGGCGTACTAGGGACACGGTGTTGTTCACAAACCACACAAGTATTAAAGTTTCCGCTTAATACAATTCTAGCATGGAATATAAACTTTATCATGAACAAGAATTATAATAATAACATCTTTATTATTGCCTCTAGGGCATAATTCCAACAGTTTTTTGGTTCCAGGTGGATTTGCATGCCTCGTAAGAACCCTTACATGTTTGAGTGTTATGACCAGGAACTCGTCCTTTTCACGATTTATGGCCATTTTCATGAGCTATTGCCCATAGTTTTAGGGTTTCTAGGGCGTTTTACATTAACCTTAAGACCCGATACATGTTTGAGAGTTATGACCAAAAACTCGTCGTTTTCATGTTTTATGGTCGTTTTGATGAGTTATTGCCCATAGTTTTTGTGTTCCAGGCGGATTTGCATGCCTCGTAAGAACCCTTACATGAATGAGAGATATGATCAAAAACTCGTCGTTTTCGCATTTTATGGTCGTTTTCATGAGCTATTGGCAAGAATTTGGGGGTTCTAGGGCGATTTATAACGACCTTAAGAACCAATACATGTTTCAGAGTTTATGACCAAAACCTCGTTGATTTCATGTTTTATGGTGTTTTCATGAGTTATTGCCCACAGTTTTTGGGTTCCAGGCGGACTTGCATGCCTCGTAAGAACCCTTACATGTTTGAGAGATATGACCAGGAACTCGTCGTTTTCGTGTTTATGGTGTTTTCATAATCTATTGGCCAAAGTTTTGGGGTTCTAGGGCGATTTATAACAACCTTAAGAACCAATACATGTTTGAGAGTTTATGACCAAAACCTCATCGTTTTCGTGTTTTATGGCTGTTTATGAGCCATTGCCCACTATTTAGGGGTTTGAGGGCGATTTACAATGATATTAAGACCTGATACATGTTGGAGAGATATGACCCAAAACTCGCAGTTTTAATGATTTATAGCTGTTTTCATGAGCTATTGCCCACAGTTTTGGGGTTATAGGGCGTTTTACGTCAACCTTAAGACCTTATTCGTGTTTATGGTGTTTACGGCCGTCTTCATGAGCTATTGCCCACAGTTTTGGGGTTCCGGGGAGTTTTACATCAACCTTAAGACCTTATTCGTGTTTGAGAGTTATGACCAAAAAACATCATTTTCGTGTTTTATGGTCGTTTTCATGAGTTATTGCCCACAGTTTTTGGGTTCCAAGCGGATTTGCATGCCTCGTAAGAACCCTTACATGTTTGAGAGATATGATCAAAAACTCGTCGTTTTCGCATTTTATGGTCGTTTTCATGAGCTATTGGCAAGAATTTTGGGGTTCTAGGGCAATTTATAACGACCTTAAGAACCAATACATGTTTCAGAGTTTATGACCAAAACCTCGTCGATTTCATGTTTTATGGTGTTTTCATGAGTTATTGCCCACAGTTTTTGGGTTCCAGGCGGACTTGCATGCCTCGTAAGAACCCTTACATGTTTGAGAGATATGACCAGGAACTCGTCGTTTTCGTGATTTATGGTGTTTTCATGAGCTATTGCCCAAAGTTCTGGGGTTCTAGGGCGATTTACAACAACCTTAAGAACCAATACATGTTTGAGAGTTTATGACCAAAACCTCATCGTTTTCGTGTTTTATGGCCGTTTTTATGAGCTTTTGCCCACTCTTTGGGGGTTCGAGGGCAATTTACAATGACATGAAGACCTGATACATAGTGGAGAGATATGACCAAAAAACTCGTCGTCTTCGTGTTTACGGCCATTTTCATGAGTTATTTCCCACAGTTTTGGGGTTCCGAGGCGATTTACAATAACCTTAACACACAATACATGTTTGACAGTTCTGTCCAAAAACTCGTCATTTTTGTGTTTTATGGTCATTTTCACGAGTTATTGCCCACAGTTTTTTGGTTCCAGGTGGATTTGCATGCCTCGTAAGAACCCTTACATGTTTGAGTGTTATGACCAGGAACTCGTCCTTTTCACGATTTATGGCCATTTTCATGAGCTATTGCCCATAGTTTTAGGGTTTCTAGGGCGTTTTACATTAACCTTAAGACCCGATACATGTTTGAGAGTTATGACCAAAAACTCGTCGTTTTCATGTTTTATGGTCGTTTTCATGAGTTATTGCCCATAGTTTTTGGGTTCCAGGCGGATTTGCATGCCTCGTAAGAACCCTTACATGTTTGAGAGATAAGACCTGATACTTTTTATGAGTTATAACCTAAAAATCATCGTTTCGTGTTTTATGGTCGTTTTCATGGGTTATTGCCCACATTTTTTGAGTTCCAGGTGGATTTGCATGCCTCGTAAAAGCCCTTACATGATTGAGAGATATGATCAAAAACTCGTCGTTTTCGCATTTTATGGTCGTTTTCATGAGCTATTGGCATGAATTTTCGGGTTCTAGGGCGATTTATAACGACCTTACGAACCAATACATGTTTCAGAGTTTATGACCAAAACCTCGTCGTTTTCATGTTTTATGGTGTTTTCATGAGTTAATGCCCACAGTTTTTGGGTTCCAGGCGGATTTGCATGCCTCGTAAGAACCCTTACATGTTTGAGAGATATGACCAGGAACTCATCGTTTTCGTGTTTATGGTGTTTTCATGATCTATTGCCCAAAGTTTTGGGGTTCAAGGGCGATTTATAACAACCTTAAGAACCAATACATGTTTGAGAGTTTATGACCAAAACCTCATTGTTTTCGTGTTTTATGGCTGTTTTATGAGCTATTGCCCACTGTTTAGGGGTTTGAGGGCGATTTACAATGATATTAAGACCTGATACATGTTGGAGAGATATGACCCAAAACTCGCAGTTTTCGTGATTTATAGCTGTTTTCATGAGCTATTGCCCATAGTTTTGGGGTTCCAGGGCGTTTCACATCAACCTTAAAACCTTATTCGTGTTTATGGTGTTTACGGCCGTCTTCATGAGCTATTGCCCACAGTTTTGGGGTTCCGGGGAGTTTTACATCAACCTTAAGACCTTATTCGTGTTTGAGAGTTATGACCAAAAAACATCATTTTCGTGTTTTATGGTCGTTTTCATGAGTTATTGCCCACAGTTTTTGAGTTCCAGGAGGATTTGCATGCCTCGTAAGAACCCTTACATGTTTGAGAGATATGACCACGAACCCGTCCTTTTTAGACCTGATACTTTTTATGAGTTATGACCAAAAACTCGTCGTTTTCATGTTTTATGGTCGTTTTCATGAGTTATTGCCCATAGTTTTTGGGTTCCAGGCGGATTTGCATGCCTCCTAAGAACCCTTACATGATTGAGAGATATGATCAAAAACTCGTCGTTTTCGCATTTTATGGTCGTTTTCATGAGCTATTGGCAAGAATTTTGGGGTTCTAGGGCGATTTATAATGACCTTAAGAACCAATACATGTTTCAGAGTTTATGACCAAAACCTCGTCGTTTTCATGTTTTATGGTGTTTTCATGAGTTATTGCCCACAGTTTTTGGGTTCCAGGCGGATTTGCATGCCTCGTAAGAACCCTTACATGTTTGAGAGATATGACCAGGAACTCGTCGTTTTCGTGTTTATGGTGTTTTCATGATCTATTGCCCAAAGTTTTGGGGTTCAAGGGTGATTTATAACAACCTTAAGAAGCAATACATGTTTGAGAGTTTATGAACAAAACCTCATCGTTTTCGTGTTTTATGGCCGTTTTATGAGGTATTGCCCACTATTTAGGGGTTTGAGTGCGATTTACAATGATATTAAGACCTGATACATGTTGGAGAGATATGACGCATAAAACTTCAGCTTCGTGATTTTAAATTGATTTTCATGAGCTATTGCCCACAATTTTGGGGTTCCAGGGCGTTTTACATCAACCTTAAGACCTGATTCGTGTGTATGGTGTTTATGGCCGTCTTCATGAGCTATTCCCCACAGTTTTGGGGTTCCGGGGAGTTTTACATCAACCTTAAGACCTTATTCGTGTTTGAGAGTTATGACCAAAAATCATCATTTTCGTGTTTTATGGTCGTTTTCATGAGTTATTGCCCACAGTTTTTGGGTTCCAGGCGGATTTGCATGCCTCGTAAGAACCCTTACATGTTTGAGAGATAAAACCTGATACTTTTTATGAGTTATGACCTAAAAATCATCGTTTTCGTGTTTTATGGTCGTTTTCATGGGTTATTGCCCACATTTTTTGAGTTCTAGGTGGATTTGCATGCCTCGTAAGAACCCTTACATGATTGAGAGATATGATCAAAAACTCGTCGTTTTCGCATTTTATGGTCGTTTTCATGAGCTATTGGCAACAATTTTGGGGTTCTAGGGCGATTTATAACGACCTTAAGAACCAATACATGTTTCAGAGTTTATGACCAAAACCTCGTCGTTTTCATGTTTTATGGTGTTTTCATGAGTTATTGCCCACAGTTTTTGGGTTCCAGGCGGATTTGCATGCCTCGTAAGAACCCTTACATGTTTGAGAGATATGACCAGGAACTCGTCGTTTTCGTGTTTATGGTGTTTTCATAATCTATTGCCCAAACATTTAGGGTTCTAGGGCGATTTATAACAACCTTAAGAACCAATACATGTTTGAGAGTTTATGACCAAAACCTCATCGTTTTCGTGTTTTATGGACGTTTATGAGCTATTGCCTTTGTTTAGGGGTTTGAGGCGATTTACAATGATATTAAGACCTGATACATGTTGGAGAGATATGACATAAAACTTCATGATTTTAGTGATTTATAGTTTGTTTTCATGAGCTATTGCCCAAAATTTTGGGGTTCAGGCGTTTACATCAACCTTAAGACCTGATTCGTGTGTATGGTGTTTATGGTGGCAGATTCATGAGCTATGGCCCAGTTTTAGGGTTAGGGAGTTTTACATCAACCTTAAGACCTTATTCATGTTTGAGAGTTATGACCAAAAACATCATTTTCGTGTTTTATGGTCGTTTTCATGAGTTATTGCCCACACTTTTTGGGTTCCAGGCGGATTTGCATGCCTCGTAAGAACCCTTACATGTTTGAGAGATATGACCACGAACTCGTCCTTTTAAGACCTGATACTTTTTATGAGTTATGACCTAAAAATCATCGTTTTCGTGTTTTATGGTCGTTTTCATGGGTTATTGCCCACATTTTTTGAGTTCTAGGTGGATTTGCATGCCTCGTAATAACCCTTACATGATTGAGAGATATGATCAAAAATTCGTCGTTTTCGCATTTTATGGTCGTTTTCATGAGCTATTGGCAACAATTTTGGGGTTCTAGGGCGATTTATAACGACCTTAAGAACCAATACATGTTTCAGAGTTTATGACCAAAACCTCGTCGTTTTCATGTTTTATGGTGTTTTCATGAGTTATTGCCCACAGTTTTTGGGTTCTAGGCGGATTTGCATGCCTCGTAAGAACCCTTACATGTTTGAGAGATATGACCAGGAACTCGTCGTTTTCGTGTTTATGGTGTTTTCATAATCTATTGCCCAAACATTTGGGGTTCTAGGGCGATTTATAACAACCTTAAGAACCAATACATGTTTGAGAGTTTATGACCAAACCTCATCGTTTTCGTGTTTTATGGCCGTTTATGAGCTATTGCCTTTGTTTAGGGGTTTGAGGGCGATTTACAATGATATTAAGACCTGATACATGTTGGAGAGATATGACGCAAAACTCGCAGTTTTCGTGATTTATAGCTGTTTTCATGAGCTATTGCCCAAAATTTGGGGGTTCCAGGGCGTTTTACATCAACCTTAAGACCTGATTCGTGTGTATGGTGTTTATGGTGGCCAGATTCATGAGCTATGGCCCACAGTTTTAGGGTTCCGGGGAGTTTTACATCAACCTTAAGACCTTATTCATGTTTGAGAGTTATGACCAAAAACATCATTTTCGTGTTTTATGGTCGTTTTAATGAGTTATTGCCCACACTTTTTGGGTTCCAGGCGGATTTGCATGCCTCGTAAGAACCCTTACATGTTTGAGAGATATGACCACGAACTCGTCCTTTTAAGACCTGATACTTTTTAATGAGTTATGACCAAAAACTTGTCGTTTTCATGTTTTATGGTCGTTTTCATGAGTTATTGCCCATAGTTTTTGGGTTCCAGGCGGATTTGCATGCCTCGTAAGAACCCTTACATGAATGAGAGATATGATCAAAAACTCGTCATTTTCGCATTTTATGGTCGTTTTCATGAGCTATTGCCAAGAATTTTGGGGTTCTAGGGCGATTTATAACGACCTTAAGAACCAATACATGTTTAGAGTTTATGATCAAAACCTCGTCGTTTTCATGTTTTATGGTGTTTTCATGAGTTATTGCCCACCGTTTTTGGGTTCCAGGCGGATTTGCATGCCTCGTAAGAACCCTTACATGTTTGAGAGATATGACCAGGAACTCGTCGTTTTCGTGTTTATGGTGTTTTCATGAGCTATTGCCCAAAGTTTTGGGGTTCAAGGGCGATTTATAACAACCTTAAGAACCAATACATGTTTGAGAGTTTATGACCAAAACCTCATCGTTTTCGTGTTTTATGGCCGTTTTGAGCTATTGCCTTGTTTAGGGGTTTGAGGCGATTTACAATGATATTAAGACCTGATACATGTTGGAGAGATATGACCCAAAACTTCAGCTTTCGTGATTTATAGTTGTTTTCATCTGCTTTGTTGCCTGCTTTTGGGGTTCGGGCATTTTACATCAACCTTAAGACCTTATTCGTGTTTATGGTGTTTATGTCCGTCTTCATGAGCTATTGCCCAGTTTTGGGGTTCAGGGAGTTTACATCAACCTTAAGACCTTATTCGTGTTTGAGTTATGACCAAAAACATCATTTTCTTGTTTTATGGTCATTTTCATTAGTTATTGCCCAAATTTTTTGGGTTCCAGGCGGATTTGAATGCCTTTTATTAACCCTTACATGTTTGAGAGATAAGACCTGATACTTTTTATGAGTTATAACCTAAAAATCATCGTTTCGTGTTTTATGGTCGTTTTCATGGGTTATTGCCCACATTTTTTGAGTTCCAGGTGGATTTGCATGCCTCGTAAAAGCCCTTACATGATTGAGAGATATGAACAAAAACTCGTCGTTTTCGGATTTTATGGTCGTTTCATGAGCTATTGGCATGAATTTTCGGGTTCTAGGGCGATTTATAACGACCTTACGAACCAATACATGTTTCAGAGTTTATGACCAAAACCTCGTCGTTTTCATGTTTTATGGTGTTTTCATGAGTTAATGCCCACAGTTTTTGGGTTCCAAAGTGATTTGCATGCCTCGTAGAACCCTTACATGTTTGAGAGATATGACCAGGAACTCATCGTTTTCGTGTTTATGGTGTTTTCATGATCTATTGGCCAAAGTTTTGGGGTTCAAGGGCGATTTATAACAACCTTAAGAACCAATACATGTTTGAGAGTTTATGACCAAAACCTCATTGTTTTCGTGTTTTATGGCTGTTTTATGAGCTATTGCCCACTGTTTAGGGGTTTGAGGGCGATTTACAATGATATTAAGACCTGATACATGTTGGAGAGATATGACCCAAAACTCACAGTTTTCGTGATTTATAGCATTTTCATGAGCTATTGCCACGTTTTGGGGTTCGGGGCATTTTACATCAACCTTAAGACCTTATTCGTGTTTATGGTGTTTATGGCCGTCTTCATGAGCTATTGCCCACAATTTTGGGGTTCCGGGGAGTTTTACATCAACCTTAAGACCTTATTCGTGTTTGAGAGTTATGACCAAAAAACATCATTTTAGTGTTTTATGGTCGTTTCATGAGTTATTGCCTACAGTTTTGAGTTCGAGCGGATTTGCATGCCTCGTAAGAACCCTTACATGTTTGAGAGATATGACCACGAACTCGTCCTTTTAAGACCTGATACTTTTTATGAGTTATGACCTAAAAATCATCGTTTTCGTGTTTTATGGTCGTTTTCATGGGTTATTGCCCACATTTTTGAGTTCTAGGTGGATTTGCATGCCTCGTAAGAACCCTTACATGATTGAGAGATATGATCAAAAACTCGTCGTTTTCGCATTTTATGGTCGTTTTCATGAGCTATTGGCAACAATTTTGGGGTTCTAGGGCGATTTATAACGACCTTGAGAACCAATACATGTTTCAGAGTTTATGACCAAAACCTCGTCGTTTTCATGTTTTATGGTGTTTTCATGAGTTATTGCCTACAGTTTTTGGGTTCCAGGCGGATTTGCATGCCTCGTAAGAACCCTTACATGTTTGAGAGATATGACCAGGAACTCGTCGTTTTCGTGTTTATGGTGTTTTCATAATCTATTGCCCAAACATTTGGGGTTCTAGGGCGATTTATAACAACCTTAAGAACCAATACATGTTTGAGAGTTTATGACCAAAACCTCATCGTTTTCGTGTTTTATGGCCGTTTTATGAGCTATTGCCTTTGTTTAGGGGTTTGAGGCGATTTACAATGATATTAAGACACGATACATGTTGGAGATATGACGAAAACTTCATGATTTTACGTGATTTATAGCTGTTTTCATGAGCTATTGCCCAAAATTTTGGGGTTCCAGGGCGTTTTACATCAACCTTAAGACCTGATTCGTGTGTATGGTGTTTATGGTGGCCAGATTCATGAGCTATGGCCCATAGTTTTAGGGTTCCGGGGAGTTTTATATCAACCTTAAGACCTTATTCATGTTTGAGAGTTATGACCAAAAACATCATTTGCGTGTTTTATGGTCGTTTTCATGAGTTATTGCCCACACTTTTTGGGTTCCAGGCGGATTTGCATGCCTCGTAAGAACCCTTACATGTTTGAGAGATATGACCACGAACTCGTCCTTTTAAGACCTGATACTTTTTAATGAGTTATGACCAAAAACTCGTCGTTTTCATGTTTTATGGTCGTTTTCATGAGTTATTGCCCATAGTTTTTGGGTTCCAGGCGGATTTGCATGCCTCGTAAGAACCCTTACATGAATGAGAGATATGATCAAAAACTCGTCATTTTCGCATTTTATGGTCGTTTTCATGAGCTATTGCCAAGAATTTTGGGGTTCTAGGGCGATTTATAACGACCTTAAGAACCAATACATGTTTAGAGTTTATGACCAAAACCTCGTCGTTTTCATGTTTTATGGTGTTTTCATGAGTTATTGCCCACCGTTTTTGGGTTCCAGGCGGATTTGCATGCCTCGTAAGAACCCTTACATGTTTGAGAGATATGACCAGGAACTCGTCGTTTTCGTGTTTATGGTGTTTTCATGAGCTATTGCCCAAAGTTTTGGGGTTCAAGGGCGATTTATAACAACCTTAAGAACCAATACATGTTTGAGAGTTTATGACCAAAACCTCATTGTTTTCGTGTTTTATGGCCGTTTTATGAGCTATTACCCACTGTTTAGGGGTTTGAGGGCGATTTACAATGATATTAAGACCTGATACATGTTGGAGAGATATGACCCAAAACTCGCAGTTTTCGTGATTTATAGCTGTTTTCATCTGCTGTTGCCCACAGTTTTGGGGTTCCAGGGCATTTTACATCAACCTTAAGACCTTATTCGTGTTTATGGTGTTTATGTCCGTCTTCATGAGCTATTGCCCACAGTTTTGGGGTTCAGGGGAGTTTTACATCAACCTTAAGACCTTATTCGTGTTTGAGAGTTATGACCAAAAAACATCATTTTCGTGTTTTATGGTCGTTTTCATGAGTTATTGCCCACAGTTTTTGGGTTCCAGGCGGATTTGCATGCCTTGTATGAACCCTTACATGTTTGAGAGATAAGACCTGATACTTTTTATGAGTTATAACCTAAAAATCATCGTTTCGTGTTTTATGGTCGTTTTCATGGGTTATTGCCCACATTTTTTGAGTTCCAGGTGGATTTGCATGCCTCGTAAAAGCCCTTACATGATTGAGAGATATGATCAAAAACTCGTCGTTTTCGCATTTTATGGTCGTTTTCATGAGCTATTGGCATGAATTTTCGGGTTCTAGGGCGATTTATAACGACCTTACGAACCAATACATGTTTCAGAGTTTATGACCAAAACCTCGTCGTTTTCATGTTTTATGGTGTTTTCATGAGTTAATGCCCACAGTTTTTGGGTTCCAGGCGGATTTGCATGCCTCGTAAGAACCCTTACATGTTTGAGAGATATGACCAGGAACTCATCGTTTTCGTGTTTATGGTGTTTTCATGATCTATTGGCCAAAGTTTTGGGGTTCAAGGGCGATTTATAACAACCTTAAGAACCAATACATGTTTGAGAGTTTATGACCAAAACCTCATTGTTTTCGTGTTTTATGGCTGTTTTATGAGCTATTGCCCACTGTTTAGGGGTTTGAGGGCGATTTACAATGATATTAAGACCTGATACATGTTGGAGAGATATGACCCAAAACTCGCAGTTTTCGTGATTTATAGCTGTTTTCATGAGCTATTGCCCACAGTTTTGGGGTTCCAGGGCATTTTACATCAACCTTAAGACCTTATTCGTGTTTATGGTGTTTATGGCCGTCTTCATGAGCTATTGCCCACAATTTTGGGGTTTCGGGGAGTTTTACATCAACCTTAAGACCTTATTCGTGTTTGAGAGTTATGACCAAAAAACATCATTTTCGTGTTTTATGGTCGTTTTCATGAGTTATTGCCCACAGTTTTTGAGTTCCAGGCGGATTTGCATGCCTCGTAAGAACCCTTACATGTTTGAGAGATATGACTACGAACTCGTCCTTTTAAGACCTGATACTTTTTATGAGTTATGACCTAAAAATCATCGTTTTCGTGTTTTATGGTCGTTTTCATGGGTTATTGCCCACATTTTTTGAGTTCTAGGTGGATTTGCATGCCTCGTAAGAACCCTTACATGATTGAGAGATATGATCAAAAACTCGTCGTTTTCGCATTTTATGGTCGTTTTCATGAGCTATTGGCAACAATTTTGGGGTTCTAGGGCGATTTATAACGACCTTAAGAACCAATACATGTTTCAGAGTTTATGACCAAAACCTCGTCGTTTTCATGTTTTATGGTGTTTTCATGAGTTATTGCCCACAGTTTTTGGGTTCCAAGCGGATTTGCATGCCTCGTAAGAACCCTTACATGTTTGAGAGATATGACCAGGAACTCGTCGTTTTCGTGTTTATGGTGTTTTCATAATCTATTGCCCAAACATTTGGGGTTCTAGGGCGATTTATAACAACCTTAAGAACCAATACATGTTTGAGAGTTTATGACCAAAACCTCATCGTTTTCGTGTTTTATGGCCGTTTTATGAGCTATTGCCTTTGTTTAGGGGTTTGAGGCGATTTACAATGATATTAAGACCTGATACATCTTGGAGAGATATGTAAAACTTCATGATTTTTGATTTATAGCTGTTTTCATGAGCTATTGCCCAAAATTTGGGGGTTCCAGGGCGTTTTACATCAACCTTAAGACCTGATTCGTGTGTATGGTGTTTATGGTGGCCAGATTCATGAGCTATGGCCCACAGTTTTAGGGTTCCGGGGAGTTTTACATCAACCTTAAGACCTTATTCATGTTTGAGAGTTATGACCAAAAACATCATTTTCGTGTTTTATGGTCGTTTTAATGAGTTATTGCCCACACTTTTTGGGTTCCAGGCGGATTTGCATGCCTCGTAAGAACCCTTACATGTTTGAGAGATATGACCACGAACTCGTCCTTTTAAGACCTGATACTTTTTAATGAGTTATGACCAAAAACTCGTCGTTTTCATGTTTTATGGTCGTTTTCATGAGTTATTGCCCATAGTTTTTGGGTTCCAGGCGGATTTGCATGCCTCGTAAGAACCCTTACATGATTGAGAGATATGATCAAAAACTCGTCATTTTCGCATTTTATGGTCGTTTTCATGAGCTATTGCCAAGAATTTTGGGGTTCTAGGCGATTTATAACGACCTTAAGAACCAATACATGTTTAGAGTTTATGATCAAAACCTCTCGTTTTCATGTTTTATGTAGTTTTCATGAGTTATTGCCCATAGTTTTTGGGTTCCAGGCGGATTTGCATGCCTCGTAAGAACCCTTACATGTTTGAGAGATATGACCAGGAACTCGTCGTTTTCGTGTTTATGGTGTTTTCATGAGCTATTGCCCAAAGTTTTGGGGTTCAAGGGAGATTTATAACCACCTTAAGAACCAATACATGTTTGAGAGTTTATGACCAAAACCTCATCGTTTTCGTGTTTTATGGCCGTTTTATGAGCTATTGCCTTTGTTTAGGGTTTGAGGCGATTTACAATGATATTAAGACCTGATACATGTTGGAGAGATATGACCCAAAACTTCGCATTTTCGTGATTTATAGTCTGTTTTCATCTGCTGTTGCCCATTTTGGGGTTCGGGGCATTTTACATCAACCTTAAGACCTTATTCGTGTTTATGGTGTTTATGTCCGTCTTCATGAGCTATTGCCCACAGTTTTGGGGTTCAGGGGTGTTTTACATCAACCTTAAGACCTTATTCGTGTTTGAGAGTTATGACCAAAAACATCATTTTCGTGTTTTATGGTCGTTTCATGAGTTATTGCACGCTTTTGGGTTCCAAAGGATTTGCATGCCTTGTATGAACCCTTACATGTTTGAGAGATAAGACCTGATACTTTTTATGAGTTATAACCTAAAAATCATCGTTTCGTGTTTTATGGTCGTTTTCATGGGTTATTGCCCACATTTTTTGAGTTCCAGGTGGATTTGCATGCCTCGTAAAAACTCTTAAAAGATTGAGAGATATGATCAAAAAATCGTCGTTTTCGCAATTTATGGTTTTCATGAGCTATTGGCATGAATTTTCGGGTTCTAGGGCGATTTATAACGACCTTACGAACCAATACATGTTTCAGAGTTTATGACCAAAACCTCGTCGTTTTCATGTTTTATGGTGTTTTCATGAGTTAATGCCCACAGTTTTTGGGTTCCAGGCGGATTTGCATGCCTCGTAAGAACCCTTACATGTTTGAGAGATATGACTAGGAACTCATCGTTTTCGTGTTTATGGTGTTTTCATGATCTATTGGCCAAAGTTTTGGGGTTCAAGGGCGATTTATAACAACCTTAAGAACCAATACATGTTTGAGAGTTTATGACCAAAACCTCATTGTTTTCGTGTTTTATGGCTGTTTTATGAGCTATTGCCCACTGTTTAGGGGTTTGAGGGCGATTTACAATGATATTAAGACCTGATACATGTTGGAGAGATATGACCCAAAACTCACAGTTTTCGTGATTTATAAATTTTTCATGAGCTATTGCCCACAGTTTTGGGGTTCCAGGGCATTTTACATCAACCTTAAGACCTTATTCGTGTTTATGGTGTTTATGGCCGTCTTCATGAGCTATTGCCCACAATTTTGGGGTTCCGGGGAGTTTTACATCAACCTTAAGACCTTATTCGTGTTTGAGAGTTATGACCAAAAAACATCATTTTCGTGTTTTATGGTCGTTTTCATGAGTTATTGCCCACAGTTTTTGAGTTCCAGGCGGATTTGCATGCCTCGTAAGAACCCTTACATGTTTGAGAGATATGACTACGAACTCGTCCTTTTAAGACCTGATACTTTTTATGAGTTATGACCTAAAAATCATCGTTTTCGTGTTTTATGGTCGTTTTCATGGTTATTGCCACATTTTTTGAGTTCTAGGTGGATTTGCATGCCTCGTGAACCCTTACATGATTGAGAGATATGATCAAAAACTCGTCGTTTTCGCATTTTATGGTCGTTTTCATGAGCTATTGGCAACAATTTTGGGGTTCTAGGGCGATTTATAACGACCTTAAGAACCAATACATGTTTCAGAGTTTATGACCAAAACCTCGTCGTTTTCATGTTTTATGGTGTTTTCATGAGTTATTGCCCACAGTTTTTGGGTTCCAGGCGGATTTGCATGCCTCGTAAGAAACCGTAAATGTTTGTGAGATATGACCAGGAACTCGTCGTTTCGTGTTTATGGTGTTTTCATAATCTATTGCCCAAACATTTGGGGTTCTAGGGCGATTTATAACAACCTTAAGAACCAATACATGTTTGAGAGTTTATGACCAAAACCTCATCGTTTTCGTGTTTTATGGCCGTTTTATGAGCTATTGCCCACTGTTTAGGGGTTTGAGGGCGATTTACAATGATATTAAGACCTGATACATCTTGGAGAGATATGACGCAAAACTCGCAGTTTTCGTGATTTATAGCTGTTTTCATGAGCTATTGCCCAAAATTTGGGGGTTCCAGGGCGTTTTACATCAACCTTAAGACCTGATTCGTGTGTATGGTGTTTATGGTGGCCAGATTCATGAGCTATGGCCCACAGTTTTAGGGTTCCGGGGAGTTTTACATCAACCTTAAGACCTTATTCATGTTTGAGAGTTATGACCAAAAACATCATTTTCGTGTTTTATGGTCGTTTTAATGAGTTATTGCCCACACTTTTTGGGTTCCAGGCGGATTTGCATGCCTCGTAAGAACCCTTACATGTTTGAGAGATATGACCACGAACTCGTCCTTTTAAGACCTGATACTTTTTAATGAGTTATGACCAAAAACTCGTCGTTTTCATGTTTTATGGTCGTTTTCATGAGTTATTGCCCATAGTTTTTGGGTTCCAGGCGGATTTGCATGCCTCGTAAGAACCCTTACATGAATGAGAGATATGATCAAAAACTCGTCATTTTCGCATTTTATGGTCGTTTTCATGAGCTATTGCCAAGAATTTTGGGGTTCTAGGGCGATTTATAACGACCTTAAGAACCAATACATGTTTTGTGTTTATTATCAAAACCTCTCGTTGCTTTCATGTTTTATGGTGTTTTCATGAGTTATTGCCCACCGTTTTTGGGTTCCAGGCGGATTTGCATGCCTCGTAAGAACCCTTACATGTTTGAGAGATATGACCAGGAACTCGTCGTTTTCGTGTTTATGGTGTTTTCATGAGCTATTGCCCAAAGTTTTGGGGTTCAAGGGCGATTTATAACAACCTTAAGAACCAATACATGTTTGAGAGTTTATGACCAAAACCTCATCGTTTTCGTGTTTTATGGCCGTTTTATGAGCTATTGCCCACTGTTTAGGGGTTTGAGGGCGATTTACAATGATATTAAGACCTGATACATGTTGGAGATATGACCCAAAACTTCAGCTGATTTCGTGATTTATAGTGTTTTCATCTCTGCTGCCTACGTTTGGGGTTCCAGGGCATTTTACATCAACCTTAAGACCTTATTCGTGTTTATGGTGTTTATGTCCGTCTTCATGAGCTATTGCCCACAGTTTTGGGGTTCAGGGGAGTTTTACATCAACCTTAAGACCTTATTCGTGTTTGAGAGTTATGACCAAAAAACATCATTTTCGTGTTTTATGGTCGTTTTCATGAGTTATTGCCCACAGTTTTTGGGTTCCAGGCGGATTTGCATGCCTTGTATGAACCCTTACATGTTTGAGAGATAAGACCTGATACTTTTTATGAGTTATAACCTAAAAATCATCGTTTCGTGTTTTATGGTCGTTTTCATGGGTTATTGCCCACATTTTTTGAGTTCCAGGTGGATTTGCATGCCTCGTAAAAGCCCTTACATGATTGAGAGATATGATCAAAAACTCGTCGTTTTCGCATTTTATGGTCGTTTTCATGAGCTATTGGCATGAATTTTCGGGTTCTAGGGCGATTTATAACGACCTTACGAACCAATACATGTTTCAGAGTTTATGACCAAAACCTCGTCGTTTTCATGTTTTATGGTGTTTTCATGAGTTAATGCCCACAGTTTTTGGGTTCCAGGCGGATTTGCATGCCTCGTAAGAACCCTTACATGTTTGAGAGATATGACCAAGAACTCATCGTTTTCGTGTTTATGGTGTTTTCATGATCTATTGGCCAAAGTTTTGGGGTTCAAGGGCGATTTATAACAACCTTAAGAACCAATACATGTTTGAGAGTTTATGACCAAAACCTCATTGTTTTCGTGTTTTATGGCTGTTTTATGAGCTATTGCCCACTGTTTAGGGGTTTGAGGGCGATTTACAATGATATTAAGACCTGATACATGTTGGAGAGATATGACCCAAAACTCACAGTTTTCGTGATTTATAGCTGTTTTCATGAGCTATTGCCCACAGCTTTTGGGGTTCGGGGCATTTTACATCAACCTTAAGACCTTATTCGTGTTTATGGTGTTTATGGCCGTCTTCATGAGCTATTGCCCACAATTTTGGGGTTCCGGGGAGTTTTACATCAACCTTAAGACCTTATTCGTGTTTGAGAGTTATGACCAAAAAACATCATTTTCGTGTTTTATGGTCGTTTTCATGAGTTATTGCCCACAGTTTTTGAGTTCCAGGCGGATTTGCATGCCTCGTAAGAACCCTTACATGTTTGAGAGATATGACCACGAACTCGTCCTTTTAAGACCTGATACTTTTTATGAGTTATGACCTAAAAATCATCGTTTTCGTGTTTTATGGTCGTTTTCATGGGTTATTGCCCACATTTTTTGAGTTCTAGGTGGATTTGCATGCCTCGTAAGAACCCTTACATGATTGAGAGATATGATCAAAAACTCGTCGTTTTCGCATTTTATGGTCGTTTTCATGAGCTATTGGCAACAATTTTGGGGTTCTAGGGCGATTTATAACGACCTTAAGAACCAATACATGTTTGTTAGTGACCAACCCTCGTCGTTTTTTTGTTTTTTTATGTTTTCATGAGTTATTGCCCTTCACAGTTTGTTTTGGGTTCATTTGCATGCCTCGTAAGAACCCTTACATGTTTGAGAGATATGACCAGGAACTCGTCGTTTTCGTGTTTATGGTGTTTTCATAATCTATTGCCCAAACATTTGGGGTTCTAGGGCGATTTATAACAACCTTAAGAACCAATACATGTTTGAGAGTTTATGACCAAAACCTCATCGTTTTCGTGTTTTATGGCCGTTTTATGAGCTATTGCCCACTGTTTAGGGGTTTGAGGGCGATTTACAATGATATTAAGACCTGATACATGTTGGAGAGATATGACGCAAAACTCGCAGTTTTCGTGATTTATAGCTGTTTTCATGAGCTATTGCCCAAAATTTTGGGGTTCCAGGGCGTTTTACATCAACCTTAAGACCTGATTCGTGTGTATGGTGTTTATGGTGGCCAGATTCATGAGCTATGGCCCATAGTTTTAGGGTTCCGGGGAGTTTTATATCAACCTTAAGACCTTATTCATGTTTGAGAGTTATGACCAAAAACATCATTTGCGTGTTTTATGGTCGTTTTCATGAGTTATTGCCCACACTTTTTGGGTTCCAGGCGGATTTGCATGCCTCGTAAGAACCCTTACATGTTTGAGAGATATGACCACGAACTCGTCCTTTTAAGACCTGATACTTTTTAATGAGTTATGACCAAAAACTCGTCGTTTTCATGTTTTATGGTCGTTTTCATGAGTTATTGCCCATAGTTTTTGGGTTCCAGGCGGATTTGCATGCCTCGTAAGAACCCTTACATGAATGAGAGATATGATCAAAAACTCGTCATTTTCGCATTTTATGGTCGTTTTCATGAGCTATTGCCAAGAATTTTGGGGTTCTAGGGCGATTTATAACGACCTTAAGAACCAATACATGTTTAGAGTTTATGACCAAAACCTCGTCGTTTTCATGTTTTATGGTGTTTTCATGAGTTATTGCCCACCGTTTTTGGGTTCCAGGCGGATTTGCATGCCTCGTAAGAACCCTTACATGGTTGAGAGATATTACCAGAACTCGCTGCTTTCGTGTTTATGGTGTTTTCATGAGCTATTGCCGAAAGTTTTGGGGTTCAAGGGCGATTTATAACAACCTTAAGAACCAATACATGTTTGAGAGTTTATGACCAAAACCTCATCGTTTTCGTGTTTTATGGCCGTTTTATGAGCTATTGCCCACTGTTTAGGGGTTTGAGGGCGATTTACAATGATATTAAGACCTGATACATGTTGGAGAGATATGACCCAAAACTCGCAGTTTTCGTGATTTATAGCTGTTTTCATCTGCTGTTGCCCACAGTTTTGGGGTTCCAGGGCATTTTACATCAACCTTAAGACCTTATTCGTGTTTATGGTGTTTATGTCCGTCTTCATGAGCTATTGCCCACAGTTTTGGGGTTCAGGGGAGTTTTACATCAACCTTAAGACCTTATTCGTGTTTGAGAGTTATGACCAAAAAACATCATTTTCGTGTTTTATGGTCGTTTTCATGAGTTATCATTTACGCTTTTGGGTTCCAAAGGATTTGCATGCCTTGTATGAACCCTTACATGTTTGAGAGATAAGACCTGATACTTTTTATGAGTTATAACCTAAAAATCATCGTTTCGTGTTTTATGGTCGTTTTCATGGGTTATTGCCCACATTTTTTGAGTTCCAGGTGGATTTGCATGCCTCGTAAAAGCCCTTACATGATTGAGAGATATGATCAAAAACTCGTCGTTTTCGCATTTTATGGTCGTTTTCATGAGCTATTGGCATGAATTTTCGGGTTCTAGGGCGATTTATAACGACCTTACGAACCAATACATGTTTCAGAGTTTATGACCAAAACCTCGTCGTTTTCATGTTTTATGGTGTTTTCATGAGTTAATGCCCACAGTTTTTGGGTTCCAGGCGGATTTGCATGCCTCGTAAGAACCCTTACATGTTTGAGAGATATGACCAGGAACTCATCGTTTTCGTGTTTATGGTGTTTTCATGATCTATTGGCCAAAGTTTTGGGGTTCAAGGGCGATTTATAACAACCTTAAGAACCAATACATGTTTGAGAGTTTATGACCAAAACCTCATTGTTTTCGTGTTTTATGGCTGTTTTATGAGCTATTGCCCACTGTTTAGGGGTTTGAGGGCGATTTACAATGATATTAAGAACTGATACATGTTGGAGAGATATGACCCAAAACTCACAGTTTTCGTGATTTATAGCTGTTTTCATGAGCTATTGCCCACAGTTTTGGGGTTCCAGGGCATTTTACATCAACCTTAAGACCTTATTCGTGTTTATGGTGTTTATGGCCGTCTTCATGAGCTATTGCCCACAATTTTGGGGTTCCGGGGAGTTTTACATCAACCTTAAGACCTTATTCGTGTTTGAGAGTTATGACCAAAAAACATCATTTTCGTGTTTTATGGTCGTTTTCATGAGTTATTGCTTACGCTTTTTGAGTTCGTGCAGATTTGCATGCCTCGTAAGAACCCTTACATGTTTGAGAGATATGACTACGAACTCGTCCTTTTAAGACCTGATACTTTTTATGAGTTATGACCTAAAAATCATCGTTTTTGTGTTTTATGGTCGTTTTCATGGGTTATTGCCCACATTTTTTGAGTTCTAGGTGGATTTGCATGCCTCGTAAGAACCCTTACATGATTGAGAGATATGATCAAAAACTCGTCGTTCGATTTTATGGTCGTTTTCATGAGCTATTGGCAACAATTTTGGGGTTCTAGGGCGATTTATAACGACCTTAAGAACCAATACATGTTTCAGAGTTTATGACCAAAACCTCGTCGTTTTCATGTTTTATGGTGTTTTCATGAGTTATCGCTTACGCTTTTGGGTTCCAAGCGGATTTGCATGCCTCATAAGAACCCTTACATGTTTGAGAGATATGACCAGGAACTCGTCGTTTTCGTGTTTATGGTGTTTTCATAATCTATTGCCCAAACATTTGGGGTTCTAGGGCGATTTATAACAACCTTAAGAACCAATACATGTTTGAGAGTTTATGACCAAAACCTCATCGTTTTCGTGTTTTATGGCCGTTTTATGAGCTATTGCCCCTGCTTAGGGGTTTGAGGCGATTTACAATGATATTAAGACCTGATACATGTTGGAGATATATGACGAAAACTCGCAGCTTTGGATTTATAGCTGTTTCATGAGCTATTGCCCAAAATTTTGGGGTTCGTATGCTTTTACATCAACCTTAAGACCTGATTCGTGTATGGTGTTTATGGTGGCGATTCATGAGCTATGGCCCACAGTTTTAGGGTTCGGGAGTTTTACATCAACCTTAAGACCTTATTCATGTTTGAGAGTTATGACCAAAACATCATTTTCGTGTTTTTATGGTCGCTTTCATGAGTTATTTCACACTTTTTGGGTTCCAGGATTTGCATGCCTCGTAAGAACCCTTACATGTTTGAGAGATATGACCACGAACTCGTCCTTTTAAGACCTGATACTTTTTATGAGTTATAACCTAAAAATCATCGTTTCGTGTTTTATGGTCGTTTTCATGGGTTATTGCCCACATTTTTTGAGTTCCAGGTGGATTTGCATGCCTCGTAAAAACTCTTACATGATTGAGAGATATGATCAAAAACTCGTCGTTTTCGCATTTTATGGTCGTTTTCATGAGCTATTGACATGAATTTTCGGGTTCTAGGGCGATTTATAACGACCTTACTAACCAATACATGTTTCAGAGTTTATGACCAAAACCTCGTCGTTTTCATGTTTTATGGTGTTTTCATGAGTTAATGCCCACAGTTTTTGGGTTCCAGGCGGATTTGCATGCCTCGTAAGAACCCTTACATGTTTGAGAGATATGACCAGGAACTCGTCGTTTTAGTGTTTATGGTGTTTTCATGATCTATTGGCCAAAGTTTTGGGGTTCAAGGGCGATTTATAACAACCTTAAGAACCAATACATGTTTTAGAGTTTATGACCAAAACCTCATTGTTTTCGTGTTTTATGGCTGTTTTATGAGCTATTGCCCACTGTTTAGGGGTTTGAGGGCGATTTACAATGATATTAAGACCTGATACATGTTGGAGAGATATGACCAAAAACTCGCAGTTTTCGTGATTTATAGCTGTTTTCATGAGCTATTGCCCACAGTTTTGGGGTTCCAGGGCATTTTACATCAACCTTAAGACCTTATTCGTGTTTATGGTGTTTATGGCCGTCTTCATGAGCTATTGCCCACAATTTTGGGGTTCCGGGGAGTTTTACATCAACCTTAAGACCTTATTCGTGTTTGAGAGTTATGACCAAAAAACATCATTTTCGTGTTTTATGGTCGTTTTCATGAGTTATTGCCCACAGTTTTTGAGTTCCAGGCGGATTTGCATGCCTCGTAAGAACCCTTACATGTTTGAGAGATATGACTACGAACTCGTCCTTTTAAGACCTGATACTTTTTATGAGTTATGACCTAAAATCATCGCTTTCGTGTTTTATGGTCGCTTTTCATGGGTTATTGCCCACATTTTTGAGTTCTAGGTGGATTTGCATGCCTCGTAAGAACCCTTACATGATTGAGAGATATGATCAAAACTCTGCTTTCGTGATTTTATGGTCGCTTTTCATGAGCTATTGGCAACAATTTTGGGGTTCTAGGGCGATTTATAACGACCTTAAGAACCAATACATGTTTGAGTTTATGACCAAAACCTCGCTGCTTTTCATGTTTTATGTTGTTTTCATGAGTTATTGCCTACAGTTTTTGGGTTCCAGGCGGATTTGCATGCCTCGTAAGAACCCTTACATGTTTGAGAGATATGACCAGGAACTCGTCGTTTTCGTGTTTATGGTGTTTTCATAATCTATTGCCCAAACATTTGGGGTTCTAGGGCGATTTATAACAACCTTAAGAACCAATACATGTTTGAGAGTTTATGACCAAAACCTCATCGTTTTCGTGTTTTATGGCCGTTTTATGAGCTATTGCCCACGCTTAGGGGTTTGAGGCGATTTACAATGATATTAAGACCTGATACATGTTGAGAGATATGACCTTAAAACTCGCAGTTTTCGTGATTTATAGCTGTTTTCATGAGCTATTGCCCAAAATTTTGGGGTTCCAGGGCGTTTTACATCAACCTTAAGACCTGATTCGTGTGTATGGTGTTTATGGTGGCCAGATTCATGAGCTATGGCCCACAGTTTTAGGGTTCCGGGGAGTTTTACATCAACCTTAAGACCTTATTCATGTTTGAGAGTTATGACCAAAAACATCATTTTCGTGTTTTATGGTCGTTTTCATGAGTTATTGCCCACACTTTTTGGGTTCCAGGCGGATTTGCATGCCTCGTAAGAACCCTTACATGTTTGAGAGATATGACCACGAACTCGTCCTTTTAAGACCTGATACTTTTTATGAGTTATGACCTAAAAATCATCGTTTTCGTGTTTTATGGTCGTTTTCATGGGTTATTGCCCACATTTTTTGAGTTCTAGGTGGATTTGCATGCCTCGTAATAACCCTTACATGATTGAGAGATATGATCAAAAACTCGTCATTTTCGCATTTTATGGTCGTTTTCATGAGCTATTGCCAAGAATTTTGGGGTTCTAGGGCGATTTATAACGACCTTAAGAACCAATACATGTTTAGAGTTTATGACCAAAACCTCGTCGTTTTCATGTTTTATGGTGTTTTCATGAGTTATTGCCCACCATTTTTGGGTTCCAGGAGGATTTGCATGCCTCGTAAGAACCCTTACATGTTTGAGAGATATGACCAGGAACTCGTCGTTTTCGTGTTTATGGTGTTTTCATGAGCTATTGCCCAAAGTTTTGGGGTTCAAGGGCGATTTATAACAACCTTAAGAACCAATACATGTTTGAGAGTTTATGACCAAAACCTCATCGTTTTCGTGTTTTATGGCCGTTTTATGAGCTATTGCCCACTGTTTAGGGGTTTGAGGGCGATTTACAATGATATTAAGACCTGATACATGTTGGAGAGATATGACCCAAAACTCAGCTGTGTGATTTATAGCTGTTTTCATCTGCTGTTGCCCACAGTTTTGGGGTTCCAGGGCATTTTACATCAACCTTAAGACCTTATTCGTGTTTATGGTGTTTATGTCCGTCTTCATGAGCTATGGCCCACGGTTTTGGGGTTCAGGGGTGTTTTACATCAACCTTAAGACCTTATTCGTGTTTGAGAGTTATGACCAAAAAACATCATTTTCGTGTTTTATGGTCGTTTTCATGAGTTATTGCCCACAGTTTTTGGGTTCCAGGCGGATTTGCATGCCTTGTATGAACCCTTACATGTTTGAGAGATAAGACCTGATACTTTTTATGAGTTATAACCTAAAAATCATCGTTTCGTGTTTTATGGTCGTTTTCATGGGTTATTGCCCACATTTTTTGAGTTCCAGGTGGATTTGCATGCCTCGTAAAAACTCTTACATGATTGAGAGATATGATCAAAAACTCGTCGTTTTCGCATTTTATGGTCGTTTTCATGAGCTATTGACATGAATTTTCGGGTTCTAGGGCGATTTATAACGACCTTACGAACCAATACATGTTTCAGAGTTTATGACCAAAACCTCGTCGTTTTCATGTTTTATGGTGTTTTCATGAGTTAATGCCCACAGTTTTTGGGTTCCAGGCGGATTTGCATGCCTCGTAAGAACCCTTACATGTTTGAGAGATATGACTAGGAACTCATCGTTTTCGTGTTTATGGTGTTTTCATGATCTATTGGCCAAAGTTTTGGGGTTCAAGGGCGATTTATAACAACCTTAAGAACCAATACATGTTTTAGAGTTTATGACCAAAACCTCATTGTTTTCGTGTTTTATGGCTGTTTTATGAGCTATTGCCCACTGTTTAGGGGTTTGAGGGCGATTTACAATGATATTAAGACCTGATACATGTTGGAGAGATATGACCCAAAACTCGCAGTTTTCGTGATTTATAGCTGTTTTCATGAGCTATTGCCCACGCTTTTGGGGTTCCAGGCATTTACATCAACCTTAAGACCTTATTCGTGTTTATGGTGTTTATGGCCGTCTTCATGAGCTATTGCCCACAATTTTGGGGTTCCGGGAGTTTTACATCAACCTTAAGACCTTATTCGTGTTTGAGAGTTATGACCAAAAACATCATTTTCGTGTTTTATGGTCGCTTTTCATGAGTTATTGCCTACGCTTTTTGAGTTCCAGCGGATTTGCATGCCTCGTAAGAACCCTTACATGTTTGAGATATGACTACGAACTCGTCCTTTTAAGACTGATACTTTTTAAGAGTTATGACCTAAAAACCATCGTTTTCGTGTTTTATGGTCGTTTTCATGGGTTATTTCCCACATTTTTGAGTTCCAGGAGGATTTGCATGCCTCGTAAGAACCCTTACATGATTGAGAGATATGATCAAAACTCGCTGCTGCATTTTATGGTCCTTTTTATGAGCTATTGGCAACATTTTTGGGGTTCTAGGGCGATTTATAACGACCTTAAGAACCAATACATGTTTCAGAGTTTATGACCAAAACCTCGCTTTTCATGTTTTATGGTGTTTTCATGAGTTATCGCCCACGCTTTTGGGTTCCAAGCGGATTTGCATGCCTCGTAAGAACCCTTACATGTTTGAGAGATATGACCAGAACTCGCTGCTTTCGTGTTTATGGTGTTTTCATAATCTATTGCCCAAACATTTGGGGTTCTAGGGCGATTTATAACAACCTTAAGAACCAATACATGTTTGAGAGTTTATGACCAAAACCTCATCGTTTTCGTGTTTTATGGCCGTTTTATGAGCTATTGCCCACTGTTTAGGGGTTTGAGGGCGATTTACAATGATATTAAGACCTGATACATGTTGGAGATATATGACGCAAAACTCGTAGCTGTGATTTATAGTCGCTTTTCATGAGCTATTGCCCAAAATTTTGGGGTTCTGTATGCTTACATCAACCTTAAGACCTGATTCGTGTGTATGGTGTTTATGGTGGCAGATTCATGAGCTATGGCCCAGTTTTAGGGTTCCGGAGTTTTACATCAACCTTAAGACCTTATTCATGTTTGAGAGTTATGACCAAAAACATCATTTTCGTGTTTTATGGTCGTTTTCATGAGTTATTTCCCACACTTTTTGGGTTCCAGGCGGATTTGCATGCCTCGTAAGAACCCTTACATGTTTGAGAGATATGACCACGAACTCGTCCTTTTAAGACCTGATACTTTTTATGAGTTATGACCTAAAAATCATCGTTTTCGTGTTTTATGGTCGTTTTCATGGGTTATTGCCCACATTTTTTGAGTTCTAGGTGGATTTGCATGCCTCGTAATAACCCTTACATGATTGAGAGATATGATCAAAAATTCGTCGTTTTCGCATTTTATGGTCGTTTTCATGAGCTATTGGCAACAATTTTGGGGTTCTAGGGCGATTTATAACGAACTTAAGAAACAATAAATGTTTGAGTTTATGACCAAAACCTCGCTGCTTTCATGTTTTATGGTGTTTTCATGAGTTATTGCCCACAGTTTTTGGGTTCCAGGCGGATTTGCATGCCTCGTAAGAACCCTTACATGTTTGAGAGATATGACCAGGAACTCGTCGTTTTCGTGTTTATGGTGTTTTCATAATCTATTGCCCAAACATTTGGGGTTCTAGGGCGATTTATAACAACCTTAAGAACCAATACATGTTTGAGAGTTTATGACCAAAACCTCATCGTTTTCGTGTTTTATGGCCGTTTTATGAGCTATTGCCCACTGTTTAGGGGTTTGAGGGCGATTTACAATGATATTAAGACCTGATACATGTTGGAGAGATATGACGCAAAACTCGCAGTTTTCGTGATTTATAGCTGTTTTCATGAGCTATTGCCCAAAATTTTGGGGTTCGTATGCTTACATCAACCTTAAGACCTGATTCATGTGTATGGTGTTTATGGTGGCCAGATTCATGAGCTATGGCCCACAGTTTTAGGGTTCCAGGGAGTTTTACATCAACCTTAAGACCTTATTCATGTTTGAGAGTTATGACCAAAAACATCATTTTCGTGTTTTATGGTCGTTTTCATGAGTTATTGCCCACACTTTTTGGGTTCCAGGCGGATTTGCATGCCTCGTAAGAACCCTTACATGTTTGAGAGATATGACCACGAACTCGTCCTTTTAAGACCTGATACTTTTTAATGAGTTATGACCAAAAACTCGTCGTTTTCATGTTTTATGGTCGTTTTCATGAGTTATTGCCCATAGTTTTTGGGTTCCAGGCGGATTTGCCTGCCTCGTAAGAACCCTTACATGAATGAGAGATATGATCAAAAACTCGTCATTTTCGCATTTTATGGTCGTTTTCATGAGCTATTGCCAAGAATTTTGGGGTTCTAGGGCGATTTATAATGACCTTAAGAACCAATACATGTTTAGAGTTTATGACCAAAACCTCGTCGTTTTCATGTTTTATGGTGTTTTCATGAGTTATTGCCCACCATTTTTGGGTTCCAGGAGGATTTGCATGCCTCGTAAGAACCCTTACATGTTTGAGAGATATGACCAGGAACTCGTCGTTTTCGTGTTTATGGTGTTTTCATGAGCTATTACCCAAAGTTTTGGGGTTCAAGGGCGATTTATAACAACCTTAAGAACCAATACATGTTTGAGAGTTTATGACCAAAACCTCATCGTTTTCGTGTTTTATGGCCGTTTTATGAGCTATTGCCCACTGTTTAGGGGTTTAAGGGCGATTTACAATGATATTAAGACCTGATACATGTTGGAGAGATATGACCCAAAACTCACAGTTTTCGTGATTTATAGCTGTTTTCATCTGCTGTTGCCCACAGTTTTGGGGTTCCAGGGCATTTTACATCAACCTTAAGACCTTATTCGTGTTTATGGTGTTTATGTCCGTCTTCATGAGCTATTGCCCACAGTTTTGGGGTTCAGGGGTGTTTTACATCAACCTTAAGACCTTATTCGTGTTTGAGAGTTATGACCAAAAAACATCATTTTCGTGTTTTATGGTCGTTTTCATGAGTTATTGCCCACAGTTTTTGGCTTCCAGGCGGATTTGCATGCCTTGTATGAACCCTTACATGTTTGAGAGATAAGACCTGATACTTTTTATGAGTTATAACCTAAAAATCATCGTTTCGTGTTTTATGGTCGTTTTCATGGGTTATTGCCCACATTTTTTGAGTTCCAGGTGGATTTGCATGCCTCGTAAAAACTCTTACATGATTGAGAGATATGATCAAAAACTCGTCGTTTTCGCATTTTATGGTCGTTTTCATGAGCTATTGGCATGAATTTTCGGGTTCTAGGGCGATTTATAACGACCTTACGAACCAATACATGTTTCAGAGTTTATGACCAAAACCTCGAAGTTTTCATGTTTTATGGTGTTTTCATGAGTTAATGCCCACAGTTTTTGGGTTCCAGGCGGATTTGCATGCCTCGTAAGAACCCTTACATGTTTGAGAGATATGACCAGGAACTCATCGTTTTCGTGTTTATGGTGTTTTCATGATCTATTGGCCAAAGTTTTGGGGTTCAAGGGCGATTTATAACAACCTTAAGAACCAATACATGTTTGAGAGTTTATGACCAAAACCTCATTGTTTTCGTGTTTTATGGCTGTTTTATGAGCTATTGCCCACTGTTTAGGGGTTTGAGGGCGATTTACAATGATATTAAGACCTGATACATGTTGGAGAGATATGACCCAAAACTCGCAGTTTTCGTGATTTATAGCTGTTTTCATGAGCTATTGCCCACAGTTTTGGGGTTCCAGGGCATTTTACATCAACCTTAAGACCTTATTCGTGTTTATGGTGTTTATGGCCGTCTTCATGAGCTATTGCCCACAATTTTGGGGTTCCGGGGAGTTTTACATCAACCTTAAGACCTTATTCGTGTTTGAGAGTTATGACCAAAAAACATCATTTTCGTGTTTTATGGTCGTTTTCATGAGTTATTGCCCACAGTTTTTGAGTTCCAAGCGGATTTTCATGCCTCGTAAGAACCCTTACATGTTTGAGAGATATGACCACGAACTCGTCCTTTTAAGACCTGATACTTTTTATGAGTTATGACCTAAAAATCATCGTTTTCGTGTTTTATGGTCGTTTTCATGGGTTATTGCCCACATTTTTTGAGTTCTAGGTGGATTTGCATGCCTCGTAAGAACCCTTACATGATTGAGAGATATGATCAAAAACTCGTCGTTTTCGCATTTTATGGTCGTTTTCATGAGCTATTGGCAACAATTTTGGGGTTCTAGGGCGATTTATAACGACCTTAAGAACCAATACATGTTTCAGAGTTTATGACCAAAACCTCGCTGCTTTTCATGTTTTATGGTGTTTTCATGAGTTATCCCACAGCTTTTTGGGTTCCAAAGGATTTGCATGCCTCGTAAGAACCCTTACATGTTTGAGAGATATGACCAGGAACTCGTCGTTTTCGTGTTTATGGTGTTTTCATAATCTATTGCCCAAACATTTGGGGTTCTAGGGCGATTTATAACAACCTTAAGAACCAATACATGTTTGAGAGTTTATGACCAAAACCTCATCGTTTTCGTGTTTTATGGCCGTTTTATGAGCTATTGCCCACTGTTTAGGGGTTTGAGGGCGATTTACAATGATATTAAGACCTGATACATGTTGGAGAGATATGACGCAAAACTCGCAGTTTTCGTGATTTATAGCTGTTTTCATGAGCTATTGCCCAAAATTTTGGGGTTCCAGGGCGTTTTACATCAACCTTAAGACCTGATTCGTGTGTATGGTGTTTATGGTGGCCAGATTCATGAGCTATGGCCCACAGTTTTAGGGTTCCGGGGAGTTTTACATCAACCTTAAGACCTTATTCATGTTTGAGAGTTATGACCAAAAACATCATTTTCGTGTTTTATGGTCGTTTTCATGAGTTATTGCCCACACTTTTTGGGTTCCAGGCGGATTTGCATGCCTCGTAAGAACCCTTACATGTTTGAGAGATATGACCACGAACTCGTCCTTTTAAGACCTGATACTTTTTAATGAGTTATGACCAAAAACTCGTCGTTTTCATGTTTTATGGTCGTTTTCATGAGTTATTGCCCATAGTTTTTGGGTTCCAGGCGGATTTGCATGCCTCGTAAGAACCCTTACATGAATGAGAGATATGATCAAAAACTCGTCATTTTCGCATTTTATGGTCGTTTTCATGAGCTATTGCCAAGAATTTTGGGGTTCTAGGGCGATTTATAACGACCTTAAGAACCAATACATGTTTAGAGTTTATGACCAAAACCTCGTCGTTTTCATGTTTTATGGTGTTTTCATGAGTTATTGCCCACCGTTTTTGGGTTCCAGGCGGATTTGCATGCCTCGTAAGAACCCTTACATGTTTGAGAGATTTGACCAGGAACTCGTCGTTTTCGTGTTTATGGTGTTTTCATGAGCTATTGCCCAAAGTTTTGGGGTTCAAGGGCGATTTATAACAACCTTAAGAACCAATACATGTTTGAGAGTTTATGACCAAAACCTCATCGTTTTCGTGTTTTATGGCCGTTTTATGAGCTATTGCCCACTGTTTAGGGGTTTGAGGGCGATTTACAATGATATTAAGACCTGATACATGTTGGAGAGATATGACCCAAAACTCGCAGTTTTCGTGATTTATAGCTGTTTTCATCTGCTGTTGCCCACAGTTTTGGGGTTCCAGGGCATTTTACATCAACCTTAAGACCTTATTCATGTTTATGGTGTTTATGTCCGTCTTCATGAGCTATTGCCCACAGTTTTGGGGTTCAGGGGAGTTTTACATCAACCTTAAGACCTTATTCGTGTTTGAGAGTTATGACCAAAAAACATCATTTTCGTGTTTTATGGTCGTTTTCATGAGTTATCGCCACGCTTTTGGGTTCCAGGCGGATTTGCATGCCTTGTATGAACCCTTACATGTTTGCGAGATAAGACCTGATACTTTTTATGAGTTATAACCTAAAAATCATTGTTTCGTGTTTTATGGTCGTTTTCATGGGTTATTGCCCACATTTTTTGAGTTCCAGGTGGATTTGCATGCCTCGTAAAAACCCTTACATGATTGAGAGATATGATCAAAAACTCGTCGTTTTCGCATTTTATGGTCGTTTTCATGAGCTATTGGCATGAATTTTCGGGTTCTAGGGCGATTTATAACGACCTTACGAACCAATACATGTTTCAGAGTTTATGACCAAAACCTCGTCGTTTTCATGTTTTATGGTGTTTTCATGTGTTAATGCCCACAGTTTTTGGGTTCCAGGCGGATTTGCATGCCTCGTAAGAAACCTTACATGTTTGAGAGATATGACCAGGAACTCATCGTTTTCGTGTTTATGGTGTTTTCATGATCTAATGGCCAAAGTTTTGGGGTTCAAGGGCGATTTATAACAACCTTAAGAACCAATACATGTTTGAGAGTTTATGACCAAAACCTCATTGTTTTCGTGTTTTATGGCTGTTTTATGAGCTATTGCCCACTATTTAGGGGTTTGAGGGCGATTTACAATGATATTAAGACCTGATACATGTTGGAGAGATATGACCCAAAACTCGCAGTTTTCGTGATTTATAGCTGTTTTCATGAGCTATTGCCCACAGTTTTGGGGTTCAGGCATTTACATCAACCTTAAGACCTTATTCGTGTTTATGGTGTTTATGGCCGTCTTCATGAGCTATTGCCCACAATTTTGGGGTTCCGGGGAGTTTTACATCAACCTTAAGACCTTATTCGTGTTTGAGAGTTATGACCAAAAAACATCATTTTCGTCTTTTTATGGTCGTTTTCATGAGTTATTGCCCACAGTTTTTGAGTTCCAGGCGGATTTGCATGCCTCGTAAGAACCCTTACATGTTCTAGAGATATGACCACGAACTCGTCCTTTTAAGACCTGATACTTTTTATGAGTTATGACCTAAAAATCATCGTTTTCGTGTTTTATGGTCGTTTTCATGGGTTATTGCCCACATTTTTTGAGTTCTAGGTGGATTTGCATGCCTCGTAAGAACCCTTACATGATTGAGAGATATGATCAAAAACTCGTCGTTTTCGCATTTTATGGTCGTCTTCATGAGCTATTGGCAACAATTTTGGGGTTCTAGGGCGATTTATAACGACCTTAAGAACCAATAGATGTTTCAGAGTTTATGACCAAAACCTCATCGTTTTCATGTTTTATGGTGTTTTCATGAGTTATTGCCCACAGTTTTTGGGTTCCAGGCGGATTTGCATGCCTCGTAAGAACCCTTACATATTTGAGAGATATGACTAGGAACTCGTCGTTTTCATGTTTATGGTGTTTTCATGAGCTGTTGCCCAAAGTTTTCGGGTTCAAGGGCGATTTATAACAACCTTAAGAACCAATTCATGTTTGAGAGTTTATGACCAAAACCTATTCGTTTTCGTGTTTTATGGCTGTTTTATGAGCTATTGCCCACTGTTTAGGGGTTTGAGGGCGATTTAAATTGATATTAAGACCTGATACATGTTGGAGAGATATGACCCAAAACTCGCAGTTTTCGTGATTTATAGTTGTTTTCATGAGCTATTGCCCACAGTTTTGGGGTTCCAGGGCATTTTACATCAACCTTAAGACCTTATGGTGTTTATGGCCGTCTTCATGAGCTATTGCCCACAGTTTTGGGGTTCCGGGGAGTTTTACATCAACCTTAAGACCTTATTCGTGTTTGAGAGTTATGACCAAACATCATCATTTTCGTGTTTTATGGTCGTTTTCATGAGTTATTGCCCACAGTTTTTGGGTTCCAGGCGGATTTGCATGCCTCGTAAGAACCCTTACATGTTTGAGAGATATGACCAGGAACTCGTCGTTTTCGTGTTTTATGGTGTTTTCATGAGCTATTGCCCAAAGTTCTGGGGTTCTAGGGAGATTTACAACAACCTTAAGAACCAATACATGTTTGAGAGTTTATGACCAAAACCTCATCGTTTTCGTGTTTTATGGCTGTTTTTATGAGCTTTTGCCCACTCTTTGGGGGTTCGAGGGCGATTTACAGTGACATTAAGACCTGATACATAGTGGAGGGATATGACCAAAAAACTCGTCGTCTTCGTGTTTACGGCCATTTTCATGAGTTATTTCCCACAGTTTTGGGGTTCCGAGGAGATTTACAATAACCTTAACACACAATACATGTTTGACAGTTCTGTCCAAAAACTCGTCATTTTTGTGTTTTATGGTCATTTTCACGAGTTATTGCCCACAGTTTTTTGGTTCCAAGTGGATTTGCATGCCGCGTAAGAACCCTTACATGTTTGAGAGATATGACCAGGAACTCGTCATTTTCACGATTTATGGCCATTTTCATGAGCTATTGCCCATAGTTTTAGGGTTTCTAGGGCGTTTTACATTAACCTTAAGACCCGATACATGTTTGAGAGTTATGACCAAAAACTCGTCGTTTTCATGTTTTATGGTCGTTTTCATGAGTTATTGCCCATAGTTTTTGGGTTCCAGGCGGATTTACATGCCTCGTAAGAACCCTTACATGAATGAGAGATATGATCAAAAACTCGTCGTTTTCGCATTTTATGGTCGTTTTCATGAGCTATTGGCAAGAATTTTGGGGTTCTAGGGCGATTTATAACGACCTTAAGAACCAATACATGTTTCAGAGTTTATGACCAAAACCTCGTCGTTTTCATGTTTTATGGTGTTTTCATGAGTTATTGCCCACAGTTTTTGGGTTCCAGGCGGACTTGCATGCCTCGTAAGAACCCTTACATGTTTGAGAGATATGACCAGGAACTCATCGTTTTCGTGTTTATGGTGTTTTCATAATCTATTGCCCAAAGTTTTGGTGTTCTAGGTCGATTTATAACAACCTTAAGAACCAATACATGTTTGAGAGTTTATGACCAAAACCTCATCGTTTTCGTGTTTTATGGCCGTTTTATGAGCTATTGCCCACTGTTTAGGGGTTTGAGGGCGATTTACAATGATATTAAGACCTGATACATGTTGGAGAGATATGACCCAAAACTCGCAGTTTTCGTGATTTATAGTTGTTTTCATGAGCTATTGCCCATAGTTTTGGGGTTCCAGGGCGTTTCACATCAACCTTAAAACCTTATTCGTGTTTATGGTGTTTACGGCCGTTTTCATGAGCTATTGCCCATAGTTTTGGGGTTCCGGGGAGTTTTACATCAACCTTAAGACCTTATTCGTGTTTGAGAGTTATGACCAAAAAACATCATTTTCGTGTTTTATGGTCGTTTTCATGAGTTATTGCCCACAGTTTTTGAGTTCCAGGCGGATTTGCATGCCTCGTAAGAACCCTTACATGTTTGAGAGATAAGACCTGATACTTTTTATGAGTTATGACCTAGAAATCAATGTTTTCGTGTTTTATGGTCGTTTTCATGGGTTATTGCCCACATTTTTTGAGTTCTAGGTGGATTTGCATGCCTCGTAAGAACCCTTAGATGATTGAGAGATATGATCAAAAACTTGTCGTGTTCGCATTTTATGGTCGTTTTCATGAGCTATTGGCAAGAATTTTGGGGTTCTAGGGCGATTTATAACGACCTTAAGAACCAATACATGTTTCAGAGTTTATGACAAAACCTCGTCGTTTTCATGTTTTAATGTGTTTTCATGAGTTATTGCCCACAGTTTTTGGGTTCCAGGTGGACTTGCATGCCTCGTAAGAACCCTTACATGTTTGAGAGATATGACCAGGAACTCATCGTTTTCGTGTTTATGGTGTTTTCATAATCTATTGCCCAAAGTTTTGGTGTTCTAGGGCGATTTATAACAACCTTAAGAACCAATACATGTTTGAGAGTTTATGACCAAAACCTCATCGTTTTCGTGTTTTATGGCCGTTTTATGAGCTATTGCCCACTGTTTAGGGGTGTGAGGGCGATTTACAATGATATTAAGACCTGATACATGTTGGAGAGATATGACCCAAAACTCGCAGTTTTCGTGATTTATAGTTGTTTTCATGAGCTATTGCCCATAGTTTTGGGGTTCCAGGGCGTTTCACATCAACCTTAAAACCTTATTCGTGTTTATGGTGTTTACGGCCGTTTTCATGAGCTATTGCCCATAGTTTTGGGGTTCCGGGGAGTTTTACATCAACCTTAAGACCTTATTCGTGTTTGAGAGTTATGACCAAAAAACATCATTTTCGTGTTTTATGGTCGTTTTCATGAGTTATTGCCCACAGTTTTTGAGTTCCAGGCGGATTTGCATGCCTCGTAAGAACCCTTACATGTTTGAGAGATAAGACCTGATACTTTTCATGAGTTATGACCTAGAAATCAACGTTTTCGTGTTTTATGGTCGTTTTCATGGGTTATTGCCCACATTTTTTGAGTTCTAGGTGGATTTGCATGCCTCGTAAGAACCCTTAGATGATTGAGAGATATGATCAAAAACTTGTCGTGTTCGCATTTTATGGTCGTTTTCATGAGCTATTGGCAAGAATTTTGGGGTTCTAGGGCGATTTATAACGACCTTAAGAACCAATACATGTTTCAGAGTTTATGACCAAAACCTCATCGTTTTCATGTTTTAATGTGTTTTCATGAGTTATTGCCCACAGTTTTTGGGTTCCAGGTGGATTTGCATGCCTCGTAAGAACCCTTACATGTTTGAGAGATATGACCAGGAACTCGTCGTTTTCATGGTTATGGTGTTTTCATAATCTATTGCCCAAACATTTGGGGTTCTAGGGCGATTTATAACAACCTTAAGAACCAATACATGTTTGAGAGTTTATGACCAAAACCTCATCGTTTTCGTGTTTTATGGCCGTTTTATGAGCTATTGCCCACTTTTTAGGGGTTTGAGGGCGATTTACAATGATATTAAGACCTGATACATGTTGGAGAGATATGACCCAAAACTCGCAGTTTTCGTGATTTATAGTTGTTTTCATGAGCTATTGCCCATGGTTTTGGGGTTCCAGGGCGTTTTGCATCAACTTTAAGACCTTATTCGTGTTTATGGTGTTTATGGCCGTCTTCATGAGCTATGGCCCACAGTTTTGGGGTTCCGGGGAGTTTTACATCAACCTTCAGACCTTATTCATGTTTGAGAGTTATGACCAAAAAACATCATTTTCGTGTTTTATGGTCGTTTTCAAGAGTTATTGCCCACAGTTTTTGGGTTCCAGGCGGATTTGCATGCCTCGTAAGAACCCTTACATGTTTGAGAGATAAGACCTGATACTTTTTATGAGTTATAACCTAAAAGTCATTGTTTCGTGTTTTATGGTTGTTTTCATGGGTTATTGCCCACATTTTTTGAGTTCCAGGTGGATTTGCATGCCTCGTAAAAACCCTTACATGATTGAGAGATATGATCAAAAACTCGTCGTTTTCGCATTTTATGGTCGTTTTCATGAGCTATTGGCATGAATTTTCGGGTTCTAGGGAGATTTATAACGACCTTATGAACCAATACATGTTTCAGAGTTTATGACCAAAACCTCGTCGTTTTCATGTTTTACGGTGTTTTTCATGAGTTAATGCCCACAGTTTTTGGGTTCCAGGCGGATTTGCATGCCTCGTAAGAACCCTTACATGTTTGAGAGATATGACCAGGAACTCATCGTTTTCGTGTTTATGGTGTTTTCATGATCTATTGGCCAAAGTTTTGGGGTTCAAGGGCGATTTATAACAACCTTAAGAACCAATTCATGTTTGAGAGTTTATGACCAAAACCTATTCGTTTTCGTGTTTTATGGCTGTTTTATGAGCTATTGCCCACTGTTTAGGGGTTTGAGGGCGATTTAAATTGATATTAAGACCTGATACATGTTGGAGAGATATGACCCAAAACTCGCAGTTTTCGTGATTTATAGCTGTTTTCATGAGCTATTGCACACAGTTTTGGGGTTCCAGGGCATTTTACATCAACCTTAAGACCTTATGGTGTTTATGGCCGTCTTCATGAGCTATTGCCCACAGTTTTGGGGTTCCGGGGAGTTTTACATCAACCTTAAGACCTTATTCGTGTTTGAGAGTTATGACCAAAAATCATCATTTTCGTGTTTTATGGTCGTTTTCATGAGTTATTGCCCACAGTTTTTGGGTTCCAGGCGGATTTGCATGCCTCGTAAGAAACCTTCATGTTTGAGAGATATGACCAGGAACTCGTCGTTTTCGTGTTTTATGGTGTTTTCATGAGCTATTGCCCAAAGTTCTGGGGTTCTAGGGAGATTTACAACAACCTTAAGAACCAATACATGTTTGTGAGTTTATGACCAAAACCTCATCGTTTTCGTGTTTTATGGCTGTTTTTATGAGCTTTTGCCCACTCTTTGGGGGTTCGAGGGCGATTTACAGTCACATTAAGACCTGATACATAGTGGAGGGATATGACCAAAAAACTCGTCGTCTTCGTGTTTACGGCCATTTTCATGAGTTATTTCCCACAGTTTTGGGGTTCCGAGGAGATTTACAATAACCTTAACACACAATACATGTTTGACAGTTCTGTCCAAAAACTCGTCATTTTTGTGTTTTATGGTCATTTTCACGAGTTATTGCCCACAGTTTTTTGGTTCCAAGTGGATTTGCATGCCTCGTAAGAACCCTTACATGTTTGAGTGTTACGACCAGGAACTCGTCCTTTTCACGATTTATGGCCATTTTCATGAGCTATTGCCCATAGTTTTAGGGTTTCTAGGGCGTTTTACATTAACCTTAAGACCCGATACATGTTTGAGAGTTATGACCAAAAACTCGTCGTTTTCATGTTTTATGGTCGTTTTCATGAGTTATTGCCCACAGTTTTGGGGTGCCAAGGTGATTTACATGCCTCGTAGAACCCTTACATGAATGAGAGATATGATCAAAACTTCGTCGTTTCGCATTTTATGGTCGTTTTCATGAGCTATTGGCAAGAATTTTGGGGTTCTAGGGCGATTTATAACGACCTTAAGAACCAATACATGTTTCAGAGTTTATGACCAAAACCTCGTCGTTTTCATGTTTTATGGTGTTTTCATGAGTTATTGCCCACAGTTTTTGGGTTCCAGGCAGACTTGCATGCCTCGTAAGAACCCTTACATGTTTGAGAGATATGACCAGGGACTCATCGTTTTCATGTTTATGGTGTTTTCATAATCTATTGCCCAAAGTTTTGGTGTTCTAGGGCGATTTATAACAACCTTAAGAACCAATACATGTTTGAGAGTTTATGACCAAAACCTCATCGTTTTCGTGTTTTATGGCCGTTTTATGAGCTATTGCCCTTTGTTTAGGGGTTTGAGGCGATTTACAATGATATTAAGACCTGATACATGTTGAGAGATATGACCCAAAACTCATGATTTTGGATTTATAAATTTTTCATGAGCTATTGCCCATAGTTTTGGGGTTCCAGGGCGTTTCGCATCAACCTTAAAACCTTATTCGTGTTTATGGTGTTTACGGCCGTTTTCATGAGCTATTGCCCATAGTTTTGGGGTTCCGGGGAGTTTTACATCAACCTTAAGACCTTATTCGTGTTTGAGAGTTATGACCAAAAAACATCATTTTCGTGTTTTATGGTCGTTTTCATGAGTTATTGCCCACAGTTTTTGAGTTCCAGGCGGATTTGCATGCCTCGTAAGAACCCTTACATGTTTGAGAGATAAGACCTGATACTTTTCATGAGTTATGACCTAGAAATCAACGTTTTCGTGTTTTATGGTCGTTTTCATGGGTTATTGCCCACATTTTTTGAGTTCTAGGTGGATTTGCATGCCTCGTAAGAACCCTTAGATGATTGAGAGATATGATCAAAAACTTGTCGTGTTCGCATTTTATGGTCGTTTTCATGAGCTATTGGCAAGAATTTTGGGGTTCTAGGGCGATTTATAACGACCTTAAGAACCAATACATGTTTCAGAGTTTATGACCAAAACCTCATCGTTTTCATGTTTTAATGTGTTTTCATGAGTTATTGCCCACAGTTTTTGGGTTCCAGGTGGATTTGCATGCCTCGTAAGAACCCTTACATGTTTGAGAGATATGACCAGGAACTCGTCGTTTTCATGGTTATGGTGTTTTCATAATCTATTGCCCAAACATTTGGGGTTCTAGGGCGATTTATAACAACCTTAAGAACCAATACATGTTTGAGAGTTTATGACCAAAACCTCATCGTTTTCGTGTTTTATGGCCGTTTTATGAGCTATTGCCCACTTTTTAGGGGTTTGAGGGCGATTTACAATGATATTAAGACCTGATACATGTTGGAGAGATATGACCCAAAACTCGCAGTTTTCGTGATTTATAGTTGTTTTCATGAGCTATTGCCCATGGTTTTGGGGTTCCAGGGCGTTT